>CM038670.1:694821908-695441908 GCA_021605145.1 Aegilops bicornis | reverse complement strand
TTCTGCTCGCAATATGGATGATACCTGAACGATGAAGTGAACAGGCATGCTAGCACAGGAGACCTATTTACGCTATACAATACTGGAGTACACCTACTAGTAGTAGTAGCAGTAGTAGTACAACTGTGGTACACTTGATGGTCAAAATACTATTAATCCGGTCCTCACAGTGAAGTGACAACACCTTGCGCGTGACACTAGTCCAGGCGGCGTGTTTGGGTTACCAAAGTCAGCCTCACCCTGTGCACAGTGCAGTGTACAGCACATTGGCGCCTTGCCTCGTCTCCCTCTCCGCTCCCATAGCACCACTCCATCTCCATCTCCTTCTCCGTCTCCATCTCACTGTGCCCCCGTGTACCCTCGCCTCACTCGCCTCCCCAGTACCACTATTCCCTCGCTAGCCGCTCCAGTACCGACATCCGACTCCCACGTAAATCAAGCCCCTTCCAAACTCCACCATGGCGAGCGAAGCGGCATCCATATGAGCCGCGATTGGAGCAATCTCCCCGATGACATCCTCGACCTCACATTGTTCGTGTATGGATATGTTGAGCACCCTGCGGCTGGCTGCATGCTCGAGGGACATGCACACGGCCATCGTCGAAGCGAGGCCTAAGCTTTTCAAGACACCCTGCTTGCTGCTATCTGTTCTTGCGAGATTCGCTCACCATGATACGGAGGCGTGCATGATGCCCCTCGACTTCAATCTGATTTCCATTAGCCAAAACCTCTTTGCAGGTATGTCGTGGGTCGCCGTATATCATTTCCCTCGACATCGATCTGATGACCATCGCCCGAAACTTCTTGGCAGGTATATATTGGGTCGGCATGAACTCCCACTGGATGGCTGCCTTTAGAGAAGATGGTAAAAAGTTGGTGCTCATGAACTTCCAGACCTCCCATGAGATTATCCTTCCTCCGTTGGATTATATAGAGTATTACCATCGCGGTCCAAGTCATCTAGATTACTACGTCAGTTGGACGGACCTTGTTTTGCGAAGATTGTAATCTGCCAAGTGCCCACACGACATGCAATTCTGCGCAGACTTCAAGCTAATTGCCTTGTTCGACCGCGGCCTCGCCTATCTTTACACGGTGCCTTCTTTAGATGGAGACAACTCGGCTCGCAGTGGATAATAGTCAAAGCTGATAAACACTTAATTTATGCTATATAACACAATGGCATCATATACGCGATCGACAAAGCAGATTGAACCACGTATTCTTTGGGGCGGCATGTGTAAGTTGTTTCCTCTCATGTTAGTTTCCTCATTTTCATGATGTAGAAACATGCACCACACTGTTGGTTTCATCTAACCATACATTAGGGAAGTAATTGTGCATATGGAGAACTCTATATTTGGAAGTAGTGAAATCCTGCAATGCTTACCATGTGTACATACCTATATTAAGCCCTTGACAATCAATGGCTAGAATAATATCCTCACAAAATTTTTGCCCACAGAACACGAGTATATAACAATGCATGGTACATTAGTTACCTTGAAGAATTTCTTTGTGAGGACAGAACATGATTACATAACATGCATGACATGGTAGTTTCCTGTGAAGAATCGATTGCGAGATAACATGAGTATAACCATGCATGGCACTTCTATATTTTCGAACCCAGTATACATTTCCCTGTATTTTCCTCCCAGTTCCAACAGGGACATATCAATGATGTTTCTTGCATTATCCTACTCATACTCTGAACAATGTTGATCTTACATTAACAATGCATGTCCTTTTTTATATGATACAGTGTCCCTACGATTCTGCCCTTTGTAATCACACCACCTTTGCCAAAACAGGGAAGCACAACTGGTTCCTCGCTTGATCGAACTGACGGCAAAAAGGCTGATGATCATTCGAACACATGAGCGGAAAAGTTATATTGCAAAAACCCCACTGTATACAAGCATCGTATGTCACGTGAGTATCCGGACGATGGCTATTACGTCTATGAGCGGGATACCAGCTTGTTGGGGCCTTTAGGATTTTTTAGTTGGAGGCGGGTAAACAGCCTTGGTTCACACTCTCTGTTTCTCGGACTCAATTATCCGATTAAAGAGGAGATCACCTTTGGCAAGGACCTTGATGGCAGAGAGGCTCCGTTTGCTATGCAAAACTGTGTCTACATGGCGAGCCCTAGGAGTTCGGGAGCAAACTCCCCTGATTGTCAACGATACAGCCTGCAGCCAAAAGAAGGTGAGAATGACAAAGGCATCCGGATTAACTTTGATCCTTGGATGTCTCAATTACAACAAGCGATGATGTGGTTCGAGCCTTGAGGTTGATAGGTAATTGGGCATTGCATCAAAGGGTGGAATCTTGGTGTCTCCGGATCCTTTGATCATTGACGGGGCTGCAAATTATGATGGTGTTGGATCATCTCTTGAATGACTTTGTTGTCTTTGCTTTGCTGGTTACGGATGGGTAGTTCTTTCTTTTGTTATGCATATTCCTTGTCATTTGGTCATCCTCGTCTATGTCACTCTTACTATGTAATAGTTGCTTACATTTAGAATGTCATTCTAAATGCGGATCACGAGAGTGCGGCTGCAGATGGAGTGCGTTTTGGTGGTGTAGCAAGACTTCTTATGAACTATCTTGTCTTGCTGTTTATGTCGATAGTAGTCACTAGTCGGTGTTTGAATGTTGTATATATCGTTGTTTGAACTATTTATTGTCTCGAACTCTTGGTGGGCTAAATGAGGGCATCACCATTCTCCAGTGTTCAGAGTATATCTCCTTTCTTCAAGTTATATAATTTGAGCTCAGTGTCTTTTCGATGATGTACACTTGTTTGGGCCAGTGAGGTGTCGTTGAATATGGGCCGAGTAGTAACGAAATGCCAAACAGGTCAATTATGACTCTCAGGCCGGGCTCTCAAAAGATCCTAGAAAAAAAAGGCCGGGCTCTCCAAAAAAGAAAGAATAAGGACTCTTAGGCCGACATGTGGGTGCCACCGGTGTTTTCGTCGCTTCTTGGCGCCGAGAAACATATTGGCCCGTGCTCGAAATTCATGGTACCTTTTCATCCCAGTCTCCGCCCCTCCCCACCTCTGGATTCTCGATTCCTACTCCAGTTCCCCAAATCCCCTCACTGCTCCACAGTACTCAAGCGCACTATCATGTCGCGGTCAACCACGGATCTCCGAGCGGAGATCACGAGGTCCGTCACGCCTTGATCGCTGCGTGTTGTCGCTCAGCGGTGGCATGGCGGCGGCAGCGACCGGTTTGCGGCAAAGTGCTGATGGTAACCATCAGCTGCGACCGGCCTCCCGTCTTGCGGATGACCTTGTCAAAGCTCTTGGCATTGCGCACGGCATCCAAATAAGTGACTTGCTCGTCGAAGTACATCCACCACCGGCTGATTTCTTCGCGGAGTTAGGACAACTTTCATTGCGATCGTGTGTTCGAATCTTCCGGCGTTTGTTACGTGATGGCGGCTGGTGAGCTTTGATCGGTGGCACCGGGATGGGGCTCGGTGTCCTCTCGAGCTTGAGTTTTTAACAAAGCTTACCTTCCACGGCATGCCTCGGCGTGCTTGGAACAGCGAGTCCATGAGCGAGCTTATCAGCGACCTTGGAGGTGAGCTCGTAAGTATGTTTGTTCCTCCGGACATTTGGGCTCGGCGGTTATGGCATGGATGAAGAAGTCGTCCACCATACCGAAGGTGATTGGTGTTGAGATATCGGTGCGAGAACCGGGGTTGTACTATTAAATGCGCCACCAAGGCGGCTGCGGACCACGTTAGGGATGTACTGTATCGAGTGTTCGTGCATGTCGAAGAAGTGGTCAATCCATCAATCGAAGTCATGCCGCGCCCGCTGGTGCGAAGTGCGTCGACGGCGTCCATTACAGGAGTCAACGTTAGACTTTCGCCGTGTTGCTCGGAGCGATGGATAGCACGGGGCCTACTCCATCGCGGCGGAGGCCACTCTTCTTTGGGAGAAGAGGCAGGGCTGGCTGCCTGGATGTGCTCTAATTTGAGGTAACAACTGAATCTTGTCAGATACTAGTTAAATCCGAGCTATGGGTGTGAAGCACTGATATGCCAGTACATTTGATTGTGACCTGTTCTAATTTTGTACCTAAATTTTTTTTAGAAATCAACTTAATGTGCTAGCAGAACTTATTGTGTTGTCTGTCTGTTTTCTTTGCACAACATTCAAGATATTTCCCCATCATTGATAAACACGATGAACCGTTATGTACGACTTCGTTGGTTTCAACATAGCCCTTCCCGTAGAGATCCACTGCTTCCATCCTGATTGTGCCGCCTGTGTGAAACTTTTGTATGCAAGTTTAGTGTGCTATGATGTTCTATATGATTGTGTCAACTATATAAGTTTTTACTGAGCATCAGCAATGCATATGGCTGAAAGATGTATTTACGAGCATCGGTCGATGGGTCTCTCTCTCTCTCTCACACACACACACACGCACACGCACAAGAGGGACCCGTTGAATTTTTTATTTGCTCGTGACAGCTTTTAATTAGGTTCCACTGTAATCTAACTTTTTTCTTAAGTTATTAGTTGAGCTCAGTGACTTCAAAAAGTTGTACAGAAGCCTTGTTTGGGCCTTTCCGGCGTCGCTGAATGTGGGCTGAGTAACCATGTTAGGTTGTACTGTACTACACATACCTTTTTTTCTCTATTTTTTTTAAATAATACATTTTTTATTAATTTTCATAAATATTACGCTGGGTAAAAAATTCAAAAATAATACACCGTCGGCCCGCTGCAGGCCGACTAGGCCTAATCGACCTGACCCGGCCGATTGGATACCCGGTCGACCTCTGGTGGCCCGGCCCTGTCGACCTTGTGGGCTGATTAGGTCTGTCGGCCTTGTGGGCCGACTAGAGCTAATTGGCTCGCTGTGGGCTAATTGTTTTTGCAAAAGTGTTAATCATGTATTTAAAAAATATGTGTATTATGACCTCCTCCGCTCGCTGTGGGCCCACTGTTGACTCAAAAATATGTTTTAAAAAGTGTTAATCATGTATTTAAAAAATATGTGTATTGTGACCTCCTCCGCTCGCTGTGGGGCCACTGTTGACTAAAAAATATGTTTTAAAAAGTGTTAATCATGTATTTAAAATTGTTAAATGTGTGTATAAAAAATGTTCCTTATCTATACAATTTTTTTAAAATGTGTGTATAAAAATAGCTTTTTTTCAACACCAGCAATGCAACTGGGCCGACAGTTGTACACAATATCCGGGTCAACTTGTTATTCTCCGCCCCACTGGGCTGCAAACTTTCCTAGGAGGTATGCATTAGGCTTAACAAGAAAATGGACTTTAAGAAATAATAAATGGGATGTAATTATAATAACTTGACAATTACAATGCACCAAACACATAATTAGTTTGAAAAATATATTATTTTTGGAATTTGAAATTTTTAATTTCATTACTTATTCTTAGCATAATATTTCGTTGGATTTTAACGTAATACAACTTTATTTTGAAATTATATTTAACCTAACTAGAAATTTCGGATAAAAATATTTCGGATCCCATCAAAATGTGGGAATTTTTTTTTAATTCTGTTTTGAGCTGTTGTTTGAAATTATTAATCGTTGTCCTAGCTAGAAGTTCGGTTGTAAATGGGCTGTAGTAAATTCCATTAGAATTAAAAAATGGGATGTACATTCTTACAAATCGAAAATGGGCTATATGTTATCTGCCAAATCCGAGTTGTGGGCCTACTAAGTTGACGCGTACCAAGGGCTTTGTCAACTTAGTCAATATAAACGATTCTAGCTGCATTGATAAATGCGATGTCCATCCAACGGACCATAGTGCTTCTTCAACCTCTGGTCTTCTTGCTCCGGCCGCCCAAAGCGGCGCCCGGTCGTGTCGCATGCTCACGCCTCCGTGGCGGCTGTGATGTCGCGGAGGCCTCACCGCCCCATACTACTCCCACCGCTGGCCAGGACATCCCTCTACTCACCCACACCCCCTGTTATTCTGCGGCGACGGCAGCCTCACACCGCAGCCAAACCAGTGAACCCTCATACTCCTCTCCGCGCGGGCTTCCACTGCTGCGTCTTCCTCGGCTTCGCGTCGTCCCCTTCCTAGGCCTCGCCATCGTCCACTTCCCTGGTGCTCTCGGCGCGGCGTGGTCAACGTGGTCAAGGAACGACTTCCATCGGACGTGGGCTGTACATGGAGAGGCTGACAGCTGGGTCCACGGCCACAGCAAGGAAGTGCCTCCTTATTACGCGGAAAATAATGTTTCCTCCACCTGACAGCAGGGACCCACTGGACGGGCCACCATATTTCGCGAAAAAAACATTTCCCCCTGACTGCTGGGACCCACCAGCTACACCTTCGCACGCAAGAAGTGCGTCCGGGCAAACAAAACGATTCGCCCCCTGACTGCTGGGACCCACCAGCTACATCTTCGCACGCAAGAAAGTGCGTCTGGGCAAAAAAAGCCAAAACAATTCGCCCCCCTGACTGCTGGGACCCACCAGCCCCCCGACTGCTGGGACCCACCAGCTACATCTTCGCACGCAAGGAAGTGCGTCCGGGCAAAAAAAACGATTCGCCCCCTAACTGCTGGGACTCACCAGCTACATCTTGTGACGAGGAAGTGCACGGCGGTCGGGACCCACCTGGTGAAGCGTCACGTAGAGTTGTCATTACGGTGGCGAATGTATGCATTACATATATCTTGGTCGATGTAGAGTCGGCGCATGTGTCATAGTAGAGGCGCGCACATGTCGTAGTAGAGGCGCGCCGTAGGCATGTACACGTCGTTACGGCCAGGGTGCAAGAAAGAAAATCTGACCACGCATTATGTGTACATACGGGCGGGGTCTCGAACGCCTACTCGCGCATACGTACGGCGAGGGCTCGTGTACATGCTTGGGTCGGAATGGAGAAACAGCATCGTCGTCGTGTTCATGGGGAGCCAACGAAATGCGTCGTGTTCATGGGGAGGCAACGGAATGTGTCGTGTTCATGGGGAGGCAACGGAATCCGTGGTCGTGTTCATCGGGAGGGCTTGGACGGAACATGCGATGGAAACGAGGCTGGCGTGCAGCGAGCAGAGAAACAGACCTTGTGTTCGACCGGCCACATTCAAACGGGATCCTGATCGCCGGGAGAAGTGCGGCATACCGCAAAAGCGGAGGAAATGGACCTCCTACGGTCAAGCAGGGGTCTGTTGATCGGGAGGGTGTGGCGTGCCAAAAATGGAGCAAACGGACCTCCTACGGTCGGCAGGGTCCTGTTGATCGGGAGAGTGCGGCGTGCCGCCAAAGCAGACCGAAAGCAGACTTGTGTTGGGCGCTAGGTCGAAATGGGGGTCCTGTTCGCCGGGAGGGTGTGGCGTACCGCAAAAGCGGACCAAAGCGGACTTGTGTTGGGCGCTTCACGGCGGCAGGCGTCTGTTCGCCGGGAGGGTGTGGCGTGCCGCAAAGCAGGACTCCACGGATCTGTTCATCTCCACCGTCGACCCCTCCGGCCTCCACGAGCTCTTTGTTCATCCACCGTCGACCTCCTCCGGCCTCCACGGGCTCCTGTTCATCCAGCCTCCGGTAGCGTGCTACTCCACCGCTCTTGTTCAACCACCCCTCCACCGTCTACTGTTCATCCAGCCCTCCACACCAGGGGGTCCTGTTCAACCACCCCTCCACGGGCACCCCTCCACCGTCTACTGTTCATCCTGCCCTCCACACCACGGGGTCCTGTTCATCCACCCCTCCGTCGCTCGATCGGGTTCAGTTAATAGCCATCGATCGATCGCTCGGGTTCGATAGCAGCGTAACTGCGGTCTGTCGCCCGGGTTGATTAGAGCCCAACGCCTCGCTTCGGGTTCGATTAGAGCCATAGCGCCTCGCACACTGCGATGCGTGCGTGTATGAAAGCAGCGCATCGCTCGGCCCCCGACCTCCCACCGTAGGGAACTCCCGAAATTTTCCTCCCCTCGCTTCTACCACGGTTTTTACATCATGGGCGGCCCAAAGAATGTCATGCAGCTGCGTCTCCGGCCCGCCGGAGACGAAAAGCCCATTTTACATCATGATTTTTTGTCATAGAAGTAAGGCCCACCACATCTATGATGATACTGGGTTTTGTCACAATTATCGTCATAGAAGTGTCATATGTATGACAGAAAAAAAATTCGTTCGGCCCAAAATGTCACGGCTGTTCTTTTTTTTTGTAGTGATACAGGACCAAGATGAGCCAGTAAACTGGTTGGATGAAAGTAGTGGCCAAGTTTCTCAAACCTCCCTCGGCACGAGGCCACTATTTGAGGATAAACCTACAAGCAAAGTTCAGATTATGCATCTTTGCCTCTTATGTACCCGAAAGTTTACTCGTACAAGAACTAATTTTAGCAAGAAGTACTTCCGATTGAACACAATTTACCAGTCTGTACCCTAGGTAATTAAAGTTCGTCCATGGATCATATTGGCTGTGATCTCAATCATTTGGATGCATAAACATACTAAACATGTGTATATCTGAATCCTTTTGTAAATTATGTATGAATATTGTCGTGTGATCTATCAATCATTTGGCTGCAGAGATATGCCGAGCTTGTGTATATATGAATCTTTTGAGTTGTTGATTGTGAATGTTGGCTATGGATATGAACGTGTCCTGTGAACCTGAGTTTTATATGAATGTTTACCTTTTCTGTTGTATTTGTGTGTGAACTTGTTAGTATGCCTACTATGGGGTATGAACGCAAGTCTCTTATAAAAGTAAACGTTGTGTCCAATTTATGTTTTCCCTTCTAACCACATTATATATATTTATATTATTACTATTATCGTATATTTTATAGAGACTTATATATATATTGTAAAAACATCCCAACTTATAAAAGTAAATGTTTAACGGAAGTTGGCAAGGAAAATCCTGGTTGTTTTTGACTCACAGGCAAGGAAAATCCTGGTTGTTTTTGACTCACAGGCAAGGAAAATCCTGGTTGTTTTTGACTCACAGCCAAGGAAAATCCTCGTCATTGCGAAGATTTTAAGGACCAATTTAATAATAACGCGCTCATTTTTATTTTGAGCAATAACTCGCTAATTTCTTAATTATATATATATAAATGTGCCTCTCCGGTTTATTCTTTGATATTAATTGCTCCTTCTAACATAACATTATACGTATATATAACGAGCCCACATAATACGTGTATTTCAAGGAAGTGCAAATGGGCTGGGATTTCTTAGAAAATATAAATGGGCATGATTGACGCGAAATTATTTGTTCACCCAGCCCAGCAAATGGACTGTACATTCTACTCCCTCCGTTCCTAAATATTTGTCTTTCTAGAGATTTCAACAAGTGACTACATACGGAGCAAAATGAGTGAATCTACACTCTAAAATATGTCTATATACATCCGTATGTGGTAGTCCATTTGAAATCTCTAAAATACAAATATTTAGGAATGGATGAAATAGAAAACATGGGTTAAATATATGCCATATTTTTGCAGGCTGACATGTGGGCCAATAGGTCGAAGCCTACGCAGGGCGTTGTCAACTTGGTCAACAAATGATTGTGTCATCCACAGCCGTTGGATTTATATCCAACGGCCGGCATGCACCTTCAATCTCTCGTCTTCTTCCTCCAGCGTCACCGGGACCGCCTAGTCCGGCCTCCGGCGGCTAGCGGCTCCGCTTAGCACGCATCGCTGCGAAGCGCTACCCCACCACCGGCCAGGCTATCCCTCCACCCCTCGACACCTCCGGTTATTCTCCACAAACTATAGCCCCACGCCGCAATAGAACCAGTTATAGCACTTCTCCTCCTCTCAATCTGCGACTCCACTGCCGCGTTTTCCCATCTCCGAGTCGTTCCCGTCCGGGACCTCGCTGTCGTCCATCGCCTCGCTGTGTTTGGTGCGGCGTGGTCAACAAACGAGAGTCATCGGAAGAGGACTTTACGTGGAGAGCCTGACGGCTGGGACCCGCGGGGTCCATGGTCGCACGCAAGGAAAGTTCCTCCTTATTAAGCTGAAAAAAATGTTTCATCCACCTGACAGCTGGGACCCACCGGCTGTATCTTCGCACGGAAGGAAGTGCCTCCTTGTTTTGCGAAAAAAATTATTCATCCCGTTGACAGCTGGGACCCGTCAGATTTGGTGACTGACTTGTGGGCCTACTAAGCGGACGTGTACGCACGGCTTTGTCAACTTAATCAACAAATGATTCTAGCAGCTAGACCGTTGGATGTTAATCCAATAGCCGTGCTCCTTCTTCAACCTCTGTTCTTGCTCCTGTCTCCCGTGGCGCTTCTGGCTGTCTTTGCCAAGACCAACCGGTGAAGTTTCCCACTCCTCTCCATCTGCGACTCCACTGCAGCTTAATAGATAGTAACGTCTAACTGAGCCATTTACTTAGATGCGTACACTTGGTGTAGTAGGATCTTTATTTAGTTTGATGCATACACTTGTTCTTTTTTGGTAGCCCTTTTGTAATGATGGCTGATGTTTGGTTTGGAAGAGAGAGCTGCGTCTTCACTCTTGGCCTACTTATCATACATTGCACCACCAGCCACAGTTCTTTCTTCTGCTGCTGTTTTCAATGTACAATCGGTAGTATATTTAGATACATTGGTTGAATAAATGTGTTGTTAGAACGACAAACACAATGTTTTGGAAGTCGTTGCACGGTTCGATCCTTTAGTGCCCGTACTGCATACATAGCGCATACTATTTATCGTCTGAAACACATTTTTTGAAACTGAACACATTTTCCACTTGTTGATAACATGCAGCCCAATTGATGAAGGCCCAATAGAGAAGCCCATAATTAAGCTGGAAGGGAGGCTCTCACATGAATCCGGCCCGGTACATGCTCATGGTCCCTAAATATAAATAAGTAAATAAATAAATAAATAAAGCTAAATGCTCATGCACAAGTTCTTTGGGAAAATAGGTAGCCCAAGTATTTCTTTTGAAGAATACCCACGCTAGGCCTATTTGTTTTCTCAGAATTACTGTGCTGCAAATCTTTCAAGATGAGGAGGGATGCATTCCGGCCTGGCTTAAGACTATGGTCAATGTATGTTAAAATTAATATGAAAAGGGGTTGAAAATTCCAAAAAAATATAGCAAATGGGATATAAGTTTATTTTTTTGTTTTTGTTCTTCACTGATATCTTATCGTATTTCATTGGATTTAACATGACATAGTACTAATTTATTTTTAAATTTGTTTTACTATGGCTATTAATTTTTGGATTAAGAATATTTCATTCCCCAGCAAAAATTTGCGAATTTCAAAATTTCCCACATATTTTGTTAATTTTTTGACCCTGGTACTGACCAGAAAAAGGCCAGCAATTCTAAAAATGGAAAACGGGCTGCAATAACTTCCATATGAATTAGAAAATGAGTAAAAGTAATAAAAATAATAGCAAATGGGCTATACACGCCACGGATTTCGAGGCTGACTTGTTTACGCAAGGCTTTGTCAGTGAACACACGATTCTAGCAGCAGTTAGTGTTGGATGTCCATCCAACGGCCGACGCGTCTTCTTTAATCTCTAATCTTCTGCTCCGGCCGCCTAAACTAAGCGCCGTGGACTGCCTGCTCCCTCCTCTTGTGGCCCGTTGTGATGCCGCGCAGGCTTCCCCGGCCCACCCTACTCCCTCCGCTGGCCTGGCCGCACGCAATCAACTGCCTCCTTATTACGCAAAAAAAATTATTCCTCCCACTGACATCTGGGGCGCACCGGTTGGGAGGCTGACCTATGGGCCTACAAAGTTGACGCGTACGCAGGGCTTGTCAACTTAGTCAACAAACGATTCTAGCGGCGATAACCGTTGGATTTGAATCGAGCGGTCCTGCTGCTTCTTCAATCGTTGCTCTTCTTGCACCGGCCGCCCAAACCAGCTGGGAGACCGCTGCTCACGCCTCCGGTGGCGGTTGTCTTGCCGATGAGGCCTCATCGCCCCTACTACTCCCACAGCTAGCAGCCTGCGGCGGCGACGACCTCACACCGCGGCCCGAACGGTGAACCCTCGTACTCCTCTCCGGCGTGGGCATCCTTGAAGCGTCTTCCCGGCTCGCGTCGTCCCCTTCCTAGGCCTTGCCGTCGTCCACCGCCTTGGTGCTCTCGTGTGGCGTGGTCAGCGTGGTCAACGACATTCCATCTAAGAAATCTTTGTCGTTGAGAGTCGATAGGCGGGTCCACGGCCACAGCCAGTTTTTTTGTGATTTGCCAAGTAAGTCACTTTGTCGAGCCTATTGGGCTGCAAATCTTTCAAGGCGAGGAGAGCTTTCATTCATTTGGCCGAGAAAATGGCCCATCGATAATGAGAAATGGGTTGTACATTTTTAAACACATCAAACCGCAATTAGTTTCAAATATATTTTTTCATTTCAAGATTTGAAATTACATTAATTTTTATGCGTGGAGAATTTGTTGGATTTTATATTGATATACATTTATTTTTAAAATCAGTTTGAATGTGAGTCGAAATTTCGGGATTAAAAACAGTTCGGGCTGCACCGAAATATGCGAAATTTCGTATAATTTTTTAACTGTGGCCACAATATGGGTTGTAATGCTAACAAAAAGAACATGGGCTCAAAAAAACCTTAATAATTAGCAAATGGGTTGTAAATTACTAGAAATAATGGCAGATGGGTAGTATGCTGTTTCCCACAGATTTGAGGCTTTCCTAAAAAAAAGGTTGACGCACAAGTAGTGACTGTTGGATGGCCATCCAACGGCCATCATGCTTCTTCGATCTCTGCTCTTCCTGCTCCAGCCGCTCAAACAGGCGCCGGCGAGACTGCCTGCTCCCTCCTCCCCGTGGCCGGCTTTGCTGCCGCGCAGGCCTCACCGCCTCACTGTACTCCCATCGCTGGCCTAGCCATCCCTCTACTCACCCACACTTGTTGTTATTCTCCGGCAACGGGAGACGAACCAGTAAACCCTCGTACAGTCGTACTCCCCTCTTCGTGGAAAACAACTGTCGAGTCTTCCCTGCCTCTGTGTCGTTCCCTTCCTAGGCCTCGCCGTCGTCCACCGCCATGGTGCTATCGGCGCGGCCTGGTCAACGTGGTCAACGACCGACATGCATCTGAAGTGGACTTTAGGTGGAGAGGCCGACAGCTGGGTCCACGGCCGCACGCAAGGAAATGCCTCCTTATTACGCGCAAAATAATGATTCCTCCACCTGACATCTGGGACCCATCGAAAGGGCCTCCGTATTTCACGAAAAAAAGTTACCACCGCTGACAGCTCGGACCCACCAGCTATATCTTCGCACGGAAGGAAGTGCCTCCTTATTACGCACAAAAAAAATGAATACTCCCCCTGTTAGTTGGGACCCCGTATAGTGGCAGGCTGACTTGTGGGCCTACTAGGTTGACAGGGACGGAGGGCTTTGTCATATTTCAGTAAGAAAACTACACTTTAATATATAAACATAAGAATGGAAGAGAAAGAAAGAACCTAAGAAGTCAATATGCACGATTCTAGCTCCAGTGACCGTACGATGTCCATCCAACGGCCGTAGTGCTTCTTCAACCTCTGGTCTTCTTGCTCCAGCCGCCCAAACTAGCGCCGGTCGTGCCTCGTGCTCCTGCCTCCCGTGGCCGGCTGCGATGCAGCCGAGGCCTCACCGCCCCCTTCTACTCCCACCACTGGCCAGGCCATTCCTCTACTCACCCACACCCCTGTTACTTTCTGCGGTGGCGGCAGCCTCCTGCTGCGGCCGAACCCGGTGCCCTCGTACTCCTCTACGCGTGGGCATCCACTGTCGCGTCTTCCCCGGCTCCGCATCGTCCCCTTCTTAGGCCTCGCCGTCGTCCACCGCACTGGTGCTCTCAGGGCGGCATGGTCAACATGGTCAAGGAATGGCATCCATCGGACGTGGATTGTGCGTGGAGAGGCTGACAGCTGGGTCCATGGCCGCAGCAAGGAAGTGCCTCCTTATTACGTGCAAAATAATTATTCCTCGACCTGACAGCGGGGACCCACCGGACGGGCCACCGTGTTCGCCCCCACTGCGGGACCCATCGGCTACATCTTCGCACGCAAGGAAGTGCATGACGGTCGGGACCCACGGGTGAAGCGTCACGTGGCGTTATCATTCTGGTCGTGAACGTTATGCGTACATATATCTTGGTTGATGTAGAGGCGCGCACATGTCGTAGTAGAGGCGCCGCGTAGCATGTACACGCACGTCTGATGGCGGGGTGCAAGAAAGAAAATCTGACCCGCGTATGTGTACCTACGGGCGGGGTCTCGAACGCCTACTCGCGCATACGTATGGTGAGGGCTCGTTGACATGGCTGGGTCGGAACAGAGAAACAACGTCGTCGTCGTGTTCATGGGGAGGCAACGGAATGTGTCGTGTTCATCGGGAGGCAACGCGGCTGGGTCGAAACGGAAAGCGTGGTCGTGTTCATCGGAAGGGCTTGGACGGAAGAGGCGATGGAAACGAGTCCTGGCGTACCGCACAACGAAGGAAACGAACCTCCTATGGTCGAAATGGGGGTCCTGTTGATCGGGAGGGGTGTGGCGTACCGCAAAACGGAGGAAACGGACCTCCTACGGTTGAAACGGGGGTCCTGTTGATCGGGAGGGGTGGCGTACCGCAAAAGCGGAGAAGCGGACTTGTGTTGGAGCGCTTCGGTCCGAAATGGGGTCCTGTTCATCGGGAGGGTGTGGCGTGCAAAACGGGACTCCACGGGATATTGTTCATCTCCACCGTCGACCCCCTCCAGCCTCCACGAGATACTGTTCATCCACCGTCGACCTCCTCCAGCCTCCACCTGCGACTGTTCATCCACGGGCTCCTGTTCATCCAGCCTCCCACCGCGCGCTACTCCACCGGCTACTGTTCAACCAGCCCTCTCCATGGGCTCCTGTTCAACCACCCCTCCACGGGCTACTGTTCATCCTGCCCTCCACCTTCTAATCGCTCATCCTGCCCTCCACGGGTGGTCCTGTTCATCTAGCCCTCCACGGGTCCTGTTCATCCAACCCCAAACGGCTCGTCGATCGGGGTCTGTTCATCCAGAGGCAACACCACGGGGTCTGTTCATCCACCCCACCGGAACCGCTCATCCAAACCCCCCGCAACGCATTGCTGTTCATCCAGAGGCATCGATCGGCTTGATTAGCAGAGTAGCAAAGGAATCACTCGATCGGGTTGATTAACAGCCATCGATCGATCGCTTCGGGTTCGAGAACGCGTAACTGCGGTGCAATCGCCGGGTTCGATTAGAGCCAACGCCGCACACACGCAGCGTACGTGTCACGAGAAAGCAGCGCATCGCTTCGGCCCCGACCTCCCACCGTAACCGGGAACTCCCCAAAATTTTCCTCCCCCTCGCTTCTACCACGGATTTTTCCGTCATGGACAGCCCAAAGAATGTCATGCGACTGCGTCTCTGGCCCGCCCAGGACGAAAATCCCATTTTCTGTAATGATTTTTTGTCATAGAAGTAGGAGCCCACCACATCTATGATGATACCGGGTTTTGTCACAATTATCGTCATAGAATTGTCATATGTATGACAGAAAAAAAATTCGTTTGGCCCAAAATGTCACGGATGTGTCTTTTTTTTGTAGTGTGTGTACAAAGTACAGGTGAATACCAAGCATTGTGCGTGTTTGTATACTATCGACGAACTAGCCCCCAGGCTTCTATAACATACTCGGGGCCTAGGTTACAAATCATATATAGTCGGCTTATCACCAGTGGGGATAGAGGCCTCCACGACTCTGGTAGCTTCGTGTTGTACGCCGAGTCCTCCACATGGGTCTTTGTATAATGCGTCTCGGTCCAACCTATGTGGCGCAGGATGGAACCGACCCATGAGTCCTCATGTTGACCCACCACAACTAGAAATGATGTGCCCACCCCAACTAGAAATGATGTGCCCACCACACCACACACGCAATCGGCCACTAAGAAATAAGCATATACAATAGTACAGTGTTATACATGAAAGTTAATTGCATGGTGCATCCAAAAATATTTGTTTTGCATTGTGAATGTTTATATTTTCTCCTAAAATATTAGTCACGGGAAAGAGAAACAGATGACATATCTCTCCTTGTCTCCACCGGACACCCCCTCTTTCTACACCACTTTCACGTACGGACACAAACTATCTCTCGGCCCTCTAAAAGTATGCATGCCCATGACACATTCACGCGTGACGGTCACTGTATTTCAAGCGAAAGCACTATACGGTCGATGGACTTCAGAATATGCTCATTACGGTCACCGTATACATTCTCATGGTGATCATACGGTATCTGGCTCACGATACATCTCCGTATTTTGTTGATGACACTAACGGACATTGTATTTGATGCATGCTCCGTATTTTGTTGACAACACTTACGGTCATTGTATTTGAAGTGAAAGCACGATATGGTCACTGGACTTCAGAATAAGGTCATCACAGTCACCACATACATTTTGTGGTGCTAACCAACCTATGGTTGGATGGTTAGTAGGACAGTGGTATCTCAAGCCCACCAGGGTTAAAATCCTGGTGCTCGCATTTATCCTGGGTTGATTTCAGTATTTTTCCGGCGATGTGCATTCAGTGGTAGGAGACGTTCCATCCGACTACGAGGCACCTATGGTGACTTCGTAAAATCTCAAGATCATATGCTGGCTCACTCTCTCGAAGGTGCTCATAGGGGTAGGGTCTGCGTGTGTGCACTTATAGCGGTGAGTGCTTGCGCGTATATATGAGCGCTTGCGTCTGTACCGTGTTAAAAAACTACATGTTGTGATTATACGGTCCTTTGGCTCACCCGTACAACTCTGTATTTTGTTGATGACACAATCAATTGACCAGTCAAACGTTCCATGTAGCGCAACTATTGTTGCACCATTGGGGCTCGTAACCGTGGGACCCACCTGTCAGCGCGTGTATGTAAGAAAGAAATGGTACTTTGAGTCTGTACTGTGTTAATAAAATACATTTTAGGGTGATCATACGATCACTGGTGAGGGAGTCCTGGACTAAGGGGTCCCCGGGCGTTCGACCTATTATACATGGGCCGGACTGATGGGCTAAGAAGGTACAAAGACCGAAGAATCTACCCGTGTCCGGATGGGACTCTCCTTGGCGTGGAAGGCAAGCTTGGCGAACAACTATGAAGATTCCTTTCTCTGTAACCGACCTTGCGTAACCCTAGATCCCTCCGGTGTCTATATAAACCGGAGGGCTTAGTCCGGAAAGATATACAATCATAGTCGAACAGGCTATAATTCTAGGGTTTAGCCATTACGATCTCGTGGTAGTCCAACTCTTGTAATACTCATATTCATCAAGATCAATCAAGCAGAAAGTAGGGTATTACCTCCATAGAGAGGGCCCCGACCTGGGTAAACATTGTGTCCCCCGTCTCCTGTTTCCATCATCCTTAGATGCACAGTTCGGGACCCCCTACCCGAGATCCGCCGGTTTTGACACCGACATTGGTGCTTTCATTGAGAGTTCCACTGTGCCGGCCCCAAAAGATTCGATGGCTCCTTAAATCATTAACAACGATGTCTTCCAAGGGGAAACCTTCCCCCCCAGATAGATCTTCGTGTTCGGCGGTTTCGCACTGCGAGCCAACTCGCTTGGCCACCTGGAGCAGATAGATAGCTACGCCCCTGGCCATCAAGTCAGATTTGGGATCTTGAACTACGTCGCGGATATCTGTGGAGACTTGGTCTTCGACGGCTTTGAGACCACGGCAGTCGCTCCTTGTCCCTACGGTGAACATGACCTAAATCTATCACCGATCCATGCTTACGAAATTGCACCTGTAACTACTCTGGCCCTAGATCCAGAGTAGATCACGACATCCGAGGACGGGAAGCTCAACCCCGCCACGGAAGCCACAGACTCCGCGGTGTTGGAGCCGCACACAGACCTAACCCTAGATGGTATCTATGTCTCCGGAGCTTAGGACTCGTTTCCGGCATTAAGTTTTGAACCATGTGTGACCGCGCACGTCGATCTGGATCGGTCATCGATCGCCGAATTCAGCGCCGCGGACATCTTCCAGCAATCACCTTTGGGCGATGTGCTAAACTCGTTAAGAAATCTATCCCTAGCGGGGGGCTCTCAGCAGAATTATATCCAGTTTGAACTGGATGATGATAATGGAGAATTTCGTTTCCCACCCACCACCCACCTAATAGCCACTGTCGAAGACCTAACCGACCAGCTTGACTATGACTCTGAATACATCGACGATATAGACGACGATGTCGGAGAAGAGGAGGCCCAAAACCCGCCGTTCACCGGACGATGGACGGCCATGTAACACCCCGGATGTAACTTTCCATATTTGTAACTCCAACTCTTGCCATTTTCGGCATTGTGATATGATATTCCCTCCATGGTTGGGTTTTTCTTCATTTTGCATTTTGTCCATGTCATGCATTTTATATCATGTCGTCATGTGCATCTCATTTGCATACGTGTTCGTCTCATGATTCCGAGCATTTTTCCCGTTGTCCGTTTTGCAATCCGGCACTCCTATGTCCCCCGGCGTCCCCTTTTACGTTTTTCCGTGAGCGGGTACTAAACTTTCTCGCAATGGATCGAGGTTTGTCAAGTGGCCTTGGTATACCACCGGTAGACCACCGATCAAGTCTCGGGTCATTTGGAGCTCGTTTGGTACTCCAACGGTTAACCGCACTCTCGCAAAGGCCTCTTTTAAGTTGCAGCCCAACACCCCTTCAAAACAGCCCAATAACCCATCTAAGTCACTTCCATGCTCTCCGTCGTTCGATCACGATCGTGTGGGCGAAAACTACACCTCATTTGGACTCTCCTAGCTCCCTCTATGCCTATATAAACACCCCCCCCCCATTCCAAATCGCGGTACAACCCTAGCCTTCCCCTACCTCGCGCCCGGACAAAAATCCCCGCCGCCCGGACGTGTCCGCCTCGCCGTCAGCCGCCCCCGCGGCCAACCCCCACTCCCCACGTGGCCCGCCGCCGCCTCCACCGCCAGCCCGCCCGACCCAGCAGAGCCCTCCGGCCGGGTCGCCGCCGCCGCTTCGCGCCATGAGCTTCAAAACCGCTCCGCTTCCAGGCGCCTCGCCGCCCGCCGCCCGGCCGGCTCCCCGTCGTGCAGCGCCTACTTGATCGCCAGGCCTCGCAACGCCCGTCGCCTCCCGCGCCTTCCCGCCGCCGGAGTCCGTCATGCCGCCCTCGCCGCCTCCGTCGCCCCTCGCCGGCGCCGCCCTTGAGCCGGCGACCTCCTCCATGCCCCGGCCCTCTCCGGCCTCATCGCCGGCGTCGTCCATCTCCGGCGGACCTCGGGTTCCGCGCCGATCCGATCCAATCCCGAGGGTTGACTTCTCCTCCCCGGTTATTTCCACTAAGTCCCCGAAATTGTTGCATTTTTGTTGCATTTTCATCATGTCATAACTCTGTGCATGTTGCTCCGTTTCGTGCGTGCAATATGTCAAAATGTTCGCCTCGAAGAGTAGATCATTTCGTCGCATTGCATCATTTTCATTTGAGCTCATCTTGATGCACGAAATGCTGTTGGAAGAGGGCTATGTGATGTTAGTTTCTGTTTCTTAACAGAACTTGCACTTTTGTTATTTTTGCTATGATTGATGTGTGCACACTATGAATTTGAGTCCTACACGTGTTTTGTAATATGCCATTCTATCTTTCCATGGGTGTATTCCATGTATTTTTGTGATCTATGTGGTGACTAGCACAAGCATGCAAAGTAGGCTTCCTGATGTTGCTGATTTCAGCCCCTGTTTTGCTGATATTTTGATGCCATGTTAACTTGATGCTACCAAGAGATCCATGCATATTTTGAGATACTTCAGTAAGGATGTTTTGAACATATGGTTATGCTCTATCCATCCATGCCTTGTTTTGCAATTATGGAGTGCCATATCTTGAGTCAATCGAGCTCTACTTTTGCTACAAAATGTTTCCTGGCAGATTGTTTACATGTTATTCAATTTTTCCAAGGTTGTTGTGGTTGATCCGTGTATGCTATGATGTTGTTCTTCCCATGTATGTATTCTATGCCATGTCTTCTTGATGTATGTATGCTTATTTTATCATATAATGCTCTGTAGTGAGTGCTTTGAGCTCTTAAACATGCCTACTTGTTATCTGTTGTTGACATGCCATGTTGCTGAATCTGTTAACGAAACTTGCTATATTGACATGGGTGATATTGTATTTTCTGATCCTTTTTGGCTTGTGGTCAGTAAGGGACTTTTGTTCTATGCTTTTAGTATATTCATGCCATGCCATGTTTTGCTAATATAAGTTCCTGTAGCATGTATTTTTCTTGCTCTGAACATTTCTACCTGATGCTGTTTTGCCATGTTCAGTAATTTCAGTCTGTGAAGCTGATATGTTTTGCACTTTTGCCATGCTTGTTTGAACCTGTTATGATGTGAACTAGCCGTAGCTCAGTGTTCATCTTTTGTCAAGCTTCTTGAGTACATCACTTCCATATACTTTGTTGGTACGTTTGGATGCAGTAGCTTAATTTCTTGTTGCTTGCTAAGTGGCATCATGCTGTTAATGGCAGATTTGTGCCATTCTTGTTTTGCTTGTCATTTCCAAACCGTGCATCCGATTCCGGTGATCTTTATATCGATTTCAACCGAAATCATCTCATCTTTCCAGTGGCATACTTGGTTTTCCAAGTTGATGCCTGGTTCATCATTTTCCTTCCGGAGCGCGCATATGCATTGCATATCACATCTCGCATATCATGTCATGTTTTGCATCATGTTGCTTGTGCATTGCACCGTGATTTATTGTGGTTCCTTTGTTTGTGTTCTTGCTTTGGGTAGAGCCGGGAGACGAGAACGGGTACGAGGAGCCTGTTGAGAACGCTTACGAGGATCAAGCTTTCGACAACTCTGAGAACATTGCAGGCAAGATGACCATACCCTCGAAATCACTTCTATCTTTGCTATGCTAGATGCTCGCTCTTTTGCTATGCCTATGCTACGATGCCTATCACTTGCTTATCATGCCACCCATATTGCCATGTCAGCCCCTAACCATCCTTTCCTAGCAAACCGTTGATTGGCTATGTTACCGCTTTGCTCAGCCCCTCTTATAGCGTTGCTAGTTGCAGGTGAAGATGAAGTTTGTTCCTTTTTGGAACATGGAGAGGTTGTTCCTTGTTGGAACATATTTACTTGTTGGGGATATCACAATATATATCTGCTATAATTAATGCATCTATATACTTGGTAAAGGGTGGAAGGCTCGGCCTTATGCCTGGTGTTTTGTTCCACTCTTGCCACCCTAGTTTCCGTCATACCGGTGTTATGTTCCTTTGGGTGATTTATGGGACCCCCTTGACAGTTCGCTTTGAATAAGACTCGTCCAGCAAGGCCCAACTTTGGTTTTACCATTTGCCACCTAAGCCTTTTTCAACCGGGTTTTCGCGAGCCCGAGGGTCATCGTTATTTTAACCGGACGGTGCTCCTTCGAGTGCTGGCCCGAACCGAAAGCAACTTCTTGGGGCCACCACGGGAAACTCGAGGCTTGGTTTTACTCGTAGCTTGACTTATCCGGTGTGCCACGAGAGCGAGATATGTGCAGCTCCTATCGGGATTTGTCGGCACATTCGGGCGGCTTTGCCGGGTCTTGTTTTATTCTTTGTCGAAATGTCTTGTAGTCCGGGATTCGAGATTGATTGGGTCTTCGGTAGAAGGAATATCCTTCGTTGACCGTGAGAGCTTATAATGGGCTAAGTTGGGACACCCTGCAGGGTATTATCTTTCGAAAGCCGTGCCCGCGGTTATGAGGCGAGATGGGAATTTGTTAATGTCGGTTGTAGAAAACCCAAGTTGACCTCAATTAAAATACACATCAACCGCGTGTGTAACCGTGATGGTCTCTTCTCGGCGGAGTCCGGGAAGTGAACACGGTGTTGGAGTAATGTTTGATGTAAGTAGTTCAGGATCACTTCTTGATCGCTACTAGCTTCACGTCCGTGCCTTGCTTCTCTTCTCGCTCTCTTTTGCGAATGTAGCCACCATATATGATAGTCGCTTGCAGAAGCTCCACCTTACAACTCTGTCCTTCCTATAAGCTTAAATAGTCTTGATCTCGCGGGTGTGAGATTGCTTTGAGTCCCCTGTGACTCACAGATTCTACCAAAACAGTTGCAGGTGCCGACGATGTCAGTGCAGGTGACGCAACCGAGCTCAAGTGGGAGGTCGACGAGGAATGAGGTCGTTACTATGTGTCTTTTCAGGATGATCAGTAGTGGTGCCCAGTTGGGACGATCGGGGATCCGTGTAGCATTTGGGGTATCTTCTTTTATTTTGGTTCCGTAGTCGGACCTTGAGTGTAATCTGAATGATGGATGTTTATTTATGTATTGTGTGAAGTGGCATTTGTAAGCCAACTATGTATCTCTTTCCTTATGTATTACATGGGTTGTGTGAAGATTACCACACTTGCGACATTGCTTTCAATGCGGTTATGCCTCTAAGTCGAGCTTCTACAAGTGGGAGATATAGCCGCATCGAGGGCGATACAAGTTGGTAATCGAGCCTTCCCGACTTAGGAGCCCCTACTTGATTGTTTCTTTGGCGTTGTTGAGTCTAGAACGGAAAATGTTTTGAGTCTTAGGATTATATATATCGGAGAGTAGGATTATTTTTACTCCCCAGTCTCTTCGTCGCTCTGTGAGGTCTCCTAACGTAGAAGTTTTGACTCTCCTGTCCTCAAATTTCACTAAAAAAAAATTTAGGATCACGCGGGTATCTTGGGATCGTTCCGATGGTTTTGTGACGAGAACATTGTTCTTGGTGCCTCCTGACATTTAGGGGTTGTGGCGGTGTCCCGGGAGTTGAGCTCCGAGGTGTTGTCGTCACAATTTTATCGCTGCGCTCGGAATACCTGAGTTTTACCGACATCGAAATCTCTTTTGTACAGTTGTTGGTGAGATAACCCGATAACCCAAAGATCGGGCGAGCTCGGGAGTATTGCCATGACTCGTATAACGGATGCTTTTCGAAGGTCGAGGTACACGATTTCCGGAGGTTTCTTGGTTATGTGTTGACGGATGGATACAGCTGGATCTAGGTATTGTTAGTTTGGGTGATATATTTTCTGTCCCCTGTATCCCCAACACCAGATTGCATAACCAGAAAGTTTCGGGAGTTTATAGGTGGGATTCCAGTAGCTCTTAGCATTTCTTCCTGCAGATATTTGGTTAGTGATTGGGTAATCCTTACCACTTATTTGTTCCAGTCTTACCTTGTTATTTTTTTATCATCAATCCTTAATGAAGTGGCTTCTCAACTTAATGGAAGTGTGATGATTAGCTTTTGGAATTCATTCGTTCATCCTTGTTCGAATGTTTATTGTGAAGACTATATGTTGCAATTTCTATCCGTTGATTCAACTTATCTATCTGTCTATCAAGGACTAACGGATGTCACCCTCTTCAGGATGGCTCCGCCAACGCGTCAGAATCCGGATCGTGATGATGGGAGTCAGTCGAACCCTCCACCTCCACCTCCGCCTCCGGAGGCCTGGCAAGCTATCATGGCAGCCACCAATGCCAATGCTCAGATGATTTTGCAGCTCTTGCAAGAGCGTACTCAAGGACAAGGCAGTCAAGGAAATCAAGGTCAAGGCAACAACCAGCCGCACTTTGCTACTCTCAGTCAGTTCCTCGCTAATCGGCCAAGTCTTTCGGTTTACGTGGTCGAGGCTACAGACGCCGACGATTGGCTTGTGGACATCTGCAAGCATTTTGATTGTAGCAATGTCGGACACGAGGACTTTGTCAAGTTTGCATCGTTTCAACTCAAGGACCAAGCTGCTGAGTGGTACCGGCAATACAAAGATTCTAGAGGAGGTCGTGTCATTACACAGGGATGAGTTCCGCGAGATTTCAGAGCTCACCACATTCCGAAAAGTGTTGTTGAGAGCAAGCGTGAGGAGTTCCGCAATCTCAAGCAAGGCAACATGTCTGTGTATCAATACAATATCCAGTTCCAGAAACTCGCTCGCTTTGCTAAGCAAGACGTCCCTAATGAAAAGAGTATGATCTATCAATTCAGAGGTGGTCTCAGAGAAGATCTGCAATTAGCTCTTGTGCTTTTTGAGCCAGAAAAGTATGATGAATTCTACAACATGGCACTGAAGCAAGAAGCTGCCCAGCTCAAATGTGAGGCTTCTAAGAAGAGAATCAGGGATGCAGTTCAGTCTTCTTCTTCCTCTCAAGTGGCAGCTAAGCAGAAGTTCTACCTTCCTCCTCCTCCGTTCAAATCGGCCTTATCGTGAGAAGAACTCAGGTGGTCGTGGATCTTCCCACCCGCCCAACCCAAAGCTATCGTAACAAGTCTAATTCTCAAGCTCCAAGGTCAAATGCTCCTTACCACCGTCCGCTCTCGGAGGTGACTTGCAACAAATGTCGAGAGAAAGGTCACTATGCGAACAAATGCTTCAACCAGAGGCGCCTTCCGCCTCCTCCTCGTGTGAAATCTTCCAGCAATGCAGTGGTCAAGCATAATCCAAAGCATGCCAAGGTGAATATGATGAATGCAGCTCAAGCGGAGGAATCTACTGATGTGATATTGGGTAATCTCTCGATTAATGATATTCCCGCAAAAGTCTTATTTGATCTTTGGTGCATCGCATTCTTTCATTTCAAGACCTTTTGCATCTAAGCATGAGTTGGTTTTTCAAGATTTGCCTAAACCATTATCGGTTGTCTCTCCGGGTAAATTCATGCATGCAAGCTCCATGGTTTCGGATGTTTCTATCAAGATGGGCGACTATAGATTTCTGGCTAAACCAATTGTCCTTGGTGACTCGGATATTGATCTTATTCTTGGGATGGACTAGCTTTCTCAGCACAAAGCTTAGCTTGATTGTGCTGCCAGGGAAATTCAATTGACTCACTCTTCTAATGATGTGATCATCTATGCCGCTCGTGATGAAACCATTCGGTTGTTCTCTCAATGAGAAGGGCGAATTGGATGCTATCTCTCGATTCGGTCGTTTGTGAGTACCAAGATGTCTTTCGGAAGAGCTTCCGGGTATGCCTCCTCATCGGCCGCTTGAGTTCGTTATCGATCTTGAGCACGCATCGAACCCGTGTGCAAGCGTCCATACAAGCTTGGACCTGATGAGCTGAAGGAATTGAAGAAGCAGCTCGATGAACAAGAGCGTCTGGGTTTGATCAGACCGAGTTCATCTCCTTGGGGTTGTCGTGTTATTTTTCTCCAGAAGAAGGATGGCATGGACCGACTTTGCGTCGATTACCGTCCATTGAATAAGAAGACTATCAAGAACAAGTATCCACTTCCCAACATCAATGAGCTTTTCGAACAACTCAAAGGTGCTAAAGTGTTCTCCAAGCTTGACCTTCGTATGGGTTATCATCAGATTCGCATTCGTGAACAAGATATTCCCAAGACGGCATTGAGAACAAGCTTTGGTTCTTATGAATATCTTGTCATGTCTTTCGCCTTGTCAATGCTCCTCCAAGATTCTCTCGGATGATGAACTTCATATTCAACCCCTACACCAATGAATTCGTCTTGGTCTATCTGGATGATATTTTGGTCTTCTCCAAGAATAAGAAGGATCATGCCAAACATTTGCGATTGGTGCTAGACAAGCTCAGAGAGTATCAATTCTATGCGAAGTTTTCCAAATGTGAATTTTGGCTTGATGAAGTGCTTTATCTTGGTCATATCATCTCCGCCAAGGGCATCGCTGTTAATCCCGAGAAGGTGTCCGCAGTTGTGAATTGGGAACCTCCTCAGAATGTCAAGCAGCTCCGCAGTTTTCTTGGACTTGCAAGCTATTGCCGAAGATTCGTTGAGAACTTCTCCAAGATTGCAAAGCCTCTTTCCAACCTCCTCCAGAAGCATGTGAAGTATGTCTGGTCTCCTGAGTGTGACGTTGCTTTCAATACTCTCAAAGAGAAACTCGTCACAGCTCCGGTCTTGACTCCTCCTGATGAATCCAAGCCATTCGAAGTTTTCTGTGATGCTTCTCTTCAAGGTCTCGGTGCTGTGTTAATGCAAGAGAAGAGATTTGTGGCCTATACCTCTCGCCAGTTGAAGCCCAACGAAAAGAACTACCCCACTCACGATCTTGAGTTGGCGGCAGTTGTCCATGCATTGATAACATGGAGACATCTCTTGTTGGGAAGGAAAGTGGACATTTTCACCGATCACAAGAGTCTCAAGTATATCTTCACTCAACCCAACCTCAACCTCGGTGCAGACTCGATGGGTCGAAATGATTCAAGAGTACAATCCAAGTATTGAATATACTCCGGCAAGGCCAATGTCATTGCAGATGCTTTGAGCAGGAAGGCTTCTTTGCAGCAGTTTAATCCTTAAGCCCTTCCAACCGGATCTCTGTGAAGCTTTCCATAGCTGAATCTTCAAGTTGTTCCTCAAGGCTTTCTTGCCAACCTCATAGTCTCTCCTACTTTGGAAGATCAGATTCGTGAGGCTCAACTCCTGGATACCATGGTGAAAAAGGTGAAACGTGGTATAGACAAGGGCATTTCCAAGTACAAGTGCTTCCACGTTGATGACAAAGATACTCTTTTCTTCGAGGACCGGATTGTGGTTCCTAAGGGTGATCTGAGAAAAGTCATTATGAACGAGGCTCACAATTCGCTTCTATCCATTCATCCTGGAAGTACGAAGATGTACCATGACCTCAAGCAGTCATATTGGTGGACTCGAATGAAGTGAGAAATTGCTCAATTCGTGAATGAGTGTGATGTCTGCGCAGAAGAGTGAAAGCAGAACACCAAAGACCAGCTGGTCTCCTCCAACCTCTTGCTATTCCGGAATGGAAGTTTGATCATATCGAAATGGACTTCGTGACTGGATTTCCTAAGTCCAAGCGTGGAAATGATGCTATCTTCGTTGTCATTGACAAGCTTACTAAAGTGGCTCATTTTCTTCCAATCAAAGAATCTATCACGGCAGCTCAGTTGGCAGAGCTATACACCTCCAGGATTGTCTCCTTGCACGGCATTCCACAAGTGATCTCTTCAGACCATGGCAGCATCTTTACCTCCAAGTTTTGGGATTATTTTCAGAAGGCCATGGGCACCAACATTCGTTTCAGCACAGCTTTCCATCCTCAAACAAGTGGCCAAGTCGAGCGAGTTAATCAAATCCTTGAAGATATGCTCAGGGCTTGTGTCATTTCCTTCGGTATGAAGTGGGAAGATTGTCTTCCATATGCCGAGTTCTCCTACAACAACAGCTTCCAAGCGAGTTCGGGCAAGGCCCCATTCAAAATTCTCTATGGCAGAAAGTGTCGTACTCCTCTCAATTGGTCCGAGACAGTGAACGCCAACTTCTTGGCAACGACTTGATCACGAAGCGAAGAAATGTGCAAAGTCATTCGTGAGAATCTCAAAGTCGCGCATAATCGCGCTAAGAGCTATTATGATGATAAGCACCGTGATGTGGCTTTTGAAATCGGAGACCATGTCTACCTCCGTCTCTCCAATGGAAGGCACTTTCGTCGCCGGTATCAAAGGGAAGCTTGCCCCTAGATACGTGGGTCCTTTCAAGATCATTGGCAAAAGAGGCGATCTCGCCTATCAACTTGAGCTTCCGTCCAACCGGCGAATGTGCACGATGTGTTTCATGTGTCACAGCTTCGCAAGTGCTTCAAGACTCCTGAACGCACTATCAACTTCGAAGAAATTGACCTTCAAGAAGATCTCTCTTATCATGAGTGCCCCGTTGCTATTCTTGAAGAAACCGAGCGCAAGACTCGCAACAAGTCAATCAAATTCCTCAAAGTGAAGTGGTCACACCATTCCGACCGCTGAAGCCACAGGGAGCGCGAGGATCACCTCCATTCCGAATATCCGGAGTTCTTTCAGGTCCTAGATCTCGGGGCGAGATCCTCTTGTAGTGGTGGAGTGTTGTAACACCGGATGTAACTTTCCATATTTGTAACTCCAACTCTTGCCATTTTCGGCATTGTGATATGATATTCCCTCCGTGGTTGGGTTTTTCTTCATTTTGCATTTTGTCCATGTCATGCATTTTATATCATGTCGTCATGTGCATCTCATTTGCATACGTGTTCGTCTCATGATTCCGACCATTTTTCCCGTTGTCCGTTTTGCAATCCGGCACTCCTATGTCCCCCGGCGTCCCCTTTTACGTTTTTCCGTGAGCGGGTACTAAACTTTCTCGGAATGGACCGAGGTTTTTCAAGTGGCCTTGGTATACCACCGGTAGACCACCGGTCAAGTCTCGGGTCATTTGGAGCTCGTTTGGTACTCCAACGGTTAATCGCACTCTCGCAAAGGCCTCTTTTAAGTTGCAGCCCAACACCCCTTCAAAACAGCCCAATAACCCATCTAAGTCACTTCCATGCTCTCCGTCGTTCGATCACGATCGTGTGGGCGAAAACTACACCTCATTTGGACTCTCCTAGCTCCTCTATGCTTATATAAACACCCCCATTCCACATCACAGACAACCCTAGCCTTCCCCTACCTCTGGGACAAAAATCCCGCCTTGGGACGTGTCCGCCCTCGCCGTCAGCCGCCCAGGCCAACCCAGCGTTGCCACGTGGCCCGCTGCCTTGCCCGCCCAGTGGGGCCCTTCCCGGCCTGGTCGCCGCCACCGCTTCGCCCATGGCTCGCCTCGAGCCCACTCCCGCCCAAGCCCGAGGCGCCTCGCCGCCGCCACCCGGCTCCCGCCGTGCCGCGCACTTGATCGCCCGTCGCGCGCGCCTCTCATCGCCTCGCGCCTTCCCGCGGCCGTGGCAGTCCGTCGCCCGGCCGCCCCGCCTCTGTCGCCCCTACGCCGGCGCCCGCCCAGCGCGCCCCTCCGCCGGCGACCTCCTCCGCGGCCCCGGCCCTCTCCGGCCTCATCGCCGGCGTCGTCCATCTCCGGCAGACCTCGGGTTCCGCGCCGATCCGATCCAATCCCGCGGGGTGACTTCTCCTCCCCGGTTATTTCCACTAAGTCCCCAAAATTGTTGCATTTTTGTTGCATTTTCATCATGTCATAACTCTGTGCTTGTTGCTCCGTTTCGTGCGTGTAATATGTCATATAATGCTCTGTAGTGAGTGCTTTGAGCTCTTAAACATGCCTACTTGTTATCTGTTGTTGACATGCCATGTTGCTGAATCTGTTAACGAAACTTGCTATATTGACATGGGTGATATTGTATTTTCTCGATCCTTTTTGGCTTGTGGTCAATGAAGGGACTTTTGTTCTATGCTTTTAGTATATTCATGCCATGCCATGTTTTGCTAATATAAGTTCCTGTAGCATGTATTTTTCTTGCTCTGAACATTTCTACACGATGCTGTTTTGCCATGTTCAGTAATTTCAGTCTGTGAAGCTGATATGTTTTGCACTTTTGCCATGCTTGTTTGAACCTGTTATGATGTGAACTAGCCGTAGCTCAGTGTTCATCTTTTGTCAAGCTTCTTGAGTAGATCACTGTCATATACTTTGTTGGTACGTTTGGATGCAGTAGCTTAATTTCTTGTTGCTTGCTAAGTGGCATCATCTTTGTTAATGGCAGATTTGTGCCATTCTTGTTTTGCTTGTCATTTCCAAACCGTGCATCCGGTACGGTGATCTTTATATCGATTTCAACCGAAATCATCTCATCTTTCCAGTGGCATACTTGGGTTGCCAAATTGAGGCCTGGTTCATCATTTTCCTTCCGGAGCGCGAGATATGCATTGCATATCACATCTCGCATATCATGTCATGTTTTGCATCATGTTGCTTGTGCATTGCACCGTGATTTATTGTGGTTCCTTTGTTTGTGTTCTTGCTTTGGGTAGAGCCGGGAGACGAGAACGGGTACGAGGAGCCTGTTGAGAACGCTTACGAGGATCAAGCTTTCGACAACTCCGAGAACATTGCAGGCAAGATGACCATACCCTCGAAATCACTTCTATCTTTGCTATTCTAGATGCTCGCTCTTTTGCTATGCCTATGCTACGATGCCTATCACTTGATTATCATTCCACCAATATTGCCATGTCAGCCCCTAACCATCATATCCTAGCAAACCGTTGATTGGCTATGTTACCGCTTTGCTCAGCCCTCTTATAAGCGTTGCTAGTTGCGGTGAAGATGAAGTTTGTTCCTTTTGGAACATGGAGAGGTTGTTCCTTGTTGGAACATATTTACTTGTTGGGGATATCACAATATATATCTGCTATAATTAATGCATCTATATACTTGGTAAAGGGTGGAAGGCTCGGCCTTATGCAGTGTTTTGTTCCACTCTTGCCACCCTAGTTTCCGTCATACCGGTGTTATGTTCCTTGATTTCGCGTTCCTTACACGGTTGGGTGATTTATGGGACCCCCTTGACAGTTCGCTTTGAATAAGACTCGTCCAACAAGGCCCAACTTTGGTTTTACCATTTGCCACCTAAGCCTTTTTCCCCCGGGTTTTCGCGAGCCCGAGGGTCATCTTTATTTTAACCTCTCGACCAGTGCTCCTTCGAGTGCTGGCCCGAACCGAGCAGACATGGGGCCACCACGGGAAACTTCGAGGCTTGGTTTTACTCGTAGCTTGACTTATCCGGTGTGCCACGAGAGCGAGATATGTGCAGCTCCTATCGGGATTTGTCGGCACATTCGGGCGGCTTTGCTGGTCTTGTTTTATTGCAGTCGAAATGTCTTGTAGTCCGGGATTCCGAGATTGATCGGGTCTTCCGGTAGAAGGAATATCCTTCGTTGACCGTGAGAGCTTATAATGGGCTAATTGGGACACCCTGCAGGGTATTATCTTTCAAAAGCCGTGCCCGCGGTTATGAGGCAGATGGGAATTTGTTAATGTCCGGTTGTAGAAAACCCGAAGTTGACCTCAATTAAAATACACATCAACCAGCGTGTGTAACCGTGATGGTCTCTTCTCGGAGTCCGGGAAGTGAACACGGTGTTGGAGTAATGTTTGGCGTAAGTAGTTCAAGATCACTTCTTGATCGCTACTAGCTTCACGTCTGCGTTTTGCTTCTCTTCTCGCTCTCTTTTGTAATGTAGCCACCATATATGCTAGTAAACGCGGCAGCTCCACCTTACAACTCTGTCCTTCCTATAAGCTTAAATAGTCTTGATCTCGCGGGTGTGAGATTGCTGAGTCCCTGTGACTCATGATTCTACCAAAAGCAGTTGCAGGTGCCGACCATGCCGGTAGGTGACGAACCGAACTCAAGTGGGAGTTCGACGAGGAACGTGGTCGTTACTATGTGTCTTTTCCGATGATCGTGAGTGGTGCTCAGTTGGGACGATCGGGGATCTGTGTAGCATTTGGGGTATCTTCTTTTATTTTGGTTCCGTAGTCGGACCTTGAGTGTAATCTGAATGATGGATGTTTATTTATGTATTGTGTGAAGTGGCATCGTAAGCCAACTATGTATCTCTTTCCCTTATGTATTACATGGGTTGTGTGAAGATTACCTCACTTGCGACATTGCTTTCAATGCGGTTATGCCTCTAAGTCGTGCTTCGACACGTGGGAGATATAGCCGCATCGAGGGCGTTACAGGCAACTTCCTCCTATGACGTATACATGGTGGATGCACCAAAAGATAATAGCGGCGACAACAAGGAGAACCCCGCGAAGGATGACCCTCCTAAAACACAACCAAAGCGCCGTCGTCAGCGGCGCCGCTCTAAATCGCGCAGCAGGAGAGGGCAGCAACATAGGCACAGGAGACGATAATACTCTGGATGGTGCCGAAGACACAGAAGACCCCGACGAACAAACTGCCGAACAAGACAATCGGGAAGATGGGCAAGTCAGCCCTGATGAACAGGCCATAGAAGAAGACTCGGAGGACGGTAGTTATCATCCTCTCTCCGAGGAGGAGGTGAGCCTCGGCAATGAAGATTTCATCATGCCTGAGGAACCTCTCGAGCAGGGGCGCTTTAAGCTTCAGCTAATAGCCACCGCGAGGAGCCTGAAAAAGAAGCAGCAGAAGCTTCAAGCTGATCAAGACCTGCTCAATGACAGATGGACCGATGTCCTGGCAGCCGAGGAATACAGCCTTAAACGCCCAGCCAAAAGTTACCCGAAGCGCAAATTGCTACCTCAGTTTGATGACGAGGCACCAGAGCCCGCACTAGCATCACGCAATGCGGTTGACCGACCACCGCGCGGTCGGGACAAAATGGCAGCTCGAGCCGAAAACCAGACTGTCCCACCTCGCCGTAAAGGCAGGGATAAGACAGCTCGGGGTTATACGTATGTCCTTCATCAAGACCTGGACAGTAGAGCAGGACATACAAGATCGATCTATGAATCGCGGGGACGTGCCGTGACACACGAGGACGGCTATCTATTCGGACGTGACAAACCTAGTCACGCCCGGGCCGAAAACCGCAGATGGACTCCATTGGAGCTACGTCACGATGCGGCACGATATAGGGGCGCCGCACACCCTCTTTGCTTCACTGACAAAGTAATGGATCATGAATTCCCAGAAGGGTTCAAACCCATAAACATCGAATCATACGACAGAATAACCGATCCCGTGGTACGGATCGAGGATTTTATTCTCCACATCCACATGGCCCGCGGGGATGATCTTCACGCCATCAAATACCTCCCACTAAAACGCAAAGGGCCAGCTCGGCACTGGCTAAATAGTCTGCTTGAAAATTCTATTGGCAGCTGGGAGGACTTGGAAGAAGCTTTCCATGACAACTTCCAAGGTGCTTATGTCCGGCCACCAGATGCCGATGACTTAAGTCACATAGTCCAATAGCCTGGAGAGTCAGCTAGGAAATTCTGGACTAGGTTCCTAACTAAAAAGAACCAGATCATCGACTGTCCGGATGCCGAAGCCCTAGCGGCCTTTAAGCATAGCATCCGTGACGAATGGCTCGCCCCCCACCTCGGCCAGGAAAAGCCAAAATCCATGGCAGCCCTCACGGCACTCATGACCCGCTTCTGCGCAGGAGAGGATAGTTGGCTGGTGAGGGAGTCCTGGACTAAGGGGTCCTCGGGCGTCGGGCCTGTTGGCCATGGGCCGGACTGATGGGCTATGAAGACATGAAGACCGAAGACTGCACCCGTGTCTGGATGGGACTCTCCTTGGCGTGGAAGGCAAGCTTGGCGATCAAATATGTAGATTCCTTTCTTTGTAACCGACCTTGTGTAACCCTAGATCCTTCTGGTGTCTATATAAACCGGAGGACTTAGTCTGGAGGGAGAGACTCATTGCCATAGTCATACAGGCTAGACTTCTAGGGTTTAGCCACTACCATCTCGTGGTAGATCCACTCTTGTAATACTCATATTCATCAAGATCAATCAAGCAGGAAGTAGGGCATTACCTCCATAGAGAGGGCCCAAACCTGGGTAAACATTGTGTCCCCTGTCTCCTGTTACCATCGAACTTGGATGCACAGTTCGGGACCCCCTACCCGAGATCCGCCGGTTTTGACATCGAGATTGGTGCTTTCATTGAGAGTTCCACTGTGTCGTCCCTTAAAGGTTTGATGGCCCCTTCAATCATCAGCGACGATGATGTCCAAGGCGAGACCTTCCTCCCCGGACAGATCTTCGTGTTCGGCGGCTTCGCACTGCGGGCCAACTCGCTTGGCCATCTGAGTAGATCGATAGCTACGCCCCTGGTCACCAAGTTAGATTTGGGAGCTTGAACTACGTTGTGGACATCCGTGGAGATTTGATCTTCGCCGGATTCGAGACCGTAGCAACCACTCCTGGTCACCTCGATGAACATGACCTAAATCTGTCATCAGACCACATCCAGGAGACAGCTCCTATTACCGCTCTGGCCTTAGAACCGGAGCAGACTGCGCCATCCAAGGACGGGAAGCTCAACCCCACCATGGAGGCCATAGATTCCCTGACGTTGGAGCCGCACGTAGACTTAATCTCACACGATACTTGTGCCACCGGAACTCCGGACTCGTCTCTGGTCGTAAGTTCCGAACCATGTGAGCCCGCGGACGCCGAACTTGATCGTTTATTAATCTTCGAATTCAGCGACGCAGACATCTTCCAGCACTCGCCTTTGGGCGATGTGCTAAACTCGTTAAAGAACCTGTCCTTGGCGGGGGACTCACAGCCGAACTATGTTCGGTTCGAACTAGGGGCTGATGAGGGAGAATTTTGCTTCCCACCCACCACCCACTTCATAGCCACTGTCAAGGACTTAACTGACATGCTTGATTACGGCTCTGAAGACATCGACGGTATGGACGACGATGCCGACGAGGAGCAGGGCCGAAACCCGCCATTCGCTGGACGATGGACGGCCACTTCTTCGTATGATGTGTACATGGTGGATACACCCAAAGCAACCAACGACGATGACAAAGAAAATCCAGTTGAGAATAAACCTCCTGAGACACAGCACAAACATCGGCGTCCTCGGTGCCACTCTAAGTCACGTCGTTCAAAAGACAGCAATACTGGCACCAGAGAGAATAATACTCCGGACGATGCCGAAAACAATTAAGACCCTGTAGAGGTAACATCTGAACAGGAAGAACAAGAAAATGGGCAAGTTAGCCGCAACGAACAGGCCCAACGACTCGGAGGACGGTAGTTATCATCTGCTCTTCGAGGATGAGGAAAGCCTCGGCAACGAGGATTTCATCGTGCCCGAGGAACCTCTCGAGCAGGAGCACTTCAAGCGCCAGCTAATAGCCACCGCAAGGAACCTAAAAAAGAAGCAGCAGCAGCTTCAAGCTGACCAAGATCTGCTCACTGACAGGTGGACTGACGTCTTGGCAGCCGAGGAATACGGCCTCAGACGCCCAGCGAAGAGTTACCCGAAGCACATATTGCTACCTCAGTTCGATGAGGAGGCACTGGAGCCCATACCTCCCTTGCGTAATGCGGCTGATCGACCACTACGTGGTCGGATAGTGTGGCGGACCGACCACCACGCGGTTGGGATAAAACGGCAATTCGGGCCGAACAGCAGCTCGCCCCACCGCCACGCAAAAATACAGACAAAAACAGCTTGGGGTCATACATACGACCTTCGACAGGACCTGGACAGTATAGCAGGATATACCAGGTCGATCTACGGATCGCGAGGACGTCCCTCGACACGCGATGATGGCTACCTATTCGGGCGTGACAAACCTAGCTACGCCCTGCCCGATAACCGCAGACAGATCCCATCAGAGCTACGTCGCGATGCGGCCAGATATAGAGGCGCCGCACACCTTCTTTGCTTCACTGATGAAGTAATGGACCACGAATTTCCCCGAAGGGTTCAAACCCGTGAATATCGAATCATACTATGGGACAACTGACCCCGCGGTATGGATCGAGGGCTTTATCCTCCACATCCACATGGCCCACGGAGATGATCTCCACGCTATCAAATACCTCCCATTAAAGCTCAAAGGGCCAGCTCGGCACTGGTTAAACAGCATGCCTGAAAATTCTATTGGCAGCTGGGAGGACTTGGAAGAGGCCTTCCTCGACAACTTCCAAGGTACATACGTCCGGGCACGAGACGCCGATGACTTAAGCCACATAGTTCAACAACCTGGGGAGTCAGCCAGGAAGTTCTGGACTAGGTTCCTAACTAAAAAGAACCAGATAATCGACTGTCCGGATGCCGAAGCCCTAGCGGCCTTTAAACATAGCATCCGCGGCGAATGGCTCGCCCGCCACCTCGGCAAAGAAAAGCCAAAATCCATGGCAGCCCTCACGGCACTCATGACCCGCTTTTGCGCGGGTGAGGATGGTTGGCTGGCTCGTAGTAAACACATCCAGCGAGGCAGGACCCTCCGAGGTCAAAAACAGCAACGGCAAACTCCGACGTAACAAACACAAACACCGAAGCAATGGCAATAATACCGGTGACACTACAGTCAACGCCGGATTCAGCGGCTCCAAGTCCAGCCACTGGAAGAAACCGTACAAAAGAAACAATCAGGGACCATCTAGCTTGGACCGCACACTCGATCATCCGTGCAAGATACATGGCACCCCAGACAAACCAGCCAACCATACGAACAGAGATTGTTGGGTTTTTAAGCAGGCCGGCAAACTAAACGCCAAGAACAAGGAAAAGGGATCGCAAAGCAAGGACGATGACGAGGAGCCCCAGCAACCGAACACAGGAGGACAGAAGAAGTTTCCCCCTCAAGTCAAAATAGTGAACATGATATATGCCACACACATCCCCAAAAGGGAGCGCAAACGCGCACTCAGGGACGTCTATGCGATAGAGCCATTCGCCCCAAAATTCAATCCATGGTCGTCGTTCCTGATCACCTTTGATCATCATGATCACCTGACTAGTATCTGTCATGGTGGTTCAGCTGCGCTTGTCCTTGACCCAATCATCGACGGATTTCACCTGACGCGCGTCCTTATGGACGGGGGCAGCAGCCTCAATCTGCTCTATCAGGATACAGTGTGCAAAATGGGCATCAACCCATCACGGATCAAACCCACAAGGACTACCTTCAAAGGAGTCATACCAGGTGTAGAGGCCCGCTGTACGGGCTCAATCACATTAGAGGTTGTCTTCGGATCTCCGAACAACTTCCGAAGTGAGGAGTCAATCTTCGACATCGTTCCCTTTCGCAGCGGCTATCACGCATTGCTCGGACGGACCGCATTCGCTTGATTCAACACGGTGCCACACTATGCTTATCTCAAGCTCAAGATGCCCGGTCCACGCGGCGTCATAGTAGTCAATGGAAATACGGAATGCTCCCTCCATACAGAAGAGCACACCGCTGCCTTAGCAGCAGACGTACAGAGTGGCCTTCTCAAGTAGAACCTTACTTCGGCTGCCAAGCCCCCAGACTCCATTAAGAGGGTCTGAACTATTCTGCAGCAGGACATCTCGGCTCGTTAGGAGCTAAACTAGCAATTTGGCCTCCGTCTAAGTCCTGATCAAGTGGCGACATTCATACCGCGCATACATAATTACGCCCTCAAAATCCCATGGGCATCAACGGAGGCATAGCTAGCGTGTACGGCTCAACCGGCACCGGATACACACATGCTTTCACCTTTCCTCTTTTCCTTTTTTAGGTCTTAATCCCACAGTGCCCCATCCGATGGCCCGATCATTGGTCCTCTTGAAGGACAAACACACCAAGCCAGCGAGAAACACAGAAATATGAGGGACTTAATAGGTGGTCTCACTAACGATCACTCTACTGTTTTTCAGGACCCACATGCAGCTTTCCCTTGGTTTTGGCATGTTAAATAGCATGTTGCTTCTCGCACTATTTGTATCAATGCGCTTGGTTGTATTAATAAAATCGCAATAAAAGCATTTCACGGCCCAAATTATGCGACCCTAGCTCATTACTTTGGCTCCTTGTTTATTCTCCTTTTTTCTATTGCCAACCTTATCAGTTAACACCCGTACACTCTGGTACGTTTCATATTTGCCAGGGGCTTCATAGCGCCCCGCACTACGGCAGCAAAGTCCGAACACTTTTTATAGTATAGTTCGGCACACCGAATTTAGCATTATATGCATTGGCTTCGAATCATGTATTTGGTCAATAGTTGGGTTTCCCGGCTCCTGTGCTTACTACCTTACGTTCCGCTATATCGGCTAGGGTAGTAAAGGGAGAACTACTGCGATTGTGCCCTGGTTCATCCGGATGAGCACCTCAGTAGAGAAAGCCGAAAACTGACTGTCATGATACGGCGAGAGCCGGTGAGCTCTTCGGAGGTTTCAAATTGCTAGAGGTTTTCCCCGCATTACGCGATGAATCGGTCTTCATCCGATAAGGTGTTTACAAAATCCCCCAGTTCGGCCTTCCGAATACCAGGGGATGAGCCTAAAATTTTATTGTCGAACTCCTATGGCTAAGTGAGGGTGATAAAGCATTATAGTCCGATTGCCTTGTTCGTTGCGCTAAACACCTCCTTCAAGGACCAAATAATTGGATCAAGAGTGTTTAGATTCCATCCCGAACACCCCCGTATTACCTACGTGGGGGCTGAAGCCGACGACTGGCCAACTCTCAGACTTAATAAAAACGGCCGCACAGGAGGTAAAAATCTAACACAAAGCATTATATTGCATAAATTATCTTTGTTCCATAATACAGGGTGAGAGAAAATATGAATGTATTCATTCAAAGATCACGTCTTTCGCACAATGCTCCGCAACAATGCGGGACCCCTCCAAGACATCTCCAAAGTATTGCTCGGGTGGGCGGTGCTCCTTGCCCTCAGGTGGCCCCTTGGTCGCTAACTTGACGGCGTCCATCTTCGCCCACCACACCTTGACATAGGAGAAGGCCAGACACGCGCCCTCGATGCAGACGGACCGCTTGACGACGTCTAGCCGAGGACAGGCATCCACTAGCCGCTTCACAAGGCCGAAGTAACTGCCGGGTATAGCTTCGGCTGGCCACAACCGGATTATTAAATCCTTCATGGCCAGTTCGGCCACCCTATGCAGCGCGACCAGCTGTTTTAGCTGATCGCTAAAGGGCACCGGATGTTCTGGCGCAAGATATTGCGACCAGAACAGCTTCTCCGTGGAGCTCCCTTCTTCGGCTCGGAAGAACTCCGCGGTGTCGGACACACTGCGTGGCAGATCAGCAAAAGCCCCTGGAGAACTCCGAATCCGGGTTAGTAAAAGATATTTCCTCTTCACATTCTTGCTTTGCATACTAAATTCCTTACCCGCCGCGATCTTCCTAGCCTCCTGGATCTCCTGGAGGGCGCCCCGGGCCTCATTCCGGGCCGTCTCTGCGCTCTGACGAGCCTTGGAGAGTTCGGTCTCTTGAACCGACGCTTCACGCTCCAAGGTCTCGCACTTCCTCACTGCATCCTAGATCTCTTGCTGGACCTCGTTGACACGGGCCTTGAGCTTCTTACGGGCGGCCTGCTCCTTGACAGCCTTACCCTCGGCTTCGGTCAGGGCTTTTCTGAGGGCCTCGACCTCGGTCATTGCCCCTATTCATATCATGACACTTCAGTCAATATACATCATTTTACTCTTTCCGAATATATAAACGGGTTATTGCATACCTTGATTCTCCTGGAGCTGCCTCCTCACTTGGCCGAGCTCCTCCTCGGCTGCTTCCTGGGCCTTCTCAAATCAAGACTTCGGCAAGATATGCGAGGTCGCCAGCCGGCGCACTGTGTATTCATTTCAGACGTACTTAGTTAGTTTCCTGCAATTGGGGATTGATCCTCTATCCGGCTTTTCTTTGCGAACACCGGACAGTGTCTCAGGGGCTACTGTACGTATTGTGGAGCTTCTCTCTTTGTGTCGCTTACCTCAAAACTCACAAGAAGCTGCCGAGCTGCTTAGTCCGCTCTTGGCGGACTGGACCCTTTCAATCACCGTGCCCATAAGAACACGGTGCTCATCCACGATGGAAGCGCCTCGCAACGCTTCCAGCAGATTATCCGGCGCCCCTGGTTGGGCAGGGGTCACCGGCGGAATAGGCATACCCCCTTCCTTCGAAGCAGGTTGCGTGTCGGATTCTGGAGCCTTATCGGTCTCCGGAATCGAGTCCGCCTGGGGGCGAACTAAGTACGGCCCTCGTCACCGGTCTCCATGGGGATTGGCTCCCCTTGCTGTCCTGCGACGGAGGTTTCGCCCCCTGGCGTCTCCTGAGCCTCTCCCCGGCTGGAAAAGTCCTTCAGGACAGCACCTCGGCGTCGCCCTTGGCCTTGGGGGAGTGAGCGATCGGCGGTGACTCGCTGGCCATCGCCTTTGAATCCAACGAACCTCCTGATGAGGATCACTGGGAGCTGTCGTGGGCCGGACTGCAATGGCACAATTAATCATGTTAATACGATGAAGAGGATAGGCTGGATTTATGGGTATGTATGAGTCTTAGCGCTTATGATGCAGCCCGAGGCTTAGTGCGGGGGCGGCACTCCGGACTGCTGTCGACGTCCCACGCGGAGTTATACGCGAGGGAGCCCTTCCCTTTCTTGGGCGTCTCCCCCTCCAGGTTCGTGGAGGCCGCCCTCTTCTTATTTCCCTCGTCCGAGGGAGGGTTGTTCTCCTCGTCGTCGTCCTCGGCGGGGGAGGAAAGGGTCACTTCGTCTTCAGACGTCACATCCGAAGCACCCTTGCAACGGGGGCCACCTTTGGCCTTCTTCTTGGCCTTCTTTTCCGGCGGCCTATCGGGCGCCGAAACCAGCATCTTCACCAGGAGCGGGATGACCGGCTCTTCGGGCAGCGGAGCCAAACTATGGATCCGCTCCGCTCTCTCCGTCCACACCTGAAAAAATACAACAAAGGTTAGGCATCCTCCTTGAACAAACAAGTAGAAGGTACGCCTTAAGAAAAGGAGAACTTACCTCAGGAGGATGGGTGTGATCATGCCCATGGTCTGAATCTATGACCGGCGGCTTCTCGTTGCCCTTGAAGAGCAACTTCCAGGCATCTTCGTGAGTAGTTCCGAAGAGCCCTCCTAGGGTCTGGTGCTTCTCCGGATCGAATTACCATAAAGGGAAGCTTCGGCTTTGGTAGGGGAGAATCCGGCGAACCAGCATCACTTGGATCACGTCGACAAGCTTGATGTCTTTATCCACCATGCTCTGGATGCGCGTCTGCAGCGCTATCAGCTCGTCTGACGCAGACCAATTGGGGCCCTTCTCCGTCCAGGAGGTGAGCCGCATTGGAGCTCCAGCCTTGAATTCGGGAGCCGCCGCCCAAGTGGCACCGCGTGGCTCTGTGATGTAGAACCACTGCTTCTGCCACTCCTTTACTGTCTCCGCAAACGTGCCTGTGGGCCAAGTGACATTGGTCATCTTGCTCACCATGGCACCTCCGCACTTTGCGTGCTGACCAACCACCACCTTCGGCTTCACGTTGAAGACCTTGAGCCATAGGCTGAAGTGGGGATGGATGCGGAGGAAGGCCTCGCACACGACAATGGAAGCCGAGATGTTGAGGAAGGAGTTCGGGGCTAGATCATGGAAATCTAGCCCGTAATAATACATCAGTCTGCAGACAAAAGGGTGAAGTGGAAACCCCAGTCCGCGGATGAAGTGAGGGAGAAAAACTACCCTCTCAGTAGGCTTCGGGGAGGGGATGACTTGCCCCTTGGTGGTCAGACGATGGGCGATTCCTTTCGCCAAGTACCCGGCTGCCCGAAGCTAGGTGATGTCCTTCTCCTTGACGGAGGAGACCATCCACTTGCCTTGGCCTCTGGATCCGGACATGATTGAGGGCTTCCTTGAGGTGGAGAAGATGGGAACTAGGGCGCTGGAGCTCAAGAATGGAAGGATAGAGAGGAAGAGAAGGCGTGGGTGAAGGAGGGGAATCCTTATCTCCTTATAAAGGCCGTGAATATTGAACGCCTCCCCACTCACCTTAAAACTCGCCCATTCCCAAGGGTTGTGTGAACAGCATGGTTGGGTTACCCACGCCCGTATTGATGAGAATCCCGCAATAAGGGGACACGATCTCTGCTTCGACAAGACGTGCCAATGGCAACTGCGTCTCGAAACATGGAGCGGCAGACGAAAAACGGTTCGAAAATTATGACCGGGCAGATGTGATGTCATGTTGCAAAAAGTTGTCAGCGGATTGGACTCGTGGAATATTATATTCTCTGCGGTGATGTGTGGTATGTGTAGTACAGGTCCGGACACGATCATTACGTCTGAAGACTATCTTGGAGTTCGGAAGGAGGAACCCGCCTTGCAATGCCGAAGACAAATCTGCGCGCCGGATACTACATCATTGAAGCCAGGTTCAGGGGCTACTGAGGGAGTCCTGGACTAAGGGGTCCTCGGGCGTCCGGCCTGTTGGCCATGGGCCAGACTAATCGGCTGTGAAGATATGAAGACCGAAGACTGCAACCCTTTCTGGATGGGACTCTCCTTGGCATCAAAGGCAAGCTGCGTGATCAAATATGTAGATTCCTTTCTTTGTAACCGACGTTGTGTAACCCTAGACCCTTCCGGTGTCTATATAAACCGGAGGACTTAGTCCAGAGGGAGAGACTCATTGCCATAGTCATACAGGCTAGACTTCTAGGGTTTAGCCACTACGATCTCGTGGTAGATCCACTCTTGTAATACTCATATTCATCAAGATCAATCAAGCAGGAAGTAGGGTACTACCTCCATAGAGAGGGCCCAAACCTAGGTAAACATCGTGTCCCTTGTCTCCTGTTACCATCGACCTTAGACACATAGTTCGGGACCCCCTACCCGAGATCCGCCGGTTTTGACACCGACAGCTGGCCCGTAGCAAAAATACAACAAGTGACACGGGCACCTCCGAGGTCAAAAATAGCAACGGCAAGCTCCGACGCAGCAGACACAAACGGCGAAGTAATGGCGACAACACCGATGACACGATAGTCAATGCCGGATTCAGTGATTCCAAGTCCGGTCAGCGGAAGAAGCCATATAAAAGAAACAATCAGGGACCATCCAGCTTGGACTGCATACTTGATCGTCCGTAGCAAATCCACGGCACCCCAGAAAAACCTGCCAATCATACCAACAGAGATTGTTGGGTTTTTAAACAGGCCGGCAAGTTAAATGCCGAGAACAATAAAAGGGATCGCAAAGCAAGGACGATGACGAGGAGCCTCGGCAATCAAACACAGGGGGACAAAAGAAGTCCCCCCCCCCCAGGTCAAAATGGTGAACATGATATATGCTACACACATCCCCAAGAGGGGCACAAGCGTGCGCTCAGGGACGTCTATGCGATAGAGCCAGTCGCCCCAAAATTTAATCCATGGTCGTCATGCCCGATCACTTTAGATCGATGGGATCACCTGACCAGTATCCGTCACGGCGGTTCTGCCGCATTGGTCCGTGACCCAATAATTGACAGGTCAAAATGGTGAACATGATATATGCTACACACATCCCCAAGAGGGGCGCAAGCGTGCGCTCAGGGACATCTATGCGATAGAGCCAGTCGCCCCAAAATTTAATCCATGGTCGTCATGGCCGATCACTTTAGATCGATGGGATCATCTGACCAGTATCCGTCACGGCGGTTCTGCCGCATTGGTCCGTGACCCAATAATTGACGGATTCCACCTGACGCGAGTCCTTATGGACGGCGGCAGCAGCCTGAACCTGCTCTATCAGGATATAGTGCGGAAAATGGGCATTAACCCATCACGGATCAAGCCCACAAAGACTACCTTCAAAGGAGTCATACCAGGTGTAGAGGCCCGCTGCACGGGTTCAATCACGCTAGAGGTTGTCTCCGGATCTCCGGACAACTTCCGAAGCGAACAATTGACCTTCGATATCGTCCCTTTTCGCAGCGGCTACCACGCACTGCTTGGATGAACCGCATTTGCTCGGTTCAACGCGGTGCCATACTATGCTTATCTCAAGCTCAAGATGCCCGGTCCACGCGGTGTCATAACAGTTAATGGAAACATGAAACGCTCCCTCCGTACAGAAGAGCACACCGCTGCCTTGGCAGCAGAAGTACAGAGCGGCCTTCTCAAGTAGAACCTTAATTCGGCTGCCGAGCCCCCGGACACCGTTAAGAGGGTCCGGACCATTCTGCAGCAGGACAGCTCGGCTCGTCAAGAGCTCAACTAGCAGTTCGGCCTCCGTCCCAGCGCTAGTCAAGTGACGGCATTCGTACCGTGTGTACATAACTACGCACTCAAAATACCATGGGCATAGGCGGAGGCATACCTACCTTGTGATCCACAGTACGGCTTGACCGTTCCCGGACACATATACTTTCACTATCCCCTTTTTCTCCTTTTCAGGTTTCTTATCCACAGGCCCTCCCTGATGGTCTGATAACTGGTCCTGTCAAAGGATAAATACACCAAGATGGCAAGAAGCACAGACGCATGGGAGGATATCTAGGTGATCTCTTTCACGACCACTCTACCTATTTTCGGTATCCGTACGCAGCTTTGCCTTGGTCGTGGCATGTTAAATATCCCTATTGCTTATTGCACTACTTGTACAAATACACTTCGACGTATTAATTATGCTATAATGGAAAATAGTTCGCAGGCCCAACTTCAGTGGCATCAGCTTACTGTCCCTTTCCTTTTTCCCTTTTTGATATTCTTATCAAATTGCACCCGTACACTCTGGTACGCCTTCATTCGCTAGGGGCTTCATTATGCCCCATAATACGGCAACAAAGTCCGAACACTTTTTATAGTATAGTTCGGCACCCTGATCTTTAGCATTATATGCATCGCTCCGAATCATGTCTTTGGTCAATAGTTGGGTTGCCTGGCTCCTGTGCTTACTACCTTACGTTCCGCTATATCGGCTAGGGTAGTAAAGGGAGAACTACTTCGATTGTGTCCTGGTTCATCCGGATGAGCACCTCAGTAGAGAAAGCCGAAAACTGATTGTCATGTTGCGGCGTGAGCCGGTTCGCTGTTCGAGAGGTTACAAATTGTTAGAGATTTTTCCAGCATTTAGCGAGGGATCATTTTTTACCCGATCAGGTGTTTACAGCATCCCTAGTTCAGACTCACGAACACTAGGGGTTGCGCCTAAATTTTTATCTGTCAAACTCCTATGGCTAAGTGAGGGTGATAAAGCCGCATAGTCTGATTGCCTGGTTCGCAATGCTAACACATCCTTAACGGACCAAAATCTTTGGATTAAGTGTGTGTTGGCGCCAACTGAACACCCTTGTACTTCCTACATGGGGGCTGAAGCCGACGACTGGCCAACTCTCAGTTAATAAAACGGCCGCCCAGGAGGTAAAAACTTAAAATAAACACAAGCATTATATTTCATAACGGCTGAGTTTTATCATACAAGGCAGAGACAAAATATGAAAGTATTCATTCAAAGATCACGTCTTTCGCACACTGCTCCGCAACAATGTGGGACCCCTCCAAGACGTCTCCAAAGTATCGCTCGGGTGTGCGGTGCTCCTTGCCCTCAGGTGGCCCCTCGGTCGCTAACTTGACGGCGTCCATCTTCGCCCACCACACCTTGACATAGGCGAAGGCCAGGCACGCGCCCTCGACGCAGACCGACCGCTTGACGACGTCCAGCCGAGGACAGGCATTCACCAGCCGCTTCACGAGGCCAAAGTAGATGCTGGGTATAGCTTCGGCAGGCCACAACCGGATTATCAAATCCTTCATGGCCAGTTCGGCCACCCTATGTAGCTTGACTAGCTTTTTCAGCTGATCGGTGAAGGGCAATGGATGTTCTGGCGCAAGGTATTGCGACCAGAACAGCTTCTCCATCGAGCTCCCTTCTTCGGCCCTGAAGAACTCCGCAGCGTCTGACACGCTGCGCGGCAAGTCCGCAAACGCCCCTGGGGAACTCCGAATTCGGGTTAGTAAGAAATACTTCTTCTTCACATAGTTGCTTTGCATACTAAACGCCTTACTCGCCGTGATCTTCTTGGCCTCCTGGATCTCCTGGAGGACGCCCTGGGCTTCAATCTGGGCCGCTTCTGCGCTTTGGCGAGCCTTGGCAAGTTCGGTCTCTTAGGCCGAAGCATCGCGCTCCAGCGTCTCGCACTTTTTCACAGCGTCCTGCAGTTCTTGTTGGACCTCTTTAACCCTAGCCTTGAGCTTCTTACGAGCGGCTTGCTCTTTGGCAGCTTTATCCTCGGCTTCGGCCAGGGCCTTTTTTAGGGCCTCGACCTCGGTCATCGCTCCTATACATATCATGACACTTCTGTTAATATATATCATTTATTCTTTCCGAATATATATCGGGTCATTACATACCTTGCTTCTCCTGGAGCTCCCTCCTCACCTGGTCGAGCTGCTCCTCGGCCCGCTCCAGTCTCTGCTTCAGTTCGAGGACTTCGGCAGTGTGTGAGGCCACGGCCAGCAGCGACGCATGCGTTTTCACGTAAGACATATTTAGTTAGTTTCCTGCAATAATGGATTGATCCTCTGTCCGGCCTTTCTTTCCGAACACCAAACAGTGTCTCAGGAGCTACTGTCTATATTGGGATTTTTCTTTTGGCGTCGCTTACCTCAAAACCTGTCGGCAGACTCCTGCAGGCTTCGGTTAGCCCGCTCTTGGCGGATTGAACCCTCTCAATCACTGTACCCATAAGGATACGGTGCTCTTCCACAATGGAAGCGCCTCGTAGCGCTTCCAGCAGATTATCCGGTGCCCTTGGTTGGACAAGGGTCACGAGCAGAATGGGCGTACCACCTTCTTTTGAAGAAGGTTGCACTCCGGATTTCGGGGCCGTATTAGTCTCCAAAATTGTATTCGGTTGATGACCGAACTAAGTACGGCCCTCGTCGCCAGTTTCCGTGGGGATCTGCTCCTCCATGTGTCTGGCAGTGGAGGTTACGCCCTTTGGCGCCTCCTTGACAGCCTCCCAAGCTCCTCCCCAGCCTGGAGAGGTCCTTCGGGACAGCACCTCGGCGTCATCCTTGGCCTTGGGAGAGTCAGCGGCCTGCGGTGACTTGCTGGCCATCGCCTTGAAATCCAGCGAACCTCCTGTTGAGGACCGCTGGGAACTGTCGTGGGCCGGGCTGCAATAGCATAAATTGACATGATAAATACCATGAAGAAGAAGTGTTGGATATGAGGACATACACAAGTTTTTCAGTACTTACAATGCGGCTTGGGGCTTGGTCCGGGGGCATCGCTCCGGACTGCTGTCAACATCCCACGCGGTGTTATCCGTGAAGGAGCCCTTCCCCTTCTTGGACGTCTTCGCCTCTAGATTCATGGAGGTCACCCTCTTATTCTTTCCCCCATCTGGGGGAGGGTTGCTTTCCTCCTCTTCCTCCTCGTCGTAGTCCTCAGGAGCGGAGGAGTGGGTCTCTTTGTCTTCAGACATCACATCCGAAGCACCCTTGCGACAGGGGCCACCTTTGGCCCCCTTGGCCTTCTTTTCCGGCGGTCGATAGGGCGCCGGAACCAGCATCCTCGCCAGGAGCGGGATGACTGGCTCTTCGGGCAGTGGAGCTGGACACTGGATCCGCTCCCCTCTCTCCGTCCACACCTGAAAAAATATAATAAAGATTAGGCATCCTCCTTGAACAAACAAGTGGAAGGTACGCCTTGAGAAGAGAAGGACTTACCGCATTGGCGGGATGGGTGTAATCGTGCCCACGGTCTGAATCTATGACCGGTGGCTTCTCCTTGCCCTTGAAGAGCAACTTCCAGGCATCTTCGTGGGTAGTTCCGAAGAGCCTCTCTAGGGTCTGGTGCTTCTCCGGATCGAATTCCCATAAAGGGAAGCTTCGGCTTTGGCAGGGGAGAATCCGGCGAACCAGCATCACCTGGATCATGTCGACGAGCTTGATGTTCTTATCCACCATGCTCTGAATGTGCATTTGCAACGCTATCAGCTTGTCCGACGAAGACCAGTTGGGGCCCTTCTCCATCCAGGAGGTGAGCCGCATTGGAGCTCCAACCTTGAATTCGGGGGCCATCGCCCAAGTGGCGCCGCGTGGCTCTGTGATGTAGAACCACTGCTTCTGCCACTCTTTGACAGTCTCCACAAAGGTGCCCTTAGGCCATGTGACGTTGGGCATCTTGCTCACCATAGCGCCTCCGCACTCCGCGTGCTGACTATCCACCACCTTCGGCTTCACGTTGAAGATCATTAGCCATAGGCTGAAATGGGGCTGGATGCGGAGGAAACCCTCTCACACGACAACGAATGCCGAGATGTTGAGAAAGGAGTTCGGGGCCAGAACATGGAAACTAGACCGTAATAGAACATCAGTCCGCGGACAAAAGGGTGAAGTGGAAACCCCAATCCGTGGACAAAGTGAGGGAGGAAAACCACCCTCTCAGTGGGCTTCGGGGTGGGGATGATTTGCCCCTGGGTTGGCAGATGGTGGGCGATTCCTTTCGCCAGATACCCGGCCGCCCAAAGCTGGGTGATGTCCTTCTCCTTGACGGAGGAGACCATCCACTTGCCTTGCCCTCCGGATACGGACATGGTGGATTGTTTGGTTGAGGCGGAAAAGTTTAGACCTTGGGCGCTGGAGCTCAAGGAAGGGAGGGCAGAGGAAGAAAGAAGGCATGGGTGAAGAAAGGGAATCATTATCTCCTTATAAAGGCAGTGAATTCGAATGCCTCCCCACTCGCCTTAAAACTCGCTTATTCCCAAGGGTTGTGTAAATGGCACGGTTGGGTTACCCATGCCCGTATTGATGAGAATCCCGTAATAAGGGGACACGATCTCTGCTTTGACAAGACGTGCCAATGGAAACCGCATCTCGAAGCGCGGAACGGCGGATGAAAACGGTTCGAAATAATGACCAGGCGGACATGATGTCATCTTGCGAAAAGTTGTCAGCGGATGGGGCTCGTGAAATATTATACTCTTTATGGCTGTGTGTGTGGTACTTGTGTTGCAGATCTGGACACGTTCGTTGCGTTCGAAGACTATCCTGGAGAATTGGAAGGAGAGGAACCCGCCTTGCAATGTCGAAGACAATCTGCACGCCGAACACCTCGTCATTGAAGCCTGGTTCAGGGGCTACTGAGGGGGTCCTGGACTAAGGGGTCCCCGGGCGTCCGACCTATTATACATGGGCCGGACTGATGGGCTAAGAAGGTACAAAGACCGAAGGCTCTACCCGTGTCCGAATGGGACTCTCCTTTGCGTGGAAGGCAAGCTTGGCGACCACCTATGAAGATTCCTTTCTCTGTAACCGACCTTGTGTAACCCTAGATCCCTCTGGTGTCTATATAAACTGGAGGGCTTAGTCCAGAAAGATATACAATCATAGTCGAACAGGCTAGACTTCTAGGGTTTAGCCATTACGATCTCGTGGTAGATCAACTCTTGTGATACTCATATTCATCAAGATCAATCAAGCAGGAAGTAGGGTATTACCTCCATAGAGAGGGCCCGAACCTGGGTAAACATTGTGTCCCCCGTCTCCTGTTACCATCATCCTTAGACGCACAGTTCGGGACCCCCTACCCGAGATCCGCCGGTTTTGACACCGACAACTGGCTCACCATACAGCTCCATAATTTGTTGATGACACGATCAATTGACCAGTCAAACGGTCCACATTCAGCAGCGCACATTGCCATAGGGCCCAGCCGTCAGCGCGTATATGAAGGACAGAAATGGTAATAAATTAGTGGTCGGTGGGGATTCGAAGTCGTGAGACCTCTGGTTGGCAGTCGTCGGCGGTGGGGGCATGGTGATTGGGCGGTGGCGTGGGGATCGCCGGAGAAAAAGCTCGGCGCGGGGGGGCCTAAAGGAATGGTCGGGGCGGCGGCGGACCAGCAGTGGGGAGTGGTTTCGGGGCGGGTGGGGCGGTGTGTACGCGGGCCGGCCGCGGGCGGCGGCGGCCGGCGGTTCGTCCAGTGGTGTCTGGCGGCTCAGGGGGTGGAGGTTGAAGATAAACTGCAGGCCCTTGATTTCGTATCCAATGGCTAGAAAATCTACTTACCAGAGATGAAAAAGTCAGTCGACTGACGTGTAGCCTCACCCCGCACATAGACATGCACGCACGCAACACTCGCACGAGCACAAGCACGCATGCAGGCGTGCAACACTGACACGTACACATAACGAACACATGCACGCATGCAGGCGTGCAACACTGACACGTACACATGCACTCACGAACACACGCACGTACACACGCATGCATGCAACACCGAGACGTACACATGCACGCACGCAACACTCGCACGCCTGCATGCACACAGCACTCGACGCAAGACACACGCTCAACCTATACGTGCATGCCCCTAAAAAAACTATACGTGCATGCACCCTTTGTTAAGGATGTGGATTGTTACGGGTATTAATGAATCTTATCTGTGATAAGAAGAACATTGATGTTTGCAGCAGTCTTTATGAATCACAACATATCGAACGGGCTAGCAACGTATATATGAATATTTTAAAATTCTCTTACATTATATAGTAGGATTATCTAGATGAAATAGATGATGTCACACTCAATGAACAATCATCGGTTTATGAAATGCCCGCTTCTGACCGCCCTGGCCCACCAAAAGTTCCTTTGTCGTGCGCTGCCTGCATTGGGTCACTGACATGCACACCATGTACCAAAAGAGCCCACACGTTAGTGGAAGAACGGCGCAGTGTCGTACGTCAGAGTCGAGGGCGCCACTCGATGCACGCCCGGCTGAACACGCCTCCTTGCCGCATTCAAACGCCTCCATGAAACCCGTGTGGAAGCCGAGAAACCCACTCTGGACACACGTCCGTTCATGACTGGGTCGGCATTAAACGCAACGCCGGTCGAGCTCCTCCCGTCCACTGTCTATTTAATCTCCTATTTAAACGAGGCCAAACGCCGGCCAAGAATCGCACACCTCCGCCGCTTCCCTATCTCCTCCTTTACCATTTTGTCCACTCTTACAATGGCTTACGAAGAGTAGTTATCCCGCATCCAAGCCGGCTGGATGGTCCGCCGAGCCCATCAGATACGAGCTATGCAGCTCGCTGATCCACCTCCCTCCCTCGCCCGACGGAGCCAGTTGCCGCCCCAAACCAGCGAGCGGTTCGACAACTCGCCGCTCCAGGCCAGCTCGACGAGGAGCGGCGCACGGGCGTCGTTGCTGCCGTCCACGCCGCTGCCTCGTACCGCGCCTCCCGTCTCTGCGACCACGTCTCCCATTTCTGTGGCCGAGACTCCCATGCCGGCGGTCGCGCCATGCAAGCAGAGACAGAAGCCGGGTGCGTGGACAGCGACGAGTCGGGGCCAGCGCCTCCGCGTCTGCCACCATCATCAAGGAGAAGTAGAACACGGGAGGCCGCCGCCGCTTGGGTCCCATGAAGGCCACCGCGGAGGCGATGCCAGCGTACACAACAGGTGTCTTGCCGGATCCTTTTGTTGCGAGGACCTTCCTTGACCCCGCATGGGCTCCACAGAAGCGGAGAAGCCCCCTTCCACCATCATCTTGGGCATCAGCCAACCACATCAGTTGGCCAGTGGGGAAGCGAGTCGTCCTTTGTGCTGAAGCATATACCTCCGGGGCTCCCGGCAGTCCGGTGATCGTGCTGCCGGACATGAGGAACAGAAATGGATTGGCGGGCGATCATTTAGGCCAGGTATTATATACCTGTGTTGTCCAGAACTAGGATCGCTTAGTTGATTTGAATGTAATGAAATTCGTCAAGTTTGTATGAAAATCCGGTATTTTATATGAATTCCGTCATTGTTTATGAGAAATATCGCCGTGTTTGCATGAATTTCGTCTGGTTGGTTGAGTTGCTGTCAGAATGTGTGCGGCTACGGTTCGATCGCGTAATATGCGAGTCACCGGTCGGTCTACAGCCGGCTCAGGCGGCGTGGTGGGACAACAAAAAGCACAGCTCGTGCGAGCTCGTCTCCAACGTGCGCGATGGAGGATGCATGAGCACCCAAGCCATTCCTCGTTCATCGGTGGCAAAGGCACCGGTGGACAAAAGGGTCGCCAATATTGTGGCTACCCCGGGCAAAATCCAAACAGCCCCTCCCAGCAGATTCAAATCCCTCGTTCGCCATGAAATTTTGCCATGTGTTGTTTTCATGGACTAGCAAGATTCCCGTGCATTGCACGGAACATCAAGATGCATTTTTTTACAAAACACCTGTTGTGATTGACCCATGCAGGAGTAATCCCATGTGTAAAAACTAATGATATCTCGACAATTTTATCAGAAAAATGGTATCTCAAGAATTTCATCGAAAAAATGATATCTCGAGAAAGATGAGAGGTAAGGTGAGGAGGAGTGGGGCGTGGTGGTGACTGGTGGTCGGACTGGGCGGAGGCATGGGGATGGACGGCGCATTATGTCTAGGTTTGTATCTCTCTCACACACACCCACGTAGGTGGGGGCGTGCACGAAGAGAAGAGGTGCACGGACGGTGCACGTACTCCCATCTCTTTCCCAACCACACTCGCGCGGGTACACGGTGGAGCTCATTTCTATACGAAAAGGTAGTCCACATGGTAATTTGACACGTGTATTGGTTGTCCACTTGATGGAGGATCGTCTACCACGGGTGAACAAACAAATTGCGACTTGACGCGTTATGTTAAAAGGCAAACCATGTGGGGCCTACCTTAGAGGCAAGGCTCTATACACTGGAGTACTTTTTATGTGTCCCGTCAACTCGCAGAACGAGGAGAAGCTTGCTTACTACGCTGTCTCCCCCGCCCACGGGCGCTGTGGCTTGCAGGACGAGGTGAAGCTTGCTTACTACTACCTCCATCCTGGTTTATTGGTCCCCATTGTATATTCTGTCAAATTTTGGCTGTAGATTGAACTAACAAAACGTTCGTGCATGTTACCAAAAATTATATCATTGAAAACTATGTTAAAATACGAATTCAACGATATATTTTTTGTTGACATGCATTAAAATTGTGTTAGCTAAATATTTGGTCAAAATTTGGCACAAGCTACATAGGTGACCTATAAAGCGGGACAGAGGTAGTAGTACTACGCCTTACGCCCGCTCCCTCACCCATGCGCGCGGTGGCTCGCAGGACGAGGAGAAAATTTTACTACTACTCCGTCCGTTTACTCCTCGTCCCTACCTTGGTTAGACAGATTATCATATTGTTTGGAATATATGTCTTTTTGTAGTAGTAGGAATAGTAAAGTGGTATATAGGAGTAGTACTACTACAGCAATTTACTTGGAGTCTGTGGTGCAGCAAGCTACCCTAGGCTATTTTACTACTCCCTCATTTCCAGTTTATGGCTCAATTTCAAAATCTCTCCAACCAAGGTAGACAGTGAGTGGTGGAATTAATTTTGTAGTTTGCACAAGTAATGTACGCTCGTATTTCTCAAGAAGTTATGTTTACTGAGGCATTAATTAGAACGAATGCATGCATGACCACTAAATTTCCATGAACTTCTACATGCATTGGTGAGTTTTCTCTTGACAATGCTTGCACCGGGTGATTTAACGCACCCTAAAATCCAACATGTGATGGTACTACTACTACTAGTAGAATTGAGACTTATAAAACGGAAAAAACGAATTTTTTTAGACGAGCCCTATAAACCGGAAAGGAGGGAGTAGTAAGTAGTATACTACCTCCATAGTGGGTACGTACTCCGTAAAATCATATTTTCCCAAAACTAAGTTGCTCAACCTTTATTTGCTTGTTTCCCTTCCTACCTCATTGCCTCAAACAGACTATGCCAAACTCCTCTGCCTGCCGCGTGGGAAAAGACCCGCCCTCGCCTTTTTTTAGTCCGGGTCTGTATCGATGGATCGCGCGAAGCAGCAAAAACCAAGCCGTGTATTGTACTCCTCCGTTGATGCTCGCTTTCATGAATTATGTACTTTCTCTTGCCGACATGAGGGACATATAGAAACCGAGTCGACGTGTCATGCACAAAATAACATTGCAGAACAGCAGGGGGGGCGCACCCCAGTCATACCGCGCCAGTAGTAGCAATGAGCAATGACACGTCAAATCACAATGCCGCACCTTCCCAGACGGACGAAGCAACCATTATTTCACACTTCGCTTCGCCATTATCTCCTTCAAGAAAACCACGTAGTATTGCTTCTGCCATTGTTCTGCCTCAAGAGGGACACGCGCATCGCCTTGCTACATCATGACATGTGGGACCGCATGATGTGCCATGCTCCCGCCCATCGCTTGGTAAAATCACCTCATTTTTACTACTTCCTCCGTATCGGTTTACAGGGCATGCACGCTGCTCTAGGTTGAGAATTTAACTGGCTATATATGTGATGAACAGTATATGTTTAGAAACTACGTCCACTTAAGAATCGAATGATATACTTTTTGTGACATAGTAACTCATATTTAGTTAGTCAAATGGATGACCGAGAACTACGTGCGCACCCTATAAACCAAGACGGAGAGGGTAGTACAGTACGTATCTTTTTAGATCAATATAGTCGGGATTCACCAAGGAGCAAAACCAAGTGGTAGGCTGCTCCTGTCGTGTTGGCGTAGCAACTCAAGCAGGGTCTGTCCGCACACGAAATGGTTACACATTTAACAGGACCCCTTTGGCCGACATGTGGCTCATCTACCGTCTTGTTCCACGTGCGATGCACCAAATTACATTTCGGAGCAGCGGGTGGACTTGGAGGCACCTCGGTCGTAGCGCCGCAATAGTAGTAAATGAGCGATGAGGGGTCAAATCACAAAGCCCCACCTTTCCCGCATTAAGCTGGCGGACGAAGCAACCATCATTTCACTCTAGGGCGGAAAAGCATAAAGAAAAGAGAAAACCAATGATGCGTGCGGAAGCTTCCTAGAGCACCCTAGGGTAGGGGCCTCCACTACAAATCCATTTTTTTCTTGAAAGTGCCTCCACAACAAATCCGCTTCTCCCTCGTCCTCTTGAAGAAAACCGATGATGCGTGCGGTGGTAGGGTTTGTAGGAGTACTACGGCGTGCGGGGCCACGTCGTAGTAAATGGGAGAGGGATTAAGTTCGATCGATGCCTTAATATGTGTGGGCCGCTTGGTTTTATGAGAATGAGGCAGCATTTTGGGTTCGAGGACCAGTGAGATATACGTACAAACAATTGTGGACGTAGATTCGACCGAAAGGCAATGATGCATGGGCCTTGCATTTTGATATACCCGCGCCCACGTGAAATTTACTACTCTACTCAAAACTAGTAAGGTACACATGCATTGAACGCATGAGATTTGGAAACCAAATTATGAATAAATACACACTATAGCACGTAAAGCTTTGAGTCATATATGCATGATGTAGATGTTCGTTTAGTTCTTATAGTTAATCTCATTCAAAATCAATTAGTTTTATAAAAAGGTTAAGATTCATGGGATTGTGCATTGTAAAGCATAGAGTAAAAAACAAATAATGGCAATTCATTTAGAAAAAAAAAAGTTTGGGCAATTATGATACGAAAGATTCTAGAACAAAGGAGAAGTGCTTGTGTTTTGGGAAAGCATGCACGGCCCACATCTCTTATTGGTTGATATGTCACGAAACAAGCAACGAGGAGGGAGTTAATGTACCGTGCCAAAGTGTTTTGGGATTATTTGGTTTTCGGAAGATGACTTACACACCTAGACGGAGGGAGTACAAAGAGAAAAAATGAATTGGAGTTAAAAGAATGACATTTCTAACAAAAATGTGAATGTGAACTACAAATGTGTGCACGTGACCAGCACATACATTGTCAATGCAAAATTTAATGCAAGAAATAACTTATGAGTAACATGCACGAATTGATGATGTGGTGCTTGCATGAATAGAGTAGAAAAAACAATGTGATTTATGACTTGCATGCATGACGTGTTCTTGTGCCATAGTAGCATGTCTAGGAAAAAGGCTACGTACTAGTGGGTTGTACTAGCTATTTAGGAATAGAAGATGTATACATGGAAGTTGTAGGGAAAGAGATGACATGTAGCTCAATTCCTATGAGTAGGGATTGGAAAAGAGATGTCATTTGGTTCACATCATAGGAACTTTTCTATTGAATCTAGAGATGACATGTATCTCAATTCCTATGAGGAGGGATTAGAAAAGAGATGTCATTTGGTTCACATCATAGGAACTTTTCTATTGAATATACGCTAATGTTTATTTTCCTTTGAAATTATGGGAGTATAGGAATCCATTCATATGAACCAAGTGGCTCTAAAGCAATAAAAATGGTATCATGTTTATTTCCTTTGAAATGTGGAGTATATGAATCTATTCCTATGAACCAATTGGCTCTAAAGGAAAAAAAATCCTATAAAAATCATATCATATAGAGTTCCTATGATATTACTCCACACCAAAGGATGGTTGAAATTGCTGCAGGTGATACGACAATCTTTCTTTGCAGACTCCTCCCCCATCTTTATACTTACCTCTCGAAGATGAATGAAATGGTATATACTGGATATTCTACATGTGCATTTTGGTACTCGAAAACTCGGTAAAAGTTTGCGAGGTTCGGATTTTCAATAAAGCCATATGCACTGCATTTTGGAATGGAGGGAGGAGCATACGGCAGTTGCTAACACTCCCGTGGAAGATTTGTGTGTATGAGGAGTGGTTGTTCTGTTAAATGACATGGCAAACCGACATAAATGGATGCCGATCTAACGGTTCTTCTGGCGTTCATCAGAAAGCGGCTTGTGGCGACGCTTGTCGGATAATGATTTACGGACACATGCATTGCATTGATACGTGCCCTCTCTCTCACGCACACACGCACCTCACGAGTCACGACTCTCCTCCTCTCGCACCCACTGTCTATCTGTAGGTAGACGTCACACACATATGTGCTCTTCACACCCTATCCTCAGAACTTGTAAAAAACAAAAGACGTCGCACACCTTTTATTTTAGCTCACACGTCACACACTTATACTATTACTCTTGTGGCGAACATTCTTTGGGCATAGTATAGTGTACTCTCACGAAGAGAAGCGATGCACGCACACACTAGTTCTCTCACATCCACTCGCGGGTGCACGTAGGAGCTCATTTTTTTGAAGCTGGTACAACAAAATCACTCCACTATATATATAAGCAGGAGCCTTAGCGCTTGCTTTACTAGGGTTCCTCTCTTTCACTCTCTCATGCTCTCCAAATCTAAGAAAGACATAGGTGGCCACTCTCTCTCTCTCTCTGCTCACGGCTGGTCACAAATCCGGCCGGACCACCACGACCGGGGCAAGGGTGTAGGTGCATCGTTCACACTGTCATCGGCGGTGAGGGAGGAGACCCCAATGGCTGCCCGCGCGTCCTGATTGGCGGCCGTGTTGTTCTCTTCGAGAGAGTGCCATCTCGGGAAGGCCTTCGACCCCTTCTTCCTCCATGCGGTATTGTGGCCAAGATGCGGCCTCCCGATGCCGTCTTTGCCACATGCCGACAACCCTTAGGTATATATTCCTTCGAAACCTGCCTTGCTCTACTGCCCCAGCTCCCCCCGTGGTTGCGTGTGGATCTTTTTCTACTTCTGTCGACTGTTTCAAAGCGACCTAGACTTTTACTATTATTAGAGGTAAAGCTAGTACATACAGTCGAATCTAAGAGTTGGTTCAAACAGGGAAGAAAGTGGGAAAGTTGTAGCATGAATCTAGGACTTGGTTCTAAGAGGAAGCGGGGGAAAGTAGTAGATACTGGCTACCCAACCAGTCTCTTGGTTGAAATGGCGAATAAAGCATGGTGGATGGCGAAGGCTGGGGGGAAGTGGACCTGTCTCTTGGTTGAAAAAGGAAAGAAAGTGAGGGGTGTTGGGGGACAACGCAAATGAGAATGAGCAGGTCTAGATTTCCTGTGCTCACGTAGGAAAATGTCGTCGGGGAGATAAAAATGGGACAAATGCAGACATCTTTGCTCGAGTGTTTGCCGCTCTCGCAACCACATCTGCCTCACCAGTTTATGCCCCTGCTGTCCCTGCGCCCATATCGCTACCATTAATGTAAAATCACATGAAGCATTAAGCAATGCCACCTAATGTCACTATCAGTAATGGTCTAGTGTCGTCAATAAATTGAAGCAATGCCACCACCATTTTATGAAGTGCTTCCATCTTGCTTTATTTCCCATGAATTGTGTTTTTGCAGTTACACTTAAATCTCACACCACTAACATTGCTTCATCCCAGTGGAACTGCACAAATTTGATTGCACATTTACTAACCATGTGCTACTCTCATGACAGTAATACTAATGCTATTTTTCTACATGTTAATCTAGTGGCAGTGTTGATGTGATGTGATGCTACTTACTTAAGGGCACTTTCATACTTTCAATCTAGTGCCAATTATAACACAATAGATGTTGTTGTTAATCATACGCCACTCCAAATATCTATCACTATTTAAATAACCGTATTTCATATTTGCGCAAACAGGGATGTCTGTCTCCATATCGTTTCTATCTCACAAGTAATCAAAAGTACACACCTCGCCAAGACAATCACAAGAAAAATGAGATGGCTATTCCTAGTCGACGCCCTCGACCACCGGGCCTTCCGGTATTACTACATTGGTAGTAACGAGGTAGAATGACAAACGTAATCTAAAAGAAGCTGATTCAGACGCTTTTACTTCCCCGATCAAAGGTGGACGAGCGAAAACAACTGCATCCTAGTCCGGAATGCACTTTCTACGAGGTGATCCATGGACCAAGGACTAGCTGGCACGGCTGCACGGAGGTTTTTTGGACAGGTGCGCCGACAAGAGGCATTGTGGTCTGCTTATATCTGCAAATAGCAGTGCTTAAATTTAGTGGAATGCACAAGAATTTCAGCTGGTCAGTACACTACATGGTTCAGTTCAGCATTCCAGTTGAGAACACAATTATAATTGGTTATTCTGGAATGAGAGAACCTAACCCTGGATGGTGGCAACAAGAAAAAACCAGAGTGAACTCCAGGAAATTTAAGCCTGCCGGGAGGCCCTTTGCTCAGAGAAGCCTTGCTTGTTTTTTTCCTGATTTGTAAACATTCTCACAACTTTGTCTTTGGATGTGAACTAGTATATGTTTGTTATGTTCTATGAATCACTGAGATGTATAAAATTGCTTAACTTATGCTTTTCAAGTTTTTTATGAAGCCGAGTTTAATGTGGGTGTTCCACATGAAAGCTGGACTAGCGTGTGAACGTTTGGAATTTACATTGTGGCCTCAGTTAACTGCATGAACCACTGTAACAAGATACGTAGTTGCTCATATGTCAGACAGCATATTATTGATTGTTAGTTGGTCGATAGCCTAGTGTCGAAGCGAGCTGAGCCAATGTGTCGTGTTTTGCACAACTGCTTACAAGTGGGGTAGCACCAATAGTGTTTACAAGTACTTATGTATCATCGGCGCACAGTTCTCGAACGAGTACTCTATTTCATCAAACACACACTGCTCGTATGATAAACCATGACAACTTATGTCTTACCATGCCATATTCATGAAAAAACTAGTGAGGACGCATCTGTTTCGGCAACAATTACGATGGTTCTCACATGATTCACGGGCACACAAAAGTAGCAGCAGTTCCCATAGACGGATTCAAACAGGGTACTAGCCCCAGAGGGCTCGATAATAGGCAAGGTTAGGATAATTAGACACAATCCAAACTACTATTAAACACTAGCTGGGGCAACTATTTCATGCCTCGATCTAATTTGGGTTGGACACAAGACGGACCTTGCCATAAACATCATTGAGGACATCCGGCAGCAGCTCAATCCTGTGAACCTTCATGAAGATAACCTTGTGGCCTTGCCACTCATAAACTTGTTTGTGGAGGCATGCCACGTCATCTTCCTGTGTAAGCTTGACAAGAACAGTATGTCTCACAAATGAAGGAGTAGCTTTGAACTTCTTGTGCTTCAGTAAACCCTGGACAACACGCCTGACAACAGTGAGGCTGGAATACAACTCAACATCGGTATAAGCGCAAATGGCTTGCAGGATCCAATAGCCTAAGAACTCTGTTTACCCAGTGCATATATTCAGGTCATCCGCCTCATAGCGAGTGACATGTACAACCACACAATCCTTGTCTGCATCAGGGCTCTAATTGAAACAGAAACAAATTCTGAATTACTTTCCAGTATAAGAGACACAAGTTATTTAAAATACTATGTATAGCATGGCATCAAAGCTAATAGAATTTTTCATTATTCATCACCACATACTTAGATGAAAAACCACAATCGAGAACGGAAAAGAAGAAAATCACCTTAGGCAACTCAGCGGGGGGGGGGGACACATCCTCGAAGGGGGAAAACTGCTTCTGCAGTGCCACGGGGGCTGTAACCTCAAACGGGGCATTGACCATCTCAGTAGTGGCCGTGAGCATATCTGGGGTCGGCTCGGTGGCTGGCTCCATCTTCTTGGAGCTCTCTGTCTCGTGGGGATCAGCCTCCCGCGTTTGCTCCAATATCGGTAGATCTTTGCCTGGTTCTCCTTGGTCCATCATGAAACTGACGAATACTAGGAGACCACTGAAAGGAAAACGCAATCGCAATAACAATGAAACAAAAAAGAGAGTGAGGATCGGTTACTGCTTTGCAAAAGTTCTTTTTTTTCTCTGAATGAAAATATACCAATATCACGGATCCGTTTACCTTCCCTTTGTTGGGAGAGAAGAATGGTGGCACATGCGAGTGTTGGATTTCTTGAAGATGGTGAGGGACAAGGGGATTCAGCGAAGAGTGAAATGATGGTTGCTTCGTCCATCAAACTTAGACTGCGGGGAGGTGGGGTTTTGTGATACGACGGCTCACATCGCTGTCGGCTTATGACCGGGTGACTCTCCGCCTGCATACTGCCTTCTAATTTGGTGGATGGCATTTGGGCCACAAGGCTGCATGGCCCGCATGTCGGTGAACAAAAGTAAAACAGCATTCAAGAGAGGGAGACGTTTGATGACCTAGGAGGAGCCAAGCGGTAGTGTATCCACTGCATTAGTAGTAATTGTTTTTCCGTAGTCTGAGAGTGTCTCCACTGTACTAGTAGTAATTGTTTCTCCGGGCCCAAGACAAAACAGCCCATCCACCCTAGTAAATAATAAAATCAATTCAAAAGCCCATATATATACTTAATGAGAGGCTCTACCCACACCCAGCACACCGCCACCCAAAAAACCCTGGGTGCTCTTCTTCCTCCTCACTCCCACCCACCTCACGTCAGCTCGCTCCACTCGTACCCCCAAATTCCTCACCTCACTCCTACAGAAAACCCGAGCTCCCCTTCTTCCTCACTACTACAAAAAAACCCCAGCTCCCCTTCTTCACTCACACTACAACTAGGCTCGTCATTCGTTACTCTGCTCAAATCCATGAGCGCGACGTGATGCCCTCAAGGAAAATGGAGTCGACTGACCCCAGCGCCAAGAAGATGAGGCTCCCGCCAGCGGCGACTCCTGTTGTAGATCCCAGACCCGCAACATGGGAGAAGCGCAACCCCGCCCCACCGAATCCCAGAACCCGTTGAATCTCGGTGGACCGTGATCAACGATCTCCTAGACACCATCCTTGGGGAGATCATCTCACTTCTCCCCACTCAAGGATTGCTGCCGCACTCCAAGTCCTCTCAATTCGGTGGCGCCTCTATGGCGTGTCGTGCCCTTTAATCTCGACCGTCGTCACCATCTCTCTTCAAAGGATTTTTAAATCCTCAGAGCCATCATCTCCTCCCACCAGTGGCTCCGCTCAAAGCCTCTCAGATCCCGTCATGCTACATGAGCAAGCATACCATGCCCCGCACAGGTGGACGCCTTTGGCTGAAATCCCCGATTTCACAGAACTACAGCTGCTTGAGTTCTACTATTCCCCGAAATCACCTACCGACATCGAACGCCATCTACCTGCCCTCAAAGACCGATGTCCATCTCAAGGGTTTTCCTCCTCTCTCCACACTGCCACCTTTATACTGTGCTACCTACTGCATAATCTGGTACTAAACCTTCTACTCCCATTTCTCAAGAAACTTTCACTTGTGCGGGTTCAGATATCGGAGGCCTTCATTGCACAAAGATCATCCACTCCAGTTGCCCTGCCTTGGAGTGCTTGGTGCTTGTTTTCATAGTTAGAATCGGTTTTCTCCAAATAAAGTCGCCTAACCTTGTAAGAATTGGAATTTCTTTTGACGGAAGGCAGCTCATCATCCAAGATGCCCCTTCACTTCAAAGGTTGATCCTTGATTCTAGTTATTCACCGTCGCAAATAACCATCCTCTCTGCGCCTAAACTGGAGACCTTGGGTGTAATACATGATCTTTGTGCTCATTTCAAGATGGTGTTTGGCTCCACAATTCTTCAGGTACTTTATATTATCATCTACACTTGTAACCATAAGAGGCATTTTAAATTTCTGCGCATAAGTTATATATCATCTCGTAGTACACATTTTGTACTAATATTATGTTCTATGCTCAATGAAGAGTTTCTCCATGGATAGCCTATCAATGGTGCTGGATTCTATCAAGATCTTATATATCCAAATGAATAGTTTTGATCTGAACAAGATTATTGGCTTGCTGCAATGCTTTTCATGTCTGGAGAAGTTGTATATAAAGGTGATAATTTCACGCACATTGGAAGCCCGCATATAGTACTAGAATTAACCGTTCAGCTGTTGCTCTTTCCACACTCTTTTTTTACACCTTAACTATTTTCAATCTTCATGCCTATTTAGGCAATAGGACAGGGTAAGAAAGTTATAACCAATCGGTGGATCCGTAAGCACCGGGATTTTCTCACTTCTCATGACATTTGATTGAAGACAATAATGCTAGAACGATATGTAGCCAACCATGCAAACACTAGATTTTTCACATTCTTCCTGCTGAATGCGAGGTTACTATTATCCATCAGGCTTAAGTTTATCAGCAGCATGGTTTTGACGGATGGGTATGTCGAAGAGCAAAAAAAAGGAGTTTCAAGTGGGCAAAAGAGCTTCTGAATGTGTCGGGCTTCTATTTACAACATATTATGGTCATAATCAGGTAAATTTTACGACCCAGGATGTTCATTCTATGGACCTGACCGATCCATTTGACTGTGACTGCCGAAAATAGTGCTGGAGTTAGATGTTGTTGCCCTTTCAACTTGGGTTTTGTCTAAACCTGATGAACAATTAAACCTCGTGATTTTGTACAGTTTGTAAGCTGGAGTTAGATGTTCTTGCCCTTTTCAACTCGGCTGTGATTGTCATATTTTCTTTGAAACAAGGAAAATGTGGCTTGCCGTTCATTTAATTTAGAGTGAAATATTGTAACAAATCCCAACCAAGGGAAATAACATCGCTCTCACCGGCTGCTTGAGCTCACTGTGCACTACAGAAGCCAAGTGATTAGCCCCCACCAGCACCCACAAACTTATTTCGAACTAGCACACAAAATGGGCTGTAAATTTTCATAGGAAAGGTTGCATGACCGTGACAGATTTGGATTCTGACCTTTGGGACCCATGAGGAAATAGCCTATCCAAGGTGGTGTCGACTTACTAGCTAGTCAACAAACGATTCTGCATACCAGTCGTTGGATTGACATCTAACATCTGTCATGTATCTTCTATCTCTTGTCTTCTTACTCCAGCCGCCCAAACCAAAACACCCCGTCGGCTCCGCCTGCTCCCGCCTCCCATGGTTGGTTGCGCCTCCGCCGCCCTACCGTACCCTCCAACGTTGGACAGTCCCTCCCTCTATTCCCCCACACATCCTATTATTCTCCGGTGACGTCAGCCCCAACATGCACCCGCACCGGAACCAGTCAACCCTCGTACTCCCCTCCGCCTGTGACTGGACCGGCGCATCTTCCACGGCTCCTGTTCATTCCGTCCGAGGCCTCGCCGTCGTCCTCGGCCTTGGTTCGCTCGCCGTGCGCGATGCGCCGCCCTCTTGTGTTGTCAACGTCGTCAACAACCGAGAGGAACAAGGAGATGGCTGTAAGTGGAGAGGATGACAGTAGGGACCCACCAGCGTCATGGCAGTACGCAACCAAGTGCCTCGTTATTATAAGCCCAAAAATGGTTCCTCTTAATGGTTGGACATCTGGGGCTCACGCCATTGTCAACATAGTCAATAAACGAGAGAATTACACAACGAGCGGCTGACACTGTGGACCCAAAGAGGTCGCGTAGCTTGTTATTTACTTTTTTAGGAACAAGCAATTGTTATTTATACTAGTTTTAGCGATGGATCGTGGTAACAACGGGCTAAAGGGGGTCAGGGTCGCCTAGCTGTGGTTTTATTTATGTTTACCACATCATAAGCCCAGTTGTGTTCTTTTCTTGCTGAAAATGGCTAGCCCAGTTCTATTTTTTAAAAGAAATACGCAAACGAGGCCTACTTGCTTTATCAGCCCTGCTGGGCTACAAATCTTTCAAGACGAGGAGAGTTTCATTCGGTTTTCCCAGAAATGGGCTGTACATTTTTACAACACATCAAACCGGGAATTAGTTTCAATTTTTTTTATTACAAGATTTTAAATTCCATTGATTTTTATGCGTGGACAATTATTTGGATTTTATATTTATATAAATTATTTTTCAAAATAGTTTGAATGTGACTCGATATTTCGGGATTAAAAATAGTTGACTGCACCGAAATATGCAAAATTTTGTATAATTTTTTACCGTGGCCACAATATGGGGTGTAATGCTAAAAAAATAAGATGGGCTCCAAAAAAAATCTTAAGAATTAGCAAATGGGTCATAAATTATTAGAAATAATGCAGATGGGTTGTATGTTGTTTTCCAAATATTTGAGGCTGACTTGTGCGCCTACTACAGGTTGACGCGTATGCTTTCCTAAAAAAAAGGTTGATGCACACGCAACACGGTGTCGACTTAGTCAACACACGAGAGCAGTGACTGTTGGATGTCCATCCAACGGCCGTCGTGCTTCTTCAATCTCTGCTCTTCCTCGCTCCGGGCTCAAACAAGCGCCGGCAGACTACTCGCTTCCTCCTCGCGGCCGCTATCTTATGCCGCAAGATAGGCCTCACCGCTCCATCAGATTCCCATCGCTGGCCTAGCCATCCCTCTACTCACCCACACCGTTGTTATTCTCCGTGACGGCAGATGAACCAAGAACGCCAGACTCCCCTCCGCATGGGAAACAACTGCCAAGTCTTCCCTGGCTCCGTGTCGTTCCCTTCCTAGGCCTCACCGTCGTGCACCGCCCTGGTGCTCTCGGCGCGGCGTGGTCAACGTGGTTAAAAGAACGACATCCATCGGAAGTGGATTGTACGTGGAGAGGCTGACAGCTGGGTCCACGGCCTCACACAAGGAAATGCCTCCTTATTACGCGCAAAATAATGATTCCTCCACCGACAAATGGGACCCACGGAAGGGCCTCTCAGATTTTGCAAAAAACATTCCCCACCGATGTGTCGGACCCACCAGCTATATCTTCGCGCGCAAGGAAGTGCTTCCTTATTACGCACAAAAAAATGAATACTCCCCCTGCTAGCTAGGACCCACCATATGGGAGGCTGACTTGTGGGACTACTAAGTTGACGTGGACGGAGGGCTTTGTCAACTTAGTCAATATGAACGATTCTAGCTCCAATGACCGTACGATGTCCATCCAATGGCCGTAGTGCTTCTTCAACCTCTGGTCTTCTTGCTCCAGCCGCCCAAAGCAGCGCCGGTCGTGTCAGCGTGCTCCCGCCTCCCGTGGTCGGGTGTGATGTCATGGAGGCCTAACCGCCCCTACTACTCCCACCGCTGGCCGTGCCATCCTCTACTCACCCACACCCCCTGTTATTCTGTGGCGACGGCAGCCTCACACCGCAGCCGAACCAGTGAACCCTCGTACTCCTCTCCGCGTGGGCATCCACTGCCGCGTCTTCCCCGGCTCTGCGTCGTCCCCTTCCTAGCCCTCACCATCGTACACCGCCCAGGTGCTCTCGGCGCGCGTGGTCAATGTGGTCAACGAACGACTTCCATCGGAAGAGTACTGTACGTGGAGAGGCTGACAACTGGGTCCACGGCCGCAGCAAGGAAGTGCCTCCTTATTATGCGCAAAATAATTAGTCCTCCACCTGATAGTAGGGACCCATCGGATGGGCCATCGTATTTCACGAAAAAAACATTTCCCCCTGACAGCTGGGACCCAGCAGCTACATCTTCGCACGCAAGGAAGTGCGTCCATATTACAGGGAAAAAATGATTCGCCGACCGCCGGGACCCACCAGCTACATCTTCGCACGCAAGGAAGTGCCTGACAGTCGGGACCCACCTGGTCGAAGCGTACGTAGCATTATCATTCTGGTCGCAAACGTGTTCGTACATACGATCGGTCTGCCTGCAGGCTGCAGTGATGAACCGTGGCCATGTAAGGAAGGGCACGTGTCATAGTAGAGGCGCGCACATGTCGTAGTAGAGGCGCACACATAGCATGTACACGTACATACAGCGGTCAGGGTGCAAGAAAGTAAATACGGCCACGTGCGTACATACAGGCGGGGTCTCGAACGCCTACTCGCACATACGTACGTCCAGGGCTCGTGTACATGGCTGGGACGTAACGGAGAAACTGTGTCGTTGTCGTGTTCATGGGGAGGCAACAGAATGTGTCGTGTTCATCGGGAGGCAACGGAACGCGTGTTGTTCATCGGGAGCCAACCGGCTTGGACAGAACATCTAATGGAAACGAGGCCTAGCGTACCACAGAACGGAGTAAACGGCCTTGTGCTCGACCGACCATGGTCGAAATGGGATCCTGTTCATCAGGAGGGGTCTAGCGTATCGCAAAACAGAGGAAGCAGACTGCTCTTGGACCTCCTACGGTCGAAACAGGTCCTGTTGATCGGGAGGGGTGTGGTGTACCGCAAAACGGAGGAAATGGACTTGTGTTGGAGCGCTACGGTCGAAACGGGGGTCTTGTTCATCGGGAGGGGTGTGGCATACCGCAAAACGGGACTCCACGGGATACTGTTCATCTCCACCATCGACCTCCTCCAGCCTCCACGGGCTACTATTCATCCACCGTCGACCTCCTCCAGCCTCCACCTGCGACTGTTCATCCACGGGCTCCTGTTCATCCAGCCTCACCGTGCGCTCCTCCACCTTCTACTGTTCAACCAGCCCTCTCTACGGGGTCCTGTACAACCACCCCTCCATGGGCTACTGTTTATGCACCCCTCCACCAGCTACTGTTCAACCAGCCCTCCACCGGCTACTGTTCAACCTTCCCTCCGCGGGGTCCTGTTCATCCAGCCCTCCACGGGGTCGATCGGGGTCCTGTTCATCCAACGGCAACACCACAGGTTCCTGTTCATCCAACCCCCCCACCGAACTTTTCATCCAACCCCCCCCCCCCCCAACAATGCCCACTGTTCATCAAGAGAAGGAGGCAGCAGGTTCGATCGGCTTCAGTTAGCAGCAGTAGCGAACGAAGGAATCGCTCGATCGGGTTCAGTTAACAGCCATCGATCGATCGCTCGGGTTCAGTAACGCGTAGCCTGCAGTGCAATCACTCGGGTTTAGTAGGCGAACGCCTCGCTCGGGTTCAGTTAGAACCCAACGCCTCGCACCCACGCACGTATGTGTACGAGAGAAACGCGCAACGCTCGGCCCCCGACCACCCACCGTAATCGGGAACTCCCCGATATTTTCCTCGCCCTTGCTTCTACCATGGTTTTTTCCGTCATGGACGGCCCAAAGAATGTCATGCAGCTGCGTCTCCGGCCCGCCCAGGACGAAAAGCCCATTTTTTTGTCATGATTTATTGTCATAGAAGTAGGAGCCCACCACATCTACGATGATACCGGGTTTTGTCACAGTTATCGTCATAGAAGTGTCATAAGCATGACAGAAAAAAAATTCGTTCGGCTCAAAATGTCACGAATGTGTCTTTTTTTGTAGTGTAGTCTCTGCGCAACACTGCCCACTCCAATCCAAGACCAAGACCAAGTGACAAGAGGCCACAAGCACCCATGGCGTCAATGGACGCATGCGGTAGTCGGCTGTGCCAGGTCATCCAATATGCCAACCTGCGGACCCGCACCGCGTAGCGTTTCCAGACGATGCTGGCGACCGCCGGCATCATAGCCCTTGTCGACGCCGACTTCTCCTCTCGCATGTGCCAGATGATGGTCGACTCCATCCGCAGGTTCACCGCCGTCAAGAAGCGCGCGGACGACCTTGCCGTACTGCTCCAGCCCACGTGCCCAGGCTCCTTGTTGCCTGCCACCCTCATCGGCCTCCAAGGTGACAAACTCTTTGAAGCACTCGTGGCCTTGCAGCTGTCGGAGGTCGCAATGAAGAATGTGCACCTCGTGGCCGCGCTTACCGTGCAGCGCCTCGCCATGCAAGAAACCGTCGATCTGCACATCCACGTCTACGAGGAAATCGTCTACATAGGCCACTACAAGGCCAGTGAGGATAGAAAGACGTTGGCCTTCTTCCAGTGGCTGGAATCTTTGGACGCCATTGTTCAGAAGCACGTCGACCTGGCCACGAAAGCCCCTGCTACTTAGCCGTCGTTCGGTGGGCCGGCGCACTAAGTCGAGGAGGTGGACGTAGTCGATGGATGCATCTTTATTCTTGCCTCCTGTAACCAGCACTGCATCACCTTGTGGCCTTAATGTTTTATTAGTGTATGGCATTTTTATTCCAGTCATAAATGACATGTGTGATCCCTTGCTCTTATTTGGCGTTAATTATATGTAGTATCACTGTGTTCGACTGGTGTACTACCTAGGTCCAGGTATATTAGTCCCTTCTGTAATTTGTGCTAAATTTTAACCAAAGATTTAACTCACAAATTGTTAGTGCATGTCAACAAAAATTATATCATTTGATTTGTATTTGAATATAGTTTTCAATGATATAATTTTGGTCACATGCATGAACCTTTTGTTAGTCAAATTTACGGTCAAAATTTGGCACATATTACAATGAGCAGCAATAAACCAGGACGGAGGTAGACTGGTCCATCACCATTGTGTTTTTTGTCTAATTTTGACTTTAGCGACCCAACCTACAAGGACAGAGTGTTGTATATATTGGCACGATAACCAAACTTATAAAGTATATTCAAAACTGAGTGTTACTACAAGTCACGAGTTCAAAATGATAAAGTGGAACAAGTACAACATGCCTGTGCCATTCGCGTCGCACCCCCATGATACATCTCCGTCGTATCTATAATTTTTTATTGTTCCATGCCAATATTCTACAACTTTGATATACTTTTGGCAACTTTTTATACTATTTTTGGGACTAACATATTGATCCATGCCCAGTGCCAGTTCCTGTTTGTTGTATGTTTTTGTTTCGCAGAATATCCATATCAAACAGAGTTCAAACGGGATAAAAATGGACGGAGAATTATTTTGGAATATTTATGATTTTTGGGAAATAAAATCAACGTGAGACAGTGCCCGAGGGGGCCACGAGGCAGGGGGGCGTGCCCCAGGGGGGAAGGCGCGCCCTGGACCCTCGTGGGCACCCCGTAAGGCGGTTGACGCTCTTCCTTTGCCGCAAGAAAGCTAATTTTATGAGAAAAATCTGGGCGAAAGATTCAACCCAATCGGAGTTACGGATCTCCGGATATAAAAGAAACGGTGAAAGGGAAGAATCTGAGAACGCAGAAACAGAGAGAGACAGAGAGACAGATCCAATCTCGGAGGGGCCTTCGCCCCTCCCATGCCATGAAGGCCAAGGACCAGAGGGGAAACCCTACTCACATCTAGGGAGGAGGTCAAGGAAGAAGAGGAAGAAGGGGGGCCCTCTCCCCCTCTCCTCCGGTGGCGCTGAAGGCCGCTGTGGCCATCATCATCATCACCGCAATCTTCACCAACATCTTCACCAACTCTTCCCCCCTCTATGCAGCGGTGTAACCTCTCTCTCACCCCCTGTAATCTCTACTTAAACATGGTGCTCAATGCTATATATTATTTCCCAATGATGTATGGCTATCCTATGATGTTTGAGTAGATCTGTTTTGTCCTATGGGTTATTTGATGATCAAGATTGGTTTGAGTTGCATGTTTTATTATTGGTGATGTCCTATGGTGCTCTCCGTGTCGCGCAAGCGTGAGGGATTCCTGATGTAGGGTGTTGCAATATGTTTATGATTTGCTTATGGTGGGTGGCGTGAGTGACAGAAGCACAGACCCGAGTAAGTAGGTTGTTTGCGTATGGGATAAAGAGGAATTGATACTTTAATGCTATGGTTGGGTTTTACCTTAATGATCTTTAGTAGTTGCGGATGCTTGCTAGAGTTCCAATCATAAGTTCATATGATCCAAGTAGAGAAAGTATGTTAGCTTATGCCTCTCCCTCAAATAAAATTGCAATAGTGATTACTGGTCTAGTTATCGATTGCCTAGGGACAAATAACTTTCTCTTGACAAAAAGCCCTTTACTAAAACTAACTTAGTTGTGTCTTTATCTAAACAGCCCCTAGTTTTATTTACGCGCTCTTTATTATCTTGCAAACCTATCCAAAAACACCTACAAAGTACTTCTAGTTTTATACTTGTTCTAGGAAAAGCGAACGTCAAGCGTGCGTAGAGTTGTATCGGTGGTCGATAGAACTTGAGGGAATATTTATTCTACCTTTAGCTCCTCGTTGGGTTCGACACTCTTACTTATCGAAAACTGTTGTGATCCCCTATACTTGTGGGTTATCAAGACCTTTTTCTGGCGCCGTTGCCGGGGAGCAATAGCGTGGGGTGAATATTCTCTAGTGTGCTTGTTTGATTTATCACTAAGTAATTTTTATTTGCTGTTCTTAGTTGTTCTCTATCTTTAGTTATGCATATGGAACACGAAATACCAAAATATATTAGGTGTACTTGCTACTCATGGAGATGGGGAACCTCCTAAAACCCTCGATGCTCGTTACATGAAAGATATTATGTACTACTTTAATAATCCTGATAAAACCCCATTCAACTATGTTATGGGAGTAACGTTGGATCAACGTTAATACTTTAGGGATTATCGCTTGACACAAAAAGGGAAACTATTATGGGATCAAATTAATATGTTGTATTGGTATGCTAGGCAACTATGCTTGAGATATGATTATACTTGTTGCTCTAGGATGAAGTCTCCACACCTTCCCTTTTCATGCAAATTTAATGATAATGAAACCTTGGCTTCTTATGCTAGAGGTATATATGATTACTATGATGTGGAACGAATAGAAGAATTTGTTGCTTTTATGGGTACTTATGAAATTTAATCTATGTTTAAAGTATTTGAAGATTTTGATGATTCGGTTTATAGACCTGAAAATTTAGCTATCCTTAAATATTGTTATGAGAATTATGAATACAATTACGATATTAATGCACTTATTGAGAAAGTCTCCGCTGCCCAAGAAGAGACTAATATTTGCAGGAATCTATGGAAGAAGAAGTTGATGAAACTGTGAGCTCATTGGACGAAAAAGATGAGGAGGAGAGCGAAGAACAAAAGGAGGAAGAGCGGATTGATCACCCGTGCCCACCTTCTAATGAGAGTAACTCTTCAACTCATACATTGTTTAATTCCCCTTCATGCTTACCGTAGGATGATTGCTATGATGACTGTTATGATCCCTTTGATTCTTTTGAAATATCCCTTTTTGAAGATGCTTGCTATGCTTGTGGCCAAGATGCCAATATGAATTATGCTTATGGAGATGAACTTGCTATAGTTCCTTATGTTAAACATGAAATTTTTGCTATTGCACCCATGCATGATAGTCCTATTATCTTTTTGAATTCTCCCAACTACACTATAACGGAGAAGTTTGTGCTTATTAAGGATTATATTGATGGGTTGCGTTTTACTACCACACATGATGATTTTGATGGATATAATATGCATGTGCTTGCTGCTCCTACTTGCAATTATTATGAGAGAGGAACTACATCTCCGCCTCTTTATGTTTCCAACACGATAAAATTGCAAGAAACTGCTTATGCTATGTATTGGCCTTTACTTGATGTTCATGAATTGTTATTATATGACATGCTGATGCATAGGAAGAGAGTTAGACTTCGTCATTGTGTGATATATGTTACTTTGTGCTCACTACTAAATTACAAATCATTGTTAATTAAAATTGGCTTTGATATACCTTGGGATCCGGGTGGATCGATTACTTGAGCACTATATGCCTAGCTTAATGGCTTTAAAGAAAGCGCTTCCAGGGAGACAACCCGTAAGTTTTAGAGAGTCATTTATTTCTATTGAGTGCTTTTATATAGTTTAAAAACAAAAAAATAAAGAGGGGAACCAAAACTTTTTAAAAAGAAAAGTGAAAGTGAGAGAGACGAGCATTGTGAAAGTGGGGGACGTCCTTGAACTTTGTTCATGCCCATGGGAACTTTGTGAATCTTAATTACAGAAAATTTTCAACAAAAATAATTATCCCCTTTTACAATTCCATTGTATTACAAAAATAATGTGCCAAGGTTTGCCTTTAGGATGTTTACAATGCTTGTTGGTTTGTGCGGTGCAAGACAGAACTTTTGGCTGTGGTGCACGATTTTTAATTTTTTGCTGGAACGTCAATTGGTTCTGATTCTTTTTGCAGTGTCTTTCTATACAAATTTTTTATTTTTCCTAATTTTTGCAGAATTTTTCAAGTAAAATAAGTATGGTTACTGTTCATATTATTACAGACTGTTCTGTTTTAGACAGATTCTGTTTTTGATGCATAGTTTGCTTGTTTTGATGAAACTATCAATTTATATCAGTGGATTAAGCCATGGAAAATCTATACTACAGTAGACACATTGAAAAAACAAAATATGAATTGGTTTTCAACAGTACTTAGAGTAGTGATTTGCTTTATTATACTAACGGATCTTACCGAGTTTTCTGTTGAAGTTTAGTGTGGATGAAGTGTTCGATGATCGAGGAGGTCTCGATGTGAGAAGAAGGAAGAGAGGCAAGAGCTCAAGCTTGGGGATTCCCGAGGCACCCCAAGTAAATATTCAAGGAGACTCAAGCGTCTAAGCTTGGGGACTCTTTCTTCAACAAGTATCGGTATGTTTTCGGATTCGTTTCGTTCATGCGATATGTGCAAATCTTGGAGCGTCTTTTGCATTTAGTTTTCACTTTTCTTTTATGCACCATGCTGGTATGAGATAGTCCTTGGTTGATTTATAGAATGCTCATTTCACTTCACTTATATCTTTTTAGTATGGCTTTATAGAATGCTTCATGTGCTTCACTTATATCATTTGAAGTTTGGGTTGCATGTTTCTCTTCACATAGACAACCGCCATTTGTAGAATGCTCTTTTGCTTCACTTATATTTGTTAGAGCGTGGGCATATCTTTTGTAGAAAGAATTAAACTCTCTTTCTTCACTTATATCTATTTAGAGAGATGACAGGAATTGGTCATTCACATGGTTAGTCATAAAATCCTACATAAACTTGTAGATCGCTGAATATGATATGTTTGATTCCTTGCAATAGTTTTGCGATATAAAGGTGGTGATATTAAAGTGTGCTAGTGGGTAGTTGTGGATTAGTAGAAATACTTGTGTTGAGGTTTGTGATTCCTGAAGCATGCACGTATGGTGAACCGTTATGTGATGAAGTCGGAGCATGATTTATTTTTTGATTGCTATCCTTTGTGTTGAGGTCGGGATCGCGTGATGGTTAACTCCTACCAACTCTTCCCCTAGGGGCATGCGTCTAATACTTGGTTTTGATAGCTTCTAAACTTTTGCAATAAGTATGTAAGTTCTTTATGACTAATTTTGAGTCCATGGATTATACGCACTCTTCCCCTTCCACCATTGCTAGCCTCTCTAGTAATCAAGAACTTTCACGGTGCATTACACCCACCATATACCTTCCTCAAAACAGCCACCATACCTACCTATCATGGCATTTCCATAGCCATTCCGAGATATATTGCCATGCAACTTCCATCATTATCATATACATGACTTGAGCGTTCATTGTCATATTGCTTTGCATTATCGTAAGATAGCTAGCATGATATTTTCATAGCTTTTCCCTTTTTTGATGTCATTGCTACGCTAGATCATTGCACATCCTTACATCACGGAGGCATTCATATAGAGTCATATCTTTGTTCTAGTATCAAGTTGTAATATTGAGTTGTAAGTAAATAAAAGTGTGATGATCATCATTATTAGAGCATTGCCCCAGTGAGGAAAGGATGATGGAGACAATGATTCCCCCACAAGTCGGGATGAGACTCTGGACTTTACAAAAAATAAAAGAGGCCAAAGAAGCCCACCAAAAAAAATGAGAGAAAAAGAGAGAAGGGGCAATGCTACTATCCTTTTACCACACTTGTGCTTCAAAGTAGCATCATGTTCTTCATAGAGAGAGCCTCCTATGCTTTCACTTTCATATACTAGTGGGAATTTTCATTATAGAACTTGGCTTGTATATTTCGATGATGGGCTTCCTCACATGCCCAAGGTCTTCATGAGAAAGCAAGTTGGATGCACACCCACTTAGTTTCCAGTTTGAGCTTTCATATACTTATAGCTCTTAGTGCATCCGTTGCATGCAATCCCTACTCACTTACATTGATATCTTATTGATGGGCATCTCCATAGCCCATTGATACGCCTAGTTGATGTGAGACTATCTTCCTCCTTTTTGTCTTCTCCACCACCATCATATTCTATTCCACCTATAGTGTTATGTCCATGGCTCACGCTCATGTATTGCGTGAAGGTTGAAAAGGTTTGAGAACACTAAAGTATGAATCAATTGCTTGGCTAATTCCGGGGTTGTGCATGATTGAAATATTTTGTGTGGTGAAGATGGAGCATAGCCGGACTATATGATTTTGTAGGGATAAATTTCTTTGGCCATGTTATTTTGAAAAGACATGATTTCTTTATTAGTAGGCTTGAAGTATTATTGTTTTTATGTCAAATGATAGACTATTGCTTTGTATCACTCGTGTCTTAATATTCATGCCATGATTAGATACATGGTCAAGATTATGCTAGGTAGCATTCCACATTAAAAATTATCTTTTTATCATTTACCTACTTGAGGACGAGCAGGAATTAAGCTTGGGGATGTTGATACGTCTCCGTCGTATCTATAATTTTTGATTGTTCCATGCCAATATTCTACAACTTTCATATACTTTTGGCAACTTTTTATACTATTTTTGGGACTAACATATTAATCCAGTGCCTAGTGTCAGTTCCTGTTTGTTGCATGTTTTTGTTTTGCAGAATATCCATATCAAACGGAGTCCAGACGGGATAAAAATGGACGGAGAATTAATTTGGAATATCTATGATTTTTGGGAAGTAAAATCAACGCGAGACGGTGCCCGAGGGGGCCACGAGGCAGGGGGCGCGCCCTGGACCCTCATGGGCACGCCGTAAGGCGATTGACGCTCTTCTTTTGCCGCAAGAAAGCTAATTTTATGAGGAAAATCTGGGCGAAAGATTCAACCCAATCGGAGTTACGGATCTCCAGATATAAAAGAAACGGTAAAAGGGAAGAATCTGAGAACGCAGAAATACAGAGAGACAGAGAGACAGATCCAATCTCGGAGGGGCTTTCGCCCCTCCCATGCCATGGAGGCCAAGGACCAGAGGGGAAACCCTTCTCCCGTCTAGGGAGGAGGTCAAGGAAGAAGAGGAAGAAGGGGGCCCCTCTCCCCCTCTCCTCCGGTGGCGTCGGAGCGCTGCTGTGGCCATCATCATCATCACCGCAATCTTCACCAACTCTTCCCCCCTCTATGCAGCGGTGTAACCTCTCTCTTACCTGCTGTAATCTCTACTTAAACATGGTGCTCAACGCTATATATTATTTCCCAATGATGTATGGCTATCCTATGATGTTTGAGTAGATTTGTTTTGTCCTATGGGTTATTTGATGATTAAGATTGGTTTGAGCTGCATGTTTTATTATTGGTGCTGTCCTATGGTGCTCTCCGTGTAGCGCTAGCGTGAGGGATTCCCGCTGTAGGGTGTTGCAATATGTTTACGATTTTCTTATGGTGGGTGGCGTGAGTGACAGAAGCACAGACCCGAGTAAGTAGGTTGTTTGCGTATGGGATAAAGAGGACTTGATACTTTAATGCTATGGTTGGGTTTTACCTTAATGATCTTTAGTAGTTGCGGATGCTTGCTAAAGTTCCAATCATAAGTGCATATGATCCAAGTAGAGAAAGTATGTTATCTTATGCCTCTCCCTCAAATAAAATTGCAATAGTGATTACAGGTCTAGTTATCGATTGCCTAGGGACAAATAACTTTCTCTTGACAAAAAGCCCTTTACTAAAACTAACTTAGTTGTGTCTTTATCTAAACAACCCCTAGTTTTATTTACGCTCTCTTTATAATCTTGCAAACCTATCCAAAAACACCTACAAAGTACTTCTAGTTTTATACTTGTTCTAGGAAAAGCAAACGTCAAGCGTGCATAGAGTTGTATCGGTGGTCGATAGAACTTGAGGGAATATTTATTCTTCTTTAGCTCCTCGTTGGGTTCAACACTCTTACTTATCAAAAACTATTGCGATCCCCTATACTTGTGGGTTATCACCCCACACGGTCGCGGTGCACAATGTAGTAACTAGTCTCTTCTTGACCCGCATTTACATTGATACGGCTTGAATGCCATGGAGGGAGAGGGTAGCGGTTCTCGAGACATTGAACTGTCAATGATGCATCCTCAATTAGCATGCAGAGGGAATTAACTGGAGAAGCAGAATAGAGCCAGCGCGATGTGAATGCAACATAGTTTGGACTCTCATATAAAGGCGCCCCACCACTCCAATCCATCTACTCCTAGTCTCTGCGCAACACTTCTCACTCCAATCCAAGACCAAGTGACCAGAAGCCACAAGCACCTATGGAAGCAATGGACGCGAGCGGCAGTCGGCTGTGCCAGATCATCCAAGACGCTGTCCTGCGGCCCCTCACCGTGCAGCGGTTCCAAACGGTGCTGGCGACCGACGCTGTGGTAGCCCTCGCTGGCTTCGCCTCTCGCAGGGACGACATGATGGTCCAGTCCATCCGCAAGTTCACCGCCGTCAAGAAGCGCGCGGACGACCTTGCTGTACTGCTCCAGCCCGCGCACCCAGGCTCCTCATTGCCTGCCACCCTCATCAGCCTCCATGGTGACAAACTCTTTCAAGCCTTGTTGGCCCTGCTGGTGCCAGAGGTCGCGACGAAGAATGTGCCCCTCGAGGCCGCGCTCGTCGCGCAGCGCCTCGCCATGCAGGAAACTATCGACCTGCACATCCACGTCTATGAGGAAATCGTCTACATTGGCCACTACAAGTCCAGCGAGGATAGAAAGACGTTGGCCTTCTTCCAGTGGCTAGAATCTTTGGACACCATTGTTTAGAAGCACGTCGACCTGGCCACAAAAGCCGCTGCTACTTAGTCGCCGTTCGGTGGGCCGGCGCCCTGAGCGAGGAGGTGGACGTCATCGATGGATGCATCTTTCTTCTTGGCTCCTGTAACCAGCACTGCATCGCCTCGTGGCCTTAATGTTTTATTAGTAGTATATGGCATTTTTATTCCAGTCATAACGTTTTCACTGTGAGGTGGGGCCGCAGTTGAGCAAACCGACCATCGGCAAATCCCCACCCCGCCAACCGCGCATTAGCTGAGTTTAGAATTAGAAGAGAGAAACGAGGGAGAAGAGCTAGATGTAGCACGGACGCTGTTGACAGATGGGACTCGTGTTGATAGAATAGGAGTACTGAGCACCCGTACCACTTTTTTTAGGGAAAAAGTAGTCGTACATCTAGTACCACTAGTTGGGTGCGTGCGACCTATACCTGTCATCACTTTAGGTCTCCTTTTTGAACCACAGCTACGCTTCATAGTACATATTTTTTCACGCATTTATCCTCCTATATGTATTCCTAAGCTATTTCCACGTGCTCCCCTTCACCGACATGTGGGACATAGAGCATCTGGGTCGTAGTGCATGCACGACTCGGAGCATATGGAACCATGCTAGGGTACTTTACATTCCAGACCTCACGAATTACATGCAAACCCCCCGCAGAAGAATAAATAAATACATGAATTACTACATGAAACCAGATTATTTTCGTAGAAACCGGAGCACGTTCATTAAATTTTGAACATAACACGTTTATAAAAAACAACCGGACCTAAACCAGTCTAAGGGCCTCTTTGATTTGCAGGATACTGAAAATACAGGAATGGGGAAAGTATGATGGCGATGAACTGAGACGAGGAGAACTCTAACTCAGTTAAAGGTTAGAGTTAGATTCTAACCCTGAACTAACTCTAACCAAAGAGGTGTTTGGATGGCAGGGTTGGATTGACAATAAATGCTCTTTCTCAATCATTTGACTACTTTGGACCCTATTTCCTACCGGATTTGGTGTGGCCGGCTCTTGTGTGGCCTCCTCCCGCTCACAATTGACATAAACGAACCATCTTTACAAATCAATCATGCAAAACATGATAAATTTTATTTTTTCCATACAAATGAGATATCCACTTAAACGTACAAGTCGTCAATCAAGCTTCACAAAAAAATATTACACTCCATGAAACAAAGCATGAGCTAACTCATCAAGGAAGTCATTCACGATAGGGAGGGAGCTCGGAGCCCCTAACGCGCCCAGGGAGGAGCTCGTCATCATCGCTCTGGAGGAAGGCTCTATAGAGCCCAAGCCCCGGGAACCCCTCCGACGCTGGCGCTTGCGAGTTGAGGTCGAAACCGGCGTGGGTAGCAGGGCCGCTCGCCGACGACTATGAACCAAATCTTTGGGCCTCTAGAAATAATGCAAGCCTGAAACTGAAATACCTAGAAAGGTGAAATGAATCTTTAGGCCTCTAGAAATAATGCAAGCCTGAAACTCAAATACCTAGAAAGGTGAACTGAATATTTGGGCCTCTAGAAATATTTATTACCTCCTCAAGCAGCATCAAACAATTCCATGCGTGCACCACAAATCTATACCAAGTTTAATCAGGATCTACTTTTCCAAATCAGAATTAGCGCTAGAGCGAGCAAGATCAATGATATGGCTATGAGACAAAGAAGGAACGAACAAAATCACCCCTCTTGCGACCTCCCTGGTAGATGCACCGCCGCCGCGCACGACAGAGGGAGAAAAACGACCGGTGAAGAGGGAGCGGGGCGAGCTTCGGAGGCCGGAGGGAGAGGGCAGCCAGAGGAGAGCGTCGGAGGCCAGAGGGAGAGGGCGGCCGGAGGAGGGAGAGGGCGGCCGGAGGAGGGAGAGGGCGAGCGGCGCTTGGGAGGGCGGTGCGATGGGGAATAGAGAGGAGTCATACGAGGGGGGTCGGAGGGAGCGATCTTGTGCGGGCAGGGGAGATTTTTTTAGTTGTCTTTTAGTGGGCCCGAGGAGAACAAACCCAATTAGAACCTCTCCACCGGGCTAGTTTTTTTAGCTGGGTTAGAGCAAACTAGCTCAAACTAACCCCTCCTATTTGGATACTTTGAGGCTATTTCAACCCAAACTAGCTCTAACTCAGGGATCCAAACAAAGAGGAGTAGTACTGTACATGATACAAACTGGACTGTAGCACATTATTTTTTATGGCCATATCACCACATTGTTTTCTACTGCTGGTTCACTGGGCTGTCGTGGTTCGCACTGCTGGTTCACTCAGGGATCCAAACAAAGAGGAGTATGGCCTATCGCCTGCTGGTTCACTGGGCTGCCGTGGTTCGCACTCCTCCGACGTGAGTAGTAGTACTAGTATATACACTATATATACCGCATGATTCTTTGCTCCTTCTTACGTACTTCGCCGACATGTGGGAGAGCCAGCATCCGGGTCGACGTGTCATGCACCAGATTAGAGTGGGGAACGGAAGGGGGGCATCACCCCGGTCGTAGCGCCAGTAATTCATGACTATATTGAGTAGTCGTATCACAAGTCTTTCCAGCAGTAACGCACCGTCAAATCGCACAGCTCGACCTTTCCAGCAGTAAGTAAGTTGAATCCGCTACTCCCTCACCCTCCTCGCCTCTCTGTCAAATTGCCTACGCGAAAACTGTCGCTGTACTGCCCTGGAAAAGCCCCGCCCTCAAATTTTAACTACGCGAAAATAGTTCGAGCTTGTTCGTTCTATAAAAATACTACTACTGTATGTTTATTCACCCGTGGGGTTGTTCAATGAATGGAGGGCCGGGGAGCACAAGTGAACAATACTACTACTAGTAAGTAGGAGTCGTACAGTTAGTCACGTTAAATAGAGAGTTTCTTTTCTTTAATGCCACGTACACAAATTGAAACGCTTGTTGTGGAGAGAAAAAGATAATCACTCCACTATATATGTAGGCAGGGGCCTGAGCGCTTGCTTTACTAGGGTTGCTCTCTTCATTCTCTCATCCTCTCCATATCTAAACAAGACAGCGGTAGCGACATTTTCTCTCTACTCACCGCTGGTCACAGATCCGGCCGGATCCCTTCGGCCGGTGTGTGTAGAGGACTAGGTGCATCGTTCACGCAGTCATCACCGACGAGGGAGGAAACCCACAGCTACTGGCGGGGCCTGATCCTCTGCCCATGTCGTTCTCTCCGACACAGCGCCGGCTCGGGAGGTCCTTCGACCCTTCTTCCTCCCTGCCGTATTGTGCGCAGATCCGACCTGCCGCCGCCGACATCCCGACGATCCTCAGGTATAAGTTCTTCGAAAGCGGCCTTCCTCTACTGCACCAGCTCCCCACGTGTCTGCATGTGCATCTTTTCTACTTCCATCAGCTCTTCCAAAGCCACCTAAATTTTTAGTATTATTAGAGGTAAAGCTACTTCATGCATTTGAACCTAGGACTTGGTTCAAACAATGAAGAAAGGGGGAAAGTCGTAGCATCAATCTAGGACTTGATTCAAAGATGAAATAACAGGGGGAAAGTAGTAGAGACCGGATACCCAACCAGTCTCTTGGTTGAAAAGGGAAATAATGGGAAAACGTAGTACAAACTGGATAAGGAACAGATGTGTTATTGGTTGAAAAAGGATAGAAAGTGGCGGCTGGTGGACAAGTCAACAAAGTATGTCCAGGATTAGATTTGCTGCCCTCACATAGTAAAAGGTCTCCGGGATTAGATTTGTTGCCCTCACATAGTAAAAGGTCTCCAGGATTAGATTTGCTGCCCTCATAGAGCATGAACAAACTCGGCATCACCACTTTATGCCTCCTTGTAGGTACATTGTGTTGATGCATCCACTGTCGCATGTCCTTGTACCAACTTTTTGCTGTTGTTAATGCAAGGGCGCATGTCAAATGAAGCGATCACACTGTTACCTTAATGACATGTCTAACCAGTGTTATTGTTAATCTAATGCCTCCAGTGATATGATGCAATTAAAGTGTGTTACAGATGGTACTCCTGCTGTTTTCCCCAGTATGATAAGTAAGTTGCTTCTTTACGCTGCTAAGTGTCCTGGTGTCCCCATGGTCCATGCCCTTAATTAAACCAACTCTTTAGCTGCTGTTGATTTACTGTATCTGGTAAACAAGCAGTGTCACCATTAAAGTAATCCCATATTTGACGAATGTCATAGTTGATCATAATGCTCCCAGTAACATGAAGCATTGCTGGCGTTTTAAAATTTCTACTGTCCTTGCGTGATTGCCATGAACATAATTAAGATGATTCTTTTCATTTCGTGTATGTTTTGTATCTTCTTATTGACCAGCAACTATTTACTTTTTATCTTTTTGTGCAGATAGGGATATCCATTTCACCTTGTTGCTATTGTGACCTTTTGGTGAACTGCACAAAACACTTTTTTTGGAATGAGTGTCTTGTGCAGTTCAACTAAAATGTCACGCGGGCAACATCTCTCGGTTTTTGGTGGAACTGCACAAAATGGTGATTGGAGTTTCCAAAATCTCCGTCAAATTCTGTTGGTAATCTCATGCAACATTTGATTAGCCTTTGCAAGATGAGCCGTCACTGTCACCACAATGGCACTTTATTTTAGTGGAACTGCATAAAAGGATAAACAAAATATAGTTGCACCTTACATGAGTAGGACAACCAACCTTAATGTTGCTTCAATTTTGTGCAACTACTCCCTCCGTCCCAAAATTCTTGTCATAGATTTGTCTAGATACGGATCTATCTAATACTAAAATGTGACTTGATACATATTTAGACAAATCTAAGACAAGAATTTTGGGACGGAGGGAGTACTAAAGAAGAACCTGCCAGCTCACGAGAGCAAGTACTTCTTGCTAGCTGAATGATGCATTCTTTGCTTCATTTCAGGTGAACTGCAGAAAAAGTGGCATGAATTGAATCATCGAGTGGAGCTACAGGTTGACTTCCACTAGTGCCACTATTATAGTAATCATGCTCTTTATTATCTGTGTTGTGCAAACAGGAATACTCAACTACAGATGCTGTGATGGTCAAGAGCATTCACCAAGTTCTTGGGTTGTATGACACGGCTAGCCAAGATGGATTTAATCGCGATATTCACTTTATCAAAAGGCTCTAATGGGTTGTTTCTGAATCTTGCAAGCTGGGAATCAATGAGATGTGTAGGCATCTTTGTTGTACTTATTATTTGAATCTTATTTGTTGGTTCTGAATCTTGCAAGCTGGGAATCAATGAGATGTGAAGGCATCTTTGTTGTACTTATTATTTGAATCTTATTTGTTGGTTCTGAAGCTTGCAAGCTGGGAAACATGGCATGATGATGCAGAGGACAGCAACCATGACAAACAGTTCAAACTTGGTAGTATTATCTGTGTGAAAGTGCGACAAATGTGATGATCGTGTGCGTCCTGATAATAATAATTCTAATTGTTGTGCATGTTGATCCTATGGCATTGATAGAACGAGCCAATGCATTGCTTGTTTTAAGAATAAATTTCTATTAAAGCTAATTAAATTTAAGTAAAGTGACCATTAACACTTGTTATTACAGTACCAATACAGACCCGCTCGTGAACCGACGTGTGGCCGTAATAGGTTTCTTAATGGAGGCGTTTGAATGCTACCGAGGGTGCATGTTACGCCAGCGTGTAGAGGGCGAGGAGGGTAGTAATGCTGTTGTTGTCTCAGACGCACTCGGCCATCGTTGAATCTATTTCCCCAAGAGCTGAAAAACAAACTGCTGCCGCTGCCTACCCACTCGTTCACTTGAAGAGACTCCAATGGCGATCCGACGGGTGAGCCTATTGGATATGGACTTCAGCAAGGAGTTCACATTTGATTTCTTCGTTCAGTCCCATGGCTGCACCAAGTTAAATGTGATGTACACCAACGATCCGAACTCGGTGAAGCTCTTCCTCGCCGAGTTCAAGCAGTAGCTACAGGATGAGAAAGCACAAGGTCGCAGGACTAGACCTTGTGCCCATCCATTCGTCTCCTGACAGGGACCAGTGGATCGCTGTCGCCCAGGTATGCGTGCGGGACGAGGTTCTCGTCTACCACTGCTGTAGGGCCATCAGAGGTTCTGGAGCGTTCACTCGTTTCATCGCCAGCACCGACTGCACCTTTGCTACAATGGAGAGAAGGAAGAACGTGACGATTCGGCCATCTGGTGCAACAAGCTTGTCAACATCCAGAAGCAATACAAGATCATCGGCAACGGGCAGGAGAAGGACTCTGTGGTTGACCTCACCGAGACCATCATCGGCCCCTGCTACGCCAACATGAAAGAAGACAATGATACCAAGGACCTAACCATGTGGGAGGTACCTCTGAATCTAGCCTCCATAACCTATGCGGCCAAGGACGCCTACGCATGCTACGACATGTACAGGCGAATCTTGGGCATGAGGGCGTGTCTGCTTCCCGTAACCGACGAGTACACGGGCAGCCGCAGCATCATGATCAAGCATGCCAGGAAGGTCTAGATGTTGTGCTTTATCTGTTTAATCACCTTTATCATCTGAGTGTTTCATGCATTAGCCTATGTGTCGTAATTATCTGTTTTGTCCGAAATATTTCTTCTAAGAACCCATTAACCTGTTTGCTTTTTTTAGTGGCTATTTGCTTATGTATGTAACTACCTCACTCGGTTGTCGTGCTTTGAATCTCCTTCCTCCCAACATATTCCCCTTCTCGGATGGACCCAGCAGGTCTTGTACACAGACATATGGGACCAACCACATATCCATTTGTATTTCTTTATTTTATTCAATCTTTCGTCCTCTTCCTATACAGCAGTTGGCGGCGCTGCCGCACATGCCTCGGTGACCCATCATAGCCTATGGCATTGGCCAGGCTATCCCTCTACTCCCATACATTGTCCGTGGCGGCAGCTCCACCGCCCACCTCGACCCGAACAAGTCAACCCTCGTACTCCACTCCACCTGCGTCTTCCTCCGCTCTGATTCGTTCGGTCCGAGGTCTCGACGTCGTCCTCCGCCTTGGTGCTCTCGCCGCGGCGCCGCCGTCTGTCGTTCCCAACGTGGTCAGCAAAACAAGAGGAATCGGGAGGCGACTGTTCGTCGAGAGGCTGATAGTCCTGGCCCACAAAGTCCATGGCCTAGGTTTTGTTGTTTAACATGGGCAGCCCACGCCATGTTTCAACTCTTTTTGGATCCAGCAGGTATCAAGCGGCCTCTGGGCCTCCCAGCCTGGCTTGTCTATAACATCAGCAGACCAAGTTATGTTTATTTTTTCAAGACGACGCACAGCTCAGTTCTATTTTTCTATAAGAATGCAAAACTGAACCTATGTTTTCCCTTCTATAATAGTGTGTATATATATATATATCTTATTTTATTACATATATATAATAGAAACAACATAAGGTTCTGTTAAACATGTCGTTCGTCCAACCATTTTATAGACCTTCTCACTTCCTTTATTTTTCGTTTTCATTAATCCTATATCTGAATTTTCTCCCACTTTCTTTTTCGATGTAATCTGAGTTTTCTCCCAGTATTTTTCCCTAGAACCAACTCAATTGTCCCACATCTAGCCTAAAAATAATAATATCCCACGTCCTTTTAACTCATCAAATTAAAATGATATTTTATTTCGTAAATCAAAAGTTCTTATAAAATAATAATAATAATTGTTTATATATAACTTGGCAAGTTAACTCCTAGTGATTGTGTACATAAGCTTGCAAGATTTTACTAATCAATGCAGTAATAGACGTGCAATCATGTGTCTATGTTTTTATAACATTTCTCCGTCCAGCCCAACATGATATTTTCACCCAGCCCAGCAAGTCCACATATTTCAAGAAAAATGCAAATGGGCTTTAAATTCTATCATAATATATAAACGGGCTGCATAGATGCTACATCATTGCCTCACCCAGCCCACCAAATGGACTAAAAAACCAAATGGACTGACTGACATGTGGGCCAATAGGTCGAAGCCTAAGCACTTTCGCAAAAAATAAAATATAAAGGTCGAAACCTAAGCAAGGCATTGGATTTACATCCAACGGCTGACATTCTTCTTCAATCTCTCGTCTTCTTTCCCCGCCGGACCGACCGCTTCCAGCCCTCCGTGTCCAACGGCGCTGTTTTATGCTACCGCAATAAACGCTACCCCGCCGACGGCAAGGCCATCCCTCCACTCCTCCGCACCTCCTGTTATTCTCTGCTGAGTGTAGGCCCACCCTGCACCCGAACCAGTCAAGTTTCTCACTTCTCTCCGTCTGCGACTCCACTGCCACGTCTTCCCCATCTCTGGGGCGTTCCAGTCTGGGGCCTCGCCACCGTCCACCGTCTTGGTGGTGTGGTCAACGTGGTCAACAAACGAGAGTCATCAGAAGATGACTACACATGGAGAGGATTACAGTGGGGACGCACCACGCCCATGGACGCATGCATGCAACTGCATCCTTTTTACACAAAAAATAATGCTTTCTCCCCCTGACAGCTAGGACCAACCAGCTACATCTTCGCATGCAAGGAAGTTCGTCCTTATTACGGGCAAAAAAAATGAGTCTTCCCCCTGACAGCTGGGACCCACCAGCTATATCTTCGCACACAGAAAGTGCGTCCTTGTCCTCCCTGACAGCTGGGACCCACCAAGTCGAAGCGTGCGTAGCGTTCTTTGTGTATATACCGATCGATCAGTCTGTCTGCCACGATGAACCGTGGTCGAGTAAGGAGCGGTAGCAGTTCAGGCAGTCCAGTCAAAACCGTGTACACGTACGTACAACCAGATACCAAAAAATATGGTCACGTACATGCATACGGGCGGGGTCTTGAACGCGTACTCGCGCATACGTACGGCCAGGGCTCGTGTACATGGAGAGGCCATGGACAGTAGTAACGGCGTCCTGTTCATCGAAAGCCAACCGGCTGGGTCGGAACGGAGAAACTGCGTCGTGTTCATGGGGAGGCAATGGAATGCATCGTGTTCATAGGGAGGCAACGGAATACGTCCTGTTCATTGGGAGCCAACTGGCTTGGATGGAACAGCCGAAACGAGGTATGGCGTACCGCAGAACGAAGGAAACGGGCCTTTTGTTCGACCGCGTACGGTCGAAACGGGGTCATGATCATCGGGAAGGGTTTGGTGTACTGCAAAACGGAGAAAACGGACTTGTGTTCGACCGCGTACCGCAAAACAGAGGAAAGGGACTAGTGTTGGAGCGCCTATAGTCGAAACGGGGTCCTGTTGATCGGGAGGGGTGTGGCGTACCGCAAAACGGTACTCCACGGGCTACTGTTCATCCACCGTCCACTTCCTCCAGCCTCCACATGCTACTGTTCATCCACCTTCGACTTCCTCCAGCCTCCACCAGCTACTGTTCATCCACGGGGGTCCTGTTCATCCAGCCTCCCCGACTACTGTTCATCCAGCCCTCCACAGGGTCCTGTTCATCCAGCCTCCACCGGCTACTGTTCAACCAGCCCTCCAAGGGGTCCTGTTCAACTAGCCCCTCCACGGGGTCCTGTTCAACCAGCCCTCCACGTACGGGGTCCATCCACTGGCTATTGTTCATCCACCCCCACGCCTCCTCGATCGGGGACCTGTTCATCCAGCGGCAACGGCCTCTACTACCACGGGATCCTGTTCATCCAACCCCACCGGAATCGCTTTATCCAACCCCCACCGAACCTGTTCATCAAGAGGCGGCTTGGTCGGCTTGATTAGCAATGATGGCGAAGGAATCACTCGGGTTCGATTAACGGCAAGGGATCGATCGGGGTTCAAGAACGTAGCTAGTGCAATCGCTTGGGTTCGATTAGAGCCCAACGCCTCGCCGAAGTTCGATTAGAGTTAACGCCGCACACACACGCCAGACGTGTACGAGAGAAACGCGCAAACCTCCATGCATCGATCGGCCCCGACCACCAACCGTAACCGGAAATTCCCCGATATTTTCCTCGCCCTCGCTTCTACCACGATTTTTTCCCTCATGGACGACCCAAAGAATGTCATGCAGCTGCGTCTCCGGCCCGCCCAGGACGAAAAGCCCATTTTCTGTCATGATTTTTTGTTATAGAAGTAGGAGCCCAACGCATCTATGATGATACCGGGTTTTGTCAGAATTATCGTCATAGAAGTGTCATAAGCATGACACGAAAAAATTCGTTCGGCCCAAAATGTCACGGATGTGTCCTTTTTTTATAGTGACACGCTGTGTCCGTTTCATGTACGTGTGGACGCAAACCAAACGTAAATTTGGATGTGTTCAGATGGACATCGAACGGACGCGGTTTGAATTTGGGTCCGTGCGTTGGGCCGGCGCTTTGGTCCGTTTTGATTCAAACGGACACGTACGGACAAAATGGATCTGCCCTAACTATAGTTCCTATTGAGTGTGTGATCGGGAACTCCTACACGCCGCACTTTGTGGCAAAAAGGAGGAGGTTGCTTCGCAAAGGATGCCCAGCGACTGGGCCGGCCCATGGCAGACGCTAGCACTGTAGCAAATCAAGAAAGAAAAATCAACACGCTCTAGAGTGAATCGAACTCTAGACTTCACGGTAATGAAATCCTGTCGATAGCCATCCGAGCTGATAATTCTAAGTGATTGATTTGCAGCGCTAATCTCTAAGCACAAACCATTATGCCAGAACTCAACACCTTTGATTTTATTCGAACATATCTTGGAAATTATAAACAATTTTCCAAAAGGTAAGTAATGTTTCAAAGTTTGAACATCGTGAACAAAATTTGAAAATTCAATATTGTTTAGAAAAAGAACATTTTTTAAACATTTTTTGAATCCCGAACATATTTTCCAACTGCGAACACTTTTTTGAACATGCAAACATTTATGAACAAAATTTCAAATTTCGTTTTTTTATAAAAGCGAACAAATATTGAAAAAAGTGATCATTTCTTGAAAATTTGGAAACCCCTTGAACATTTTTTCAAATTTTTGAACGATTTTTAACCCATGATTTGTTTGAAAACAGGAAGATTTTTTGGGATTCAAAAAATTTCAAACCATGAATATTTTAGGAAAACTCCAGAACATATTTTGAATTTGTGAACGAATTCCAGAAAAAAGTGAACATCACAAACATTTTTTTAACATCACAAACAAATTTTGAAATTCAATATTGTTTAGAAAAAGAACATTTTTTAAACTTTTAACATTTTTTGAATTACGAACATATTTTCCAATTGTGACCACTTATTTGAACATGCGAACATTTATTTAACAATGTGAACAAATTTTCAAATTTCGTTTTTTTATAAAAGCGAACAAATTTTGAAAAAAGTGATCATTTCTTTAAAATTTGGAAACCCCTTGAACCATTTTGAAACCTAAACATTTTTCGTAATTCTCAAATGATTTTTAATCCGTGAACAAAATTTGAAAAACAGGAACATTTTTTGGGATTAAAAATTTTAAAAACCATGAATATTTTTATAAAACTCCAATACGTAAATCATATGAATAGTTGATTTATGATATTTCTGGCTTTAGCTTGTCTACCTATTTAGATCATTTGAATGAATTTTATTATAGCATCTGTCGGCAAGGTGCACCTCAGATCAGTGGTGCAGTTTAGTCGAAAAGAGGATTCCTCGAAAAGTTAAGGATTAGTAGTTCTTTTTCGAAATCGATTTCGAAAAAGAATGGATTCGGTCTTATACATACGCGAGGAAGGTAATCAAAAATTGGCACTCATTTAGGTTGCTATACAAGTGTTGCGGTTCTGTTAAATTCTAGAAAATCATTTTGCTTTGCTCATGGTACAGCTGTCAAATACTCCCTCCGTCCCAAAATAAGCGTTACTGATTTAGTACAACACTTACTTTGAGATGGAGGAAGTAACTAAAACTAAGATATACTTTTTATTCTCCAAAACTTCTAGGCATGGATTGCTAAGTTAGCACCGGTAAATGTAGCGAAACAAATGCAAGCTAGGCTAAATACTGACCATGCTATTGATACAGAACCTTTTACTGTGCGTGAATAAAAGACTGTAAATATCTATGAATGTTTTTGATTCAGCTCTGAGGATCAATGGACTTGGAACAGTTTTGCACTTGGCTCATGTGCTCAACCCGCTCCCATGTCGCTCCCCAGGGCGACACCGGGGGGCAAAACCTAGCGCCATAGGAAAAATTCCACCAATCAGATCTTTGCCGTCGCCGCCGGCGGCCTCGTCTGCGGGCCACAGCGCCGAAGGTGTTGGGGGGGGGGGGGTAGAGGGCAGCGACGGCGGACGAGCAAGGCTGGGGCAGCGCGAGTCTCCCGTCACGTCTGGCACCCGGGGCAGGGTTCCCCGGTTGAGGCGGCGGCGCCGGTCTGCTCCCTCGACGACGCACATCGGCGATCTGCACGGAGATGGCGGGGCTGTGGATCTGGGTCCCACCAGGATCCGTCGTCGAGATGGTTGTGGCACCCCGGCTCAGAGCGACTGGTTTACCCTGCATTGCCAGCCCAGAGACCATGTCTTCTGGCAACACACAACATATTGGTACATAAACAACCGCTTTATTGATGCTAGCGGAATAAAGTTTATATTACAACAGTTGTCGAGGCCAAGCGGCACACTCGGTGCGGCTGAACAATATGTACATTATTTAGTGAACATAAAGGGGCCTCGAACCAAACAACTACGTGGCAGCGGAATAATGTCGTAGCGGAAGCTCCATATCATAGGGACACCGATGTCGACACGATCTAGACTCGAACAGCGCTCCTTTCCAAGGAGACTTTCCTGAAATCTGGCATGACACGCCAGGTCAGTACATTGAATGTACTTGCAAGCTCACAACAAGCATAATCATAATGACAAACAATATCATGATATTTAACCAATTAATAATAATGCAACACTATATGTCAACATGTTGTGATCATGCTCGAACGTCCCTCAGGACAACTTACCAACCGTGATCATCCTCAGATCACAAACACCACCAACGTGGTAAAACACACCACCAATGTGGTAAAACACACCACTGACGTGGTCTTTAACAAAATGACTCGTGATTCTTACGGCGATCACCACCACGATCATTATCTGATCCCAATTTCCTCGATGGCCTTTCTGCCATCGTCCACAATGCATAGTTTACAGCTTAGTGTGCAATTTTTATTATTCATTGACTCATGGTGGGACCTACTACGAGGTGTCCGTGACCGTGGACGCGGCTATCGATAGATTATACACTCTGCAGAGGTAGCACATTATACCCACACCACAGAACCCATGGCCTCGTACTCTCATTCGGGTGGACCAACGGCGTTCCGACAAAACCCCTCCATTGCCACAACACTCTCCCGGCCACTCCGACCCAAATCCCAAACGGGCTGGTCCTGGGTGGCCCCGTGCCTACCAAAGACACCCCGACCACCGTCGTGGTCAAACTCCCACTCGGGACTCGGTACCATAATCTCATCAACGAGCACACAAGATTATGTCCGCTACTGTGCCGGGCAAGCACGACATAACCTTCCCTAGATGGAGGCACCGACCAGAGGCCGTGTCAATGGACCGAATCAAGGCCCCCCATAAGGCAAATGTGGTTGCACTGGAAAGAACTCGATTCAGCGGCACCATGACCCAGTCAACGGTGTATTCAAGTTGAGTTATTTTTAGGTTCAACTTTAAACTGACAATGACCGGTGTCATAGCATGTCATGAAATGCAAAACAACGCATGCATCATATAATGATAAAAATGACCGATGTCATCCAAGCATGACCGTTCACAACTCATATTACTCTACTAGCTCAAAATGACTCACAACTTAACCAAAATATTCTGTAACAAGTTTCAATAATTTCTTACGCAGGAAAGTAACTCCGATAACTTTTTCATATGCATAACAAAGATTTTACTATCAACAACTCTTACTTTTTTATCACTAAATTAGGTTCAAACATTCTGTAAAATAAGTAATATGATTTAACAAGTATTTAACAGAATATTTTCTAACAAATTTTTATCAATTTTAGGGAGGCAAAAACATAGCTAAATAACTACTAACATGCCTAACAAAATTATTTCTAACATCATATCAAATAAATCTTAACTTGCTTTCTCCACTAACTAGTTTCAACTATTCTGTAAATCAAGCATAACAACTATCCAACATTTAACAGGATGCAAATAACTCAATAATTATTTAAATGCATGGATTAATCATTTCATTCAAGTGAGAAAATCACAAATATTGAAATGGCATCATAAAAATGTTGATGTGGCTTGCCTTAGTGCAGATGAGGTTCACAAACCTCCTGGTGATCCTCAAGACAAGCCTCACCTTCTGAAAATAATTTTAAACACAAAAAGAAAATATTAAGAACACTTCTGAAATTCATCAGAAATTCTAAACAGTTCAGAAAAATCTCATCTTTGGTGAGCTGTGAGATTTCCTTTCAAAGAACACAATGCAAAAAGAATCAATTCTTTTGGACTTAAGTTTAAAAAGTTAAAATTGTTTGAAGCTCTCTGGAATTTGAATTTAAATAAACAGCTGAGGGGGGTGACGTCGAAGGCGTAAAAGGCCCAGGGCGCCACCACTCGTACCGCTTCGCGCGCGTACTGAGTGGCTGACTAGCGGGCCCCGCTAGTCAGGTGGGGGAAGAGGGAGAGAGAAACAGACACGGCCGCGGCTTCACCGAAGCTCTCGCCGGCGACGAGGGCTCTTTGGCCAAAACGAGAGGGAGGGATGGCAAGAGGAGGTCTAGGTGCACCTGCCCGTACCCGTAGCGTGGCTAGGGGTGGTCGTACGGCGTCGGAATCTAGCTCGTAGGCGGAGGCAGAGCACGGTGGTCGTCAGAGTTGAGGAAGACGGCGAGCAGAGTTCAATCCAGGGGCTCCAAGCGGGCAAGACGGCCTCACCGGAGAGAGGCGGAGGCCCTGGAGGGGTCGCCCAGGCCTAGGAGGGGCTGGAGCTTGTGCGGCGACCAGAGGGGATCGCCGGCGAGCTCGAGCTCGGGGACGGCGGCCCGAGGCCTGCCCGGCCGGGCTACGGCTTCCTACTTGATCGTGGGGTGGGTGTGAGTGCTGGATGGTGCTCGGGAAGGCTGGGGAGGGGCTCTATATATAAGCGAGCGGCGAGGGTGCTTCAGGCTCCGCCGGTGGACACCTGTCCACGGCGCCCGGCGACGAGAGGCATCAGTGAGGGGGGGATAAGGCGACGGAGGTCACGCGGCCACTGTGGGCGAGCGGAGACGGGCACAGGATCAAGAGGATGGCGACGAGCACAAAGGCGCTTCAGATCTGCTATTGGGCCGGACCTTGCCTGCGTTTCGTCAAGGGCGAAGCTCCGCGTCGGCGCAGCGCCAGAGGGGGTTTAAGGACGTTGAGACGATGATGGTGGCGAGGTTTGGCATGGTTGGGCAGGTGGGGAAGCGAGCACGCGAGCAACAGAGCGCCCGGCGACGTCCAGAGCGCGCCAACACGCATGCCAATACCCCTGGACGAACGCGGTTACCGCGTGAACTATGACATCAGGCCGCTCTAAGCATAAACTCGATGTCTGGCATGTTGTTCGTGGTAGTTTTGAGTGTTACCACGATTTGGTTTGGATCCAGGTGCAGTAGAGAGAATTTTACACACCCGATAAGTTTCTGGCCAGTAACTTTGTGATGTTACTGTGGTCAAATGGCTGGGGTTTTGAAACTGTGCTTTGGAGGCTAGCTTGGAGTTACTAAGGTAAATATGCACAAGAAAGTTCAGGTCAATTGGAGCAAGTAAAATGGTAGTTGTTGTAGAAACCACCATTTCTGTCCAGAACAGAAAAGATTTTCTGTAGCAAAAATATTCCAAAAAGTGATGAAATATTTTTGCTCAGGGAGGTGCCCTAGGGTCCCTAGAATATTGGTGAATTATGTCAGAATTTTCCGAGCCATAAAAATTAGGGTTGCTTTGGAGCAAACAGATTTGGCTTAGGGTTTTTGAGAGAAAATGAATATGTTTCATTTGAAATGATGGTTTGCAAGAGAAGTGAAGCACTTGGGTGAAAGCCAAGGATGCCCAAGTGTTTAAGTCCAAATGAAAAGACTCAAGAACTCCAAGTTTCAAAAAAATTCAAATGAAAACTCAAACAAATAAGAGAGGGCAAAAACCAGGCTGTCACAATGGTCAGCCGTTCGGCGGCGCGTGGAGGATATCGTGCCTTTCGGCGTTCGAGGTAGCTAGGGCACGGGGCGTCCTCTGGCCATAGCTCCTGCGCGTGGCCTCACTGGCCCAGGCGGGTTAGGGCCAGAGTATGTTGCGCCCTCGATTGGTTTTTTGGCGGTTAGCCCTGCTGATCTTCGCGGTCCTTGGACGCGGCCGTGCTCCGACGGGGAAGATCCTAGGCCTCGTTGGATTTGGTTCAAGGGTGGTGGTGATCCAGATTCGGTCGATCGAGTGGGGTGCCTGCAGACTATTGCAGCGACCTCCCGCGACTCCATGATGGCGGTGGTCACCGAGGGATCTTCGGGAGGGTTAATCTTTCTATGTCCAATAGTTGACTTTGGTGGTTTGATGCAAACTATGGACGACGGCTTGACGCAGAGGAATGATTGTGTAGTGGCGGCAATCACATCACATGTAGCTGGTAGGATTGCGTAAAAGGAGTGGCGACAACACTTGAGCGACTTCGATGGTGGTGTTGTGAGCACGCGACCGGGGGTGCTGTGAGCACGCGACCGGGGGTGCTGTGAGCACCCGGTCGCGAGCTCTAGGTGAGAGCCTAGGTTGACCTGAGCTAGCTATACCTTGCAATGGCGATGTTCCTTTACGTCATTACCTTGTTGAAGGCATTGCTCGGATATGCTTTGATTGTTTCTTCAGGATGAAAACCTAGATTCGGGCCTTGGTGATTGGATTCGGTGACAGCAACACTTGAGTGCCGCTCTCTTCTTGAAGGCGTTGTTGTTGAAGAACCTCATGGTCTGTGTGGTGTCATGAGATGGTTGGTGCGAATATGGTCACTGATATAGTTTGCCGATCGTAGATATGATTGCTTCGGGTTTTTCTTTTACTCGCCTACACATAGCTTTGGTCTTATATGCCTTTACTATCTGGCGTGTTTTTGTGTGCGTTTGTTGATAAGATTGTGTGCATCCTACCTGTGCAGAGGTTGGGCGTGTGCTCTTTGGGTTTGTATCCTCTTGATGCTGCTCTTTGAGCAAATAAAATTTACCCTTTGTCGAAAAAATAAGACAGGAAAACTAGCTCAACTCCTTTTGTATTTGGTCGAGTAAAGTATAAAATAATAGCCAGAAATTGATGGAGGAAACAAGGACACTCCTAGACTACACATCCTTTTGAATGTACAAAGATGGCCACAACTTCAAAGCACGCCACCGTGTGAGGGCATCTCCAATGCTGACTCGCAAAAAGGACACCGTATCCGTCCGCGGACCAAGGAGGGCCAGTCTGTGGACACGGATGCGAGATGCATCCATCCGTTTGTATCGACATCTTTCTTTTGAATATTGGCGTATATTTTAAACCGTATTTCAACATACGAGACAAAATTTATGCAAACCGGCTAATTTCGATACCCATCTGGTATATTCGTGCTTTCAGAACAATAACCTTGGTATTCAAACAGTTAATTCGCAGAAGACCTGTGATAGAAACGACATGATTACTCTCATCCGCTTCTCGTTAGGAATGGTTACTAATTGGATACTTACACAAGTTTTGCTAAACGATCTTCTCTGTCTTGCAGACCATCATCATCCCACTTGAATGCGGTAGGAAACCGTTCCATTGTCATGTCCGGGCACATCCTCTATGAACCGACATTAACGCGGCGCGAAGACCGGGACAAAGCAGGTTTCTCGATCGTCGCATCGGTGTGAATGCCGAGAATGTTCGGCCGGCATGTAGCACTGACCGGTCATCTTCGCATTGGGCTAAGGTCAATGTGACATCGAGAGCGGAGTGTCGATTGGGACGGAACGCGACAGAGGGTTTTGTGTGGGTCCTAATTATCGGACAGCTAAGTGGTGGGTAATCTAGACACCCGCAAATCTCCCACATCATTGCTTCTAGGTTGAAGAAACTCAGACGTATGATTCAGTCCATGGACGTTTGATAGAAGATGTTGGTTGACAAAAAGTATATGGACCACGCGCTTCGAACATTTGAAGGCATTTTGGTGCACATCCTTTGAGTTGCCCTTACCATTCCTCTTAGCGAACAAGGCAGAGAGAGAGGCGGTACTTCACTCGATCCATATTAATTGTCTCTCTCTAGTTTAATACTCCCTCCGTTTCTTTTTAGTCTGCATATAAGATTTGTTCAAAGTCAAACTTCGTAAAGTTTGACCAACTTTGTCGGAAAAAATATCAACATCTACAATACTAAACCTATATGGTATGAAAATTAATTTCATAATGCATCTAACAATATTGATTTCATATTGTGAATCTTGATATTCGTTTTTATAAACTTAGTTAAAGTTGAAAAAATTTGACTTTGATCAAATCTTATATGCAGACTAAAAAACAGGAACATTTTTTGGGATTAAAAAATTTAAAAACCACGAATATTTTTATAAAACACCTGAACATATTTTGAATTTTTGAAAAAATTTCAAAAAATGGGAACATTTTTTGAAAACATGAACATTTTTTAAAATCCTGAACATATTTGGAACGTAATTTTTTCTAAATTTGTGAACAAAATTAAAAAAAGAACATTTTAGAAATTCCAAATTCAAACCTTTTATGAAATAAAAAATTAAAAAGAAAAAAAGAATAGAATTAAAAAACAGAAAATGGAAGAAATAAGAAAAGAAAAGAACCAGAAACAGGAAAAAACCCTGAAAAGACGAAAAACCTGTAAAACCGGCTTGGGAACCTTCTAGAAAGTCCCAAAACCGGGATCCTGTAGCACGGTAATACACCAGCAGTGGGCGGGGCCCATGTCGCTCGCTCGCACCTGTTCCTGTGCGTTCCCTCGACAGTTTGCTGCAGTTAGCGTCAAATAGGATATTCCTGTGTGATCCGCACCGAAAGTACTCAAGCCGGGTAATTGGACCCTATTGGGCCGTGCCACCTTTATTTATCAAAAAAGACCTGCCACGGGCGTGTACAAGTTGGAGTCGGAGGAGCACCTTGGGACTGTTTGGAATAATAACCCTTAATTGCCCTCGTGCTGCCGTTTGGATTGAAACCAACGTTTTCGCGACGCCAAATTTCCCGCAGCTTCCTTCGCCGATTTTTTGGCGAGCCCGACATTGACAGGGCGGACTGAGGCGTGATCCAAATCGGAGAAAAGAAGGAAGAAAACAGACATAACAGATCGATTGAGCGGACGCAATAGCAGCAGAGAGGAAACCCTGATTGGTCGAGCGGCGCGCCGGAGATGGAGCTCAGCGACAGCGAGCTGGCGGGGGTGAAGAGCTACAGAGAGTACATCGAGTTGATGGAGAAGAAGGAGGAGGAGAAGGAGGAGCAACTTCGTAAAGACTGCGAGATTAAGCACAAGCGGACATATGGGGAGCAGGAGATTGAGGAACACCGTGAAGGCAGCAGGTCCTTTTGTTCCTTACCTTCGCCTTCCCCCGTCGCGGCAGGTAAGAAATTCTTGACTCCAAATTTTCTTCCAATGAATGAATCTACGAACAAAGCTAGCTCCGATAGTTGAGATGTACGAAGTAGATCGGCCTTGGCTTTGTGGATTCCTGAGATCGATGCAGGAAATCGGGTTGGCTTTGTGATATCTTGAGATCGATGCAGGGGAAATCGGCTTGCCTTTGTGATTTCTTGAAGATCGATGCAGGAACATAATGAAAAGTGACCTTTTTTATTGTACTACTAGTATGTTTTAATTGAGATATCTCTGAGAACTAGATTTATTTTACATCCCAATTTATACCATTATAGTCTAGACCTTCCTTGCCTTGCAATTGCATAGATGGATGCCTCAATATCTGATCTACTTACCATGGATGGGAGTATGCTGTTGTTTACTACTACCTCTGTAAACAAATATAAGTCATTTTGGAGACTTGACGGAGGGAGTAATAACAAGCTAATATTGTGTGTTTCTGTTTCAATTGAGATTTAGTTTTAGAACCCATTCCCCTGGAAGAAGGGCCACAAATCCAGTCCATAACTTTATATTAAAGACCAGAGAGTAGAAAAACCGACTTTGCTTTGCATATCGAACTAGGAACAGGATACTCTAGAATTAGATTAAATACCCTGGATGCATTGATATCCTATCATATTACCCTGGATGAGAGTATATTGAATTGTTTTCCCTGGTAACAAGCTAGTTTCTTACTCCCTCTGTCCCTATCTACATGGCACCCTCGTTTTCCATGATTAAATATTGACCATCAATTTCATCAATAATATAATAACTCCACGTCATGGAAATTATATCGTTGGAAACTACATATTATTACGCATCAAATGGTATAAACACCTAGCTCACATGTTATTGGTTATCAAAGTTGAATATCGAAATACGGGTGTGCCACGTAATAGGGACGAGGGAGTATCCACTAGTCCATCTATCACCTAGTTTAATTTCCCCTTTTTTCAATTTTCTTAACTTAGCTTTTTCCTTGCAGATTCTCAATATGGTCTTCCCAGGAAATCCTTGCAGATCTTCTCCATCAAAGTCACCGACCTAAAATATGGTCTTATCTGGCCACTGCAGGTCTATGGCTCTGTTGCTTTCAGGAACTTGGTAGAACCTAAAGTAAACTATCTCTTCAGATGCACCAGGGATACCTGCCAAACCCTCACTCAGAAGGTGAATGAGCATGGCTACAACTCTCTGTGCGTCTATTTGTGTTCACTTAATTCTCTTGCTGCCTGCTAGTAGCCTAGTGCTATTTTAGACCTAGAATCACTTTGTGTGTCCTGCTTCAACTTCTTTTAATAGTCTGGCAGGTAATTAATTAATTATTTATTATTGTGATGCTTCCATTGCAGGATCCATTTTTGCGCTTAACAGGCCCGTCTCGTGCCATTTGGCTACTTGACATGGTTTTCATTGACGTTCAGTTAAAAGTAAAGTGCAAAAAAGAGTCTGAAGATGAAGTGTTGACTTACAAATTTTCTGATTTCCATGAACTCTTTCCTTTTGACCCTTCTACTAAACATGTGATACGAAGACCTATTCCCTGCAAGCGCTGCACGCTTGAGCTTGATTTGGCAGTGCTGCCTTCGTCAGTTGAGGCCACTGTGGGTGTCCGAGTTGTTGATGGGTCATGGCCTGATCAGTGTGCGGGGCTGGTTGCTTGCACTACCGACAGTGTACAAGGAGGGAAAGTGGTGCTGCTTGATTTTCAAGATGGAAAACTGCCTACCAAATCTGATGGTGTGGTTGAGCTTGTGAGGCGTGTTGTTTCTGTAGATTACCCGGAGGGAAAACTGATTGTGTCTGTGGAGGCCTCTCGGGATGGGTTTTCTGCACAATGTACAGCTGAGTTCGAGATGCAGGCGTCAGGAAGAAGTACTGACATGTGTGATCTTATTTTCTGCAAGATGGAGGTTATAGTTTGTTGGTCTACTCTTCTGCAAAATATCCTTGAATAACCAGCTGTTGAACAATTTATTTATGTATTGTGATTGTTATGGTAGGCTCTACATACCTATCCTCGTTGGTTAATTATGCTCGCTGAGATGTGGTGTTACTCTCCGTCAGTTCAGCTAATGAGAATGTTAGCAGTTGCTAATGATCTTTGGCACTATGCAGCTGTACCTTATTTGTGGAAGTTAAGCTTATTGGTATTCAGTGCTACTCCCTCCGTTCCTAAATATAAGTTTTTTTGAAGATTTCAATATGGACTACATACATATGTATATAGACATATTTTAGAATGTAAATTCACTCATGTTGCTTTGTATGTAGTTTGCATTGAAATCTCAAAAAAAAAACTTATATTTAGAAACGGAGGGAGTACATTACTCCATTGTGTACAACTCTGCATGCACTTGGTACCCCAACCGTTGTGTTTCTTCTTACATATGTCCTGTCGAGGTTGCTCTGGTCTGAGCTGCAATCTCTCCAACCCGGGGTTCATTTGCTATGTTGACTACGCCATTAGTCCTTCCCCAACATGATTAAAACCGAGTTATCGAACAAAGCCGGCGTCTGATCCTGAAGCAGCGTTAGGGTTCCATTGGGTCCCTCGCTACTGTCTTCTATCGTCCTAATAGGTTCTAGTGAAATGTAGCTTATGATTTTTCTGATTCAGACGACAATCAGATCATTATTTTCAAGCTCGGGAAAGTTGTATCCCAGCTCAGGTACACGCTCTATCCCGCCCTCCTATTCTTGTTGTGATCTGTGCGCTGGGACAGACTGGATCGAATAGTTTTTATTTTCTATCAAAAATGTAAATTTTATTAAAACTTTTTACACGATTTGAAAGATCATCAACCCAATACTATATATGCATTTCCTTTTTAGATGTAGCAAATCTGTTGTCAAATTTTTTTGTTGAATGCATTTTTATAGCATCTGTCAGCAAGGTGCACGGTGCACCTTAGATCAGTGGTGCAGTTCTGTTAAATTTTGGCAAACTCATTTAGCTTGCTATACAAGTGGTGCAGTTCTGTTAAATTTTGGCGAACTCATTTTAATTTGCTTACGGGGCAGCTGCCAAATTACGCCATTGGTGCTTCCCCGACATGATTAAAATCGAGTAATCGAACAAAGCCAGCGTCTGATCCTAAAGCAGCGTTAGGGTTCCACTCGGTCCCTCGCCACCGTCTCTGTCGTCCTAATAGGTTCTAGTGAAACGTAGCTTGTGATTTTTCTGATTCAGACAATCAGATCATTATTTTTAAGCTCGGGAAAGCTGTATCTCAGCTCGCACCCAGGTACACGCTCTATTATTTTTTATCTCTTAGAGCATCTCCAGCTGCGCCTCCAACACGGCCCCCAAGACATTTCTTCGCGCCGGCGTCGAAAAAACGGCTCAGTCATGCCCCCAAGAGCCCGTTTTTTACCGGTTTGGGCCGAAATTAGCGCCAGCGGACCCAGGCCGAACCCGGCGCGCTGGGGGGCGCCGGGGAGAGCAGTTTTGGCGCGAACGCGGGCAGGCCTGCCTAGTCAGCGAGACGCCGTTTCGTCGTCCTCATCGCCTCGGTTCCCGCGGGAATCAATACCAAGGCTACCGCGCTGTCGTGCCGGTCAGCCTCCATTGATGCCTCACGGACGGCGCAGTAAAGGCGCCGCCGACGCGCGTCCCGCCCGCTCCCGCCACGCGCCTCTTCTACGAGGCCGAGTACCCAGCGCCCCCTGACATGCGCATGCCGGGGGCGTGGAGGCTGAGCGCCGGCGGCGTCCCGGTGCCGCCGGTGCCCGAAGGGGCGGCACGGCGGGCGGAGATCACCCACATCAGCTCCTCCCTAATGGAGGAGCAGCGGAACGAGCCGAGATATGCGCCGGACAGCGAAATGCTGTGGACGATGTACTTCGAGCGCCGACACGAGGAGCAGATCGCCTCCGTCAACGGCGTCATTCCCCGCGGCCGCCTCAACGCCGAAGGATGGTGTGAGTGGTGGGGCGTCCCCGGCCGCACCCTCGAGGCCGTCCTCGACCACATCGAGACCGGCGACGCGCGCCGAGTACCCGACGTCCGTCCTTCTTCGCCCGTCGCGGCAGTTCCGGACGCCACGGCGAGCCGATGTCCTCGTCGTCCGGGCTCGGCTCGTTCTCCCCGGCTCGCCCGGCTCTCCGTCCGTCAAGCGAGCCGGAGGAGACCGCAGCGCCGCACTCGCAGCTGGCGCCCTCGTCATCAACAGGGTGCCCGCCCTCCACGCGCTCCTTTGCCTCGGTCCGCCGAAGCTTCGAGCCGCCTGCTCCCCGTGAAGCCGAGCACGCCGACATGGTGGCCCGACGACGAGGCCGCCTAAAATGGGCGAAGCGAGGACTACGTCCCGCGGCAGTCGCCGCTGGCGCCGCGTCTGTGAGCTCGAACTGGCGGCGAGCCCGGGCGCGCCCATGAGGAGGGCGTCGCGCCATCGGCGGCAGGGAGAGGACGAGCCGGACCGTCCGGCGCTGGCAGCGTCGGCGACCACGAAGGCTTCGGCAGGACGGGGTGGCTCGGCGGGCGCGTGGCGGACGACGGCGGCGGCGGCGGCGGCTACACCCGCTTCTACAGGCTTCTATGCATGTAGATGGTGGGCGGTGGACGTGGCGTAGTAGTTAGCGGCGTAGTGGCTAGTGTAGTTTGGCGTAGTTTACCGTAGTTTGCATGTTTTTACTTTTTTTGGTACAAATTTCAATGAAATTTCGCCGAGTTTGCACAAGTTTCTATGTAATTTCGCCGAACTCAGGGCGACCTGGTGGGCGACGATTGGGGACCGAGTCGCTTGCAAGCGCCAAACTTGCGCCGGTTCGCCCCTAGGCTGCTTTTTTCGCCGCCCTGGGGGGCCGATCGGCTGGAGATGCTCTTAGTTGCTCGAGGACAAGCAACATTTAAGATCTGGAGAGTTGATGCCTCAATATTTTGACACTTTCACGTGAGTACTTATAGCACATATGTCCGTGCGTTGCAATGGTAGAGATAATTAATGTGTCCACTGAAATATTCATTAGCACGGCCCAAAAACATTTGAATTGTGCCAGGCCACAACAAAGAGGCACACACTGAAGTATAGCAGAAATTCATATTAGTAGGACATTAAGAAGCATGCTATATAGACAATATTTTTGGTGCGTTTTTTGTCGGCGAATCTGATCTTAAAGAGCCTAATTTTCATTTTTGTTTTTTATCTCCACTGGTCACGCCCTATATTCTCTCGTTTCTTTATTACTTTTATATGCCCATTGAAACCCATCATTTATACTCCCCCCAATCCATATAGGCTCTTCATTTTTGTTTTTTATCTCCACTGATCACGCCCTACACTCTCTCCTTTATTACTTCTATATGCCCATTGAAACCCATCATTTATACTCCCCCAATCCATATAGGCCTCTTAACATACTTAATAAAAAGTTATATTGTGTGTTAGCATTTTCCAAAATACACCATTGATATTAATTTGGTTAATTAAGGTCATGCTCTAAATAGAATCTTAAAGTGGTTAGTAATAGCATGGTTGGAGACTACGCATTTTTCTTATCAAAATACATATACAGATTATTTCAATTCGAGTTATAGTTGCAAAGTTATAGCATTATCATGTTTAACCAATTCTTTGTAAATAATAAATGGCCAGGGGTCTAAATGGGCCGAAAACATAGTGAACTGGGCAAACACGGAATACTAACGAGCGCCCAGGAGTGCAAGATAGTGGCTACCGCAGTTGGGCCGAAGCCAACAGAGAAAGGGCACTTAATGTTGGACCGTGGATTACTTAAGGAAAAATCAGGGGCTTTTTTGTAAAATGTAAACGTGTGACAATGGGCGGGCAGAAACACTCCATACTTTATTAGTGGGTATAGATATAGATATAGCTTTGGTATTTCGAAGATTTTTGCCGGTTCTTATTATTTTTATTAGCGATAATCTTTCGAGCACAAAGAAACCTTTTTTCTACTTGATGTGCAGGACCACACACTTTTGAAGGAAATCAATCAATACCCATGTCACTGGAGCAAACTGGAGCAACTTCCCTTTTTTGCATATTTCCATTTGGTGCACCAGAGAAGATGACGCATGGTACAAGCGTGAACACTCGTACCAGACGCCGCCGCCTCCCACTTATCAATCCAAACAACTGTCATGAAGGGGAGGAGGTAGTCAGAGGCAATCAAGAAGCACCAGAGAGGAAGACTCCACATATGAAGAAGAGAGAAGCGATCCGAGAGAGAAGAACTTCATTTAGATCCATCCCGGCAATCTCAGATCTTCATCACTTTCATTTCATCGACAACACTACCATTGACAGAGTTAATCCAATTTGTAAGGCTAGGGTTTGCAACCCTATTCATATTTATTCAAAGATTGAGATCCCATCGATCATTAGTACTATTGTGGACCTTTTGCGATATTATCAATATGATTTCTCTCCGTTTAATCTCTGTATTTATTGGTTGTTCCCCTCTCATGCGTGAGTAGTTCCCATAGGTGTGGGAGATGTAGAGGATTGGTGAGATTCATTTTGTGCTCGTTCTATATGTCATTATTTGTGAACCTATCCCATGATTGATTATTAAGTTGCTTATCTGTGAACTGCGCAATGTATGTTGTCCAATTTAAGGGTCCAGGCAACATGATGATGCACATGCAACACAAATCGTTCAACGAATCCATGACCTTCAGATGACAGATATTGGTATCTATGAAGAGTAAAGATGATATGAGGATATCGGGAATCCATGAGACTTACAGCGTCGGCCCAGTCTCATGACCTTGATTGTTGAAACGACATTCACATGGAACCGTCGATGTAGGACAATAAAGGACAACAATCCCTACTGCAAGGAGTTTGACTATTCAAGGGTGTCACCTATCGAACATATAGTCGATGAAGTAGAATCACATGAAAAGGTAATTGGTATTACCAATGCAGTGACACACTTGATGTACACCATGATCCGAAGTTTCCTTGCGCCTAACCTCTAGTGTATGAAAACCAAACATTTACTTTTAGTCTTTTACATTTTGTTCCTTACTTTCTTTCATGTGCAACCAATTTCCGTACCCATCTGGTATATTCGTGCTTTCGGAACAATAGTAATCAGAGCAGGTATTCAAACACTTAATTCACACAAGACCTATGATAGAAACAACAAGATAGGAATGGTTACTAATTGGATACTTACACAAATTTTGCTAAGTGATCGTGTGTGTCTTGCACTTGCAGGCCATCATCATCCTGCTTGAATCCGCTAGAAAACTGTCCCATCGTCATGTCCGGGCACATCCTCTATGAACGTCATTAACGCGACACGAAGACCGGGACAGAGCAGGTTTCTCGGTCGCCGCACCGATGTGAATGCCGAGACATTCGCCCGGCATGCAGCAATGACAGGTCATGTTCGCTCTGGACTGACATCAATGTGACACCGAGAGAGGAGTGTCGATTGGGGGTGGAACACGACAGAGGGTTTTGTTTGGGTCCTAATTGTTGGACGCCTATGTGGCGGGGGTCTGGACACCGCAAATCTTCCTCGACTTTGCTTGTTGGAAATTTAGACGTATGAATCAGTTCATGGACATTTGATAGATGACGTTGGATGTCAAAAAATGTATGAACCGCGCGGTCTAAATAATTGAAGGCATTTTGGTGCACAGCCTTGGAGTTGCCTTTATCATTCCTCCTGTGCGAACACTAGAAACGCTGCTCCATTCGATATTAAATGTCTTTGATTTATAATTAATTTATAAAGTAGCAATAATTAATATTTTTTCCTAGAATATGCATGAGTGTGCATATCATATATTAGAGAAGAAAGTGGTGAAGAAAGCCTCCACAAGCTTTACATACTATTTACAAGTCACTCCAGCCTCCACCGCCACTCACGCTACAATATGAACTACTCACCACTAGCCCGCCTACTTAGACCACTAAAGAAGAAGTCCAGGTCGCCCTTGAGCAGTCTTGCTGATCTCCATATCTGTCCTTCGCGATCAATGTTCCGCAGCAGCAGTTGAAGTGATGGTGTTTCTCCGTTGAAGACTATTGCATTGCGGTGTATCCACAATTCCCATAATACTAGAGTGATGATCGTTTTTAAGTCTCTAGTGTAACTATCCATCGCCACACGCGTGGAGCACCATTCCACCAATGTATCCTCCAGCGCCGAAGCTTGTCTCGGGTCCCCAAGGGCACTCCAAATCCATAGCCACAATGTTCTTGCAAAGACGCAGGTGAGTAGTATGTGATTGATCGTTTCGACCTGTTGGTTGCAGAAAGGACACGTAGTTTGGTGAGGCAGACCGCGTCGAGCTAATCGGTCTGAAGTCCAGCAGTGGTTCCGCATGGCCAACCATGTGAAGAAGCGGTATTGTACACGTGCCTTATGTTTCCACAGGAAATCCGCATATGGTGCCACATCTCATCCCGTAAACCTTGTCGCGTACGCTGATCATATGGAATAGGACCAATTGGTCTCCGAGGCCCAGCAGATGGCATCATCTCTCTCTTCTTGCAGTTCCACGTCTGCCACTCTTTCCCATAATTGCATGTATTCGTCGATGTTCTCGAGCCCGAGGTTAGGGTCAACGTCCCTTGCCCAAGTGTTGTGCAGAAGGGCTTGCCGTAACGAACGTGAGGCCTTGATCAGAGGAGCCACCACATCATATATGTTTGGCGCCACATCTTGTACTCTGTTGCCATGGAGCCATCTATCCTCCCAAAATAGAACCGTGTCACCATTGCCAATGGTTGCATGCATTGCTTCCAGGAAGATCTCTCTCGCTTCGGAAGTAACATTGATCTCAAAGCCCGCCCACGACCACTGCCTGCCTGTACGTCTCAGCCATAGCCATCTGGCATGCAGTGCGGAGTTCAACCATCTCAAATTGGGGATGCCAAGACCACCAGCCCAACGAGGGGTGCAAACCTGCTCCTAGGCCACTGAGCAGTTGCCGTCGTGTGCCTCTCGCTTTGCGCACCATAGGAAACCACGACAAATCTTCTCTAATGCCCGAATTGTCTTGGATGGTAGCTCGAGAGCCATGAGGGCATATATCGGGATAGTGTAGAGAACCGACCGAACCAGAGATGCACGGAAGAAGCCAATCATGCAACCGAAAAACGTCATGAGTCGTTACTTTTTGGTCTTCTGAGCATTGGATTGGCATAGCGGCGCTTTTCTGGAAATTCACCCGCAAACCAGAAGAAAACCCAAAGCTCTCTAGGATCTCCGCACAGCACCGAAGCTCCACCTCTCTCGGTTTTAAAAAGATCATCACATCATCCACATAGATCGATAGGTGCGCTGGTGAATGCCTCTAAATGCGAGCAATTCCAGCAAACCAATTGTCGCTGCCCTCGCAAACATCCTATGCAGCACCTCCATGGTGAGAATGAAAATCATAGGCGATATAGGGTCACCTTGCCGCAACCCTTTCCTTGGCGAAATCAGCATTCCGGGTGTGCCACTGATCAGAACTCTGGTAGAGGAGGTAGCTAGTAGGCCACATATCCAGCCAATCCACTTTGAGTTGAAACCCATTACCAGAGCACTTCAACCAAAAATGGACACTGAATGGAATCAAACGCCTTGGAGATGTCTAACTTTAGCATGACCGCCGTTATCTTGAGAGCATGCAGTCGTCTAGCCGTGCCCTGGACCATTGCACAAAGGCGCTCTGAGCCTCTGATCAATGCCAACAATTAATATGAATCAAAGGAGGGAGGGGTAATAAAATTCAAACAACAAGGACACGACGCGTGGCTAATCCTCAACCTCGGCAGTCACCTGCGTGGAGAAGCAGGAGGGTCCACCACGTTTCTGTTACCCTAAGAGGCGACTGAGAGGCGATCGCAGAGGCGATCGGGAGGCGGCGCTAGGGTTAGGGTTTCGAACGCCGGGTGGTGATCTTCAGGGCAGCGAGAACGCGGCGACGGTGTTGCGTCCCCGGCTGTGCCCTATGGTTTTGAGCTCCTCCTAGACGGGGTGACCATGGCGTTGTCCTCGAGTAAGGGAGAGAAGGCGACCTCTGTGGCAGTGACCCCGATGAAGCGGACACCACAGAAGACGGGGGATACGGTAGATAAGGTGGGACGGAGAACCTCGGAGTCTCCGGCCGATGGCAAGTCCACGGAGGAGGCGGCGTCCCTGTCGGCGAAGATGGGGGGCTTGGCGCTGACTGAGAAGGAGGCGGACGGGTTTGTGTTTGAGGAAACTGAGCCAAGATCGAAACGCAAGATCAAGTGGGCTGTTGTGGGCAAATCCTTCTCCCCGCGACCTCTAATCAAGCACGCTTTTGAGAGAGCCATGCAACGTGCATAGGTACTCCACAGGGAGGCCCAATTCAAGATGCTAGATGGGAATATGTTCATGATCAGATTCGGAAGCGAGGGGGACTGGAAGCATGTTCTTAATAACGGCCCATGGCAGTTTGACTTCAATGTGGTAGCTCTGAAGGAATACAATGGATAGACTAGGCCTTCTGAGATGATTTTCGATGCAATTGAGGCCTGTGTTAGGGTTGATGATCTTCCTTTGGATAAAAGATCGAAAGAGTTTGGAGAGGCACTTGGAAACTGGCTAGGACAAGTTGTAAAAGTTGATGTTGGAGAAGATGGCTTTGCAAGGGGAACACAGCTTAGAGTAAGGGCTAAGATCGTGCTACATGAACCACTCGTTCGGGGTTTCTACCTTAAGAAGAAGCCCGACGACCTGGAGAAGACTTGGTTTGATTTTGCATACGAAAAAGTCCCTCACTTCTGTTTTGACTGTGGTAGATTGGTGCATGTGGATGGTGTTTGTGACCCCCCGGTGGATCCATTGTCGCAGTGGGGGGAATGGTTACGGTCCTCCCCGGGAAGGGCCTCGTCGAGTCACCAAGAGAAGAAGCAATGGCAGGGAAATTCAAGCAAAAACTTTAGTAGAGAGAGTTCAATGTCTAGTAGAGGGGACGCTGGCTGAAAGGGCAAGCGTATGTGCAAGACCTACCAACACGCCGGTCTCTGTACAGAGACTACACTCCGTCGGCCGATTCCCACACTATTGGGTTGAGGCGGAAAGAGAAGGATCAGGAGGAGGAGGTGTTAAGCCCGCAAAAATCGCACACTGGTGCAGCGGGGGAAAAAGAGAAGGACCTACGTCAGGATCTAGAGAAGAAGAAAGAGAAGGTGCTGAGAGATGAACTCCATCAGAAAGTTAGAGAGGGCGTGATATCCCCAAAGAAGAGCCAGGACTATAGAAGAAGGCAACAAAGCAGGGAGGAAGCAGCACGAAAGGAATATCACCAGAGGCCGGGGTACTATGTTCGCAAACCCAGAACAGAGGGGGGTTCTTCTCGACAGCGAGACGAACACCGCTGGTACAACCCTGGTGAGAGGAAAAGACCATCTAGACAGATATGGGTGCCGGTGGGAAGGAGTTCGGAAGGAGGGTAGCGATGCTCTGGTTGGTGAAAAACGGCAGAAGGTGTCGTCAGTCTTCGAGCGCATCGGTGTACATGGAGCTAGATCGGCGGACCCCGGAAGCCGGGGCCGCTAGGACCAATGAATATCCTTGTGTGGAACTGTCGGGGATTGGGGTTGGACCCGACAGTCGGAGAGCTGAGGGACCTCATACGGTCTTACAACCCAGCGGTGGTGTTTCTGAGCGAGACAAAAAAGATGGCGCGAGCAATGGAAAAGGTGAAGTGGGGTTTAGGGTTTCGGAATGGGGTTGCGGTGGATTGTGTCGGGAAGAGTGGTGGCTTGGCATTGCTTTGGAGGGATCATTTGTCTGTCATAGTGAGGCCATGGTGCCAGTACTATATTGATGCAGAGATAGCCTTTGAGGGGGAAACAGTTAGATTCACTGGAATCTACGGAGAACCGCGGACGGAGCTTAGAATGAAAACATGGGATGCCCTTCGCTATTTGAGGAGACAAGATAACTTACCTTGGGTGTGTGCAGGCGATTTCAATGAAATCCTCTTCCAAACAGAGCAACGCGGGGGGAACACGAGGAGTTTCAAGCAGATGGAGGACTTCAGGGAGTGTTTGGGTGACTGTGGCCTTGCGGACTTGGGTTTCACTGGGTACCCTTTCACTTGGGACAACAAGCAGGATCAAGAATCCAACATCCAGGTCCGGCTCGATAGAGCTACGTGCAATGACGAGTTCATGAGCGTTTTCCCCGAGACGTCTGTCAAACACATACTCACTGAAGAATAGGACCATGCGGCGGTGATCATTAGAGCGGCTGGATCACTAGATGCGAGCAAGAGGAAGAAGCCAGGGGGCTTTAGATACGAGGAGGCGTGGACGAGGCATGAAGAATATGAAAACATGTTTGCATGTGAGTGGGAGCAGGCTAATCAGCAACATGGGGCGACGGCAAGCTTAAGCACAAAACTGGGCACGCTTTCCAAGGCCATGCAAACATGGAGTCGAAACGTTTTTGCTCCCTGCGCAGACAGATTTCGAAGCTAAAGGTGCAGCTCAAGGATGCGAAGGAAAGATCGCTTGTGACAGGGTATTCTCAGGAGGTGAAGGACATTGAAGGACAGCTGCATGACTTGTACGAAAAGGAGGAAATTTATTACAAGCAACGATCTCGCTTAGACTGGCCGCAATGAGGGGATCAAAACACCAAGTATTTCCAAAATTGAGCATCTCATAGAAAGAGAAAAAATATGGTAAAGGCCCTATACAGGGAAGATGGCACACGGTGCACCTCTGACGATGAAATGCGTGCGTTGGCAGCGGGTTTCTATGCTTCATTATTCCGGTCTGAGGGCTCGAATGAAGCGGAGAGAGTGTTGCACCACATTGACATGCTAGTTTCAGAGGAGATGAATGAAAAGCTTACTGCCATGTTTTTGGATCAAGAGATTGAGACAGCTCTTTTCCAGATGGGCCCGACTAAGGCTCCAAGGCCGGACGGTTTCCCGGCACTGTTCTACCAACGACACTGGTCGGTGGTGAAAGACGACGTGTGCAAGGCGGTAAAGGATTTTTTACTTGGAACTCATTCACATGAGGGGTTCAATGATACTATTATTGTGATGATTCCTAAGGTCAACTCACCGGAGTTGCTGTCCCAGTTCAGACCGATAAGCTTATGTAATGTGCTCTACAAAATCGCTACAAAAGTTCTTGCTAGTAGATTGAAGGGAATCCTCCCGTTGTTGATCTCGGAGGAGCAAAGTGCTTTTGTACCTGGAAGGCTTATCACGGATAATTTCCTAGTTGCATATGAGTGTATCCATGCAATAAGGAAAAGGAGTAGAAGAGTACCTCTGTGTGCGGTCAAGTTGGACATGATGAGGCATATGATAGGGTGGAGTGTGATGAGGACATGACTACCTTGGATACGACCAAAAATATTGCATACATGTATATTTATGAGGTGATTTCCAATGCAAACTATGCAATAATTTATTTATGTCATCCAGGACAAAAATACTTCACAAACTTTTGTGCCATGTCTAATTGCAGGTGTATGGGACATTTGTGCAATCCACATATGAAGATAAGGGAGAAAGAGATGTTTACCTGTTGTTCAAAAAGTTCTCTCACGTCACTTTTGGCCCAAGAGAAGATAGAGTCCAAGTCTCTCACGTTCTGGACTCAGATTCGGACTGCACAAACATACATGACTCAAAACGTCAATAACTTTTTCATACGGACTCCAAATTGGTTGATTCTTTTTTTGTGGAAAACAGATTTCGTGCACTTTCCAAGCCAATTGGAATCACCTTAAAATCCGTCTGGAGCGTTGAGTTATGGACGAAACAATCTGATGCTGCAGCAGAATCCGAGTCAAACTACAAGTCCAAAGGTGTTACGTCACCTCCACTTGGTCCCATTGGCCTTGTACGACCTAGGGTTAGTGTTAGGCTGCCTTGGGACGTCCTCCCACCTCCTTGGCCGCCACCCCTTGCTCCTATATAAGTAGATCCATCAAGTAGCTTTTTCCTTGGGATTTGTTTAGTTAAAAGTTAGCCATTGCAACTTCGTGTACTTCGTTTGTGTCCAACGACCAGACCAAGACCGCTTACGGATCCCCACCATTATCAATACTTCATATATATTCGCAATATTCAAATTGCTTTATCATATTCTTTCTCGTTCTTCAATTGCTTGCAGGAATAGACCTTCGTGGTCAGGCTGATCGTGCTTCCGGCATCGTCAGTAACCTCAGGAGATTGGTTTAGCGATTGCTAAGGCACAACGTCGTGCACGTTTGTAGTCGGATCGTCAAAGTCGACTCCACCTAATCGATAGTTATTATCTCATCGAAAGATCAGGACCCTCGCCTCTATCAAGTGGTATCAGTTTTCAGGTTGCTCGGTGAGAATTTCCAATTATCCCTAGATTAGATTTATTTTCTTACCTATTGTCCAAGAAAAAGCCACAAAAAAAAGTTAGATCTATTCATCCTTTGTCCAAGCCAGTCTGAACCTTTGCAGTTTTCTTTTCATTATTTGCATTATTGAATTATCGGTTGCATCGTCGTGTCGAGTTGCTGATCTTAGTGTCTAGTTCGTTTAGAGTTTCGAGTTCTGTTCATATTAGTCACGCCGCCGCTGCATCATTATCCCTTCTGTTGACCACCATCCATCCATCAATTTCCACCACGTGCTACCCACCGTTCATTGTCATAATCATAGTTGAGATCGTTCACATCTTCACTTGATCCAATCTGCATCTTATCTAGTTTGTTTGGAAAGAGGGAGAGAGAAAAAAAGAGAAAAAAAACTAAAAAAAAGTCAGAGAAAGAAAAAGTAAAAAAGTGTGAGAAAAAAAAAGAGAAGAAAAAAAACAAAGTTCGGATCTATCTAGACTCAATCTCGTAGCTGAATTCGGATTGGAATCTGTTTTGTGCACTGTTCAGTAAAACAGGCATAACTTCCTCATACGAAGTCCGTTTTGGCTCCGCGAGTACTTAAATTAAAGCTAGAGATGAGCCGCATCTAAATAGTTGCAGAAGCTAGTTTAATATTTGGGACCTCAAAATCGGCTTCTAAATAGGTCTTTTTGCCCTCCGAAGTTCGTGAACACAGCTTATTCCAGTTTTTCAAACCAGTTGTAGAATTTTTTTGACTCCTCATATCAACTCGGAATTGAGTGATTCTTTTTGCATTGGAAAGCTTGAGTTAGTAGCATTCTTTGAAAAAAGTTATCAGAAAATTGGCTCAAACTTTTCAAGAGGAAAATTGGAGAGAGAGTTTTTCATCATTATCTTTACTGCCGTTGTGATCTTCACTTATATCTTGCTGTCCAGAGCTACTTATTATCCTTCATTGATGCTAGTTGTGCTATGCCGTGACCTCATTAGTGTTCTAGGCTCGCGTCTCTAGTCCGGTCTAGCCTAGGACCAGCACAGTACCGTTGTTGAGCGTTTATTCAATATTGCATCTCTGAATTGATTATTGCTAATCTTTTGCTACCATATATAGCCAACCCAGCTCCACATATTTCTACACCGTGTATACGTACGTTCACCTGGCAATCGCTTTACACAATCTTCAGAGTTATTTGACACCGCTGGTTGCCTGTCACCACCTGCCGCATGGTAAGAACTTGTAAGATATTGATATTTGCTTTACTATGAGCACTTTACAACCACATCCTAGTAGTTCATAGGAACATTATTCTCGAATTTTGTTTTTTGTTTCTACTAATCATGACAGGTTCCGGAGATAGAAGTTCTTGGACGACGGACACATCTTCACCATCACGAGAGTTGGGACAACAGACACAAGCATATGGTCAGGTTATGTCTTTACCATCATTTGAGGGTAGATTTAATCCTGCTATTTATCTAGCTTGGGAGCTTGAATTAGAAGAAGTTTTTAGTCACCATGATTTTTCTGAACTTGAGAGTGTACGAGCTACCACTAGAGCATTTACTGGTTTCGCTTCTGTTTGGTGGAGTGTACATTGTAAGAAAAACATTGATAACCAACCCATAACTTGGAAAGTTTTGAAAGCTGTAATGAGACAACAATTTTTTCCTCCTTACTATCGCCGTGAATTGCTTCGCAAATTGGAACAATTAAAACAAGGCAGTAACACTGTTCATGCTTACTACCAAGAGTTCAAATCTTATATGCATCATTGTGACATAGAAGAATCTGAGGATGATACAATGAATAGATTTTTTGGTGGTTTGAACCATGATATCCGTGCAAGATTTCACTATATTCCTCGTTGCATTACTGGTATGTATGTCCGCGCTTGTACCTTTGAGAGACAGATACAGGAGGATGCATTGGGTGACTACAACAACTACTATTCCAGCTCATGCTCACCATCGCCGGTTGGTTCCTCCACCGTTGCACCTACTAGAGCAGCCCCACCCCAGATTGTAAGCGCGACATCATCTCAAGTGTATGGTGCATTGTCAACGCCTGCATACCTACATCAGCTACGTCTTTGCGACAAGGTAACAGTAAGAAGGTATTAATGATATAACTTCACATGAGAATGATGCATCCCTAGTTAACTTGAATGCATCATGTGTTGAGTTACCTGGTGATTTGAGCACATCACCTATTTTAGAGAATCTTAATACTGTCATGAATGCGTCATGTGATCAAACAACTGAAATACCAACAATTTTGAGTGCAACCATTGAATTAACTGTTGATGCAAAAGAATCAATGTTTAATCATTTTGATATGACCTCTAATCTTGGTGATGATTCTGTGTCGAATGACTTATTGCATGTTTGCTTATTTAAGCATGTTGTAGCATGTAAACTTGATGCAAGTAAGGTTTATTCACCAATGTTGGGATGGTTTAATGATGAACGTTGTCAATCTTTTGAAATGAATAAGAGCTTCACTTATATGTGCAAATTGAGTTGTAATATTTTCATGCCTTCTACTTCTTGTGATAATGTTTTGGCTTTAGATTTTATGAACTATGCAAGTTACTCATCTATTCATGTGTCATATGTGCAAAAATCAAGGGAAGTAAAAATGGATGACATATACATATACAACATGTACACCTTGTCTCTTTTGTTAGCCATATTTCAGACTAAGCAACGCCGAGGACGGCTTTGTTTTCAAGAAGGGGAGGATGATTAGGACATGACTACCTTGGATACGACCAAAAATATTGCATACATGTATATTTGTGAGGTGATTTCTAATGCAAACTATGCAATAATTTATTTATGTCATCTAGGACAAAAATACTTCACAAACTTTTGTGCCATGTCTAATTGCAGGTGTATGGGACATTTGTACAATCCACATATGAAGATAAGGGAGAAAGAGATGTTTACCTGTTGTTCAAAAAGTTCTCTCACGTCACTTTTGGCCCAAGAGAAGATAGAGTCCAAGTCTCTCACGTTACGACTCAGATTCGGACCGCATGACATATCTGACTCAAAACGTCAATAACTTTTTCATACGGACTCCAAATTGGTTGATTCTTTTTTTGTTGGAAAATAGATTTCGTGCACTTTCCAAGCCAATTGGAATCACCTTAAAATCCGTTCGGAGAGTTGAGTTATGGACGAAAAAATCTGATGCTGCAGCAGAATCCGAGTCAAACTACAAGTCCAAAGGTGTTACGTCACCTTCACTTGGGCCCATTGGCCTTGTACGACCTAGGGTTAGTGTTAGGCTGCCTTGGGACGTCCTCCCACCTCCTTGGCCGCCACCCCTTGCTCCTATATAAGTAGATCCATCAAGTAGTTTTTTCCTTGGGATTTGTTTAGTTAAAAGTTAGCCATTGCAACTTCGTGTACTTCGCTTGTGTCCAACGACCAGACCAAGACCGCTTACGGATCTCCACCATTATCAATACTTCATATATATTCGCAATATTCAGATTGCTTTATCATATTCTTGCTCGTTCTTCGATTGCTTGCAAGAATAGACCTTCGTGGTCAGCCGATCGTGCTTCCGCATCGCCAAGAACCTCTGGAGATTGGTTTAGCGATTGCTAAGGCGCAACGTCGTGCACGTTTGTAGTCGGATCGTCAAAGTCGACTCCACCAAATCGATAGTTATTATCTCATCGAAAGATCGGGACCCTCGCCTCTATCAGAGTGGGTTTTTCTGCAAAGGGTGATGGAGAGGTTTGGTTTTAGTGAAGTTTGGATCCAAATGATAATGAGATTTGTGAGCTCAGCACGGTTCCGAGTGAAGCTCAATGGAGGGATCTCTGATTCTTTCCTACCGTCGAGGGGTCTCCGCCAAGGTGATCCATTGTCACCGTATCTCTTTTTGTTCTGTGTAGAAGGTTTTTCGGCTCTGCTAAGAAACGCACAAGAAGCGGGTGACTTGAGAGGGGTTTCATTTGGGAGCACTGGCCCCATGGTAACCCATTTGCTCTTTGCGGACGACGGCATTGTTTTTCTGGAAGGATCAGAGAATAACCTACTGGCGCTCAAGGCGATCTTGGGGGACTATGAGCGGCATCAGGACAGAAAGTAAACATGCAAAAGTCGGCCATATTTTTTGGGAAGGGAAGTTCGGAAGAAAACAAAGAGCAGCTCAAGGCGGTCATTGGGATCAATTCGGAAGCCTTGAGTGAGAAATATTTGGGTCTGCCGACTGCTGTGGGCAAGTCCAAAGATGGTACTTTCAAATACGTTAGAGAGAGTGCCAAGGGAAAGGTCACGGGATGGAAAGGGCAAGGCTTATCTAAGAAAGCTCGAGAGGTGCTGGTCAAATCGGGGCTCCAGTCTACCCCAACGTTCACCATGAGTTGCTTCCAACTCACCAAAAAATTGTGCGGGAACCTGACATCTATTTCTTCTAACTTTTGGTGGGGTGAAGCTAACAATGAAAAAAAGGTACATTGGATCGTTTGGAAAAAAAATGTGTGCGAGCAAACGAGAGGGTGGCATGGGTTTCCGAGATATGGAGGTTTTTAATCAAGCTTTACTGGCAAAGCAAGCGTGGAGAATTATGCTTGTTCCCTCTTCACTTTGTGCTCGGGTCCTCAAGGCTCGATATTTTGCTGATGGGACTATCCTCAATGCTACTTGCCCGAGTGGTGCCTCCTATACTTTCAAAAGCATTCTGTCCGGCCGGGACTTGTTGCTTGAGGGTCTAATTTGGCGAGTGGGAGATGGCTCGAGCATTAACATCCATCATGATAATTGGATTCCACGCAGAGGGAGCTTGCGGCCACTGGGCCAAGTGTTCATGCCAGGCATAGTGCGGGTGAGCGATCTTCTCAATGCAGATGCTACGAGATGGGATCGTCCTAAGCTCGAGGCGATGTTCTCAGCGGGAGACGTCCAGGATATTTTGCAAATTTGTGTTGGCGGAGCGGGAACAGATGATATGCTTGCATGGAATTTTACAAAAAATGGTCTTTTTTCAGTCAAGTCAGCGTACCATCTTGGCATGGAAAGGAAGCGGGCGAGAGCGGGACAACCCGGCTCGTCTTCTTCGGTTGCAACACATCGAGGATGGCTTGCACTGTGGAGCACGAACGCTCCGGGCAAGGCACTCATTCATGCTTGAAGATTGATCAGGAATGGTTTGGCAGTGGGTGTTGAGCTATTACGGAGGAAAATCAAACCGGGTGTGTTTTGCCCGGCGTGCGGACGCGAGGAAACTGCGCATCATAGGTTTTGGGGCTGCTATCATTCTATGTACTTCTGGAAAGAGCTGAGTTCGGTATTGGGTGCGAGGGTGGCGACCCCACCTGGTTTGTTCTGCACCCAGAGCTCGCTTGCAACGTGGCTGCTCCATTGGCTTCCCGAGGCAACGGAGGACGACAAGGCTGCGATGATCCCAGGTTTATACGGGCTGTGGCTGGCGAGAAATGACACAAGGGAGGGCAAACGCATTGAAGAAGCAGGCTCGGTGGCAAGGAGAGTAGCAGCGATCATGGACGACTGGAAGAAAGTGCACGCTAAGAAGGAGACTTCACCAAAACCGACCCAGCATGTGATATTGGAACCACCGGAGAGGGATTGGCTTCAAGCAAATGTTGATGGGGCTACGAATCGTTCGGGATAGGATGGAGGTGCGGCTGTTGTATTCAGGGACGAGTTGGGAGCATTCAGAGGAGCTGCATCTGTTTTCCTTTCTGGGGTCTCGCGAGCAGAGACCAGGGAACTTTTGGCATGCAGGACAGCGATGCAAATGGCACTTCAATGAAATATACCAAAACTGCATGTGGAGACAGATTGCCTAGAAGTGGCTAGGATGCTGAATGAGAAGGAAAGAAACCTGTCGGCTGTGGGAATTGTTGTCGAAAAGATCAAGCTGATGGCAAGGAATTTGGGAGATTTCAAAGCTACATGGGTCAGGCGGACCGCGAATAAGGCTGCTCATGTTTTAGCTCGTTCTGATTTATGTAATGCTATTTCGGTTTCGTGGGAGTTAGCCCCACCAGATTGTATCTTAAGTATTGTCTCAGATGAACTGCCTGAACTAGCTCGTTTTAAATAAAGTGGGGAAGTAAATTTTAGAAAAAGCAGCCACCTGCGTGTGTGTTACGCATGGACTGCCGCTCGCCACCGCATCCCAAAACCTGCAAATCAACTGTGCATACGAGCATGCCCATGCCCGCATGCACCTCTCGTTTCGCACACTAGAATAGCAGATTGCCGACGGACTGTCGTCGCAACTTGCGAGCGAGCGAGAAAGAAATCGCGGGCGGATCATGCACAAGGGATCGACTCGATTCCACTCTCCGTCCATCCATCCAATCATGCAGGTGCACAGCAGGCAAAAGGCCAGCGCGGCACGACGGCCCGGTGCCTGAACCCGCCGATCCGGAGAACTCGGTCCGTCGCGCGCGCCGGAGCCCGGCCCCGATCTGACCGGTGGTTGGGACCGTGGGGCTCATGTCTCCCGTAGTCCCGTGTCGTGTCGTGTGTGACAGACAGGTAGAGGGAGGGCGGCAGCGGTGAGCTGAGCTGTCCTCACATGCCTCGCCGTTCGTACCATCCCATCCCATCCCATCCAATCCCATCCGGATAAGGACGACCCGCGACATGTAATCAGGCTGCCGATACTCCGTGCACCAACTTGATTCCACATTTTTGTTCCGTGTTATGGCGCGCGCGCGGGGATTATTGATCCATGCCGTCGGCCCACCACCTTTCTGCTCTTCATCCTAGTAGTACTACTATAATTTTGTCTCGGTCAGCCGCCCCGTCATGGCGAGTCCAACTTTTCACGGGTACGTACTTTCTGGAGAGGGCTACGTGTACGTGCTCACGTTCACGTACTCCGACATGCATTCGAGAGCGTTGGAGTCTCGGAGGGTGGACTGTTGAATTACGGGGAAGAGAAGAGAACGAACCAACTCCCGGGCTTCACGCTAGGCCGCTACGCATGCAGATGAGACCATGAGGAGATGAATGCCCCGTGCGTGGTTCGATTTGGATATGCACAACATTCCTTTCGCGAGCCACAGTGCATCATTTGAACCCGCCATGCCGGAGTACGTAGTAGCACGTTGCCCTCGCCAGCAAAATACATCTGCCGCAATGAGTACAGCGAAAGCAAGGCGAGCTCGCTCGAGGTTCCCGAACAGGCGGTGGTTGAGCGATGCTCGTCAAGGTTTAATTTGTTTTGTTTACGGTTTCCCGGCTTCATCACGTCTGGTCCTCCCTGTCGCTGGAACCACTAGTTCAGTTCAACTAATCATTAAGCTCGGGGTACGTCCAAGCCACGAGCTTAATCAAATACTACAACTATTGATTGATTAACTCGTGACGCTGGGAACGGCCGGGGCGCAGAACGGCGGCAGCCCGGACGACCCCCACCACACGTAGGCCGCCGCCGGGCGCGCCGTCCCTCCCCTAGAAAGGTTGGCAGGTACGTCTAGTAGTACGTGAACCATCATGGCGTTGGGATTTCTGGTGAGAGGGAGGACGAGGGCGGCATGGAGCGACAGGTTTGTGAATTATTTTGTGAAAATTGTGCAACTTGTGGCACGGATGAGATGGCCGGTGGTGGCGGGAGATACGAGAAGATACGGCCAGTTTGGCCGACCGTTGGCGACAGGGATGGAGATGCCGTGCCTTGCCGTGCCGCGGCGTGCGCAGCTACATCACATCGCATCACCACCGCTGGGTTGAAAACAACGGAGGTGAAATAATGGAAACGAATCATGCGTCCAGCAACTAGAGAACAGTGAGAGATGGCAGAAGTGGGCGATCGAGAGGAACGCGAAATCTGTCAACAGACAAAGCTGAGGCTTTCACTTGCCTTTCAGGTTTCAGCAACAACAGCAACACTAGAATTACCCCTCGCAAAAAAAAAAATAACAACACTAGAATTACCCACTCAGTTTGCATGCCTAATCAACCGTCTACTCCACTGTCGGTAAACGATCTGGTAACAGAACTGTTTTCACCATTAGGATCCTCGGTGAAACAACGACGCTAGGCCATCAGCGGCTCTCCCAAACAGACTATTGCCTCGCTTTATATATAAAGCATATAACATAATACAGCCGAACGACACAAGGTAGTGAAGAAACCCTCTCACAAAGAAGATCCCAGGACAATCAAGCAATATAAATGCACACGACTTGAATACATCATCACTACACGCCCTAAGACACCTAAATTACATGACAGCGCCTTTGGGAGGGAAAATGACGCTAAGCGTCGATGCTGCCGAGTCCAAGATGGACAAGAGTCTTCACTCGGAACCCTCACCCAGAGAGAAGAACCACAACGACGTCCTCAAGAGGAGAGTGGCACCCGCAAACGTCATCGTCGTCGCGTGCCAAAGCACGGAGTTTTCACTTGACAGCTCACTCGTGTCACCGCGAGGCATCTAGGACAATCGCAACGAGCACAAGCCTCCAGATCCGGATCTGAGCATCGCCACCGCCAGCGGCAACGAACAAGCTTAGGCCACCCGCTAGTACACCTCTCGCCACCCATGCAACCAAGAGGCATAGCCACCGCCACAACAATGGCGCCCCCCGGGAGTCGACCATGTAGACTGCCATCCGGGGCCACTGCCCCAGTGTCTATGGTCCGAGACATTGCCTCTCGCCCACTTCACATCTTCCAAACCACGGTAGGAAGAGCAGTGGCACCACCAACTACTCCTAGGCTCGCATCAGCTACTGGGTCTAGGTCAGCACCTCCACGGTAGGAGGCGCCCATACCTGCATCCCCAACAAGTCCCGATGGATCGAAGGGGCATGACCTAGTAACTTGCGACAACCACCGTCGGGTAAGCCCTGGCTATAGCCCTATGGCCTAGCCAAGACGAGCTCACTCTACGCCACGTGCTTGGCCTATGGTGTTGATCCTTCTGCCCGGATAGCGTTGTCTCAACCTCCACCATCGAGCACTGAGAGGAACTTGTTGGAAATATACCCTAGAGGCAATAATAAAATGGTTATATATTTCCTTGTTCATGATAATTGTCTATTGTTGATGCTATAATTGTGTTATCCGGAAATCGTAATACATGTGTGAATACATAGACCACAACATGTCCCTAGTGAGCCTCTAGTTGACTAGCTCGTTGATCAATAGATGGTTACGGTTTCACGACCATGGACATTGGATGTCATTGATAACGGGATCACATCATTAGGAGAATGATGTGATGGACAAGACCCAATCCTAAGCATAGCACAAGATCGTGTAGTTCGTTTGCTAGAGCTTTTCTAATGTCAAGTATCATTTCCTTAGACCATGAGATTGTGCAACTCCGGGACACCGTAGGAATGCTTTGGGTGTACCAAACGTCACAACGAATCGGGTGGCTATAAAGGTGCACTCTGGTATCTCCGAAAGTGTACATTGGGTTGGCACGAATCGAGGCTGGATTTGTCACTCCGTATGACGGAGAGGTATCTCTGGGCCCACTCAAGAATGCATCATCATAATGAGCTCAATGTGACTAAGTGGTTGGTCACAGGATCATGCATTACGGAACGAGTAAAGTGACTTGCCGTAGAACGAGATTGAATGAGGTATTGGGATACCGACGATCGAATCTCAGGCAAGTAACGTACCGATTGACAAAGGGAATTGTATACGGGATTGCTTGAATCCTCGACATCGTGGTTCAGCTGATGAGATCATCGTGGAACATGTGGGAGTCAACATGGGTATCCAGATCCCGCTGTTGATTATTGGCCGGAGAGCTGTCTCGGTCATGTCTACATGATTCCTGAACCCATAGGGTCTACACACTTAAGGTCCGATGACGTTAGGGTTATAAGGAAGATTTGTATGTGATTACCGAATGTTGTTCGGAGTCCCGCATGAGATTCCGGACATCACGAGGAGTTCCGGAATGGTCCGGAGGTGAAGATTTATATATGGGAAGTCATCATACGGTCACCGGAAATATTCGGGGGTATACCGGTATTGTACCGGGACCACCGGAGGGGTTCCGGAGGTCCACCTGCCCCGGAGGGCCTTATGGGTTGTAGGTGGAAGGGAACCACCCCCAAGTGGGCTGGGGCGCCAAACCCCCCTAGAGCCCATGAGCCTAGGGTTGGGGGAACCCTAAAGGGGGCGCCTGGCTTGGGGCAAGCCCTCCCTCTTGGTCACGCCCCTCTAGATCCCATCTAGAGGGGCCGCCCCTTCTCCCTTCTCCCTATAAATAGAGGCGAGGGAGGGCTGCAAGACCACATCCAAGGCGCAGCCCTCCCCAACACCTCTCCTCCTCCGCAAGAGCTTGGCGAAGCCTCTTGGGAGAACTGCCACTCCATCACCACCATGCCGTCGTGCTGTTGTTGGAGCCCTCTTCCTCAACCTCTCCCTCCTCCTTGCTGGATCAAGGCGCGGGAGACGTCACCGGGCTGCACGTGTGTTGAACGCGGAGGCACCGTTGTTCGATGCTAAGATCGGATTCGGCCACGATCTGAAACGCTACGTGTACGACTCCTCCAAACGCGTTCTTGCAACGCTTCCGACTCGCGATCTTCAAGGGTATGAAGATGCACTCCCCTCTCTCTCGTTGCTAGTTACTCCATAGATTAATCTTGGTGATGCGTAGAAAATTTTTTAATTTCTGCAACGATCCCCAACAGTGGCATCATGAGCTAGGTATATGCGTAGTTTCTATGCACGAGTAGAACACAAGTTGTTGAGGGCGTCGATTTTGTCAATTTACTTGCCGTTACTAGTCTTATCTTGATTCGGCGGCATCGTGGGATGAAGCGGCCCAGACCGACCTTACACGTACACTTACGTGAGACAGGTTTCAGCGAATGACATGCACTAGTTGCATAAGGTGGCTAGCGGGTGTCTGTCTCTCCCACTTTAGTCGGATCAGATTCGATGAAAAGGGTCCTTATGAAGGGTAAATAGAAATTGGCATATCACGTTGTGGTTTTGGCGTAGGTAAGAAGCGTTCTTGCTATGAAACCTATAGCAGCCACGTAAAAATTTGCAACAACAATTAGAGGACGTCTAACTTGTTTTTGCAGCATATGCCGTGTGATGTGATATGGGCAAAAGGATGTGATGAATGATATATGTGATGTATGAGATTGATCATGTTCTTGTAATAGGAATCACGATTTGCATGTCGATGAGTATGACAACCGGCACGAGCCATAGGAGTTGTCTTAATTTATTTATGACCTGCATGTCAACATAAACGTCATGTAATTACTTTACTTTATTGCTAAACCGTTAGCCATAGTAGTAGAAGTAATAGTTGACGAGACAACTTCATGAAGACACGATGATGGAGATCATGGTGTCATGCCAGTGACGATGATGATCATGGCGCCCCAAAGATGGAGATCAAAAGGAGCAAAATGATATTGGCCATATCATGTCACTATTTGATTGCATGCGATGTTTATCATGTTTTACATCTTATTTGCTTAGAACGACAGTAGCTTAAATAAGATGATCCCTCAAAATAATTTCAAGAAAGTGTTCCCCCTAATTGTGCACCGTTGTGAAGGTTCGTTGTTTCGAAGCACCACGTGATGATCGGGTGTCATAGATTCTAACGTTCGAATACAACGGGTGTAAGCCAGATTTACACACACAATACACTTAGGTTGACTTGACGAGCCTAGCATGTACAGACATGGCCTCGGAACACGGAAGACCGAAAGGTCGAACATGAGTCGTATAGAAGATACGATCAACATGAAGATGTTCACCGATGATGACTAGTCCGTCTCACGTGATGATCGGACACGACCTAGTTGACTCGGATCATGTATCACTTAGATGACTAGAGGGATGTCTATCTGAGTGGGAGTTCATTAAATAATTTGATTAGATGAACTTAATTATCATGAACATAGACTAAAACTTTGCAATATGTCTTGTAGATCAAATGGCCCACGCTAATGTTGCCCTCAACTTCAATGCGTTCCTAGAGAAAACCAAGCTAAAAGACGATGGTAGCAACTATACGGACTGGGTCTGGAACTTGAGGATCATCCTCATAGCTGCCAAGAAAGCATATGTCCTTGAAGCACCATTAGGTGAAGCACCAGTCCCAGCAAACCAAGACGTTATGAATGCTTGGCAGTCCCGTGTTGATGATTACTCCCTGGTTTAGTGCGGCATGCTTTACAGCTTAGAACCGGGGCTCCAAAAGCGTTTCGAGCAGCACGGAGCATATGAGATGTTCCAAGAGCTGAAATGGTTTTCCAAGCTCATGCACAGGTCGAGAGATATGAAGTCTCCGACAAGTTCTCTGATTGTAAGATGGAGGAGAATAGTTCCACAACAGCACATACTCAAAATGTCCGGATTGCACAACCGCTTGTCTCACCGGGGTTAATCTCCCGGATGACGCGGTCGTTGATGTAATCCTTGATCGCTTCCACCAAGCTACAAGAGCTTTGTGATGAACTTCAATATGCAGGGGATGGAGAAAACCATTCCATAGGTATATTCGATCTTTGAAATCAGCGGAGGTGGAAATCAAAAAGGAACATCAAGTGTTGATGGTGAATAAAACCACTAAGTTCAAGAAAGGCAAGGGTAGAAAGGGCTTCAAGAAAGACGACAAGGGAGTTGCCGCGCCCGGTAAGCAAACTGCCGGGAAGAAGCCAAAGAATGGACCCAAGCCTGAGACTGAGTGTTTTTATTGCAAGGGAAGTGGTCCTTTGGAAGCGGAATCGCCCCAAGTACTTAGCGGACAAGAAGGCCGGCAACACCAAAGGTATATGTGATATACATGTTATTGATGTGTACCTTACCAAAGACTCGTAGTAGCTCACGGGTATTAGATACCGGTGCGGTTGCTCATATTTGTAAATCAAAGCAGGAGCTGTGGAATAAGCGGAGACTGGAGAAGGACGAGGTGACGATGTGCGTCGGGAATGGTTCCAAGGTCGATGTGATCGCCGTCGGCACGCTACCTCTACATTTACCTACGGGATTAGTTTTAAACCTCAATAATTGTTATTTAGTACCATCTTTGAGAATGAACATTGTATCTGGATCTCGTTTAATACGAGATGGCTACTCATTTAAATCCGAGAATAATGGTTGTTCTATTTATATGAGAGATATGTTTTATGGCCATGCCCCGCTGGTCAATGGTTTATTCTTAATGAATCTCAACGTGATGTTACACATATTCATAGTGTGAATACCAAAAGATGTAAGGTTGATAATGATAGTCCCACATACTTGTGGCAATCGCCGCCTTTGGTCACATTGGTGTCAAACGCATGAAGAAGCTCCATGCAGATGGACTTTTGAAGTCTCTGAGTTACGAATCATTTGACACGTGCGAACCATGCCTCATGGGTAAAATGACCAAGACTCCGTTCTCCGGAACAATGGAGCGAGCAACCAACTTATTGGAAATCATACATACTGATGTGTGCGGTCCAATGAGCGTTGAGGCTCGCGGTGGCTATCGTTATGTTCTCACCCTCACTGATGACTTAAGTAGATATGGGTATGTCTACTTAATGAAACACAAATCTGACACCTTTGAAAAGTTCAAGGAATTTCAGAGTGAGGTTGAAAATCAACGTGACAGGAAAATAAAGTTCTTACGATCAGATCATGGAGGGAATATCTGAGTCACACACACATAAGGAAATGTGGAACCGTTTCACAACTCATGCCGCCTGGAACATCTCAGCGTAATGGTGTGTCCGAACGTCATAATCGCACTCTATTGGATATGGTGCGATCTATGATGTCTCTTACCGATCTACCACTCTCATTTTGGGGTTATGCTTTAGAGACTGCCGCATTCACTTTAAATAGGGCTCCGTCGAAATCTGTTGAGACGACACCGTATGAATTATGGTTTTGGAAGAAACCTAAGTCATCGTTTCTAAAAGTTTGGGGATGCGATGCTTATGTCAAGAAACTTCAACACGAAAATCTCGAACCCAAGTCGAAAAATGTGTCTTCATAGGAACCCTAAGGAAACCATTGGGTATACCTTCTACCTCAGATCCGAAGGCAAGATCTTTGTTGCCAAGAATGAATCCTTTTCTCGAGAAAGAGTTTCTCTCGAAAGAAGTAAGTGGGAGGAAAGTAGAACTTGATGAAGTACTGCCTCTTGAAGCGGAAAGTAGCGCAGCTCAGGAAGATGTTCCTGTGGTTCCTGCACCGACTAGAGAGGAAGTTAATGATGATCAAGTTGCTACTGAACTTGGTAGGTCCACGAGGACACGTTCCACACCAGAATGGTATGGCAACCCTGTCCTGGAAATCATGTTGTTAGACAACGGTGAACCTTCGAACTATGAAGAAGCGATGGCGGGCCCAGATTCCAACAAATGGCTTGAAGCCATGCAATCCGAGATAGGATCCATGTATGAAAACAAAGTATGAACTTTGACAGACTTGCCCGATGATCGGCGATATAGAAAATAAATGGATCTTTAAGAAGAAGACGGACGCGGATGGTAATGTTACCATCTATAAAGCTCGACTTGTCGCTAAGGGTTATCGACAAGTTCAAGGGGTTGACTACGATGAGACCTTCTCACCCGTAGCGAAGCTGAAGTCCGTCCGAATCATGTTAGCAATTGCCGCATTCTATGATTATGAGATATGGCAAATGGACGTCAAAACAGCATTCCTTAACGGGTTCCTTAAGGAAGAATTGTATATGATGCAGTCGGAAGGTTTTGTCGATCCTAAGAATGCTAACAAGGTATGCAAGCTCCAGCGCTCCATCTATGGGCTGGTGCAACCATCTTGGAGTTGGAACATTCGCTTTGATGAAATGATCAAAGCGTTTGGGTTTATGCAGACTTATGGAGAAGCCTGCGTTTACAAGAAAGTGAGTGGGAGCTCTGTAGCACTTCTCATATTATATGTGGATGACATACTGTTGATGGGAAATGATATAGAACTCTTGGAAAGCATAAAGGCCTACTTGAATAAGTGTTTTTCAATGAAGGACCTTGGAGAAGCTGCTTACATATTAGGCATCAAGATCTATAGAGATAGATCGAGACGCCTCATTGGTCTTTCACAAAGCACATACCTTGATAAGATATTGAAGAAGTCCAATATGGATTAGTCCAAGAAGGGGTTCTTGCATGTATTGCAAGGTATGAAATTGAGCTCGGCTCAAAGCCCGACCACGGCAGAAGATAGAGAAAAGATGAATGTCATCCCCTATGCCTCAGCCATAGGGTTTATTATGTATGACATGTTGTGTACCAGACCTGATGTAAACCTTGTCGTAAGTTTGGTAGGAAGGTACCAAAGTAATCCCGGCATGGAACACTGGACAGCGGTCAAGAATATCCTGAAGTACCTGAAAAGGACTAAGGATATGTTTCTTGTTTATGGAGGTGACGAAGAGCTCGTCGTAAAGGGTTACGTCGATGCTAGCTTCGACACAGATCTGGATGACTCCAAGTCACAAACTGGATACGTGTATATTTTGAATGGTGGGCAGTAAGTTGGTGCAGTTGCAAGCAAAGCATCGTGGCGGAATCTACATGTGAAGCAGAGTACATGGCAGCCTCAGAGGCAGCGCATGAAGCAATCTGGATGAAGGAGTTCATTACCGACCTAGGAGTTATTCCCAATGCGTCGGGCCCGATGACTCTCTTCTGTCACAACACTGAAAGCTATTGCCCTTGCCAAGGAGCCTAGGTTTCACAAGAAGACCAGGCATATCAAGCGTCGCTTCAACTCCATTCGTGAAAATGTTCAAGATAGAGACATAGATATTTGTAAAATGCATACGGACCTGAATGTCACAGATCCGTTGACTAAACCTCTTCCACGAGCAAAACATGATCAACACCAGAACTCTATGGGTGTTCGATTCGTCTCAATGTAACTACATTATTGACTCTAGTGCAAGTGGGAGACTGTTGGAAATATGCCCTAGAGGCAATAATAAAATGGTTATTATTATATTTCCTTGTTCATGATAATTGTCTATTGTTCATGCTATAATTGTGTTATCCGGAAATCGTAATACATGTGTGAATACATAGACCACAACATGTCCCTTGTGAGCCTCCAGTTGACTAGCTCGTTGATCAATAGATGGTTACGGTTTCCTGACCATGGACATTGGATGTCATTGATAACGGGATCACATCATTAGGAGAATGATGTGATGGACAAGACCCAATCCTAAGCATAGCACAAGATCGTGTAGTTCGTTTGCTAGAGCTTTTCTAATGTCAAGTATCATTTCCTTAGACCATGAGATTGTGCAACTCCCGGATACCGTAGGAATGCTTTGGGTGTACCAAACGTCACAACGTAACTGGGTGGCTATAAAGGTACACTACAGGCATCTCCGAAAGTGTCTGTTGGGTTGGCACGAATCAAGACTGGGATTTGTCACTCCGTATGACGGAGAGGTATCTCTGGGCCCACTCGGTAATGCATCATCATAATGAGCTCAATGTGACTAAGTGTTTGGTCACGGGATCATGCATTATGGAACGAGTAAAGTGACTTGCCGGTAACGAGATTGAACGAGGTATTGGGATACCAACGATCGAATCTCGGGCAACTAACGTACCGAATGACAAAGGGAATTGTATACGGGATTGCTTGAATCCTCGACATCGTGGTTCATCCGATGAGATCATCGTGGAACATGTGGGAGTCAACATGGGTATCCAGATCCCTCCGTTGATTATTGGCCGGAGAGCTGTCTCGGTCATGTCTACATGATTCCCGAACCCGTAGGGTCTACACACTTAAGGTTCGATGACGCTAGGGTTATAAGGAAGATTTGTATGTGATTACCGAATGTTGTTCGGAGTCCCGGATGAGATCCGGACGTCATGAGGAGTTCCGGAATGGTCCGGAGGTGAAGATTTATATATGGGAAGTCATCATACGGTCACCGGAAATATTCGAGGGTATACCGGTAGTACCGGGACCACCGGAGGAGTTCCGGGGGTCCACCGGGAGGGTCCACCTGCCCCGGAGGGCCTTATGGGCTGTAGGTGGAAGGGAACCGACCCCAAGTGGGCTGGGGCGCCAAACCCCCTAGGGCCCATGCGCCTAGGGTTGGGGGAACCCTAAAGGGGGCGCCTCCCTTGGCTTGGGGGGCAAGCCCCTTCCCCCCTTGGCCGCCGCCCCCCTCTAGATCCCATCTAGAGGGGCCGGCCCCTTCTCCCTTCTCCCTATAAATAGAGGCGAGGGAGGCTGCAGCACCACATCCAAGGCGCAGCCCTCCCTCCCCAACACCTCTCCTCCTCCGCAAGAGCTTGGCGAAGCCTCGCCGAGAATCGCCACTCCATCACCACCATGCCGTCGTCTTCTTTGTTGGAGCCCTCTTCCTCAACCTCTCCCTCCTCCTTGCTGGATCAAGGCGCGGGAAACGTCACCGGGCTGCACGTGTGTTGAACGCGAAGGCACCGTTGTTCGGTGCTAAGATCGGATTCGGCCGCGATTTGAATCGCTACGTGTACGAATCCTCCAACCGCGTTCTTGCAACGCTTCCGACTCGCGATCTTCAAGGGTATGAAGATGCACTCCCCTCTCTCTCGTTGCTAGTTACTCCATAGATTGATCTTGGTGATGCGTAGAATTTTTTATTATTTCTGCAACGATCCCCAACAGAACTTACCACCCAAACCACGCCCAATCACTCCTACTCGGTGCAACAACCTCGACCGGTCACAGACCCATATCTGGTCTGCCCAAGCACAAGCCCTATATCCAAGCTACCGCCAGCCGGTGCCCGGACCCAGGAGAAGAAGGATTGCTACCACGACCCTACACCGTGTTGAAGTATAAACTCATAGCCCACCTTTCACACAAAAGCTCAGGTTGATGGAGAAAGGTGGGCTATGCATTCATACTTTAACCCCCCCCCCCCTCACGTGTGGCTTCCTTAGACCTAAACTTGATCGAAAGTGGACTGCAATTTTTTTTAAAAGTTACGCCAGTCGGTCTTGAACTTAAAACCTTTTGGCTCTGATACTATGTAAGATGTGATTTTTGGAAGCGTTCCTACTCCTGACGGGAGCCGCTTTGCGTTTATTTACGAAAGACAGGAAGCAATACGCCGCAGGAATGCCTCGTCACCGACCACCTTCGCGTGCGCCACCCGCAGCACGCCGGGTTCCATATCCTGGCGAGCCCATCCTAGCCATTGCGGCCTCCCTGCCCTGTAGCCGCCTGATCCACGCACCCCTGCCACCAGGAGCCCCATCGACCCCCCCCCCCTTCCCTGAGCAGCTTTCTCGCACCACCTAAATCTCAAGCAGGGGAGGGAGACCAAAGCTCGCTTCGCCAAGGTCGATCAAGCCGCTTAACGGACGCCCTCATGACGGGCGAGGAGGAGTTGAGGGCTGTCGGCGGAGCAAGGGCTACCGTGACAAGAGCACGGGGTGCATCCCGGGAGCAAGATGATTTCTTTTTAGCACCCGCGGTTCTCTTCTACGACAGGTTGCGGTCGCCGCCGTCTCCCGATCTGCATCGACGACTTTCTAGCCTTCTGGGTTCAGGGAGGCATCGAGGTATGTTCATGGCACATTGTCGACGGATGCAGGAGGAAGAAGGCTTCAGCACCCCCAAAGCTTTGATTTTGGTTTTATTTAGATTTTCATGAATGTGTTTGTAAGGTCTTGCGAATTATATGAGAAGCATTTGTCTACCTGATGCCGAATTGCTGTTCTCAGAGAGTTGATGCAATAGCAATAGCAATTTGCAGGCCACTGATTGATCACGCAGCAGTTGCACCAATTCTCTGCGATTGAAAAAATAATTATTTGTTTCTTATAGCATCAAAAAGAATATTTATTTATTCAAACGTTAAACACAAGCGGATAAACAAACAAACACCAGCGGCAAGCTAGGCAACAAACAGGCTAAACAGCAAGCCAGCCCGCTCCTCCTCGCTGTCACGCCGGGCCACCACCCGCCGTCCTCGTCACCCGTCGTCCTCCCTCCACCCCTTCCTTCCTTCCAGAACCGCCGGTTGGCCCTATAAGACTCTTCACTCCCAGTGCGGCCCTCACCACAAGCTCACAGAAGCCATCTTGCTCCGTTCCAGCTCAGGCGAGCAGCGAGCAGCGACCACCTTCCGGCGAGGGCAGTGGGCAGCAGCGATGGAGGGCAAGGAGGAGGACGTGCGGCTCGGGGCGAACAAGTACTCGGAGCGTCAGCCCATCGGCACGGCGGCGCAGGGGTCCGAGGACAAGGACTACAAGGAGCCCCCGCCGGCGCCGCTGTTCGAGCCCGGCGAGCTTAAGTCCTGGTCCTTCTACCGCGCCGGCATCGCCGAGTTCATGGCCACCTTCCTCTTCCTCTACGTCACCATCCTCACCGTGATGGGCTACAGCGGCGCCACCTCCAAGTGCGCCACCGTCGGCATCCAGGGCATCGCCTGGTCCTTCGGCGGCATGATCTTCGCCCTCGTCTACTGCACCGCCGGCATCTCCGGTACTGTTCCTTGCTCTCCGCTTCGTTCTTGTAGCTTTTTTGCTGTGCTAGCTGCTAACTGGTAAGGGATGGATGGGTGCAGGCGGGCACATCAACCCGGCGGTGACCTTCGGGCTGTTCCTGGCGAGGAAGCTGTCGCTGACCAGGGCGGTGTTCTACATCATCATGCAGTGCCTGGGCGCCATCTGCGGCGCCGGCGTGGTGAAGGGGTTCCAGCAGGGCCTGTACATGGGCAACGGCGGCGGCGCCAACGTGGTGGCGCCCGGCTACACCAAGGGCTCCGGCCTCGGCGCCGAGATCATCGGCACCTTCGTCCTCGTCTACACCGTCTTCTCCGCCACCGACGCCAAGAGGAACGCCAGGGACTCTCACGTTCCAGTGAGTACCATCACCGCCGTTCTGTTCTTTCCCCCCGTCGACAGCCAGCAGTAAAGATGTTAAAATTTCCTTACTGTGCTTAGTTATTAATGATTACTTATTGTGTGTGGAACGTCGACAGATCCTCGCCCCTCTGCCAATCGGGTTCGCGGTGTTCCTGGTCCACCTGGCCACCATCCCCATCACCGGCACCGGCATCAACCCGGCGAGGAGCCTCGGCGCGGCCATCATCTACAACAGGGAGCACGCCTGGTCAGACCACGTGAGTGAACCAAAACCGAAACTGAAACCTAATAACACCCCTCCTTTCCTTTGGCTGAACTTGAAAGCATGGCACTTGCTTGTTTTCTGCAGCAGTAGTAACTGCAGGCATGTGGTAGCAGTAGCATTCAGAAGTAACTTAAAGCTGATGCAGACGCATAGCTACTCTCTATTGCACACCTAATTAACCGATGTGAAATTGGGAAGTTTATTACTAATCTGGTGAACCGATGTGACAGTAGCTGCAATAATTGAGCAGTTATAGGTGATGGTAATACTGTATCATCTGCTAGTTATTCAAATATGGGAAGTCTACCCTGATCTCAAGGGAAATGCCGAGAGACTTGCCTCGGCGTAGCACGCAACCGCTGCCTTCTGGTAGCAGGACAGTGACTTGAGTGTCCATTATAGATTATTATCTGGGAAATTGTTTGGCATTGCTGTGCTTATAATAAGTTCTAACATACTATTCATCAAATTTTCGCGTTTGCAGTGGATCTTCTGGGTCGGCCCCTTCATCGGCGCCGCGCTGGCCGCCGTCTACCACCAGGTGGTCATCAGAGCCATCCCATTCAAGACCAAGTCCTAAGCTGTTGCTGATGCTACAAAGAAGATGCCAGCCCAACCCGAAGAGCAAACTGCGTGTTCTGAATTTCTGATGGGGCGGCTATATATCTCTTCCCGTCGTCCGTGTTACCGTGGAATTCCAATTTGTCTTCCAAGTTTGATGTACTAGTCTTGCTCTGTATTCACCTGAACCCAGACTTGTATGTAATCTCATCAGTACTCAGTTGTTGTGTGCTGCCGTTGTTATGCAAATTGAGCCAAGTTGTGTTTATGTGCCCTCTTTTTTAGAGTTGAGCTCGGCTGCTATCTTTCTGCAATTCAGTACAAGATGAGTTGGTTTCGTGCGCGCGTAGCATTGCCGGTGGAAAGAAACTGAAGGGGGCACGAACATGTTCGTCCGAGCCGTTGCTCAGCTGCTGCTGCTGCGTGCTACGCTGTGCATGCAGCATATGCTACCTGTCAGACCGTGGCTGAAGCTACGGCTTTGGTCACAGGCTAGAGTGATGGGGGCAAAGGACAATGATGAGCGGAGCCACCGCCGGTTGGCAACTAGCGGCGTGGGGCGTGGCGTGGCTGCCGCTCTGGTCCTGTAGTATAAGTACGTACTGGTAACGCTACACTGCAAGCAGACAAGCTCTACACCGTGGCAGTTCCGTGCTCTGGCCGTTTGTTTCTCTGCTGTCTAGCCGCGAACGGTACACAGGGGTTGCCAGCCGGTGCAACCAAGTGGAAGATGCGGGTACACGAAGCAAAGGAAAACGTACAGGCAAGGGTGGTGAATTGTGGCCAAATTCAGTCTTGTTTTGACCCTTTTTGGAAATTTTAGCGGGATCTGACCATGTTTAATATAAAAATTACAGGATCTGGTTCAAACCCTACCGCCGAGGTCGATGGCGGTAGGGTATAACAGCCAACCGCCGGGAGGCTCTGCGGTGGGAGTGACGGCATAGACGGCAGGCGTTTAGCTGCACAGACGCGGATACAATTCCTAGCGCCAGGGTCCCCGACGGTAGGCTATTACACTCTACCGCCATCGACCCCGACAGTAGGAAAAGGGGTTAGATCTCAAAATTTTATCAAACCAAGGCCATATCTTGCTCAACTTTCGCAAAAACCAGAAAGGTCAAAATAGCAAGTTTACCGGAGTGTATTTTTTTTAGAAACACCAGACAGACTGGTGATGGTGAAAACTCGGCGTTCACCTCTATGAGCCCTGATGGACACCACGCCACTCTATACGCTGTCGGGCCGATCTGAGCAGCGGTAGATCGCCAGGACAGACGGTGGCCTTTGTTACCGTGCGAGGGAGGCAACTGGACCTGGACGGATGGCATGCCAAGAGATAATAATGCATAGTTGCATACTGCCAAACTGAGCTGACTAGGAGCACACCGAATCCTGGCGACAAGCAGACGCGACGATGCAAGCACCCAACCCAGCGCACCACCTTTCGCACAGCATTCGGGTGAATTGATGCGGTTGGTGTGGCTCACTACATGGCAACATGCAGGCAGAATGCATATGGAACTTGGAGGAATACATACGGCTAGCGGCAGTAACGCAGACAAGTTGTATATATACCGATTCAATATGAACAACTGGGATGGTACATCTGAATGAGAAATTATACATATCGGGAGAGCTAATTTAATTAGGGACCATGCTCTTTGTACGAGTTTCCATGGTAACTTGCAGCCGTCGCTTCACAACCTCGGGTAGCTGTTAAAAGAATTTGGCTCAACTGTTTCTCCTGTGCAAAATATTGGTTGGCTTTTACTTGAGATTACTTCTGTACAAATGGCATCAGGACGCCAAGAAGGGCAATTAACATGTAGAGGCAGGGAGGTGGCCAACTGCTCTGGCTTCTTCAGTCTCCTAGTATACAGTCTTGTCGTTTCGACACATGTTGTTAGCACGCCAGTAGTAGTATGCAAACACCCAGTTGTTCCGACTAACAGGGATGGATGGATGGACGGGCTGCGATGTACAGATCAAAATTAGTAAGAACTATGTTTAAGACAAGCTTCAGTGTCCCGAAAGCAAGTGCGATGCTTGAAAAAGTAAAAGGCTCAAGTGTGGATTTTCCAGCTCATATATTTACAGATCCACATGGCTTACCACATAACGCTGGCAAATGACAGGGCACTAGAACAAGTCATTAAATCAGTAGGGGCTGGCATCTCACAAGTAAGAATATTAGAGAGGAAATTGTGTATTTATGTCTCCGTCATGCATTAAAAATCAAAACTCTATAGTTCTACAAGCTCAGGAGAACATTTTGAGCCATGTTCACTTAGCTGCTAGCATGGAAATAAAACCAGTTGTGCATTTAGTGGTGAGTACTAGAAAATGCGGAACACGACATTGAAGGTGCAAAAGATCCTGGCTTCATGTAACTGAACGCAGGCGATCAACTAAAAACTGTAAGACCGTGACATACCTTTGTCTATCTGTGGGGATGACAACAAAGACTCCATCCATCTACAGTTGTTAGCTTCAAAATAAATCAATGATATTTCCCATAGTCATATTATGATACAATTCAAGCCACTGAATGGCCAAAGCAGCTGAAAACCACTTAGTTGCCCTGCCAAGCTCCAAAAAAATTCACTTGGCCTATCCTTGATAGTTAGTTATCACGCTTGAGTCCATGGTGGGGAGAACCAGTTGTTAAGTCTAGTGAAGGATTTGGCTTCACATGATCCACCAAGGCAGGATGAGTGAAATGTTCAGAAGGGGACAGTCTATCACGCAAATCAAAAACGTTTCCAAGCCTCTTTCCAAATTGAGGGCTCAGAATGTTAGCTTCAGATACTATCCTCTCCTGATTCCCCTGTGAGACTTGATGCACTCGACCAAACTGCCCAAGGTTACGATCTGTAGGCCGGTTGGGGAAGTGATCATCTGGGCCTCTTGATGCGATTGCAAATCCTTCATTGCTGTAGGTTGGTTGCTTTGAATGATTAAAGGGAATAGCACCATTACCACCAGACAGGGGAGTAGAAGCGCCTGAAAGGGTTCTGGGGCTTGAAATTGGAGATGGTGACATTCGGCCATTTGTATGTTGGGGAGACCTTGACCTTAGCAGAGGACTTCCACATGGAGAAACTGGACAGGATATATTGCTCCGTATATGGATATCGCTGCAAAGTAAACAACAATATGAGGTTCCATGCAAAAGATAAACAAAGTTCACCAGAAATCAATTTCCTAGTAAGCATGAGGTTAGCTGTAGAAAACTGCACTAAAAAGGAGGGCACCTAGGCACTAGGCACTCCCCTCCTCTCTGTCCAGCACACCTAGGCGCCTTCTTAATGAATAGCCTACATTTAGGGAAAGCGGATTTTTGGAGGACGGGTGCGTTGGAGCACTTTATTTTGAATAGTTAAAAAATTACATTTTAAAGTTCCAAAATTTTCCGAAAACAATCTACATGTTCATATGGATGTATATTACATATGTGTAAATTTTGGTGATGAAATAAGTAAGCATGTATACACAAAATGTGAAAACGGTGATTTCTAAATAGTGAACAGTATATGCCCTGTTCATCTTTCCAAAATCGCAGTTGTCATTTTTGTGTGGCTCGCATGGTTGCTTATTTCATCACATAAATTTGCACATGTCTAGTGTACATCCATATGAACATGTAAAACTTTTTTTCAGGTTTTTTAAATCAAAATACCATTTTGGAACTATTCAAAATATAGTGCTCACTGGAGCACGTGCACCGAAGTGGTTTTTTGACATTTAGGGTGCGACCCTGCCACCTATAGCCTTTTAGGATATTGGCAGTAGAAAACTGTATGATGTCTGGTGGTGCAAAGAAGTTCCAGGTAGGATGGCCTTAATTTGCATAGCTAACGCTTTAGTTATGGGTTACTGGCTTACTGCAAAAACGTTTGGACGACGGTGTGTGTTTCTGAAGTAAATAAGCAGAACTTGGGAAATGTTGTACCTATGCTTCGAAGAATATTTTGCACCCCTTCTCTGGTAAATTGTCTGACCCTCCAATCCCAATGACGAGATATTTGTTGTATGTCCAGCCACCTAAAAGATCAGTAGAAGCCTAGCAAAGTGAGAAGACCACGAGAATGACAAAAGTAGACACCGAGTCCTCCCCGATATTTCAGTTACAAAGAAGTATTGTTACCTTAGAATTCGGTCTACAAGATATCACGGGCAAATGTTCCAAAGGATCAGACATGACGGATTTCTCAAGTCGGACTTTATATTGTATGAACGGGTGTTGCAAAAGCTCCATTGCTGTTGGCCGTTGAGAAGGATCGCGTTGCAGACACTTCCTGATGAAGTCCTTGCACTGCTCTGATAGGTGATCTGGTATTGGTGGAAGTTCTTTGCTATTTCCAATCTTGAACATTGCAGCAATCTGTTGGTGAGAAAAGCGGGGAAATATTTGATGATTACTTACTTATCATGACCAACCAAAAATGGAAGCCTTATCATCTCAATGTTTCATAAAATTACATGCAAGTAAATGTGTTTTTGGATTTTCCACGTCAAGACAGTCATAAGTTCCTAAACAACCCAGGAAAATAAAGGTGTCATATCCATTCATCTGTTGTGGACAAAAATATATTTATTTGCCCATTTTATTTTATTTTTCAGCATCTTTTGTCATATGTTCCCAGTTTAAAGGATTAGTTATGTTGGGTAAAACTCTGAAGGCTGAGCTCTTTGCCTATCTCCTAGTATCAGTGTAACAGAAACGGGTAGCTGGTTCACTTGTGTTGGTAACTGGCAGAGTTTCAGGAAGGAAGCAGTCTGCAGCAAATTTTCCATGTTTTATATATAATTTTACAGAAATGGCCTGTTATCTGGCAGAAGGTGCGAAAACCAGACAATATGTGCAGGAAATGGTTAACATACTACACCTGTCACAGTACTAGTATTTGGTAGTTTATGTGAGAAAGGTTATTTCACTGACATGTATGCACATCACTCCAGACAGCTTGCTCGTTCTAAGGTAACTTGAAAAAATGCTTCGAGGACACAGTCAAATTCAAAAAATCCAAAATAGCAGTCATCCGAAACAAATAGCAGGAAGCAGAAAGTCAATCTTAAGCTGAACTCATAGTTTAATCAACTTGAAAGGTATTCTTGAAGTTTAACAGCCCGTGTAGAACACAGATGAAGTAAGAAATGCAGCTTGCGACACACATTGGCCATCTGATATTATAGAACAAATATAAAGTGCATCTTTGTGGTAGAATACTGACCCCTTCGTACTGGCTCCATGGGGGTTTTGCGGTAGCCATCTCCAGGACAGTGCATCCTAAACTCCATATGTCAACCGCAAGATTGCAACCACCATTCGAACTCTTTATAACCTGCATGCATGTTAAGTATAAATTTGTAACCAAAAGAAAAGAAAATAAGATACTCTGAAATGAAAATATACAAAGTAATGTAGGAGCATAATATTTTCAAGAGTACCTCTGGAGCCATCCAATATGGGCTACCCTTAAATGAGAAAGGGCATTGCTGCCCATTGATCTGGCAGAAGGTACCCCAAAAAGGTGAACAATAAGATACCATTAATACAACATAATTAGTACTCCCTCCGTTCCAAAATAGATGACCCAACTTTGTACTAACTTTTTAAAGTTAGTACAAAGTTGAGTCATCTATTTTGGAACGGAGGGAGTAAGATACATTGATTACCGTATAAGAGAGGGCATTTGTGACCAGAAAACTTACATGTTTAGCCATTCCAAAGTCTGCAAGCTTAACACGACCGCTAGGATCTACTAGTATGTTTGCACCTTTGATATCCCTGCATGTTGTGTAAGCATGACTTCAGTACACCAAAATTCCACTAATGCATAGATGCAACCAAAACAAACTGAACGCTACCTATGGACTGTATTCTTCGCATGCAAATAAGCTAAGCCTGAGAGTATCTGCTGAGTGTAGCTGCGTATTGCTGGTTCACCAAGCTGTCCATACTCTTGTAGAAGTTTATGGATAGATCCACCAGACACAAACTCCAAGTATATATACAGTTTGTCATTAACCTGTTTTGGGGCATAAATAATGTATGAAGTCATGCCCAAAAATGAAAAGTGTTGCATGAAGGAGCCTTTCAATGAAATCCCAAGAAGCTATCATAAACTCTCTTGCCACCCATGAAAAAGGGAGAAAGGTACAAACATGATAACAACACAGTTACAGGTATAATCCTCTGAACTTACAGGGAAAGATAGCAGCCCAACCAGAAATCAAAGAATACCAAGTAAATAACAATTGAAGGCAACAGTTTATACCGTTTCTGTGCCATAGTATCGTACGATATTTGGGTGTTGTAAGCGGCTCAAGAGCGATATTTCCTGAGAAAGAAAAGAATAAATGATACATTGAATGGAAAATAATAATAAATAAACTGATCTTTTTTGCTGCTGTGGTAGTGACATAGTATAGGTGGAAGCACATTTTAAAAACCATACCTGCCCCAACTGCTTTGCACTTTCCTTTGATTTAGGATCATCCGAGAATAGGGTCACCTCTTTCATAGCACACATTTCACCGCTATCACTGGTATAGATTGTGAAACCAAAACAGGGGGAAAGGACTGTGAGGAATCAAGGCATGATTTGAAAATAATCAAACAGTCATCATATAGTACTAGCAAGGAAACTATGCGATGCCACTGAATAAAAAAGAAGGCGTACAACATGTTTGTGAGGCTAGTTGATTTATTAAGGTGGGGTGTTGCTTGGAGTATATTTGAAATTCATTGTAGATCGAGGTGTTTCTGCAAAACAGACTTAAGTGGGTGGTGAGCGATTCCATTTTAATCTTAGGCATTGGTAGCAAAACCCCAAGTTGAAAGGACCATCACCCCCCAACTGGTTTCTTTATAGCAGTAGAGATGAAGATTTAAGCCGCATAAACTATATAATTTTCACAATTATGTTCAGTAACCCAAAAAGGATATTAACTTCTCTTATCCTTGCCATATCGTGCTTTAACACGCCAATATGGTAACTAGAATTCAGTGACTTATGAGTCTGACTACAAGCGAGTCTACCATTAACGTAAGATAGCAATATCATCTGCTCTTCTGCAAAGGGTAACTTTCAGTGCTAGGGATGTCCAATCCTAAGAATCATATCCACTAGGCGCGGACTTTATGCAAGTTAGATATGGTCATGATTTGAATGAATTTTATTTACTACTACCTCCGTTCCTTTAAGGTAGGCATTGAGTTTTATTTGCCAAGATTCCCTGAAACCTGCCAAAAATACCCCCAAGTCACACGCCTGTGCTCCTTTATTGACACGCCAAATTAAATAAGCTGCGGCTGAATTCTCCGGCTTCTGTGCCAGTCTTTATTGCAGTTTGTTTCTCTCATAGTATATCTCGCATGCATGCATAAATGGAAAATTCCATGGCCTTGCATGTGCCAAGCGAAGCGAATGCACGGCTCACATTGGCTCACACATTCTGTATGCAAAGTGCGTGGGCGGGTGAGCATGCGCAGAGCAGCCAGTGCAAGGGCGTGAGGGAACCGAGTAACTGTGGCATGGCTAGAGAGACGATTAAGGGTGTTCGTGTTGTGGGCTAATAACTGCTCAAACGTGTGCTTTACCAGGGGTAGAAGGGTCCAAAACTGCTTCCCCCAAGCCCTCCTTGGTCTTAGGGGAACAAATGTCATGCCCTCCTTTGACACACAGAAGTAGTAGTTTTTAGCTCCTTGCTGGAAACAGTGCATGTCACACCATAAACTTATGTAAACGCCCTAGACATCTAGTCCTAAAAGTGAAAAGATAGCAAGCTGCTACAGTGGCTGTCACATAAAATATGACTATACCTCTGAAATAACAGAAAAGTTGTACGAGACCATACGAAATAAAACAAGATATTGTGAGAGTCCATACACACGAAAAACTTGCTGAAAATCAAGATAACCAGAATAGAACAAGTTACGCAAGCACCTCAGAAAAACTGTAAAGCATGCTTAAAGTATATTATGTACAGTAAGTCATACAATGAAATTTTGAAGTTCCATATGTAGGAAAACATATACCTGTTAAAGCCGACATATACATGGCCAAATGTCCCACGACCAATCAGCTTCCCCTTCTTCCATCGTGATCCAGGACTTGGTGGATTCTCTGTTCGACCAGGACTACGAGGTGCTGAAATAGGACTAGCTGGCGTGGACTTGTTTGGAAAAAATGAACTATTAGAGATGCTCAGTGGTGGAAGAGGCAATCTGTGGGTTTGCTTCTTCTTCCCACCATCATTCCGACCTGTCGGAGATTCAGGTGCCATCCCTCCAGACCTCGGATGCAATGGAGAAACACTTCCACTGTGCACCCTGGAACTAGGGCCAGGACTTGTCATTCTTGGGCTAGGAATCGGTGAACACTCTGGACTACCTCTGCTGGGCTGCCAGAAAAGCTGGGCCAGCATATCACCACCCACGGAGTTATGGCCAGATGTTTGCCCTGAACCTGGACTGGAGCACTGACCAGAGCCAAGGAAAGTAACATCTGTATGAGGCTTCACTGCCCAAAAGGCTGAAGTTGGAATATGATCCGGGCATATTCTTCTCGGACTTCTAGAAGGACTTGACATCAAACTATTCGGAGCACTCTCCAAGACTACCGGCCGAGGATTTTGTGGATTAGGTTGGTGATTGTCAGCTGCAATACCTCTCGGCGATGTGGACAATGTATGGTTACTGAGAAATTGATTAGCTGTCTTTGCCATCTCCTTGGTATTCTTGGTGGTGATAGCACCAGGACGCTCTTTGCGCACATTACTTCAGGGTTCAAGCAGAATAAAAATATATGTAAGAGCAAGTTTGAACGAAGAGGCACAAAATTAATGCACTACAATAAGGAGCATACCTTGACTTGCTCTTGGAAGTAGTATTTGTTGTGTTTTCAGCATCATTTCCAACAGGGCTCGGAAGCTGAGAATCTCCATGGTCATCACTATCAACAGAGCAGTTGCTAGAGAGGGAAGCAATCACTATTTCTGACCTTCTCTGAGGCCTGTTAGGTTTAGGAAGTGGCAGAAGCAGTGGTGGTTTGCCACGTTTTTCTAATATGGGCCTTGATTCAGTGACATCAGAAGCAGTACGTGTCACTGCAGGACGTGATCCAGGAACAGGAAGTGGTTGGGGATGTAGCCTATCAGCTGAAAAGCTTTGACAGCGAGAAACTTCTTTTGAGGGTGAAGTTGCGCGCGATACTGTGGTAGACTGGCAGACCTTTTCAACAGTTGTATCATCGCCACGTCTATACCTCCGTTTTGATTTTGTGCTTCCTTTTTGCTCATTTGGACTTATAAACCGATGAAATGTATCCATGAGGTTCTCTTTGGTGGTTTTCTTTGCATCTTTGGAGGAAGACTTCCCCCACCATGATGGCATATCGAATATGGAAGGATCTGTGGTATATCTTACCAGCAGCGCACTCACCACAATGTTACCAAAACTGATCGATTACCATATTCTGCCAGTCAGATGAGAGCGTAAGCACGGGCTTTTCTCGTTATGGCATGCAACACCCTGGACTTTCCCGATGGACCGACAATGGAACGATATCTGCAAAACCAAGAGCCCAAGATGGAGTAAGATTCCAGCTAGCACTTTCTTCCACTTCCATATACACATTAAAGTCTAACACATATCCAGATATTAAGAAACCAGCAATTCAGTTCGAAACAGTATTAACCATGTGCCAATAGCAGACCCTAGGGCAAGTGAAGGATGAAAAAAAGTGTCAAGATAAAAATATGTTGTATTTCATTCAGGTTCTCCTAGGTTGGCTTGCGTGATTCATTCAACAGCAGAACAAGAATACGGCGAGCTACGGCATCATGTGCGTTTGGTTTTCATTAACTTCGGACCAACCGAATCTTCTTAATTACTCAAGCATCGGACACACACTCGCTCAAGCATGTGACCTCAGTTGCCATGAATACCCCGCTCGAAGTGGAACAAGAGTGAGTGCGCACGCTTCGATCGATGGATCGATCGGCAGAATGCTATATGGAAAGCGGGGGAAACACGGTTTCCCACCTCGTTTAGGTGAGAAGCTGTCGGGGAGGCAACTGACAGTTTAGGGGCGGATCTAGATGGCGCGCACCGGCACGCCCGGAAATCGCGGAGGCTCGGCGGGGCTCAGCTAATCACTGGGCGGAAACAAGCTCGTACCTCGGAAACCGGCGGCCAGATGCCGTGGACGGGGCGGAGGCAGCAGGAACGCGGCGCCCCGACGAGCGAAGGGGGGGACGGCGGCGACGCGCCGTGAGGGGCCCGGCCGGGGGTGCTTGGCGGAGGCGGCACGGGACGGAGGCGTCGGCGGCGAGGCACGGCGCGGCGGCAGCCGTGGGGCGGGCCGACGGCGAGGGGAGATTCCGAGCTGCCGCGGTGGGGAAGGCGGGTTGGTAGGTCGGGTCTGGTCAGCAGGAGGAGGGAGGAAGAGGGAACAAAGGCAAGGGAAAGAGATGACCGATGCTTCTCTCTTCTAGGAGTATTTTTTTTTCCGGCTCCGCACCCAGCACTGGCACACTTGAAGGGGCAGAGGACAAGTCCACCCTTCAGTCGAACGTTGCGACGCCCCGTGTACGTCGGAGTACGTACGACCACGAGACGGTCAGTCTAGCAGCACACACAGCACGCACTGGCAACTGGAAGGAGGCGAAGCCAGAACTGAACTGGAGTCTCCGGTTTCACTCACTGGCAAAGCGGCAACCGCCGAGCGATCGGCGCGGCGTGCCTGCGGGGATCTCTGCTGGATCCCCTCTGCCTTCCAACTCCGAACTGCAGGGCTACTCCCTCGTCCGGGGAACTTTGGTGTTGAACGGAGTTGGGATCCGGTTGACCCGTGGCTTTGGGAAAGTTTTAAATTCGAGGTGAGTTGCTGCAGTGGCTGATAATTTGCCAATCAATCGGGTACTCAAAACTGTTCTGCCCCTTTTTTTGCCAGAGGGCCCGATTGCTTGGCATGGCACTTGGCGCAGAACGGATGTGCTTTCGGTGAAATCCGCGTGCCATACGGACTGAAACTATCAGTTAGGAAAATGACATATAGAAGACCGAATGAGAAGGTAGATCGTGTGTCAACCCGGTTTGGAAATGTGTATGGAATACGAGAATTTCTCGAACGGCAGAGGCCATTGCATCGCGAGCTGTGCATGGCATATTATTGAAAGACAACGAAAATAAATATGTGGACTCCTATCACATTGTCTAGTGTGTGTTCGAATATGGCAAGAGTTGAATCTTGTGGGAAATGCTCATATAACTCCCTTGGTTGACCGTGTTTGTTATCAGAGATGTGCATTACTGGGAGTTGGCACCTATGGTGAAAAGTAATAGGCCAATTCATATCAAACATATGCATGTCCCTCTGTGTAAAACAAGATCAAGAAAGAGCATCATCGGCAAACTCGGAGCCGAGGGAAGATCCTCGATAGCTAGCAGATATCGATTGTATAAGCCATCGTGGGGCACGATGAAGATCAATGTAGATGTTATGTTCAGCAGGTAATGCAGATCGTGTGACATGTGTGGTGACTCATTGTTTACTCCGGAATCCTGTAACACTCCTTGTAGCAGTTTATCGTCCTACCGAATGCCCTTGACGTTGCAACATACGAAAGAGAACCTTCCCAATCCAGACTATGGTAGATGGCGCAAGAGAAAGAGGTGGGACGAAGACAACAATGGGGAGTGGGAGGAACCGACCACAACTGCCCATAAAACCTAGCGACCACCTCATCATCTCCCACCCAACATGAAGACATATTCACATAAAACCGTTTCTTGGGACCACCCGGACGGACGGTGAGGATTGAACCAACAATCTAAAGAGACCGATAGGTGGGACCGAAGAAACAAGTCGGCGGTGGGGAATTTGAAATATTGGCCACATCAGCTCCCGACCATGTGGGCCAGGCCGAGGACCCCAAAGATTATCAACCAGTGGGCTACATTCGTCAGGCCAAGGAGAGCCAAGATGGAAGATTCCAAAGACTTGGCGTGTACTCCAAGACTTAGAGGTTTGTCTTCGTCATGTCTAGATGTAACTGACATATATATATGTGTAAACCCCAGGCACCCCGATATCTATATAAGCCGATGGGCGAGGAACATAGACGACAACTCTTATACATACACGATCTCTTGGTAGATTAACTAGTAACTTGTACACCCTTCAAATCAATACAATCAAAGCAGGACGTAGCGTATTATCTCTTCGAGTGAGCCCGAACCTGGGTAAATCATGTGTCCTTGATATCATCGTGCCAAGGCTACCAGCTCAGGGCCCCCTTCCGGAGATCTGCTGGATTTGACTTCATCACCCCTTTTGTGGAATGGATGAGTCCATTGATCATTTGCTTATGAAATGCTCTCTAGCTAGAATGCTTTAGAACATCATCACAAATGTGCCTTTTATATCCATGATAATATTGATGCCCTTCTTGACAATTGGATCCACAAATTCCACTCAGATGATAAACACTTGGGGTTTGCTGGTGTTTCTGTTGTATTTTGAACTATCTGGAAGATTAGAAACGGGTCAATATTTGATAATAAGGTTTTTTTATTATCAAATATTGACCCGTTTCTAATCTTTCAGATAGTTCAAATGTGAGGCATAGTTGTATAATATCAACTGCCACTTCTAAAGTTTGTTTGCTCCCCCCCCTAAAGTCCCTGTTCTTTCTTTTAAGCCAAACTACTCTCTTTCTTAAAACTAATTGTATCCTTTTATGATTTTTTATTTCTTCTATCAGGTAACTCCACTACTAGAATATTTCTTTCTTGGAAGGGATGTTTCTTCTCTCTTCTATTTTTCTTCATTCTTTCTTATGGTTACCCTGCTCCTAGATTCTTTTTTCTTCCTTGCATTCAATTTTGTTGTCATTTCTATTTATATTTTGTGCATTTCTTCTTTCTGCAACAATGCTAGAAGATCCCACGCCATATGGGGCCTAGGGAAGGATTATACAGAGGCTTGGGTCTGTCCTTTTTCTGCTTTTGAACAACACAAGTCCAATGATTTATTTTCATTGTATAAGAAACTTGATCTTGTATGTTTCCAACTTTTTCATTTCTCATCTGAGGAAAACCCACTTTTAGAATTATTCCTTCCTTATGTTAAAATATATCATCATCATCATCATCATTATTATTATTTATCTTTATTTATGTATAATCTAGATTACAGTTTCTTTGTTCGGTAATCTTTGTTAGTATTTTATTATATTCTTTTTGTTCGGCGGTGGTTTGATGTTGCAATCATGTGTGAAGGAAATATGCCCTAGAGGCAATAATAAATTTGTTATTTTATATTTCCTTATATCATGATAAATGTTTATTATTCATGCTAGAATTGTATTAACTGGAAACTTGATACATGTGTGAATACATAGACAAAACACTGTGTCCCTAGTATGCCTCTACTAGACTAGCTCGTTAATCAAAGATGGTTAAGTTTCCTAACCATAGACGTGTGTTGTCATTTGATGAACGGGATCACATCATTAGGAGAATGATGTGATGGACAAGACCCATCCGTTAGCTTAGCATAATGATCATTAAGTTTTACTGCTATTGCTTCTTGATGACTTATACATATTCCTTTGACTATGAGATTATGCAACTCTCGAATACCGGAGGAACACCTTGTGTGCTATCAAACGTCACAACATAACCGGGTGATTATAAAGATGCTCTACAGGTGTCACCGAAGGTGCTTGTTGGGTTGGCATAGATCGAGATTAGGATTTGTCACTCCGAGTATCGGAGAGGTATCTTTGGGCCCTCTCGGTAATGCACATCATGATAAGCCTTGCAAGCAATGTGACTAATGAGTTAGTTACGGGATGATGCAATACAGAATGAGTAAAGAGACTTGCCGGTAACGAGATTGAACTAGGTATGAAGATATCGACGATCGAATCTCGGGCAAGTAACATACCGATGACAAAGGGAATGATGTATGTTGTCATTACGGTTTGACCGACAAAGATCTTCGTAGAATATGTAGGAATCAATATGAGCATCCAGGTTCCGCTGTTGGTTATTGACCGGAGATGTGTCTCGGTCATGTCTACATAGTTCTCGAACCCGTAGGGTCCGCACGCTTAACGTTCGATGACGATTTGTATTATGAGTTATGTGTTTTGGTGACCGAAGATTGTTCGAGTCCGGATGAGATCACGGACATGACGAGGAGTCTCGAAATGGTTGAGAGGTAAAGATTGATATATTGGATGATAGTATTCGGACAATCGGAAGTGTTTGAGAATGTATCGTGCGTATCAGTACCGGGGGGTTACCGGAACCCCCCGGGGGAAGATATGGGCCATAGGAGGGAGGCAAGGCAGCCCACAAGGGGTGGCGCCCCCCCCCCCCCAAGGGAGGAGTCTGAATTGGACTAGGGGAGGGGGCGACGCCTGACGGTGTCCTGGATTATGGGGTACTCACCACGTCGTCTCCCGACCAGTTGGATTGGGCCGAGGACCCCCATGGCCATTCACTCATGGGCCAGTTCGGACAGCCGATGTATACACAAGGAAGATTCCACAAGACTTGGTGATCAAGACAAGGACTCCTTCCCACCGGTGTATTCGACTAGGCCTCTTGTTATCCTAGTCCCCTGGTACATTATATAAGCCGAGGCTAGGCTAGTCGATAGGGACAATGCTAGATCACTATTATTCATCATACCCTTAGGCTTTAGACCTCAACATATGATCTCGAGGTAGATCAACTCTTGTAATCTCTATATTCATCAAGATCAATCAAGCAGGAAGTAGGCTATTACCTCGATAGAGAGGGCCCGAACCTGGGTAAACATCGTGTCCCCTGTCTCCTGTCACCCATCGATCCATGATCCACAGCTCAAGACCCCTACCCCGAGATCTGCCGGTTTTGACACCGACAATGGTGCTTTCATTGAGAGTTCCGCTGTGAGATCGACAAAGGATCAATGGCCAGCCTACAAATCAACTGCGGTGTCGACATATTCGTCACCGACTGGATTAGCCACCTTGGTTCGACCAAGGACTGCGCCCCGTCTCAGATCATCATGTTCGGATGAGGGCCTTTATCAACATCAACTCTGATCTCTATCAAGATCATGGATGAATCATCCATGGAGCTCAGGGGCTCAATGTCAACATTGCCCTTGAGCGACTGCACTGTTTTTCTGGACGACGAACTTGCATCCGCCGCCACCGCCTCCTCAACTGTCGCTTTAACGATTGCTTCAGGAATTGTGCGGAATTAGGTATATAACAACCCTGCAAAATTTCGTCGCGTTTCGATGGAGGAATCTCCGACGATCTACGATATACCGGAGCCCTGTCAAATCTGGACGGGATTCTGGACGAGTTTAGGGCATGGTCTCAGGAGCCCAGCTCTGAGGTCCTTTGGAAGATCCAACCATTTATCTGTTGCGGAATTCCCATATCTACCACCCCTCAAAAATTCAACACGGTTCAAACTCCGGGAACGTTCCGATGAGTGGATCAATTTTCCGATCCGTTTTCTGCGCGAATACAGATCCGACCCGAATTCATCTTTCTTCATGAACGGGGTATTGGACAACCATTTTAAAGGAATTTTCTTCTAGGGTATTGCGTGTTGTTCTTAAACATGTGCCCATAAATTTTTAAACCTTCTCTGAGGTACTCTTCACCATCAAGCTGGTGTCAAACCAGTCTGGCAATATTGATGTACGGTGGCAGACCTGCGCTAGACGGGTCGTCACTTCATCGAGCCGAGTTCAACTTCTTTGGATAATCATTTCGGCACGCTGAACAAGATTTCAGAATCGCAAAGGATAAATCATTACCAACATCGCTGCCCCACGGATTACACGGAGCGGGCACACCGGCATGGCCGCATGGTCACCTCATCAAGCCGGCATTGATCGCGTAACAAGTTACGACCCGCGTCGGCATGGACGCACTGTTGCTTCTTCAAGACAATGTCCATCATGCCGAACTGCTTCAACACCTCAGCTGACATGGCAGCTGCAATGTCTCCTTACCGACCAGCTACGTCACCTCGGCTAGACCGAGGGCTGCACCATATCTTCATCAAACCTACTCCGGTGACTTCGGCATCACCTGCCGACCTGCTTCGACTCATCGGCTGACATGGAGGCTTCGACACCTTAGCTGGACCAGGGGCTCTGCTATTTCTTCAACAACATGCTCTGGTGACTTCGGCGTCACTGACTGACCAGCTTCGACACATCGGCTGGCATGGTGGCTGCAACATCACCTTACCGGCCTGCTCCGTCACCTCGGCATTCAGGACATATTTCTTAATTATTTATTTCACTTAAATTAATTAAGTAGAAGGATTTTTTTAAGCATATTATTGTTATTACTTCTGGCTCGCACTATTTTATGTGTGCAGATAGAGGATTTGGGTCGGGCAGCGCTATCACCACGCCGTACCGACGTGGCATGTGATGTCATCCCGCCGATTTATGGCGTCAACTCGGCTGGACCGGCGGCTTCACCACCGCTTTATTAATCCACTCGGGGGACTTAGGTCTCACACTGCTGGCCTGCTCCGTCGCCTCGGCCGGACTGGGGGTTTCGCCTCGCCACATCGACTGTGCTATGTCACCACTTCGGAATGCCGAACTCCTCGCTCGGCCATCTCGGGACCGGCTTGGAGGCTGGGACTTCTTCCCGCCGCAATCTCGATTGCGGCCTGCGTCATCAACATCGAACACATTAACCAGCTAAGTCGCTTTCATGCTCAACTTTTTCAATTTTCATTTTTTTTTCGGTTCGACCAAATATTATATTGTGTTAAAAACTTAGTTTGTTAGCGAACGTTGTTTGTTAAAAACACTTCCTTTCCCATGTTAACTGGGGTCTTAAATTTATGAGCCGCTTTATAGTAAATGTGTTTCCTTCTTGGTCGTTGCAAAGTCTTTTTTTATCACTCCTTTTTTGACGCGAGTGTGCGGTCAATAGCCGGATAGCCTGGTTTTCTCTCTAAAGCTGCTTGAGTTTAGTTTGCTAAACTGGCCTTTGAGAAACACTCCGCCTTCGGGATAGGGAGGTTGAAGCCGAAGGCTGACCCGCTTAAAGCCTTGAGATCGGATGTGTCATATTAATGCACAACAGAAGCACAAAAATTTTAAGACCAATTTTCGGATTGGCACCAACTGACTTGATTTAGTTTGGACGTCAAGCTTTTACATAAGTTTTTTGGCTTTTCAAGCTTATGGCACTTTTTTGCTATTTATATGTTTTTGTTTCAGGAAGTGGGTCATCCTCATGACCGAGGTGCCCAGCATTATAATTCAGCTCGGAAGATCTCTTCCGACCCACAACTCGGCATCTTTCCCGCCGAACTACACCTCGGCGTTAACAATACACATGCCACATCGGGACTAGTTCCCGAGCAGTGCAATGCCATACGCCTTTAAAGCATTGGCAACATTAACGGGGGGCTGGACTACAGCCGAACCCACCAAAAGCCAGGGTACTCCGAGGAGTCTTTCGCAAAACGTTCTCGGATATTGCTTTATATGCATCGGTTTCAAATTGTGTCTTTGGTCAATAGTTGGGTCGCCCGGCTCCTGTGCTTACCCTTACGTTTATGATTGTTCGGCTAAGGGTAAAGGGAGAACCACTGCGATTATGCTTCCGGTTCAACTGGTCAAGTGCCTCAGTGGAGAAAGCCAAAAACTGACTGTCACAATAAGCGTAAACTGGTCAGCGATCCGATGACTGTGTTAAACTATAAGATCGATGGAGGTCACCCCGTGTTAAATGATGGGCCGTTCATAGCATTGGCCGAAGTGTTTACGACTTGACCTCGGGTGTCGCTGAACACTAACCAGGGGCTAGTAACTAGCCTCCCAACTTTAAGCTCCTATGACTAAGTGAAAGTTATAAAGCCCGCATATCTGACTGCCTTGTTTCTGCTAACATAACCGCCTTCGGGGACCGAGACGTCGGCTAATTAAGGGTTGTTTTGTTATTGCAGAAACACCCTGCGTAGCATCTACAAAGGGGTGGAAGCCGATGATGGGCCACTTTCAAATGATAAACAGTCGCAACGGAGTCAAAATAAACATATATCATCACTGTTGTATTCATTATACAAGCGCTGCCTTTCGTAATTATCGTTATAAAGCCATAAATATGCATTGATTTGACTTAAGATTTTGGCCAAGCTGGGTTGCCTGGCTCCACTTATTACCCCTACGTTCCCGATTGTTTGGCTAGGAGGTAAAGGGAGCACCTCTGTGATTGTTACTTCCGGGTCATCCGTGTTAGTACCTCAGACTGGGAGAAGCCGAAAGCTAGCCATCTTAAAGAATATAATTGGTCGGCAACAACGGAAGTGAAAATTTTGGTTCATTTAGACCACATAGTTCGGAAACTTTCCCCAAACTAAATCCTCAATATTTTCCTCCCACATTGATCGGAGGTGAAGATTCATGATCATGATCAGCATGACAACCCAAAGAAAGGAACCGATAGCAGGACTATTTTCCTTGGAAGATGTTTCTTACATTAAAAAGTAATATAACATATCTCTCCGCGTACCTTTTATTAATAAAACCGTATGACTGGATTGCCTTGTTTGTCGTAAATCTTTGCTTTTATAAAGGCTTTATAAAGAAGGACAAACACTCCCCGGCTGCTGGCCGAGGAGGTTGAAGCCGATGGTCGGTCAACAAAATTTTGTACAATGCGGATCCGAGCATTAATGATGTAAAATACTTGGATACATAGGATCATAAATTGCAAGTAAAGTCGATTTATTGCAGCCCATCTTTTAAAGACCAAGGGGCACAATCTCGCTGAGACAACCGAGCAACTTACATAAAGCTCTCCTAAATCCCAAGTGGCATCGTTTTCCTATCTATTAAGCCCCTTGGGGCCAACCTTGGCGAGCCCAGCTTTCGCTGGCTCTAGCTCCTTTAAGAGATCTTTATTCTCTTTTCGAGAAGTTTGTGTTAAACAGAACAAATTTGTTCTGTCAAACGGATATCGATCCTTAATTCGGCCACCCGTGCCCACATTAAGGCTTGGGGGCTACTGGGCTTTGCGCTCATTATTTATAAATATTAAAGGGGCACATCGATTGTTGGGGAACGTAGTAATTTCAAAAAAATTCTTGCGCACACGCAAGATCATGGTGATGCATAGCAATGAGAGGGGAGAGTGTTGTCCACGTACCCTCGTAGACCGAAAGCAGAAGCGTTATGACAACGCGGTTGATGTAGTCTTACGTCTTCACGATCGATCGATCCTAGTACCGAACATACGGCACCTCCGCGATCTGCACACGTTCAGCTCGGTGACGTCCCACGAACTCACGATCCAGTAGAGCTTCGAGGGAGAGCTTCGTCAGCATGATGGCGTGATGACAGTGATGATGAAGCTACCAGCGTAGGGCTTCGCCTAAGCACTGCAACGATATGACCGAGGTGGAATATGGTGGAGGGGGCACCGCACACGACTTGGAACAATCAACTTGTTTGTTCTAGGGTGCCCCTGCCCCATATATGAAGGAGCAAGGGGGGAGGCCGGCCGGCCCTTGGTGCGCCCAAGGAGAGGAGGAATCCTCCTCCTAGTAGGAGTAGGATTCATCCTTTCCTAGTCCTACTAGGAAGGGGAAAGGGGGAAGGGAGGAGAGGGAAAGGAGAAGGAAAGGGGGGCGCGCCCCCCTCCCTAGTCCAATTCGGACTCCCTATAGGGAGGGGGTGCGGCTGCCCCTTGTGGGCTGCCTCCCCTCTTCCCTATGGCCCATGAAGGCCCAATAGTCCCCCGGGGGTTCCGATAACCCCCCGGCACTCTGATAAATATCCGGTGACCCCCCGAACTCATCCGGTGTCCGAATATAGTCGTCCAATATATCAATCTTTATGTCTCTACCATTTCGAGACTTCTCGTCATGTCCGTGATCACATCCGGGACATCGAACTATATTCGGTACATCAAAACACATAAACTCACAATACCGATCGTCACCGAACGTTAAGCGTGCGGACCCTACGGGTTTGAGAACTATGTAGACATGACCGAGACTCATCTCCGTTCAATAACCAATAGTGGAACCTGGATGCTCATATTGGTTCCTACATATTCTATGAAGATCTTTATCGGTCAAACCGCATAACAACATACGTTGTTCCCTTTGTCAATGGTATGTTACTTGCCCGAGATTCGATCGTCGGTATCTCAATACCTAGTTCTATCTCGTTACCGCAAAGTCTCTTTACTCCTTCTGTAATGCATCATCCCGTAACTAACTCATTAGTCACATTGCTTGCAAGGCTTATAGTGATGTGCATTACCGAGAGGGCCCAGAGATACCTCTCCGAGCAATCGGAGTGATTTAATCCTAATCTCGATCTATGCCAACTCAACAAACACCATCGGAGACACCTATAGAGCACCTTTATAATCACCCAGTTACATTGTGATGTTTGGTAGCACACAAAGTGTTCCTCCGTATTCGGGAGTTGCATAATCTCATAGTCATAGGAACATGTATAAGTCATGAAGAAAGCAATAGCAACATACTAAACGATCAAGTGCTAAGCTAACAGAATGGGTCAAGTCAATCACATCATTCTCTAATGATGTGATCCCGCTAATCAAATGACAACTCATGTCTATGGCTAGGAAACTTAACCATCTTTGATTCAACGAGCTAGTCAAGTAGAGGCATACTAGTGACACTTTGTTTGTCTATATATTCACACATGTATCAAGTTTCCGGTTAATACAATTCTAGCATGAATAATAAACATTTATCATGATATAAGGAAATATAAAATAACAACTTTATTATTGCCTCTAGGGCATATTTCCTTCATCGATCCCCTGATCTGGTGTTGCCACCCGACCAGTGGCTCGGGGGCTACTGCATTGCCTATTCAATGCAGAAAATTCAAAGTGCTCAGTGTTCGGCATAACTGAACTATGGACAAGCGCGTCTTCGGACGACAATAAGTACCATATGGGACTTATCCGGCATCAAGCTGATATATCACGGCGACTTCTCACGACCCTCTCTCAGGGTCCCGTCCGCCGATCACTATTACCTCTAATATATTGCACTACGTTTCTATTCCTATGTATGCTGCCGAGCTAGGAGTTGATCCTCAGGCTGATTTCACGACCTGAGTCTCAGAAGCTACTAGGATCAGCGGTTTCATATTTTCCTTCAGGTGCATCTCGGATTTTAGGCCAACAGACACCTTGAGGGCTATTGGCAATACATCTCGTCAGCAAATAAATTTGTACATATCGGAAATAAAATATGCAAACAATCAGCCCATGACCGAGGTGTTGAGTCACCTCGGAAGCAGTTCGGCATATAGCTCAGATGCAAGTGGCTGGCTCCTTAGAGGGAATTTCCGGCATTAAGCTCAGCTAAAACTTTTTGAACCAAGGTGATATATGGCACCTTAGATATAGTCCGGCGTTGGAGCTTGGACATAGTCCGTCGTTGGTGAGGGAGTCCTGGACTAAGGGGTCCTCGGGCGTCCGGCCTGTTAGCTATGGGCCGGACTGATGGGCTGTGAAGATACGAAGACCGAAGACTCCACCCTTGTCTGGATGGGACTCTCCTTGGCATGGAAGGCAAGCTTGGCGATCAAATATGAAGATTTCCTTTCTCTATAACCGACCTTATGTAACCCTAGATCCCTCCGGTGTCTATATAAACCGGAGGGCTTAGTCCGGATGCGAATACTCATGACCATAGTCATACAGGCTAGACTTCTAGGGTTTAGCCATTACGATCTTGTGGTAGATCAACTCTTGTAATACTCATATTCATCAAGATAAATCAAGCAGGAAGTAGGGTATTACCTCCATAGTGAGGGCCCGAACCTGGGTAAACATTGTGTCCCCCGTCTCCTGTTACCATCGAGCCTAGGCGCACAGTTCGGGACCCCCTACCCGAGATCCGCCGGTTTTGACACCAACATTGGTGCTTTCATTGAGAGTTCCACTATGCCGTCGACAAGAGGTTTGATGGCCCCTTCGATCATCTACAACGATGCTGTCCAGGGGGAAGTCTTCCTCCCCGGACAGATCTTCGTGTTCGGTGGCTTCGCACTACGGGCCAACTCGCTCGGCCATCTAGAGCAGATCAAAAGCTACGCCCCTGGCCATTAGGTCAGATTCGGGAGCTTGAACTACGTCGCGGACATCCGTGGAGACTTGATCTTCGACGGATTCGAGACCACGGCAGCTGCTCCCTGTCACCTCGATGAACATGACTTAAATCTGTCATCAGACCACATTGAGGAGATAGCTCCTGTAACTACTCTGGCCTTAGATCCGGAGCAAATCACACCACCTGAGGACGGGAAGCTCAACCCCGCCACGGAGGCCACAGATTCCGCGGCGTTGGAGACACACACAGACTTAGCCTCATGTGATATCTGTGTCACCGGAACTCCGGACTCGTTTCCGGCTATAAGTTCCAAACCATGCGCGTCCACAGACGCCGAGCTTGATCGGTTATCGATCTTCGAATTCAGCACCGCAGACATCTTCCGACACTCGCCTTCTGGTAATGTGCTAAACTCATTAAAGAATCTGTCCTTGGCGGGAGACTCACAGCCGAATTATGTCCGGTTCGAACTGGAGGCTGATGATGGAGAATTTCGCTTCCCACCCACCACCCACTTCATAGCCAGTGTCGAGGACTTAACAGACATGCTTGATTACGGCTCCGAAGACATCGACGGTATGGACGACGATGCCGATAAGGAGCAAGGCCAAAACCCGCCATTTACTGGACGCTGGACGGCCACTTCTTCGCACGATGTATACATGGTGGATACACCTAAAGAAACTAACGACAACGACAAAGAAGATCTAGTTGAGGATAAACCCCCTGAGACACAGCCCAAACGCCGGAGCTCCCGCCGCCGCTCTAAGTCGCGTCGTTCCGAAAACAACAATACTGGCACCGGAGAAAATAATACTCCGGATGATGCTGAAACAATGAAGGCCCTATTGAGATAACTTCCGAACAGGAGGAACAAAGAAGCGGGCACGTTAGCCCCGATGAACAGGCCACACATGAAGACTCGGAGGACAGTCATTATCTGCCACTCTCCGAGGACGAGGAGAGCCTCGGCAATGAAGATTTCATCGTACCCAAGGAACCTCTCGATCAGGAGCGCTTTAAACGCCGGCTAATAGCCACTGCAAGGAGCCTGAAAAAGAGACAATGACAGCTTCAAGCCGACCAAGACCTGCTCACCGATAGATGGGCAGATATCCTAGCAGCCGAAGAATACGGCCTCAAGCGCCCAACCAAGTGTTACCCGAAGCGCAGATTGCTACCTCAGTTCGACGAGGAGGCAACAAAATTTATACCACGCGGTCGGGACAATGCGACCGACCGACCACAACATTGTCGAGATACAACAGCAACCCCAGTCGAACAGCAGCCCGCCCCACCGCAACGTAAAAACAGAGATAAGACAGCTCGGGAGTCTACATATGACCTTCGACTGGACCTGGATAGTAGAGCAGGACCTGGACAGTAGAGCAGGACATAACAGATCGATCTACGAATCGCGAGGACATACTTTGACACGCAACGACGGCTATCTATTCGGACGTGACAAACCTAGTCGCGCCTGGGCCAAAAACCGCAGACGGACTCTATCCGAGCTACGTCGCGACGTGGCCCAATATAGAGGCGCCGCACACCCACTCTGCTTCACTGATGAAGTAATGGAGCATGAATTCCCAGAAGGCTTTAAACCCGTGAATATCGAACCATACGATGGAACAACTGACCCTGCGGTGTGGATCGAGGATTTTCTTTTCCATATCCATATGGCCTGCGGAGATGACCTCCATGCCATCAAATACCTACCACTAAAACTCAAAGGACCAGCTCAGTACTGGTTAAACAGTCTTCCGGAAAACTCTATCGGCAGCTGGGAGGACTTGGAAAACGCCTTCCACGACAACTTCCAAGGAACATATGTCCGGCCACCAGATGTCGATGACTTAAGTCACATTGTCCAACAACCCGGAGAGTCAGCCAGGAAACTCTGGACTAGATTCTTAGTTAAAAAGATCCAAATTGTCGACTGTCCGGACGCGGAAGCCCTAGCGGCCTTCAAACATAGCGTCCGAGACGAATGGCTCGCCCGCCACCTCGGACAAGAAAAACCAAAATCCATGTCAGCCCTTACCGCTCTGATGACCCGCTTTTGCGCAAGCGAAGACAGCTGGCTGGCACGTTGATCGCTTCACAACATCGATACGCGACAACGCGTCAGCAAGTCGCTGCACCAAACCAAAATAACTATCCGGAACTGGCTCGGTTGGCCATAGCCGGACCACGACGTCCTTCATGACAGCACCGGACAGCCTGTGAAGCTCGTCCCATTGGGTCATCTGTTCGTTTAGCAATAGTGGGCGCTTTGACGCACCGAATTGTGACCAGAAAAGCTTCTCCGTTGCATATCCTTCTTGCACTTGGTAAAACTGCACCGCATCGGCCGCACTCTTCGGCAAGTCCAATAATGCGTCTGGAGAACTCCACACTTGGTTAAGCAGGGTATAATTGGGATCGCCGAACTTAGTTTGCAATAAAAAGGGCTTACCAGCCGCGATCTCCCCAGCTTGCCGGATCTCCTCCCGAGCAGCTCTAGACTCGGACCACACTTCTTTTGCCTCTCGTAAGGCCTTATCAAGATCAACCGCTTTTGCTTTATTATCCTTCTCGAGGAATTCGCAGCGGCTACCGGCACCTTCGAGCTCACGCGTCATCTTGGATATTTTCTCCTCGTCCTGACGCCGAGCAGCCTGTTCGGCCTTCAATTCGGCCGATGCCTTTTCGGCAGCCGCATTACTAAACCGGGCCTGCTCCTTGACTCGGAATAGCTCCGCCCGAAGAATCTCAACCGCGGCAGCACCATCTGCAGTTATGCATATTTTAGCATACAATCCTTCACGTCCCGCTTATATTATAAGCAAGTGCATATAATGACTGCCCTAAATACATACCGTGTGACTCGTCAAGACGCTTGTGGATAAGCATGATGTCCTCACTCGCCACATCAAGCTTCCACTGAAGCTCGGCGACTTCTGTAGTCTGGGCGGTCACTGAGGCGGAAATTGCATGTGTTCCAATTCAATCACATCATTCCCTGAGCATATCTCTTTTGATCCTCTGATCACCTCCCTTGGGAAGCCAATCCGAGTCTCAGGGGCTACTACCTATATATAGGTGCATTTTGCGAATAAAACGTAGTTGAAAATATTACATCACAAACCTCGAAGCCTTTTAGCAGGCTCGTGAAGGCTTCATGCAAACCGCTCTTCGCGGATAGAACCCTCTCAACAACCATACTTATCAAGGTACAGTGTTCCTCTGAGATGGACGCTTGTCGCAGCTGATGACCCACAAGTATAGGGGATCTATCGTAGTCCTTTCGATAAGTAAGAGTGTCGAACCCAACGAGGAGCAGAAGGAAATGATAAGCGGTTTTCAGCAAGGTATTCTCTGCAAATCGAAATAAGTGGTAACAGATAGTTTTGTGATAAGATAAATTGTAAAGAGCAAAAAGTAACAAGAGTAAATAAAGTGCAGCAAGGTGGCCCAATCCTTTTTGTAGCAAAGGACAAGCCTGGACAAACTCTTATAATAGGAAAAGCGCTCCCGAGGACACATGGGAATATCGTCAAGCTAGTTTTCATCACGCTCATATGATTCGCTCGATTACTTTGATAATTTGATATGTGGGTGGACCGTGCTTGGGTGCTATTCTTACTTGAACAAGCATCCCACTTATGATTAACCTCTATTGCAAGCATCCGCAACTACTGATACAAAAGTATTAAGGTAAACCTAACCATAGCATGAAACATATGGATCCAAATCAGCCCCTCATTTAAGCAACGCATAAACTAGGGTTTAAGCTTCGTCACTCTAGCAACCCATCATCTACTTATTACTTCGATTGCCTTCCTCTAGGCCCAAATAATGGTGAAGTGTTATGTATTCGACGCTCACATAACACCACTAGAGGCTAGACAACATACATCTCATCAAAATATCGAGCGAATACCAAATTCACATGACTACTAATAGCAAGACTTCTCCCTTGTCCTCAGGAACAAACGTAACTACTCACAAAGCATATTCATGTTCATAATCAGAGGGGTAATAATATGCATAAAGGATCTGAACATATGATCTTTCACCAAATAAACCAATTAGCATCAACTACAAGGAGTAATCAACACTACTAGCAACCTACTAGCACCAATCCCGGACTTGGAGACAAGAATTGGATACAAGAGATGAACTAGGGTTTTGAGAGGAGATGATCTTGGTGAAGATGTTGATGGAGATTGCCCTCTCCGATGAGAGGAGCGTTGGTGATGATGATGGTGATGATTTCCTCCTGAGGGAAGTGTCCCTGAGAACAGCTCTGCCGGAGCCCTAGATTGGTTCCGCCAAGGTTCCGCCTCGTGGCGGCGGAGTCTCGTCCCGAAAGGTTGCTTATTATTTTTTCTTGACGAAAGAATTCATATAGGAGAAGATGGGCGTCGGAGAGCCATCAGGGGGCCCACGAGGTAGGGGGCGCGCCCTAGGGGGGGCCCACCATCGTGAGCAGGGTGTGGGCCCCCTGGCCTTCATCTTTGGCGATGATTTTTCTTTATTTATTTTAAGATATTCCGTGGAGTTTCAGGACTTTTGGAGTTGCGCAGAATAGGTCTCCAATATTTGCTCCTTTTCCACCCTGAATTCCAAATTTAAGCATTCTCCCTCTTCATGTAAACCTTGTAAAATAAAAGAGAATAGCCATAAGTATTGTGACATAATGTGAAATAACAGCCCATAATGTGATAAATATCGATATAAAAGCATGATGCAAAATGGACGTATCAACTCCCCCAAGTTTAGACCTCGCTTGTCCTCAAGCGAAAAGCCGATAACAATAAATATGTCCTCATGTTTAGAGGTAGAGGCGTCGATAAAAATAAAATACGGACATGAAGGCATCATGATCGTTCTTATAACAACAACACATATAGATTTTGTCATATGATTACTTATGTTCAAGTGATGATATTTTCACAATGCAAAAGTATGAATCAGAAACCTTATTGAGCACCAACAAATTATAACCTCAGTCATTGAAGCAATTGCAATTTATCATAACATCAGAAAGAGTCTATGTGAGAGCTTAAAAGCAAGTCCACATACTCAACTATCACTTAGTCTTTCATAATTGTTAACACTCACGCAATACTTGTGGTTACGGAGTTTTAATCGGACACAGAGAAAGATAGGGGCTTATAGTTTTGCCCCACAACCTTTTACCTCAAGGGTAATGTCAACAATAATAATTCATGCTCCCCTACATCCAATTATATATATATATATATATATATATATATATACATATATATATATATACACACATATATATATATATATATCATGTTCTTTCCAACATGCTGGGCTTGCCAAAGGATAAAATGAAAAAGGAAGGGTGAAGATCACCGTGACTCTTGCATAAGGTAGAGGATAATAATAAAAGATAGGCCCTTCGCAGAGGGAAGCAGAGGTTGCCATGCGCTTTTATGGTTGGATGCACAAAATCTCAATGTGAAAGAACGTCACTTTATTTTGCCCCTTGTGATATGAACCTTTATTATGCAGTCCGTCGCTTTTATTACTTCCACATCACAAGATCGTATAAAGCTTATTTCTCACACACCAATCAATCATACATGTTTAGAGCAATTTTTATTGCTTTGCACCGTTGACAACTTACTTGAAGGATCTTACTCAATCCATAGGTAGATATGGTGGACTCTCATGGCTAAACTGGTTTAAGGGTATTTGGAAGCACAAGTAGTATCTCTACTTGGTGCCGAGAATTTGGCTAGCATGAGGGGAAAGGCAAGCTCAACATGTTAGAGGATCCATGACAACATACTTTATCTCAGATATAAGAAAACATAACTCATCACGTTGTCTTCCTTGTCCAACATCAACTCTTTAGCACGTTATATTTTAATGAGTGCTCCCAATCATAAAAGATGTCAATGATAATATATCTATATGTGAAACCTCTCTTTCCTTATTACTTCCTATTAATTGCAACGATGACCAAAGCTATATTTGCCAACTCCCAACAACTTTTAATCATCATACTCTTTCTATGTAAAGTCATTAGTCTCAATAAGATCAATATGAACTCTTTGTTTCTTTTTATTCTTTTTCTTCTTTCTTTTCTTTTGTTCACCCAAGATCATGGCAAAATAATCAAGCCCTTGACTCAACACTAAACTTTATTATATATATAGCTCACGGACTCGATTACATAGAGAGATCATAAAGCAAAACTCAAAACTAGATCATGCCATGACTTTATTCTACTAAATCAAGATACTACTAAAAGGATCGAACTAAGAAAAAACGGTAAAGATAGGAGTTGTGATGGTGATACGATACCGGGGCACCTCCCCCAAGCTTGGCAGTTGCCAAGGGGAGTGCCCATACCCATGTGATCATGCCTCCTTCGTTGTCGAAGAAGGTGGAGGTGTTGTTGATGATGCGGGCTTGTCGTCCACCTTCCATGGCATAGGCTCACCATCATAGAAGGATGATCGAGTTTCCGGAATCCTCAAATCTGCAGCCAAACTCATCCTTTTGAACCTATATTCATACTCACAGTTTTGATTTTGTAGATCATAGATTTGGGCTTGGAGGTGCTCGATCTTCTCATGTAGCTTGAAGATGGCCTCCTCGGTGTTCTTGGCATCCGGCTCGTAGTTGTTGGTGAACTCTGCGAGCATCGTGTGGCTAGCGTTGATTCCACGCTCCACCATCCCCTGGCAGTTGAAAACTTGTTGCTCCATTGCTTCGAGCCTCGACTCCACATTTCCGGTTCCCTTTGGTCCTCAAAGATCATGGATGTGCAGCAACCCATCACGCATCTCAATGGTTTGAGGGTGTCGCAGCACCTCAGCGAGGTAAGGGTTGATCACCTTCTCGAAGAACTTGTCCTTGGAAGCACTTGGGGACATCGTGATGATCTAGACCTATCAGAAAAACAACTCGAAATAAGAACAGGAGATATTTGCGTGATACGAGAGTCAAAACCTTCGGGAGAATATATAATGAATTTTTACCGACCAAAATACGTATCGTGCAAGAAAACGGAGTCCGGAGGGCACACGGGTGCTCACGAGGTAGGGGCGCGCCTGTGGGGGTAGGGCGCGCCCACCACCCTCATGGGGCCCTCGTGTCCTTCCCGGACTGCCACTTATTTTTCTATTTTTTTAAATATTCCAAAACGGAGAAATATTGCCTTAGAAATTGTTTTGGAGTCGGTTTACTCACCGTACCACATACCTATTCCTTTTCGAGTCCTAAACGGTGCAGAAAGTGTTCTTTATGTATTCCTCCCGGTTACGGTTTCAATAATATTGGTTTCAACATTTATGGGATTACCTGAGATATAATGTTTGATCCTTTGACCGTTTACCACCTTCGGATTTGTACCTTCAAAGTTGTTGATTTTTATGGCAACCGGAACGATAGACCTCCTCGATAACGTAGGGACCTTCCCATTTAGAGAGAAGTTTTCCTGCAAAAAATCTTAAACGAGAGTTGTATAGCAATACATAATCACCTACATTGAACTCACGCTTTTGTATCCTTTTGTCATGCCATCTTTTAACTTTTTCTTTAAACAACTTAGCATTTTCATAAGCTTGGGTTCTCCATTCATCAAGTGAGCTAATATCAAATAACCTTTTCTCACAGCAAGTTTGAAATCATAGTTGATCTCTTTAATAGCCCAATATGCCTTATGTTCTAGTTCGAGAGGTAAGTGACATGCTTTTCCATAAACCATTTTATACGGAGACATACCCATAGGATTTTTATATGCAGTTCTATAGGCCCATAATGCATCATCAAGTTTCTTGGACCAATTCTTTCTAGACCTATTAACATTCTTTTGCAAAATTAATTTGAGCTCTCTATTGCTCAATTCTACTTGACCACTAGACTGTGGGTGATATGGAGATGCAATTCTGTGATTAACATCATATTTAGCAAGCATTTTACGGAAAGCACCATGAATAAAATGTGAACCACCATCAGTCATTAAATATCTAGGGACTCCAAACCTCGGAAAAATAACTTCCTTAAGCATTTTAATAGAAGTGTTATGATCAGCACTACTAGTTGGAATAGCTTCTACCCACTTAGTAACGTAATCAACAGCAACCAAAATATGTGTATATCCATTAGAGACAGGAAAGGGTCCCATATAATCAAAGCCCCAAACATCAAATGGTTCAATAACAAGTGAATAATTCATGGGCATTTCTTGATGACTACTAATATTACCAATTCTTTGACATTCATCGCAAGACAAAACAAACTTACGGGCATCCTTGAAGAGAGTGGGCCAATAAACCGGATTGCAATACCTTATGTGCAGTTCTGTCTCCAGCGTGGTGTCCTCCATAAGCTTCGGAGTGACACTTGCGTAGGATTTGTTCCTGTTCATGCTCAGGCACACAACGTCTAATAACACCATATACTCCTTTATAAAGATGTGGGTCATCCAAAAAGTAATGTCGCAAATCATAGAAAAACTTTTTCTTTTGTTGGTATGTGAAGCTAGGTGGTATAAATTTAGCAACAATATAATTAGCATAATCAGCATACCATGGAGTGCTACGAGAAGTGCTTATGACATTTAATTGTTCATCGTGAAAGCTATCATCAATAGGTAGTGGGTCATCAAGAACATTCTCTAACCTAGATAAGTTATCTCGCAACGGGGTTCTCGGCTCCTTTTCTATCAACAATATGCAAATCAAATTCTTGCAGCAAGAGAACCCATCTAATAAGTCTAGGTTTTGCATCTTTCTTTTCCATAAGATATTTAATAGCAAAGCATGATCAGTGTGAATAGTTACTTTAGAATCAACAATATAGGGTCTGAATTTATCACAAGCAAATACAATCGCTAAAAGTTCCTTTAAGGTAGTAGCATAATTTGTTTCAGCATTGTCTAGAGTCTTACTAGCATAATGTAAAACATTCAATTACTTATCAACTCTTTGCCCTAGAACAGCACCTAAAGCATAATCACTATCAACACACAAAATTTCAAAGGCTAAATTCCAATCGTGTGGTGAACAACAAAAGGTAGAGACTAATGCTTTCTTAAGTATTTCAAATGCTTCTACACAATCATCATCAAAGACAAATGGTACATCTTTTTGTAATAAATTAGTCGAGGTCGGGAAATTTTTGAGAAGTCCTTAATGAACCTCCTATAAAATCCGGCGTGACCAAGGAAACTTCTTATACCTTTGATGTCCTTCGGACATGGCATCTTTTCAATAGCATCAACCTTGGCTTTATCAACTTCAATACCTCTTTCAGAAACTTTGTGCCCCAAGACAATACCTTCATTAACCATAAAGTGGCACTTCTCCCAATTCAAGACAAGATTAGTTTCTTCACATCTCTGCAAAACTCGATCAAGATTGCTCAAGCAATCATCAAAAGAGGAACCATAGACGAAAAAAATCGTCCATGAAAACCTCACAATTTTTTTCACAAAAATCAGAGAATATAGCCATCATGCATCTTTGAAAGGTAGCAGGTGCATTACATAAACCAAAAGGCATACGTCTATGCATAAGTACCAAAAGGGCAAGTAAAAGTAGTCTTTGATTGATCTTTAGCCGACACATGTATTTGAGAGAAACCAATATAACCATCTAGAAAGCAATAATGTGTATGTTTGCAAAATCTTTCTAGCATTTGATCAATAAAAGGTAAGGGGTAATGATCTTTCTTAGTAGCCTTATTTAATTTGCGGAAATCAATTACCATCCTATAACCTGTGATAATTCTTTGCGGGATCAATTCATATTTATCATTAGGGACAACAGTAATACCTCCCTTCTTAGGGACACAATGGACAAGACTTACCCACTGACTATCAACAATGGGATAAATTATACCTACCTCCAGAAGCTTGAGTATTTCTTTTCTTACCACTTCTTTCATTTTATGATTCAAACATCGTTGAGGATCATGAACTGGTTTGGCATCTGCTTCCAAGTTTATTTTATGTTGACATAGAGTGGGACTAATACCCTTAAGATCATCAAGAGTATATCCAATAGCGGCACGGTGCTTCTTTAGAGTTTTCAATAATCTTTCTTCTTCATGCTCTAAAAGGTTAGCACTAATAATAACAGGATATATTTTCTTTTCATTAAGATAAGCATATTTAAGATTATCAGGCAACAGTTTAAGCTCAAACACGGGATCACCCTTGGGTGGAGGAGGATCCCCTAAGATTTCAACAGGAAAATTGTGTTTCAGAACAGGTTCCTATTTAAAGAATATTTCATCTATTTCCCTTCTCTCATTCATAAACATATCATTTTCATGATCTAGCAAATATTGTTCTAAAGGATCACTAGGAGGTATGGCAATAGAAGCAAGACCAATCATTTCATCCTTACTAGGCAATTCTTCTTCATGGTGTTGTTTACTAAACTTAGAGAAATTAAACTCATGAATCATATCATCCAAGCCAATAGTAACAACATTCTTTTTGCAGTCTATCTTAGCATTAATAAAGTGTTCAAGAAGGGTCTACCAAATATAATTGGACAAAAGCTATCTTGTGGGGAACCAAGAACAAGAAAATCAGCAGGATATTTAGTTTTCCCACACAAGACTTCAACATCTCTAACAATTCCCACTTGCGATATAGTGTGGCGACCGGTTTTCCGGGTAATAAATTCCAGAAAATGGCCGTCGTGCTCATCAGCCCCAGGATTACTGTTAGCTGATGAGGCACCAACTTGATACAGAAAATTCCAAGCAAAACACAAATTATGTGGTACAAGACCATTCTGGCCTGTGAGTACAACAAATGGTTTCTAGTGGTCGATGGCGGAAGCGGTTTGTGGATCATCAGCGTCTATGGGACTCCATTTCCCACAGGAACAGCTGACCAGGTTAATTCCTATCTTCGCGAGGCTGCTATCACCATTGCGTAGGTTCCGGGGCTGGCATCGCAATGCTCCTCTCCACGCAAGATATCTAGCCAAGACAATAGCCAGGGACAAGCCAGTGAGTACTTTTAATGTACTCGCAAACATTATGGACACAGGTATAATATAACAACCGATAATCATGCTTTGAAAATATTCTATGATCACAACGCTACCATAAAAGAAAATAAATTCCTTGATGCATGTAGGCAGGTTATTAAAATGTAACCATAAATATGTAACGACAGAGTAGGAATAAAGTGCACCATTCAGATGTCTGAAGCGACGTCTTGAATTGATGGTAAATAACAAGCATGCCTCCGTTGGGTCTTGGTTGGAGTCTACGGGAGGGATGTGCACTGCTGCCCAATATTTCGAGGTGGAAGGCGTGATTCTCGATTTGAACAGCTCGTACTGGGGTGGCTGGGTAGAACCCATGGTACTGCAGGTAAAGTCCCACAATAATTTGACAAAACTACCCGGGGTTGCATCTGGGGTTCTCAGATAAATACTAGGGCTCGGCATGGCAAGAAATGGTTGTGAGGAGGGTGCACAAGCGAGGGGGTGCTTGGCAAGGTCACGCGATGGCCTTTTTATAGCATTGGAACTGGGTCATTTTACCGTGGTGAAAGGTAATGAATTTGCCAGCTCGGCTCCAAGGGTCGGGGTCAAAGCTACAGATACACATATCTCACTAAAGTGACGTATCACTGTGGGAAATGTCTGAGTGGTTTTGGTAGCTGTGCCTGGGATAGAAAAATCACACTGCATGCTAATATATCCATGCAAGGCTACTATTTAAAACGGAGGCACGCATTTACGTGCCGCGCTTATTTACAAGGTCACATGATTACAAAGCGAGGATACACTGGGACTCGACACTACTTGGGTGACTTAGTCTACCTTGTTTACATCCAAACGAGCGTGCCTTGTGGATGTCGAGGTTCCTCCACGGGTCTCACCATCGGAATCAGCTGGAGAGGGTTGAGGGGCTGCAGGCTCGGGGTAGCGATGATGGCCATCGCGGGGATTGTTGGCCACAACCCCGTTGGAGTGTGCTCCCAAAAGGCGACGAAGCACTTCTGGGGTCATCAAAGCACCTTGGTTGATGGATGGGGCTGACCTCAGGGTCTCGATCGGGTATCCGAACAGCACGACTGGGTTATCGGTGTTGGGCTCGTTTCCTTCTCTCGCCGGGGCTCGACGAACCAGCTCTCCACGAGCTGCGATCAGATCAATGGTGATTTGATCGAATAGTTCCTCCAATGCACCTACATAGCGCACTAGGTGCAGCAATGCAGGATCCGTCTCGTGATCCCCGTTGGCAACTTGGGGTGGTCTACCATACCCTTCACGTCTGGGGTAGTAGTGTAACGAGCGACGCTTAACTCTCGGGCGACAATCGCCGGAGTTGAACTATAGCCTCTCGAGCAGCTAGTTGGATGGCTTGTGGCTCAAAGGAAGTTGTCCTTCCGGTGAACTCAGAGGGGCGTTCTAGCGGCTGCACCCTACCGTAGATGTGCACAAAGTGGCCTGTAATTGATGGCTCTCGCCGCTCATGGACCATTGGTACACAACATATTCTGGGGGCTCTTCTAACGCATAGGCACGACGGGTGAGGTGTGCGAGTATGGTCACAAAACCTCCAAGGTTGGTTGATGTGGTCTCGTTGTGCACGACGGGACCAGGCATCGTGGCTCGGTTTGGGGTAGCGGCTGTGCTGTGCTGGGTTGAGGCTAGCGTGCCCCTTTTTATAGAAAAAGGGGACGGAGTCTTCCTTCGCACACTTGCGAATAAGACAGATTATGTGTCGGTCACTGGCACGTGATCGACCGGCTAGGCTTATAGGTTGGGCACCGACTGCCAAAAGTGTCGGGGTCACCGTGTGGCTATCCTGCATGAGAAGCTTGGCTGGGTTTTGGTTAAGGTCTGGTGGGTTGGTTTTCCTAGGTTTATTGACCCGGCTAAGATAGGATTAGCCAATGGTCAGCCTGGCTCTGATACCAAGTCTACGGCGACCGGTATTCCAGGTAATAAATTCCAGAAAATGGCCGTCGTGCTCATCAGCCCTGTGATTATCAAGTAATGATGAGGCACCAACTTGATACGTAAAAATTCCAAGCAAAACACAAATTATGTGGTACAAGACCATTACGCCTGTGAGTACAACAAATGGTTTCTAGTGGTTGATGGTGGAAGCGGTTTGTGGATCATCAGCGTCTATGGGACTCCATTTCCCACAGGAACAGCTGACCATGTTAATTCCTATCTTCGCGAGGCTGCTATCACCATTGCGTAGGTTCCGGGGCTGGCATCGCAACGCTCCTCTCCACGCAAGATATCTGGCCAAGACAATAGGCAGGGACAAGCCAGTGAGTACTTTGAATGTACTCGCAAACATTATGAACAAAGGTATAATATAACAACCGATAATCATGCTTTGAAAATATTCTATGATGACAACGTTAGTCATAAAAGAAAATAAATTCCTTGATGCATGCAGGCAGGTTATTAAAATGTAACCATAAATATGTAACGACAGAGTAGGAATAAAGTGCACTATTCGGATGTCTGAAGCGACGTCTCGAATTGATGGTAAATAACAAGCATGCCTCGATCAAGGCCCCGAGCGACACCACATAAAGGGCTTATAAGTAAAATAAATAACAAGCATGCCACTTCGATGCCCTCAAATGACACCACATAAAGGGCTTATAAAGTAAAATAAATAACAAGCATGCACACCTAAGGCGTCTCGGCGACACCACATAAAGGGCTTATAAAGTAAAATAAATAACAAGCATGCCACGGTTAGGCGTCTCGGCGACACCACATAAAGGGCTTATAAAGTAAAATAAATAACAAGCATGCCACAATGCAAGGCCTCAAATAATCAAGCATAAAGGGCTTATAAAGTAAAATAAATAACAAGCATGCCACAGTCAGGCGTCAAATGACACCGCATAAAGGGCTTATAAAGTAAAATAAATAACAAGCATGTTACAATGGCGCCTCAAATGACACCGCATAAAGGGCTTATAAAGTAAAATAAATAACAAGCATGCCATAGTCGGGCGTCTCAGCGACACCGCATAAAGGGCTTATAAATAATCACAGTGAATACCCAGGAGGTAGAACCGTCCCAGGGATACTCAATAATTCAAATCATATAATGGGTTAGTCCACAATAAATAATAGTCATAATCATCACAAGTCCAAAGTCGGTATCCAAGTTTGGTTTAACGGTTTCTCCTCAAGACCGACACTAAGACCAACACTTGACCCATCCTGCATCGTAATCCTTAACCATGGACACGGCTATTCGAATAGGTTTAATATCTCTGCAGAGGGTGTACTCTTTACCCACGAGTAACAGATTTCTTTAGTCCATCGGGACTAATTCCGTCTACGGTCTTTTAGTCAAAAACATGCCTGACTTCCACACACCAGCTTAACTCACCGGTGTCTGGAATCACCCACGACACCTGTCAAGCAAAACTCTAAGTGGGAAGGCTACAACCTTGACGTAGCATGGGATCACAAAATTTATACCGCGCGCAAACTAGGGGAGCTACCCCTTCGGCTACAACCGAAACACCCATGCCCCCGGTTCATATGGCATGCCTACCGGATGCCTCCGGTATCTTCCATCATGGCCTCTCCAGACGGTGTGTGCTAGGAAAGGGGTTGACAACTTCTTGAACCGCACCCCACGTATGGCGTGGGACAAGTGGTAGTCTGAAACAAGTATGGGGGTTATCGGAACAAGACTCGATCTATGGTCGACTCAGGAGGTTTAAGCATTTCCTGCATGATTAGCATAACAAATATATTTCAATCAACAGGATCACCGCTCATTATACCTTACTATGCCATACCGGACATAACCGTCCCAACGGAGACCGGCGACAAGCTCACGCCTACCCAAGGCAGAGGCCTTCCCGGATTCCTTTCCGGCATGCATGTAAGGCACATGAGGATGATTACCATCACAAGTATATTCATTTCCAACAAAGAAGGAAAAATCACTAATATGCATTCATGCAAAAGATCACATCACCACATAAAATAACGAGCTTTTCTGATGCAAGGTGGTGTTATAACCGCGTCAACTAACACACCAAAGATATTATGCCATGGTTCAGGATGCTTGCCTTCAAGGTGAGAGGTAGGGTGCACTCCAAAACTTTTGAAAGTTTTCTCCTTTCTCTCCAAAATCCTATTGAAAATATTTTTGAATCAACACACATTTCCCAAACAGCACAAAAAATTAGTCTAATTTTTTTTCAAATAAATCTTAAAATAAACTAGACAGAATTTTAGAGATGTAGGAAAAAGAATCAACTCATTTGGAGTTGTCATTAAAAAGTTATAGGCAGTCAAAGCTGTGGTCAAAATCTGTTTTTAAAAAGAAAATAAAATAGAAAAAGAAAAACGATTCGGACTGACCACGTCGAAGGCGTATTATAAAAATACGTTTCCACTTATCCAACGTGGACCGTGCGTGGTCATTGACAGTGGGCCCGCCTGGCCCACTGGTCAGGTTTGACCAGTCCACGCTGCCGCCTCCTCCTACCGGGCAGAGGCGGAGCTCGGGCGAGGCTCACGGGCGAATGACGGCACTGCTCGAAAACGGGAGGCCATCCGCGTGCTCGTGGGATCAAGACGGTCACTCCGTGGTTGATATAGTCTCTGGGTGGACGGAGTTGCCGGGCGTGAGCTTCAAGGGCGGACGGGGGTCGTCGGGCAAAGTGATTTTTCTCCCGCAATGAGTCCCGATCAAAATCGAGCAGGGGGATGGATTCACGAGGGGGAGAGGGAGTTTCTGTTGAATAGAGTGGAGAGGGGGAGGTCCTAGTGGTGCTGGAATGGCCGGGGCGGTGGCGGCGGCTGCAGTTGCCGGAGACGGGAAAGAAGGCCTCCCTCCCACGATTGCAAGCTGTGGGGGTGCCATGAAGGTGGCCTGAGGTTGCCTCCTCGCCGAATGGGTTCGGGGCCTCCTTATATACCGCAACGAGGCCGATTAGCGGCGGCGGATAAGCTCGTCGGGCGAACCGCCTCCCTGTAGCGTCAGGGCGTCGTGGCGACAACGAGAGCTAGAGGACACTCGAGGGGATGAGGATGAGCTGTTCTAGGGGCAGGTGGCGAGCGGGAGAGGCTTGGGCGGCACCGACCTGGCAGAGGCGCGCTACAGACGCCGGCGTGCCGCCAAGGCTCTGACGGCGGTGCTGCAGGGCACCAGAGCTGCTTGGCGTGATGCGGTGAGAGGGGGAGTGCGTGGCGCGGCTCTGTGGCGTGGGCAAAAACCAGGGGCGCGACGTGGCGGCTCGGGCGCGGCACGTGCAAAACGCGCGCTCTGCTCGCGCCCAGAGCACGCACGGGACGTGCTCGACGAAATGCCAGGGCGTGATAGAGGTCTCGGGTGAGGCTGGGAATTAACAGACCTAGGTTATGAGTAGCTAGGAGTCTATTGGACAAGGTAGTTAGGCAAGGGAATCAAGATCACAGTGAAAGCTAAGACTCATGTCAAAACTGGTCATGCCTACAGGGTGCTCGACAAAAAGCCACATGCACCTAGGCATTTCTTGGAGTGGTCAAATCTTCCAGAGTGGGGGTCTCTTTAGGAGAGAGAGAGGGTGGTAAGGTTAGTTTGCCAAATGAAGAAACTTGTCAGTGCAAGTTTTGCAAAACTTCAATTCTGGACAGGGAGTAAATGGCATTATTACATGAACAAAAAAATGTCCCAAAGAGTGCATGCTCCTGGACTTAGGGGTTTTGTAGGGTTGACTACAAGCAGGTGAAAGCACAAGATCACTAGAGCAAGAATGAACAGGGTTGCAGTGGAAAACACCAGGCTGGTCCAGAATGAAAAAGAGGCTGATTCATTCAATATTTTCAAATAACATCACTGGGTCTTTGCATAAAGTTGAATCATAGGCTACTACCAGCATCCCATAATTTTGGTGGAAGCTAGAAAGAAGTATTTAAATGAGTTGCAGTGCAAAATTGCCCACTGGACCATAGAAGAAAATATGATGTAGAGCTCAAAATATTTAATGCATGAAATATCTTTTTTGCATAAAAGTGGTTTGGTGACATCACAGGACATCCCCAAATTTTGGTGGAATTTTTGAAAGAATTTATAAAAGGGTTGCAGTCCAAAAAGGACCATAAAACCATGGGAAAACCATTTTTCAAGAAAATAAAGACTATGGAGATTATTATATAATTAATTCCTCTGATGATTTTTTTTCTTGAGAGGATAAACAAGTCCAATAACATATTTGAAAAGTTTTCACTGAAGGAAATAACTCCCTGATAAAAAGGAAGGAAAAAGTTTAGAAAAACAAAACGGAGCCCAGAAAATAAAAGTTTTTAATTTCCTGGAAAAATTTTAATTAACAAAACAAGGTTAAAATTTTGGGGTGTTACAACACTACCCCCCTTGAAAAAATATCGTCCTCGAGATTTGCTAAGAGCTGATTTGAAAACACAATACTCCACGGTTACGAGATTTTTGCAAGCAGTGTATGTGTTCGAGTGGTGGTGGTGTTGCATGAATAAATCCATGTCGTGAGAATATATAGTATGTAGCAACTCAGGGAAAAGAAAACCTACTCCAGGATTTCTCGCGAGAGAAAATAGTAATTCTATAGAGTCAAATCGCAACAGAACTACTCACATTAATAGGAACTAAATAATTTACTCGGTGCACAAACTAGGGGTACCACGCATGAGTTACAATGCATAAATAAAATGTCACAACAATGAATACAGCGGCGACGCCTAAAATGAAAATGGTAACTGGACGGGGTCCCGAGAAAACGTTTCTGGTACTAGGATGCACTCCTCTTCTATCGGGGAAAGCGGATTGACCAGCCGATGAATGCGTCTCTCCTGGTCGGGCCTCAGTGATCTGCCGATGGCGATCTGAGGATTCAAATCAGCGAGACTCTGGAGGTAACCCATTACTCGCTGGGTCAAACGTTCTTGAGCGATGACGTACTGGACCAGGTTGGCCAGTACTGGGTCTCTCTCAAATCGTCCACCAGGAAAAGATGTTACTTCTCCGGGTGCTGCACGACTCGGAAAGTAATAATACCCTCGTTCGCTGGCATAGGGTACCGCGAATCGAAGGCGAGCGAGTGCTTCGCAAGCAACAGCTTCTATGGCCATATGTGGGGTTGGCATTGATTTCCCCACGAAGGAAACTTCCGTCGGGTCTTGGTTGGAGTCTACGGGAGGGATGTGTACTGCTGCCCAATATTTCAAGGTGGAAGGCGTGATTCTCGATTTGAACAGCTTGTACTGGGGTGGCTGGGTAGAACCCATGGTACTGCAGGTAAAGTCCCACAATAATTTGACAAAACTACCCGGGGTTGCATCTGGGGTTCTCAGATAAATACTAGGGCTCGACATGGCAAGAAATGGTTGTGAGGAGGGTGCACAAGTGAGCGGGTGCTTGGCAAGGTCACGCGGTGGCCTTTTTATAGCATTGGAACTGGGTCATTTTACCGTGGTGAAAGGTAATGAATTTTCCAGCTCGGCTCCAAGGGTCGGGGTCAAAGCTACAGATACACATATCTCACTAAAGTGACGTATCACTGTGGGAAATGTCGGAGTGGTTTTGGTAGCTGTGCCTGGGATAGAAAAATCACACTGCATGCTAATATATCCATGCAAGTCTACTATTTAAAACGGAGGCACGACGGGCTGCATTTATTTACAAGGTCACATGATTACAAAGCGAGGATACACTGGGACTCGACACTACTTGGGTGACTTAGTCTACCTCGTTTACATCCAAACGAGCGTGCCTTGTGGATGTCGAGGTTCCTCCACGGGTCTCACCATCGGAATCACCGGAGAGGGTTGAGCTACTGCAGCTCGGGGTAGCGATGATGACCATCGCGGGATTGTTGGCCACAGTTGCTGGAGTGTGCTCCCAAAAGGCGACGAAGCACTTCTGGGGTCATCAAAGCACCTTGGTTGATGGATGGGGCTGACCTCAGGGTCTCGATCGGGTGTCCGAACAACCCGACTGGGTTGTCGGTGTCGGGCTCGTTTCCTTCTCTCGCCGGGGCTCGACGAACCAGCTCTCCACGAGCTGCGATCAGATCAATGGTGATTTGATCGAACAGTTCTCCAGTGCACCTACATAGCGCACTAGGTGCAGCAATGCAGGATCCGTCTCGTGATCTCCGTTGGCAACTTGGGGTGGTCTACCATACCCTTCACGTCTGGGGTAGTAGTGGAACGAGCGACAGTTAACTCTGGGCGACAACTGCCGGAGTTGAACTATAGCCTCTCGTGCAGCTAGTTGGATGGCTTGTGGCTCAAACGAATTTGTCCTTCCGGTGAACACAGTAGGGCGTTACGTGACAGACCCCTACCATAGATGTGCACAATGGCCTGTAATTGATGACTCTCGCCGCTCATGGACCCTTGTTACACAACATATTCTGGGGGCTCTTCTAACGCATAGGCACGACGGGTGAGGTTTGCGAGTATGGTCACAAAACCTCCAAGGTTGGTTGCTGTGGTCTCGTTGTGCCCGACGGGACCAGGCATCGTGGCTCGGTTTGGGGTAGCGGCTGTGCTATGCTGGGTTGAGGCTAGCGTGCCCATTTTTATAGAAAAAGGGGACGGAGTCTTCCTTCGCACGCTTGCGAATAAGACAGATTATGTGTCGGTCACTGGCGCGTGATCGACCGGCTAGGCTTATAGGTTGGGCACCGACTGCCAAAAGTGTCGGGGTCACTGTGTGGCTGTCCTGGATGAGAAGCTTGGCTGGGTTTTGGTTAAGGTCTGGTGGGTTGGTTTTCCTAGGTTTATTGACCCGGCTAAGATAGGATTAGCCAATGCTCAGCCTGGCTCTGATACCAAGTCTGTGGCGTCCGGTTTTCCGGGTAATAAATTCCAGAAAATGGCCGTCGTGCTCATCAGCCCCAGGATTACTGTTAGCTGATGAGGCACCAACTTGATACAGAAAATTCCAAGCAAAACACAAATTATGTGGTACAAGACCATTACGGCCTGTGAGTACAACAAATGGTTTCTAGTGGTCGATGGCGAAGCGGTTTGTGGATCATCGGCGTCTATGGGACTCCATTTCCCACAGGAACAGTGACCGTGTTAATTCCTATCTTCGCGAGGCTGCTATCACCATTGCGTAGGTTCCGGGCTGGCATCGCAACGCTCCTCTCCACGCAAGATATCCGGCCAAGACAATAGCTGTGGGACAAGCCAAAGTGAGTACTTTGAATGTACTCGCAAACATTATGAACACAGGTATAATATAACAACCAATAATCATGCTTTGAAAATATTCTATGATCACAACGTTAGTCATAAAAGAAAATAAATTCCTTGATGCATGCAGGCAGGTTATTAAAATGTAACCATAAATATGTAACGACAGAGTAGGAATAAAGTGCACCATTCGGATGTCTGAAGCGACGTCTCAAATTGATGGTAAATAACAAGCATGCCTCAGTCGGGCGTCTGAGCGACACCACATAAAGGGCTTATAAGTAAAATAAATAACAAGCATGCCACGATGGAGCGTCTCAAATGACACCACATAAAGGGCTTATAAAGTAAAATAAATAACAAGCATGCCACGATTCAGGCGTCTCGGCGACACCACATAAAGGGCTTATAAAGTAAAATAAATAACAAGCATGCCACGACAAGGCGTCTCAAATGACACCGCATAAAGGGCTTATAAAGTAAAATAAATAACAAGCATACCCACGATAGGCGTCTCAAATGACACCGCATAAAGGGCTTATAAAGTAAAATAAATAGCAAGCATGCCACGATCAGGCGTCTCAAATGACACCGCATAAAGGGCTTATAAAGTAAAATAAATAACAAGCATGCCACAGTCGGGCGTCTCAGCGACACCGCATAAAGGGCTTATAAATAATCACAGTGAATACCCAGGAGGTAGAACCGTCCCAGGGATACTCAATAATTCAAATCATATAATGGGTTAGTCCACAATAAATAATAGTCATAATCATCACAAGTCCAAAGTCGGTATCCAAGTTTGGTTTAACAGTTTCTCCTCCGAAGACCGACACTAAGACAAACACTTGACCCATCCCAGACTGTAATCCTTAACCATGGACACGACTATTCGAATAGTTTTAATATCTCTGCAGAGGGTGTACTCTTTACCCACGAGTAACGGATTTCTTTAGTCCATCGGGACTAATTACATCACGGTCTTTTAGTCAAAAACACGCTGACTTGCACACACCAAATTAACTCACGGCGTGGAATCACCCACGACACTGTCAAGCAAAACTCTAAGTGGGGAGGCTACAACCTCGACGTAGCATGGGATCACAAAATTTATACTGCTACAAGAAACTAGGGGAGCTACCCCTTCGGCTACAACCGAAACACCCATGCCCCCGGTTCAGATGGCATGCCTACCGGATGCCTCCGGTATCTTCCATCATGGACTCTCTGTACGGTGTGTGCTAGGAAAGGGGTTGACAACTTACTGAACAGTACCCCACGTATGGCAGGGACAAGTGGTAGTACGAAACAAGTATGAGGGTTACTGCAACAAGACTCGATCTATGGTCGACTCAGGAGGTTTAAGCATTCCCTGCATGATTAGCATAACAAATATATTTCAATCAACAGGATCACCGCTCATTATACCTTACTATGCCATACCGGACATAACCGTCCCAACGGAGACCGGCGACAAGCTCACGCCTACCCAAGGGAGAGGCCTTCCCGGATTCCTTTCCGGCATGCATGTAAGGCACATGAGGATGATTACCATCACAAGTATATTCATTTCTAACAGCAAGGAAAAATCACTAATATGCATTCATGCAAAAGATCACATCACCACATAAAATAACGAGCTTTTCTGATGCAAGGTGGTGTTATAACCGCGTCAACTAACACACCAAAGATATTATGCCATGGTTCAGGATGCTTGCCTTCAAGGTGTGGAGAGGTAGGGTGCACTCCAAAACTTTTGAAAGTTTTCTCCTTTCTCTCCAAAATCCTATTGAAAATATTTTTGAATCAACACACATTCCCAAAACAGCACAAAAAAGTAGTCTGAATTTTTTTCAAATAAATCTTAAAATATACTAGACAAAATTTGAGAGATGTAGAAAAAAGAATCAACTCATTTGGAGTTGTCATTAAAAAGTTATAGGCAGTGAAAGCTATGGTCAAAATCTGTTTTTAAAAAGAAAATAAAACAAAAAAAGAAAAACAATTCGGATTGACCACGTCGAAGGCGTATTCTAAAAATACGTTTCCACTTATCCAGCGTGGACCGTGCGTGGTCATCGACAGCAGTGGGCCGCCCATCGGGTCAGGTTTGACCAGTCCACGCACGCGTCGCCTCCTCCGGCCGAAACAGATGCGGAGCTCCGGCGAGGCTCGCCGGTGAATGACGGCACCGTTCGGAAAACGGAGGCCATCCGCGTGCTCAGGGGATCAATATGGTCACTCTGGTGGTTGATATAGTCTCTGGGGTGGACGGAGTTGCCGGCGGTGAGCTTCGCGGCGGACGGTGGTCGTCGGGCAAAGTGATTTTTCTCCCGCAATGAGTCCCGATCAAAATCGAGCAGGGGGATGGATTCACGAGGGGGAGAGGGAGTTTCTGGTGAAGAGAGTGGAGAGGGGGAGGTCCTGGTGGTGCTGGAATGGCCGGGGCGGTGGCGGCGGCTGCAGTTGTCGTAGACGGGGAAGAAGGCCTCCCTCCGACGATTGCAAGTTGTGGGGGTGCCATGAAGGTGGCCTGAGGTTGCCTACCTGCTCGAATGGGTTTGGGGGCCTCCTTATATACCGCAACGAGGTTGGTTAGCGGCGGCCGGATAAGCTCGTCGGCGAACCGCCTCCCTGTAGCGTCAGGGCGTCGTGGCGACGACGAGAGCTAGAGGACACTCGAGGGGATGAGGATGAGCTGTTCTAGGGGCAGGTGGCGAGCGGGAGAGGCTTGGGCGGCACCGACCTGGCAGAGGCGCGCTGCAGACGCGGGCGTGCCGCCAAGGCTCTGACGGCGGTGCTGCAGGGCACCAGAGCTGCTTGGCGTGATGCGGTGAGAGGGGGAGTGCGTGGCGCGGCTCTGTGGCGTGGGCAAAAACCAGGGGCGCGACATGGCGGCTCTGGCATGGCACGTGCAAAACGCGCGCTCTGCTCGCGCCCAGAGCACGCACGGGACGTGCTCGACGAAATGCCAGGGCGTGATAGAGGTCTCGGGTGAGGCTGGGAATTAACAGACCTAGGTTATGAGTAGCTAGGAGTCTATTGGACAAGGTAGTTAGGCAAGGGAATCAAGATCACAGTGCAAGCTAAGACTCATGTCAAAACTGGTCATGCCTACAGGGTGCTCGACAGAAAGCCACATGCACCTAGGCATTTCTTGGAGTGGTAAAATCTTCCAGAGTGGGGTCTCTTTAGGAGAGAGAGAGGGTGGTAAGGTTAGTTTGTGTCGCGAACTGTTTTTCCGGGTATTAAATTCCAGAAAATGGCCGTCGTGCTCATCAGCCCCAGGATTACTGTTAGCTGATGAGGCTTCAACTTGGTACAGAAAATTCAAGCAAAATACAGGATATGTAGTACAAGACCATTACGGCTGCGAGTACGACAAATGGTTTCTAGTGGTTGATGGCGGAAGCGGTTTGTGGATCATTAGTGGAACTCCATTTCCTACGGGAACAGCTGACCAGGTTAACTCCTATCTTCGCGAGGCTGCTATCACTGTTGCTTAGGTTCCAGGGCGGTCATCGCAACGCTCCTCTCCACGCAAGAAATCTGGCCAAGACAATAGCCATGGACAAGCCAGTGAGTACTTTGAATGTACTCGCAAACATTAAGAACACAGGTATAATATAACAATCAATAATCATACCTTGAAGAATATTTTATGATCACAACGTCAGTCATAAAAAATGAAATCCTTGGTGCATGCATGTGGATTATTAATAAGTGACCACAAATGTGTAATGACGGAGCAGCAATAAATGCCACAGTCGGGCGTCTAAAGGACACCACATAAATGGCTTATAAGATAAATAACAAGCATGCCACAGTCGGGCGTCTGAGCGACACCACATAAAGGGCTTATAAGATAAATAACAAGCATGCCACCACGGTTAGGCGTCCGAGCGACACCACATAAAGGGCTTATAAGATAAATAACAAGCATGCCACGAGTCGAAGGCGTCGAGCGACACCACATAAAGGGCTTATAAGATAAATAACAAGCATGCCACAGTCGGGCGTCTGAACGACACCACATAAAGGGCTTATAAGATAAATAACAAGCATGCCACAGTCGGGCGTCTGAGCAACACCACATAAAGGGCTTATAAGATAAATAACAAGCATGCCACAGTCGAGCGTCTGAACGACACCACATAAAGGGCTTATAAGATAAATAACAAGCATGCCACAGTCGGGCGTCTGAGCGACACCACATAAAGGGCTTATAAGATAAATACAGTGAATATCCAGGAGGTAGAACCGTCCCAGGGATACTCAATAATTCAAATAATATAAAGGGGTTAGTCCATAATAATAATCATCATAACCATCACAAGTCACGAATCATAAACCAAGTTCTGGTTTAGTAGTTTTCTTCCGAAGACTGACACTAAGACCGATACTTGACCCATCCCAGACTGTAATCCTATAACCCAGGACACGGCTATTCGAGTAGGTTTAATCTCTGCAGAGGGTGTACTCTTTACCCACGAGTAACGGATTCCTTTAGTCCATCGGGACTAATTCCATCTACGGTCTTTTAATTGAAAACACACCTGACTTGCACACACCAGCTTAACTTATCGGGTGCCCGGAATCACCCATGACACTTGTTAAGCAAAACTCTAAGTGGGAGGCTACAACCTCGCGTAGCATGGGATCAAATTTATACCGCATGGCGCTCTAAGGGGTGGCCTCCTCTCGGTCTCAACCAGAAACACCCATGCCCCCGGACCAGGTGGCATGCCTACCGGCTTCAACCGATATCTTCCACCATGGCCTCTCTGTACGGTGTGTGCTAGAAAGGGGTTGACGACTGACTGAACCGTACCCCACGTATGGCAAGGACAAGTGGTAGTACGAAACAAGTATGGGGTTACTGGAACAAGACTTGATCTATGGTCGACTCAGGAGGTTTAAGCATTCCCTGTATGATTAGCATAACAAAATATTTCAAAACAACAGGATCACCGCTCATTATACCTTACTATGACAAACCGGCCATAACCGTCCCAACGGAGACCGGCGACAAGCTCACGCCTACCCAAGGCAGAGGCCTTCCTGGGTTTCCTTTCCGGCATGCATGTAAGGCACATGACGATGATTACCATCACAAGTATAATCATTTCCAACAGCAAGGAAAATCACAAATATGCATTCATGCAAATGATCATATCACATGAAATAACGAGCTCTTCGAAAAGAGGTGGTGTTATAAACGTGTCGGCTAATACACCAAAAGTATTATGCCGGGGTTCAGAATGCTTGCCTTCAAGTTGTGGAGGGGTGAGGTGCTTTCCAAAACTTTTGAAAGTTTTCTCCCCTCTCTTCAAAACCCTAATTGAAATATATTTGAATTAACACACATTTTCAAAACAGCACAAAAAAAGTTGTCTGATTTTTTTGAAATAAATCTTAAAATAAACTAGACAATATTTTTGAGTGGTAGGAAAAAGAATCAACTCATTTGGAGTTTTATTTAAAAAGTTACATCCAGTCAAAGTTTAGTCAAAACTGTTATTTAAAAAGAAACAGAAAAGGAAACGTTTCAATAAAACACATACATGTTGAAATCGTATTTTAGGTTTACGCTTCCAGTTACTCCAGCGTGGATGGTACGCTGAAGTCAGCGACAAAGGGTCCCGCCTGGCCCATCGTCGTTTGACTGGTCCACCTCCCCTCTTCTTCCTCTGTCCCGAGCGGAGGCGGGACTCCGGCGACCGTCGCCGGCGAACGGCGGGTCCTTGTGGGAAGCTGAGGGCGGGGGTGGATCCGCGGATCTAGGGCGATCCTTTCGGTGGTTGCAGGGTTGTCGGAGGTGGAGGGATTCACCGTCGACGAGCTTTGCGGCGGCCGGTGGTTTCGGGAGCGAAGTGAGTTTGCGGTGATGGTGGCTCTCCATCGCAGCTGGGGGTCTGGGTGGCACCGCAAGGAGTGGAGTCGTTTGGTGGCGTTGGGAGGGCTGGGGAGGCTCTGGTTGTGCCGAACGGAGCTGGGAGGCGGCGGTGGCAGAACTGGCCGGAGTTGGTGAAGACGACCTCTTCCCCCTCAATTGACGGCAACGGGGGCACTAGGTGGATGGTGTGATCTGCCCGAGTGCTCGGATGGGCTCAGAGCTTCTTAAATAGGCACGACAAGGCGGTTCCACGGCGGTGGGGATAAGATCGCCGACGACCGACGTTCTGTAGCAGCAGGGGGATGTGGCGGGGCTGAGGATGGCGGCAGGAGCTAGCGGACGAGCGAGCACCGCCTGTGGCGAAGCTGGCGAGTGAGAGTGGCTCGGGCGGCGCCGACACGGTCGGGGCCTGCATGCGGCCGTTAGCTAGCCGCCACGGCCGTCCGGACGGTGGCGCTGTGGAGTGCCAGAGGTGGTCGGGGTGGCGTGGCGGTGCAGGGGGATACGTGGCGTGCTAGCATCTGTTGTCCAAGGTTCGGAACGGGTGCGGGGCGAGACACGACGGCTTGGGCGCACGTGCGTGCCAAACGCACGCTCTGGGCATGCCCAGAGCACGCCCGGGACATGTTCGCTCAAATGCCAGTGCCTGCTAGAGGTCGCGGGTGAGGCTGGCAAGAGACAGGGCTAGGTTAGGGTTAGTCAGAAGGTAAATGGGCATGGTGGTTAGGTCAGGTGGCCAAGTTCATAACGAAAACTTGAAATCATGCCAAATCTGGCTATGCACTCAGGGTGTTTGTCAAAATGCCAAGGGCATCTAGGTAATACTTGGGGTGGCCGAATTCTCCAGATCAGGGTCGCTTTAGATCAAAGAAAGGGTGGTAAGGTTAGTTTGCCCAAAGCTCAAACTTGCTAGTGCAAGTTTTGCAAAACTTCAGATCTGGACAGAAAGTAAATGGCATTACCTCATGAACCAAAAATGATCCAATGGGTGCATGCTCCTGGACTTAGAGGTTTAACAGGGAGGACTATAAGTAGGGAAGAGAATCAAGGACAAAGGGGCAACTAAAAATGTGGTTCTTTGTACAAATCCTCAAGTTGAACCAGAATAGAAAAGAGGTTGATTTACTCAATTTTCCAAAGAACATCACTAGGTTTTTGCAAAAAGTTGAATTGCATGCTATTACTGACATCCCATAATTTTGGTAGAAGTTTTAAAGAAATATATGAATAGGTTGTAGTGTAAAACTGCTCACTGGACTAGATTTTAAGATAAGGTGTAGAGCTCAAAAATATCTAAAGAACAGAAGATATTATTGCATAAAAGTGGTTTAAATACATCACATGACATCTCCAAATTTTTGTGAGATTTTTGAATGAATTTATAAAAGGGTTGTAGTACAAATGAGACCATAAAACTATGGGAAAACATTCTTCAAGAAAATTAAAGACCAGGAAGTATATTATATAATTAATTCTCCTGATAAAAGAGAAGATTTTCTTGAGAGGGCAAACAAGTCCAATATCATAAATGAAAGGTTTTCAATTTAGGGGATAACTCCAAGATAACCAAGAAAAGAATGGTTTTGAAAACAAGAAAGTCCAAGAAAAGAAAAATTTAAATTGCTGGCAAGATCTTAATTAACAAAACAAGGTTAAAATTTTTGGGGTGTCACAACACTACCCCCTTAAGAAAAATCTCGTCCTCGAGATTTGCTAGGAGCTGCTTTAAAAAAACCCGCATTAAAAGAAAAATGGCTACAGTGAGGGGCAATAAGTGGTGCAAAAATATAGTGTGGGACACCGGCGCTGCGTGGAAAAATCTACGGTTTTTGGGGGAGTAATAACTTCTAAATTTAATAATACGCTGGTCGTACCCGAGAGCACAGGGCTCTCTCTGGCTGACAGGTGGACCCGGGTCCATGGTCAGCCTCTTCTCCTTCCTCTGGCTCCTTCTTCTCCCTCTCTCCTGTGCGCTTTCCCGCGCTTTCTCCACCGGTGACGCCTAGCGGGTCGGGTATCTAGGCCGTACTGCGGTAGTGCACGGCGTGCTAGCTGCCGGTGCAGCGTGCACTCACCTCGCGGGCCAGTGCGCTATCGGCACTGCTCGCGGATTTGCCTCCGAACACTGGCGGTCGGGCGACGAGCGGCACTGGTGGACCTCGCCCACCGTACACCAAGCTCGAGCTATAAAACGGCCGAGGTGTTCTCCTCCTTTCCTCATACCTGGCGTCGCTCCTCCTCCTCCGTTTCCGTTGGCCGGAGCTCGAGACGAGGCTCTAATGGTGGAGGTGGTGCCGGACTGGTACGTGATCCTGTTGTGCGGAGGGCTGGCAGCGGTGCTGGGGCTCTCCGTGCTCTTGTGTGTGATGATCCTCGATGATCGTCGCGATGCTGCTGCTCGGGTGCTGGCTCTCCGCGGTGGCGGTGACCACGAGGAGTAGGTGGGGGTGTGTCGCGTGCTAACTGTTGCTCGGAGGTGCTTAGTTAGATGCAACACAGTTGCAAAATTTTGCAAGCGGTGTATGTGTTCGTGTAATTGTGGTTGTGAGTCTGCTGCCATGGTGCTGCGTGAAGTAAATAATCTATGTCGTGAGAATATACATGCTGCAGCAACTCAGGGAAAAGAAAACTCACTCCAGGATTTTACCGCGAGAGAAAACCGTAATACACTAGAGTCAAACGGCAATAGAACTACTCAATTTAATAGAAACTAAAAGATTTAATCGCCGCGAAAAACTCGGGGTACCACGCACAAGTCACAACACATAAACACAGTTGCAGGAGTAAACACAGCAGTGACATCTATATTAAAAACGGTAACTGGACGGGGTCCCGAGAAAACGTTTCCGGTACTGGGATACACTCTTCTTCTATCGGAGAAAGTGGATTGACCAGTCGATGAATGTGTCTCTCCTGGTCGGGCCTCAGTGATCTGCCGATGGCGATCTGAGGATTTAAATCCGCGAGGCTCTGTAGATAACCCATCACATGTTGGGTTAAACGTTCTTGAGCGATGACGTACTGGACAAGGTTGGCCAGGACTGGGTCTCTCTCAATTCGTCCACCGGGAAAAGATGTTACTCCTCCGGGTGCTGCACGGCTCGGAAAGTAATAATACCCTCGTTCGATGTCAAAGTGCACATGAATCGAAGGCGAGCAAGCGCTTCATATGCAGCAGCTTCTACGGCCATATGTGGGGTTGGCATAGATTTCCCTACGAAGGAGACCTCCGTTGGATCTTGGTTTGGGTTTACGGGAGGGATGCTTACTGCTGCCCAATATCTCGAGGTGGAGGGGGTGATTCTTGATTTGAACAGCTCGTACAGGGGTAGCTGGGTAGCGCCCATGGTAATGCAGGTAAAATCCCACAATATCTTTAAAGAACTACTTGGGGTTGCATCTGGGGTTCTCAGGTAAATACTAGGGCTCGACATGGCAAGAAAAGGTTGTGAGGATGGTGCACAAGGTGAGGGGTGCTTGGCAGGGTCACGCAGTGGCCCTTTATAGCACCGGAGATGGGTCATTTTACCGTGGTAAAAGGTAAAGAAATTGGCCGGCTCAGCTTGGGGTCAAGCCACAGATACACACATCTCACTAAAGTGACGTATCACTGTGGGGGGGTTGTCGGGCGATTCTTGGTAGCTGCGCCAAGGATAGAGAAATCACAATCGCATGCTAATATATCGATGCAAGGCTACTATATAAAAGCAGAGGCACGGCGACAGTGCGTTAACTTAAGTGGTCACGGTGGTTACAAAGCGAGGATACACCGGGACTCGACACTACTCGAGTGACTTAGTCTACTTCGTTTACATCCAAGCGGGCGTGCCTTGTGGATGTCGAGGCTTCTCCACGGGTCTCACCATCGGAATTAGCTGGAGAGGGTTGGGGGGCTGCAGGCTCGGGGTAGCGATGATGACCATCGCGGGGATTGTTGACCACAACCCCGTTGGAGTGTGCTCCCAGGAGGCGATGAAGCACTTCCGGGGTCATCAAAGCACCTTGGCTGACGGCTGGGGCTGACCTCAGTGTCTCGATCGGGTGTCCGAACAGCACGACTGGGTTGTCGGTGTTGTGCTCGATCTCTTCTCTCGCCGGGGCTCGACGAACCAGCTCTCCACGAGCTGCAATCAGATCAATGGTGATTTGATCAAACAGTTCCTCTAGTGCACCTACATAGCGCACTAGGTGCAACAATGCAGGATCTGTCTCGTGATCTCCGTTGGCAACTTGGGGTGGTCTACCGTACCCTTCACGTGCAGGGTAGTAGTGGAGCAATGACAGTTAACTACGGGCGACAAGTGCACGAGATGAACTATAGCCTCTCGAGCAGCTAGTTGGATGGCTTGTGGCTCAAAGGAAGTTGTCCTTCGGTGAACACCGTAGGGCGCTGGACGCTAGACCCCTACCGTAGATGTGTCTGATGGCCCAGGTGTGGCGCTCACCACTCATGGGTCCTTGGTACACAACATATTCAGGTGGCTCTTCTAACGCATAGGCACGGCGGGTGAGGTTTGCGAGTATGGTCACAAAGCCTCCAAGGTTGGTTGCTGTGGTCTCATTGTGCACGACGGGGCCGGGCATTGTGGCTTGGTTTGGGGAAGATGATGTGCAGTGCTGGGTTGGGACTAGCGTGCCCTTTTTATAGAAAAAGGGGACGGAGTCTTCCTTCGCATGCTTGCGAACGAGACACCTTGGGTGCTGGTCACTGGTGCGTGATCGACAGGCTAAGTTGATAGGTTTGTCACCGACTGCCAAAAGGTGTCGGGTCACTGTGTGGCTATCTTGCACGAGAAGCTTGGCCGGGGTTTGCTTATGGCTTGGTGGGTTGTTTGCCTAAGTTTAATGACCTGGCTAAGGTAGGATTAGCCAATGGTCAGCCTGGCTCTCATACCAAGTCTGTCGCGACCGGTTTTTCCGGGTATTAAATTCCAGAAAATGGTCGTCGTGCTCATCAGCCCCGTGATTAATTGTTAGCTGATGAGGCTTCAACTTGGTACAGAAAATTCAAGCAAAATACAGGATATGTAGTACAAGACCATTCTGGCCTGCGAGTACGACAAATGGTTTCTAGTGGTTGATGGCGGAAGCGGTTTGTGGATCATTAGTGGAACTCCATTTCCCACGGGAACAGCTGACCAGGTTAACTCCTATCTTCGCGAGGCTGCTATCACTATTGCTTAGGTTCCGGGGCGATCATCGCAACGCTCCTCTCCACGCAAGAAATCTGGCCAAGACAATAGCCAGGGACAAGCCAGTGAGTACTTTGAATGTACTCGCAAACATTAAGAACACAGGTATAATATAACAATCAATAATCATGCCTTGAAGAATATTTTATGATCACAACGTCAGTCATAAAAATTGAAATCCTTGGTGCATGCAAGTGGATTATTAATAAGTGACCACAAATGTGTAATGACGGAGCAGCAATAAATGCCACAGTCAGGCGTCTGAACGACACCACATAAAGGGCTTATAAGATAAATAAAAAGCATGCCACCGTCGGGCGTCTGAGCGACACCACATAAAGGGCTTATAAGATAAATAACAAGCATGCCACAGTCAGGCGTCTGAACGACACCACATAAAGGGCTTATAAGATAAATAACAAGCATGCACAGTCGGGCGTCTGAGCGACACCACATAAAGGGCTTATAAGATAAATAACAAGCATTCCATAGTCGGGTGTCTGAACGACACCACATAAAGGGCTTATAAGATAAATAACAAGCATGCCACAGTCGGGCGTCTGAGCGACACCACATAAAGGGCTTATAAGATAAATAACAAGCATGTTACAGTCAAGGCCCCGAGCGACACCACATAAAGGGCTTATAAGATAAATAACAAGCATGCCACGGTCGAGCGTCTGGCGACACCACATAAAGGGCTTATAAGATAAATACAGTGAATATCCAGGAGGTAGAACCATCCCAGGGATACTCAATAATTCAAATAATATAAAGGGGTCAGTCCATAATAATAATCATCATAACCATCACGAGTAACGAATCAAAACCAAGTTCTGGTTTAGTAGTTTTCCTCTGAAGACTGACACTAAGACCGATACTTGACCCATCCCAGACTGTAATCCTATAACCCAGGACACGGCTATTCGAGTAGGTTCAATCTCTGCAGAGGGTGTACTCTTTACCCACGAGTAATGGATTCCTTTAGTCCATCGGGACTAATTCCGTCTACGGTGTTTTAATTGAAAACACACCTGACTTGCACACACCAGCTTAACTTACCGGTGTCTGGAATCACCCATGACACTTGCTAAGCAAAACTCTAAGTGGGGAGGCTACAACCTCGCGTAGCATGGGATCAAATTTATACCGCACGCTCTAAGGGGTGGCCTCCCCTCTCAGTCTCAACCGGAAACACCCATGCCCCCGGACCAGGTGGCATGCCTACCGGCTTCAACCGATATCTTCCACCATGGCCTCTCTGCATGGTGTATGCTAGAAAGGGGTTGACGACTGACTGAACCGTACCCCACGTATGGCAGGGACAAGTGGTAGTACAAAACAAGTATGGGGTTACTGGAACAAGACTTGATCTATGGTTGACTCAGGAGGTTTAAGCATTCCCTGTATGATAAGCATAACAAAATATTTCAAAACAACAGGATCACCGCTCATTATACCTTACTATGCCAAACCGGCCATAACCGTCCCAACGGAGACCGGCGACAAGCTCACGCCTACCCAAGGCAGAGGCCTTCCCGGGTTTCCTTTCCGGCATGCATGTAAGGCACATGAGGATGATTACCATCAGAAGTATAATCATTTCCAACAGCAAGGAAAATCACAAATATGCATTCATGCAAATGATCATATCACATGAAATAACGAGCTCTTCAAAAAGAGGTGGTGTTATAAACGTGTCGGCTAATACACCAAAAGTATTATGCTTAGGGGTTGAGAATACTTGCCTTCAAGTTGTGGAGGGTGAGGTGCTTTCCAAAACTTTTGAAAGTTTTCTCCCTCTCTTCAAAACCCTAATTGAAATATATTTGAATTAACACACATTTTCAAAACAGCACAAAAAGTTGTCTGAATTTTTTGAAATAAATCTTAAAATAAACTAGACAATATTTTTGAGTGGTAGGAAAAAGAATCAACTCATTTGGAGTTTTATTTAAAAAGTTACATCCAGTCAAAGTTTAGTCAAAACTGTTATTTAAATAGAAACAGAAAAGGAAACGTTTCAATAAAACACGTACACGTCGAAAGCGTATCTTAGGTTTACCCTTCCACTTACTCCAGCGTGGGCCAGTGATGCGAGTCCTTGACAGTGGGCCCGCCTTTGGCCCATCGGGTCGTTTGATCGTCCACCTCCCTCTTCTTCCTCATCCAGGGGAGGCGGGACTCCATCGACCATCTCCGGCGAACGGCGGGTCCTTGTGGGAAGCTGAGGGCGGGGGTGGATCCGTGGATCTAGGGCGATCCTTCCGGTGGTTGCAGGGTTGTCGGAGGTGGAGGGATTCACCGTCGACGAGCTTCGCGGAGGCCGGTGGTTTCGGGAGCGAAGTGATTTTGCGGTGATGGTGGCTCTCCGTCGCAGCTGGGGGTCTGGGTGGCACCACAAGAATGAGTGGAGTCGTTTGGTGGCGTTGGGAGGGCTGGGGAGGCTCTTGTTGTGCCGAACGGAGCTGGGAGGCGGCGGTGGCAGAACTGGCCGGAGTTGGTGAAGACGGCCTCTTCCCCCTCAATTGACGGCAACGGGGGCACTAGGAGGATGGTGTGATGCTGCCCGAGTGCTCGGATGGGCTCAGAGCTTCTTAAATAGGCACGACAAGGCGGTTCCACGGCGGTGGGGATAAGATCACCGGCGATCAAGCGCTCAGAGCGAGGGGACGTGGCGGAAATTTGAGGATGGCAGCAGGAGCTAGCGGACGGCGGAGCACTACTCGAGGCGGTGGCGGGAGTGGTTTCGGGCGGCGCCGACACGGTCGGGGCCTGCATGACCGTCGTTACTAGCCGCCACGGCCGTCCGGAAGGTGGCGCTGTGGAGTGCCAGAGGTGGTCGGGGTGGCGTGGCGGTGCAGGGGGATACGTGGCATGCTAGCAGCTGTTGGCCAAGGTTCGGAATGGGTGCGGGGCGAGACACGGCGGCTCGGGCGCACGTGCATGCCAAACGCACGGTCTGGGCGTGCCCAGAGCACGCCCGGGACGTGTTCGCTGAAATGCCAGTGCCTGCTAGAGGTCGCGGGTGAGGCTGGCAAGAGAAAGGGCTAGGGTAGGGTTAGTCAGAAGGTAAATGGGCATGGTGGTTAGGTCAGGTGGCCAAGTTCATAATGAAACCTTGAAATCATGCCAAATCTGGCTATGCACTCAGGGTGTTTGTCAAAATGCCAAGGGCATCTAGGCAATACTTGGGGTGGCCAAATTCTCCAGATCAGGGTCTCTTTAGATGAAAGAAAGGGTGGTAAGGTTAGTTTGCCCAAAGCTCAAACTTGCTAGTGCAAGTTTTGCAAAACTTCAGATCTGGACAGAAAGTAAATGGCATTACCTCATGAACCAAAAATGATCCAATGGGTGCATGCTCCTGGACTTAGAGGTTTAACAGAGAGGACTATAAGTAGGGAAGAGAATCAAGGACAAAGGGGCAACTAAAAATGTGGTTGCTGTACAAATCCTCAAGTTGAACCAGAATAGAAAAGAGGTTGATTTACTCATTTTTCCAAAGAACACCACTAGGTTTTTGCAAAAAGTTGAATCGCATGCTATTACTGACATCCCATAATTTTGGTAGAAGTTTTAAAGAAATATATGAATAGGTTGTAGTGTAAATCTGCTCACTTGACTAGATTTTAAGATAAGGTGTAGAGCTCAAAAATATCTAAAGAATAGAAGATATTATTGCATAAAAGTGGTTTAAATACATCACATGACATCTCCAAATTTTTGTGAGATTTTTGAATGAATTTATAAAAGGGTTGTAGTACAAATGGGACCATAAAACTATGGGAAAACATTCTTCAAGAAAATTAAAGATCAGGAAGAATATTATACAGTTAATTCTCCTGATAAAAGAGAAGATTTTCTTGAGAGGGCAAACAAGTCCAATATCATAAAATAAAGGTTTTCAATTTAGGGGATAACTCCAAGATAACCAAGAAAAGAATGGTTTTGAAAACAAGAAAGTCCAAGAAAAGAAAAATTTAAATTCCTGGCAAGATCTTAATTAACAAAACAAGGTTAAAATTTTTGGGGTGTCACAGTTTGCCAAATGAAGAAACTTGTTAGTGCAAGTTTTGCAAAACTTCAATTCTGGACAGGGAGTAAATGGTATTATTACATGAACAAAAAAATGTCCCAATGAGTGCATGCTCCTGGACTTAGGGGTTTTGTAGGGTTGACTACAAGCATGTGAAAGCACAAGAGCACTAGAGCAAGAATGAACATGGTTGCAGTGGAAAACACCAGGCTGGTCCAGAATGAAAAAGAGGTTGATTCACTCAATATTTTCAAATAACATCACTGGGTATTTGCATAAAGTTGAATCATAGGCTACTACCAGCATCCCATAATTTTGGTGGACGCTAGAAAGAAGTATTTAAATGAGTTGCAGTGCAAAATTGCCCACTGGACCAGAGAAGAAAATATGATGTAGAGCTCAAAATATTTAATGAATGAAATATCTTTTTTGCATAAAAGTGGTTTGGTGACATCACAGGACATCCCCAAATTTTGGTGGAATTTTTGAAAGAATTTATAAAAGGGTTGCAGTCCAAAAAGGACCATAAAACCATGTGAAAACCATTTTTCAAGAAAATAAAGACTATGGAGATTATTATATAATTAATTCCTCTGATGAATTTTTTTTCTTGAGAGGATAAACAAGTCCAATAACATATTTGAAAAGTTTTCACTGAAGGAAATAACTCCCTGATAAAAAGGAAGGAAAAAATTTAGAAAAACAAAAGGGAGCCTAGAAAATAAAAGTTTTTAATTTCCTGGCAAAATTTTAAATAACAAAACAAGGTTAAAATTTTGGGGTGTTACATATAGTATCTCTATTGGCAAGTTTAATTGTAACATCGATATCTTCTATTTCAGCGGGTGCAATTTCATGCTTAATTTCTTCATACAAGGTAATAGGTATAACACTAGCACTAGCACCCATATCACATAAGCCATGATAACAATGATCTCTTATTTTAACAGAAATAACAGGCACTCCTACCACAGGTTTATGTTTATATTTAGCGCCAGGTTTAGCAATTCTAGAAGATTCACCACAGAATTGAATAACATGCCCATCAATATTATCAGACAAGAGATCTTTAACAATAGCAATATTAGGTTCTACTTTGACTTGCTCGGGAGGTGTATAAGTTCTAATATTGCTTTTACAAACAACATTTGAAGTTTTAGCATGATTCTTTATTCTAACAGGGAAGGGTGGTTTCTCAACATAAGAAGTGGGGACAATAGGATCATTATAAGTGACAGTTTTTTCTTCAACTTTAATAGGTGCAACTACTTTTACTTCTATGGGAGGATGATATTTAAACCACTTCTCCTTGGGGAGATCAACATAAGTAGCAAAAGATTCACAGAAAGAAGCTACTATTTCAGAGTCAAATCCATATTTAGTGCTAAACTTACGGAAGATATCGATATCCATAAAAGATTTAACACAATCAAACTTAGGTGTCATACCTGACTCCTTACCTTCGTCGAGATCCCAATCCTCAGAGTTGCGTTTAATTCTATACAATATATCCCATCTGAATTCAATAGTCTTCATCATAAAAGAGCCAGCACAAGAAGTATCGAGCATGGTGCGATTGTTATCAGAAAGCCGAGCATAAAAATTCTGAAGAATTGTCACTCTTGAGAGCTCATGATTGGGGCATGAATATAACATTGATTTAAGCCTCCCCAAGCTTGAGCGATGCTTTCTCCTTTGCGAGGCCAAAAATTATATATATAATTGCGATCACGATGAACAAGATGCATAGGGTAATATTTTTGATGAAATTCCAATTTCAATCTTTTATAGTTCCATGATATCGTATCATCACATAGCCTATACCATGTCAATGCATCTCCCTTCAAAGATAAAGAGAAGACCTTCTTCTTAGCAACGTCATCGGGTATACCTGCAAGCTTAAATAATCCACAAACTTCATCCACATATATTAAGTGCTCATCAGGATGCTTTGTTCCATCTCCTGTAAAAGGATTAGCTAGCAGTTTTTCCATCATACCAGAAGGAAATTCAAAAGGAGTTTCATTTTCAATAGGTTCAGTAGGTTGAGGAGCAACACTTTGCTCTACTGGATGGGGTGAAGATACCCCGAACAAGCCCCTCAGAGAATTACTTTCCATAGTAACAAGTGATAGTAAATTTCAGCACACTATATAAAATTTTCCTTACCAAAGGCGCTACACTCCCCGGCAACGGCGCTAGAAAAGAGTCTTGATGACCCACAAGTATAGGGGATCTATCGTAGTCCTTTCGATAAGTAAGAGTGTCGAACCCAACGAGGAGCAGAAGGAAATGATAAGCGGATTTCAGCAAGGTATTCTCTGCAAGTACTGAAATAAGTGGTAATAGATAGTTTTGTGATAAGATAAATTGTAACGAGCAACAAGTAACAAGAGTAAATAAAGTGCAGCAAGGTGGCCCAATCCTTTTTGTAGCAAAGAACAAGCCTGGACAAACTCTTATAATAGGAAAAGCGCTCGAGGACACATGGGAATATCGTCAAGCTAGTTTTCATCACATTCATATGATTCGCGTTCGGTACTTTGATAATTTGATATGTGGGTGGACGGTGCTTGGGTGCTGTTCTTACCTGAACAAGCATCCCACTTATGATTAACCTCTATTGCAAGCATCCACAACTACAACAAAAGTATTAAGGTAAACCTAACCATAGCATGAAACATATGGATCCAAATCAGCCCCTTACGAAGCAACACATAAACTAGGGTTTAAGCTTCTGTCACTCTAGCAACCCATCATCTACTTATTACTTCCAAATGCCTTCCTCTAGGCCCAAATAATGGTGAAGTGTTATGTAGTCGACGTTCACATAACACCACTAGAGGCTAGACAACATACATCTCATCAAAATATCGAACGAATACCAAATTCACATGACTACTAATAGCAAGACTTCTCCCTTGTCCTCGTGAACAAACATAACTACTCACAAAGCATATTCATGTTCATAATCGGAGGGGTAATAATATGCATAAAGGATCTGAACATATGATCTTTCACCAAATAAACCAATTAGCATCAACTACAAGGAGTAATCAACACTACTAGCAACCTACTAGCACCAATCCGGACTTGGAGACAAGAATTGGATACAAGAGATGAACTAGGGTTTTGAGAGGAGATGGTGCTGGTGAAGATGTTGATGGAGATTGCCCTCTCCCGATGAGAGGAGCGTTGGTGATGATGATGGTGATGATTTCCCCCTCTCGGAGGGAAGTGTCCCCGACAGAACAGCTCTGCCGGAGCCCTAGATTGGTTCAGCCAAGGTTCCGCCTCGTGGCGGCGGAGTCTCGTCCCGAAAGGTTGCTTATTAATTTTTTTTCTTGACGAAAGACTTCATATAGGAGAAGATGGGCGTGGGAGAGCCATCAGGGGGCCCACGAGGTAGGGGGCGCGCCCCCCACCCTCGTGAGCAGGGTGTGGGCCCCTGGCCTTCATCTTTGGCGATGCTTTTTCTCTATTTATTTTAAGATATTCCGTGGAGTTTCAGGACTTTTGGAGTTGCGCAGAATAGGTCTCCAATATTTGCTCCTTTTCCATCCCAGAATTCCAGATGCCGACATTCTCCCTCTTCATGTAAATCTTGTAAAATAAAAGAGAATAGCCATAAGTATTGTGACATAATGTGAAATAACAGCCCATAATGCGATAAATATCGATATAAAAGCATGATGCAAAATGGACGTATCAGCAGCATGCTCGTCAATTTATCCGGCACTTCCGGGTCTTCGGAAGCCGCCGTTGGAACACGGCATCCCTTTGAAGGAACCCGTTTGTTCGTCCCTACAATCATCTCCGGTCGTAAACCAGATAGTCCGGGGCCTTCATTGTTGGCCCCCGAACCATGGGCGACTGGGGTATCACCTCCGGGTGATGTCTTCTTCATCCCCCGCACTGCTTGCTGATCGGGAGAGACCCTCCGGGATGACATTTCACAGTCGTCCGCCTTATTGGGCGAGGAAATTTGTGGAGGCGTTTCGCTCTCCATCATATCCGGAAGAAGGTCCCCCGGGGAAGAGGATTGTTGAAGAGGATGGTGTGCCGGACTGCAAAATATATATTCCCAATGTTACCTTGGTAACGGGAAAGGGACGAGATATGTTTAAGAACTCCCTTGTTCAACTTACAATTTGGCCAGAGGCTTATCCGCACTATGGAACTGTGCGACAACGTCGTCTTCCAAGCCTGAGCCGCCTGATGATGGCATCTTGCCTCGCTTGGGGGCCTTTTCCTCCCAATCTTTGGAGGCGCCCCTTTTCTTACCCTGGGGGGAAGGTACCTTGACTTCTCCTTCACTTTTGTCTTTGGACAACGGAATTTTGATTCCCCCGGGCGCAGTGCCTGATATACCTTCGGGGTGTAAGCCGCTTTCTTCCTTTCCGCTTTCTGCCTTGTCCCGCTCCACAGGCATCTGGAACGGTGCCGGGGCTAGCATCCTTGTTAGCAGGGAATCCGCCGAGTCTTCAGGGGGGGGGGGGCGAACACCTGATTCGCTCCGCTCTCTTTATCCATCCCTGGGAATAGGCACTATGCTTAGTAACATATTACAGTGTACTCAAAGTATTTGGGAGTTAAGCACTTACCGAGGTATCCGGATGGTTGCAATCGAGGTTGATGTCCTCGATGGTATCCGGCCATTGTTTTCGTTTTCCGAAAAACAATTTCCACATCCCTTTGTGTGTAGTGCCAAAGAAGTGTTGGAGGGTTCGCGCTCCTTCTGGATTAAACTCCCACAGGCGGAGAGGCCGTTGTTGGCACGGTAGAGTCCGGTGAACTAGCATTACTTGAACCACATTGATAAGATCGATGTCCTTCTCGAGGAGGCTTCAGATGCGGCTCTGCAGAGTTTGCACTTCATCAATTGATCCCCAATCTAGCCTGAGGGAGTCCTGGATTAGGGGGTGTCCGGATAGCCGAACTATCACCGTTGGCCGGACTCCTGGACTATGAAGATACAAGATTGAAGACTTCGTCCCGTGTCCGGATGGGACTTTCCTTGGCATGGAAGGCAATCTTGGCGATACGGATATGTAGATCTCCTACCAATGAAACCGACTCTGTGTAACCCTAACCCTATTCGGTGTCTATATAAACCGAAGGGTTTTAGTCCGTAGGACGAACAACAATCATACCATATGCTAGCTTCTAGGGTTTAGCCTCCTTGATCTCGTGGTAGATCTACTCTTGTACTACCCACATCATCAATATTAATCAAGCAGGAGTAGGGTATTACCTCCATCGAGAGGGCACGAACTCGGGTAAAAACATCGTGTCCCTTGTCTCCTGTTACCATCCGCCTAGACGCACAGTTCGGGACCCCTACCCGAGATCCGCCGGTTTTGACACCGACATTGGTGCTTTCATTAAGAGTTCCTCTGCGTTGCCGCCGCCGAAGGATGCCTCATCCCGTCTTTAAAGACGATACTATCGCCAAAGGAGCCTTGGCCACCGGGTCGACTCTTAGGTTAGGTGGTTTTCTTATGACCGCCGATTCGCCACCGCAGCGGACGATGAATTATCGGGTCATCGAAACCAATCTTCACGTTAACTTCGAACTTGCCGGCAGTTAGATCCGATCTAGCTCTCCTCCGTAAACGAGCTCTTGGATCACATCGCCGCATACAGGAGTCGCCACAGACTACGACCAGATCGGGCCTAAAACCGATCTGAGAGAGATCAACTCTCCCCAGGCTACCCATCATGTTGCTGTGGCAGAGGAGCAATACGGCGATTCTTCTTCTATCTTAAGGACTAGCTACGTCCGGATTCCCGATCCCTCCATGCCGGATTCCCGCAGAGGGACGGATGTCGATCAAGCCACGAACTTAAAGTCGCGGCGGGTTGGATTCATTGGATAGCATTCAAAATCCAAACTTCCAAGTTCGAAACTTCTCGCCCCCGAGTCTTAAATTGGACGGGGTTAGAATCTAGTTCCACCCGCCCACCCAAACATTAGCGATCTATCCCGAATTCGCAAGAGCCCGCTGAAACAATTACATCATTCTTGGGCGATTCCTCCACGGTTATGGATAGGATAAAGGACTGCCGAGAGGAGGACGCAATCTCACTTTTCTGCAATAATTGCATGGACAAGGGAATCCTAAACGCCATAAGTCGTCGCGAAATTACACGCTTTGCTGACATGGTGACCATAGTACAAAAGTACTGTGCGGTGGAGAGTGCTTGGAAAACCGAAAGTAAATTTTGGGATAATCCGGCCCCGAATACATCCCTAGTCCGAAATAAAAGGGTGCATCATCACCAAGCACCGGGGTTAAACATAAAAAAAACAAAAAAAACCCTAAAGGGTACGGAACCGTACTGGAGGGTTGGCTAAACGGACCCTGCAAAATTCATAGCACAGAGGGCGCCACTCCAACTCATAGCCTTGAAGCATGTTGGATACTACGGCAGGTGGCCAAAAGTGGCGAAGAGCTTCTAGCCTCGAGAATCCCAGCCCGGCAACACCAAAGACGGTGTTAGCAGTCTTGAGACTTTCGTATCAAATAACATGCGAAGCGAACACTCCATAACCTTGCGAAGTCTACCAAGTAGCAACAATAAATCCATGGAGTGACACGACTATTACCTTTAATGCCAGTGACGAATCCAAATTCCGAACAGCCCGAGCACCAGCCGCATTGGTCCTCAGTCCAATAGTGGATGACTTTCGCCTTACTAAGGTACTCATGGATGGCGGCAGCGGACTAAACCTCATCTACGAGGAAACCCTCCGAAAAATGGAAATAGACTGGAACCGCATTAAGCGAAGCAGCACAACCTTTAGAGGAATAATCCCTAGCCGGGAAGCATGCTACAGGAAAAATCACAATCGACGTAGTGTTCGCTCGCTGGAACAATTACAGGTCCGAGGAGGTCACATTTCAAGTGGCCCTGTTCAGCCCGGATATCACGCTTTATTAGGGCGAGAGGCATTCACAATTTTTCAAGCTATACCCCATTATGGGTACATGAAGCTTAAAATGCCCGGACCTAACGGAATCATCACTCTCGCTAGTGATCCGAAAATAGCACTCCGCGCCAAAAACAAGACATCCGCACTAGCCCTCGAGGCACTATCTGAAGCCCTAGCGGCCGAGGAACTCACTGCGATGCGCTCCACGGTGAACAGGGACGATGTGATACTTGATAAAAGATCCAAGTCCACCTCTTTTAAACCAGCGGATGAAATAGTCAAATTCCAAGTCCACCCAACGAACCTGCAAAGACGGCCTCCATTGGGGCACAATGAAACCACGATGTAGACGCCACACTACGAGAATTTCTCTGAGAAAACTGGGATATTTTTGCTGGCACCCTTCGGACATGCCAGGAATCCCACGTCGGTGGCCGAGCACAGCCTAAATACCCTAAAAGGATTCAAGCCGGTCAAGCAGGCTCTTGGTAGCTTTTAGAACCCAAGAGACATGCCATGGGAGAGGAGCTAGCCAAACTTCTGGAAGCCGGATTCATCAGAGATATAAAACATCCGGACTGGCTAGCAAACCTGGTGATGGTACCAAAGAAGGATAAATCCTGGCGCCTATGTGTTGATTTCAAAGACCTTAATAAGGCTTGCCCAAAGGATCCCTCCCCCCTCCCTCGCATTGATCAAATTATCGACGCTACAGCAGGACACGACTCATTGTGCTTCCTCGACGCGTACTCCGGCTACCACCAAATCAAGATGGCAGAGCAGACCAAGCCGCAACAGCATTCATCACCCCATACGGCCCATTCTGCTTCAACACAATGCCCTTCGGGCTCAAAAACGCCCGGCACAACATATCGGTAGCATGATTCAGACATGTCTGGCAAACCAGATCGACAAAACAGTGGAAGCATATGTAGATGACGTGGTTGTCAAATCCAAACATGTCGAAACTCTAGTAGACGACTTGAGGCTCACATTCGACAACCTCCGAAAATATGACATTAAGCTCAATCCGGAAAAATGCGTCTTTGGCGTTCCGGTAGGAAAGCTCTTGGGCTTCATTGTGTCGGTAGAGGAATTGAAGCAAACCCAGCCAAGATCCGAGCTCTGTCACAATTGGATTTTCAAAAGACCTCAAACAAATACAAAATTGATTTGGATGCGTGGCGGCTCTAAGCCGCTTTATTTCCCGTTTGGGAGAAAAGGCGTTACCCTTTACCGCCTCCTCCGGCGCATCGAACACTTCGAGTGGGCGGATGCCGCCACGGCCGGACTCGAAGAAATAAAAAGCCATATTGGCAACAAATCCGGTCTGGCCGCGCCCAACATGGGCGAACCAATGCTATTATATATCGCCGCAACACATCAAGTTGTCGGTAGCGGTGCTCGTCGTCGAACGAGAAACGGACGGACACCGGTTCCCTCTTCAAAAACCGGTTTACTATGTGTCCACTGTCCTAACTCCATGCAAGTCCCGGTACCCACATTATCAAAAGATAGCATACGCGGTGTTCATGGCATCCCGGAAGCTGTGACACTACTTTCAAGAGTGTTCGATAACGGTAGCCTCCGAAGTACCTCTTAATGACATTATAAACAACGCGATGCGACGGGCGGATTGCTAAATGGGCCATAGAGCTCCTTCCATTCGACATAACCTATAAGCCACGACGAGCTATTAAGTCGCAGGTTTTGGCCGACTTCATGGCGAATGGACGAAGCCAAACTCCCTAAAGAGTACGGCGCATACTCCAATTGGATCATGCACTTTGACGGCTCCAAAATGTTGGCGGCTGGGGCTGGCGTCGTCCGACGTCCCCAACCGGGACATAGTCCAATCGTCCTTGAGATAATGTATACAGACTCCAACAACGTGGCGAATACGAGGACCTTACGCACGGCCTCCGGATGGCAGTCTCCATGGGCATTAAACGCCTAGAGGTGCGCGGGGATTCGAACCTCGCGATATCTCAAATAAACGGAGACTTTGATGCCAAAGATCCATAAATGGCAGCGTACCGCAATGCGGTCCTAAAAATGTCGGCCGCAGTTGAAGGGCTCGAATTTCATCATATAGCCCGGATAACAACCAGCGGCGGACGTATTAGCACGCATCGGTGCGTAACGCGATGCCGCCCCGCCTAACATCTTCTCGAACGACTGTTCAAGCCATCCGTACTATGGGAAGGGGAGTCTGGAAATAACAATCCGGACCCAACCGCACTGCCTGACATCGAACACTCTGACACAATCGGAGGCTCTGCCACCGAGATAACACCCTCCGCCCACGAAATTATGGCGGTTATCGCCCCGTGGACGGAACCATTCCTAGCTTACCTAACTAGGCAGGAACTCCCCGAAGACCAAAATGAGGCTCGCTGCATAGTACGGCGATCCAAAGCCTATAAAGTCCATGAGGGAGCGCTCTATAAGAAAAGCACAACAGGAGTCCTTCAAAGGTATATCTCCGAAGAGGAAGGGCGAAACCTCCTGGCTGAAATTCATGCCGGACTGGGTGGGCACCACGCCGCAGCCCGGGCCCTTGTAGGCAAGGCCTTCCAGACAGGATTTCATTGGCCGACGGCCCAGCAGATCTTGCGCAGGATTTAGTCCAACGATGCGTCGGTTGCCAGCTTTTGCTAACCAAAGCCACATGCCACCCACCGCCCTCAAAACTATACCCATCACCGGCCGTCATGGTGCAGGGGCTTGACATGGTTGGACCCCTTAAGGGAGGAACCTACAAGCAAAAATACCTATTGGTCATGGTGGATAAATTCACCAAATGGATAGAGGCCAAGCTCGTTAAAACGGCGAATCCGGGCTGGTGATAGACTTCATATCGTGGGTAGTGCACCGTTACGGCGTCCCCACGGTATCATCGCGATAACGGCACCAACTTCACGGCCGATGAGGTCAAATTATGGTGCAAAAACATGGGCATCAAGCTCGATTACGCCTCAGTCTATCACCCCCAAACCAACGGTCAAGTCGAGCGAGCAAATGGTCTAATCATGAGCGGCATTAAACCCATACTAGTGCGGTCCCTCAAGGAATCTAACACGCACTGGGTTGAGGAGCTCGACTCCGTACTCTGGGGGCTGCGGACCACGCCGAATCGTACTACCGGATTCACACCATTTTTTATGGTGTACGGCACAGAGGCAGTCTTGCCCTGCGACATAATGCATGACTCACCTCGCGTGCGCATGTATGAAGAAAGAGAAGCCGAGCTCGATCGGCAGGACAGTTTGACGCATTGGAGGAGGAGCGCGATGTGGCAAAAAGCTCGTTCCGCATTTTATCAACAGCAGGCTCGAAGATATCAAAGCGAGGAAATGCACGGGCCAAAGCTTACAACGTTGGTGAACTAGTTCTACGCTTTGCCGGACAAGAAAAAGGACAAACTCAAGCCCAAATGGGAAGGTCCCTTCATCATCGACCAGGTCCCGACCGGTGAGCATACCGTCGTGAAACGCATCGGATAACCGACTCAAGCCGAACCCATGGAACGCAGCCCGTCTATGAAGATTCTACGCTTAAGCACCGGACTCGAAGTTCGTCTCCTTCCTCCGTCCACATTTTCTATTTTTGCTGTCTTTTATTTCTCTCCTTCCTCCTCCTTCTTCTTGAAGCCTTTAGAGGCTCGTTTGCGCTTTGTTCACACATACTTGACGCGCTGCCCGCGCTCATTATACCTGGGGGCTTCTTTAACAGAAGCTTATTTATACGGGCTTCATGCCCAACACATGTGTCAAACTTCCGCATGTACCTTTTACTCACCATTATATGCATTGATATGACTTAAGTTTTGGCCAAGCTGGGTTGCTGGCTCTGTGCTTACCCCCACGTTCCCGATTGTTCGGCTAGGTGGTAAAGGGAGCACCTCTACGATTATTCTTGCCGGGTCAGCCGGATGTGTACCTCGATCGGGTGAAGCCGAAAGCTAGCGTTCTTAAGGGAATATTTGGTCGGTGAACTGAAAGATGATTTTTAACTATTTATCCATCTGCCCCCGAGATGATTTTACGCTTTCTTAGCAGTTTGGACATGCACTTTAGGGCATGCCTCGAGGAAAGGAACCCTTAACGGAACTATTCTCCCTGGAAGATGTTTCTTACTATCCATGTAATATAACATAACTAGTTGGGCACTTGTCTGATACAGCAATAATGACCCCTACGCCTTGTCTCCATGCATGCCCCGGTTCTTACATAACCGCGAGGGTATTCGGACACACTCCGGACTATTGGGTCCCGAGGTCGAAGCGAAAAGGTCCGCTATGACAAACGATCTACAATCCGGCTAGAAGACATTTTTCATGTCATATTCAATTACATAGTCAACTCAACTAATTGTATTCCTCCTCAATGCCATCTAATAGGCTATCTAATTTACACTCTTCTTTGGGAATACTTGGCGGCCAATTCTACTTGGCCGTACACTAAGCTTCTGAGGATCTCCTTCCCATCAGGCCCCACAGGTCCGACCTCGGCCATGTGGTTTGGGTCGACAACCGTGTCTGCAGCGTCTTTACCATGGCCCGAGCCTCCCTGGCGCCTTTGACGGCAGGCCGATATCTTCCATAGTCGGAAGCACCGCCGTGATCCTTGAAGCCGCTCGCCAGCTCCCCAATGCCTTCGGGCAGGGAGATAGATGGCCACAAGGCCTAGGCGACGCCTTTCATCACCTGCCGAACTCGTTCGTGCAGCTGACGCAGTTCGGGAAGAAGATCACCCGAAGAACTGGGCATCTCCTCTTCAGGACAACCTGTGAGAAAACCTACATACATGTTTATGTTAGTCGCCTTCCTCGCCGAACTCTTTCAAAGTTTGTTTAAGCACTTACTGAAAATGCCGCGACGAAGCCGTCGAGACTCCTTTACGGAGTCAGACAACTGGGCACGAACATCCTTTAGTTCCTCACCCAGTTGGGTGTTGGCATCTTGGAGGTTATTTTTCTCCTGCCGGACCCTCATAAGCACACTCTCGCCGGCCTTTAGCTGGCGCAGGAGCTGTTGCTTGTCCGGATCCATCCCGGCGCTATCTGCAATGTTAATATCAGATTTATGCACACGCCGCACTTTGTGAAACTACTTCTACTTTGAAGGGCATATATTACCAGAGGGGGTCTTCATGACCTCCCCGGTGGTAAGGCGATCTTGACCTCAAGTTGGGCCTTGCACTCTTCAAGCTCTGGGACAAACGGGTATTCTTTTCGGTAAGAACCTGCATTCCAAATGATCCTTAAATCAGTTATCCTAACTATTTTAAGTCTCGAGACTCTTGGCATATATAACTGTCAAAATTCCTTACCCGTATGTCTTTCACATACTGCTCCGTGGCTCTGGCTAGGCCATCTTGAGCGACACGGAGGCACGCTTCTCCCGAACTAAAGGCGTCCAACGCCTCTTGGGAGAAACACGTGTCACGTAGAATAGTCCGGCGGCGCCTATGATTCATGGCGCTCTCCACCTCCGATTTGGTGGCGGACAGTCTGTCGGCATCCTCCGTTGGAGGAGCATCCGACGCACGCCTCGTGTTTGTACCCCCTTCCGGACTCGGCTTTTGAGCCTGGTTGGCGGGGGTCCGATTGGCAACTTCTCCGGACTCAGTCCGGCGTGCGCTCTTTTTCCTGAAAAAACCACGAGCGTTAGTGTGCCTCCCAGGAACCTCTCCTTAAAACACGATGGCAAATCATACCGTTGCGGCAAATCATACCGTTGCGGCGACGTCTCGAGTCGTACCGCACTTCTTTTCCGCCTACTGGGCCGAGCTGCCCCTTGTTGGACGGCCGCGGCAGGCTCGGCTTCCCGTTCTGAAGGCACCCCCTGCGAAACACCATCAAATACGTGGTGATTAGAAGTAAAGCACAGGTGGGTCATGGTATCCGGACTTCGGTCACGGTTACCTGGGAGGCCGGAAATAATCCGGGGTAGTCGGCCGTAATGGCAACCAAAGCATTGTCGATGCTAAGTTGGTGGAACACCCGTCGATCAGCTCCACCTTTATATCCGGGTCCTCTTCGGAGGCGGATCGAGGGACCGTTCCGGATCCTCGGGTTGTGGGGCGGCTGTGTATCTTCTCCACGGCCCGGCGCAGTTCCTGCGTAGAAACCATGAAATGAGATATTTAACCACGGGAACATGGATCGGACAGGCCACAAAGATGTTTGCTTACCCAACTTCGAGGATTATTCGAAGAAAACCCGCTCAGTGGACTGACGCGGAGAAAATCCTCCTCCTCCCCTTTATACATGGCGGACAAGGTCTTCACCAGTTCGGTGACCGATCCCGGCCCTTTGCGGCCATGGCGGGTGGCATCGTCCTCCCCGTTGAAGTCCCACATGGGGTGGCCCCTATATTGGAGCGGCTGCACTCCCTCATATCTGATTGCCATGACTCCAATCATGGTCAATCCGGCATGAGCCGATAATCTTATTCGGCTCATCAAGTAAAGGACGTCCGGTCATTTTCCCTCTGGGGCTCATGACGCGCCAGCTTAGGCGCTTCTTCAGAGGAGCGTTGCTAAACTCCAGAAGGCCGATCCGAACAGGATCCGACAGTGGGACGTCCTCAATGTAAAACCATTCCGAAGGCCAGTCTTCGGACGCCTTCTTCGGGGTTCCGGATAGATATCCGGTCCCGGCGATGCGCCATAGTTCGGCTCCGCCCACTTGATATATTGACCCCTCATGAGAACGGGGTACAAGGCAGAATAATCTCTTCCACATAAAATGAGCCTCGACGCCAAGAACAGTTTGCAAAGGGCCACGAAGCCCGCGATGTGCAAAATAGAGGCAGCGTGGGTGGTGCAACTGGAGGCCGTAGAACTCCAAGAGCCCTCGGAGCAACGGATGAATTGGAAATCCGAGTCCTCTTACTAGATAAGAGATAAAGCATACCCGCTCTCCTTTAGAGGGATCAGGAACACTCTCCACTTGCTTTCCGCCCTTGTAGGTGGCAAGTCCGGCTCGAACCGGAACCATGAAGGCCGGGGGAAGAAATCCCTTGGTTTGGAGTGTCACTAGCTCGCTATGCGGGACTGAGCATCCCTCCCAATTTCCAGGCTGAGGGCTGGGAGCGCGAGAGGAGGAGCCGCGTCGACCGTCCATGATGGAATGGATTTTTGTCGAAGGCGCTCCGATGAAAGCTCACGGAAGGGGGTTGGTGTGACTCAGATCTAGATCCTCGTCCCTTTTATAGGCGGCTCATTTGCGCAGCTAGGGGATAAGTGTAAAAATACCACGGCTTTTCGCATTCATTCAAACACGTGGAAGATGGCCATTATTGGGCGTGGAAGCCAAGGAGCGCAACATTTATCAGAAGCCGGACACTATTCGACAAGTATATGGAATTTGGAGAAGAACCCGCCTCGCAATGCCGAAGACAATCTACGCGCCGGACTCATCGCCATTGGAGCCTGGTTCGGGGGCTACTGAGGGAGTCCTGGATTAGGGGGTGTCCGGATAGCCGAACTATCACCGTTGGCCGGACTCCTGGACTATGAAGATACAAGATTGAAGACTTTGTCCCGTGTCCGGATGGGACTTTCCTTGGCGTGGAAGGCAAGCTTGGCGATACGGATATGTAGATCTCCTACCATTGTAACCAACTCTGTGTAACCCTAACCCTATTCGGTGTCTATATAAACCGAATGGTTTTAGTCCGTAGGAAAAACAACAATCATACCATAGGCTAGCTTCTAGGGTTTAGCCTCCTTGATCTCGTGGTAGATCTACTCTTGTACTACCCATATCATCAATATTAATCAAGCAGGAGTAGGGTATTACCTCCATCGAGAGGGCCCGAACCTGGGTAAAAACATCGTGTCCCTTGTCTCCTGTTACCATCCGCCTAGACGCACAGTTCGGGACCCCCTACCCGAGATCCGCCGGTTTTGACACCGACATAGCCCCTTATTGATCCACGACGCGGGCTGAGTCAGAGGGCTAGATCAAAACACAGGAGCAACGACCCACTTGGAACCACGAGGCTCGGTGATATAGAACCACTCCTGCTGCCATAAGTTTGAAGATTCTGCAAAGGATCCTTTTAGCCAAGGAGCGTTAGTAAGCTTGCTCACTGTGGCACCACCACACTCCGCCTGTCTCCCCTCGATTACCTGCGGCTTCACATTGAAGGTCTTCATCCATAAGCCGATGTGTGGAGGGATTCGGAGGAAAGCTTCGCACGTGACGATAAATGTCGATATGAGAAGGAAGGAGTTCGGGGCCAGATCGTGAAAATCTAGCCCGTAATAGAACATGAGCCCACGAACAAAGAGATTGAGAGCAAACCCGAAACCTCGGAGGAAGTGGGAGATAAACACGACCCTCTCACCAGATCTAGGGGTAGGAATTACCTGCCCTTTAGTAGGGAGCCGGTGGAGGATTTACGCGGTCAGATATCTGGCCGCTCGGAGTTTCGCGATGTCTTCCTCTGTAACAGAAGAAGCCACCCACCGGCCTTGAAGGCTGGAGCTGGACATGATCGAGGTTCGTGGTGATTGAAACCCGGGTGTTAGAGCTCGAGGTGGGGAAAGCTGAAGAAGGAGAAGGGCAGGTCTGTACCCCTCTATAAAGGTTGTGAATATCAAAACGCCTCCTCTCGGGCCTTAAAACATGCCTATTCCCCAGGAATCGTACCAAAGAGACGGTAGGATTACCCACGACCGTGTTGATAAGAATCCCGTAATAAGGGGACATGTGGCACCCTGGCTCAGAGAAACCGGAACGCCCCGTATTCCAACCCAAAGATCGAGGAGAAGTCTTCTGGAATACGACACTACTTAGCATAGAACAAACCAGCTTTCTATTATTACACGAATATGAATACAAGGTCTCCGATATTACAAGGAATAACATTGGCACAGCGACACTACGCCATCCTCAGTTGCTCTATGCAAGCAGCAGAATGTCGGTGGGAAACGACACCTATGGGATCACTGGAATCCCTTCTACGGTTGCGGGGTGCGGGGATCGTGAGAAGAGCGGGACTAGCAGATAACACAAAGGGGATTTACCCAGGTTCGGGCCGTAAAGATGCGTAAAATCCTACGATCCTGCTTTGGTGGCTGTATTTAGTGTTCTTGAGCTCTTGAACTAGCTCTAGGTGCTGCTAGGTTCAAAAGAGCCGAATCCCTCTCCAGTGCGCCATGGGCCTCCTTTTATAGGCGAAAGGGGCTGCCACAGTGGCACACAGGAGGTGGAAAGTGCTACAGCGTTGTGAGCTTATCGCTGGTGTTATAGGATAAAGCACATTTAATGCGAGGCTTAGGTGTCCCTTCGTCGGGGACGGGAGGGAGGCCCGTCCCATCCGTCGCCGCTCCTCCTTGCTTCGACACGCGCCTTGGCTAGCGATGCATGCGGTGCCATGTAGGCAGGCAGGCAGCTGAGGTGGTGCCGTGGTGGAGCCTCCACGAAGGGTTACATGTTGCCACGCAGGTGCCTGCCCAGCTGGTTGGGTCGGCAGCTGCATGTGAACGACGGCGGAGACTTGGCTGGTGCGGGCCTGGCAGTGGCCTTGCCGGCGCGCCTGGCGAGGGCCCTGCCGGGTGGCCCGGCAAGGGTCTTGTCATGGCGCGCAGGCGTCCCCGGCAAGGATCTTGCCGGGGGTCTTGTGGGTTTCTTCAGTGAGGATGGTTGCCTTCCTATCCTCATTTGGTCTTGACTGTTCTCCGTCTTCACAAAGATTTGCATGCCACCACGGAGGTGCCTCCCGAGCCCTATCCCAATGCGTTTGTCGAACGTTGGTGGGCTCAAGGGTGGCTCGCTCGGCTGGCGTGGGCGAGCCCGGGGCAGCTGAGGCTGCCCCGGCAAGGGTCCTTGCCGGGGAAACTTGCTTCACCCATCCGATCCTTGTGGCCTTGGTCCTTGTCGTTGCTTTATTTGTCTTGTGCCTTCGGTTTCTCACTGGCTTCCCTTTCCTACCCTATTAGGCATGGTCGTGGCGGGTGGCTCTGACTGCCCATGCACAAGTAAAGGGGTCAAAAGGAGAGCCCCTACTTTTGTACACTGACAAGAGCCCCCGGGCCTGGGCCATACATAAGCGCGACACGTTGTTGGTCCAGGCCCAGAATGGTGCGCGGGTATTTTAGTACGGTAACTGCTCCTCCACTATGCTTCTCCACGACCCGCGTTGAAGGCGCGACGTGGGGGTCGTGCGCGCGCGTGACGTGGGAGGCATGCGTGGGATGGCGTCCGCGCGCATGCATCGTATCGCAGTTAATGGGAAAGGAGGCGGCCCACGCCTTCCCCGTAAAAAGGAATAACTGCGGGTGCGCTGCTCACTTTACCCCTCCCTTGCGCCTTCCTCCAATCTCAGAACCGCCGCCCCCTTTTCTTCCTTCCTAAGCTTTCGCCGTTGTTCGTCGTCGTTGCGTCTTCGTCCCCTTCTGCCCCTCGCTTCTCCCAGCCGCCATGGCACCTAAATCCACCAAGGGCAAGGGAGCGGCCAAGGACGCTGGAGCGGTGAAGCCGCCGGAGAGTGCGCTGGCGGTGCAGCGGACGCAGCTCACCTACTTCCCCTCGACGGTGGAAGTGTACGAGCTCCGGGACGCCTACAAGCCCCTGTGGGTGGTGAAGACGGGGGGAGAAAAGTCGGGGCATCCAGCCATGTGCGTCATCCCCGCCAACTGCGCCGAGGCTGCCCCGAATCGGTACCCTTTCTTCGTCGACTATTTCTCCTGCGGGCTTTGTCCTCCCTTCTCCGACTTCTTCAGCGACATCATGCACACCTTTGGCTTCCGCCTCTTGGATTTTACTCCAAATGTTGTGGTGTGCATGGCACTTTTCACGCATCTTTGTGAAGGCTTCGCTGGAGTGTACCCCAACACGGTACTTTTCCGTCATTACTTCTTTCCTCGGATCCAACCGAGGGGCACCATCTCCGGTTGCATCGCCTGGATCCCAAGATCCAAGGGAGCGTATCCGGATGGCGCCATGAAGGAGAGGTGGGAAGAGTGGCGGAGCCGGTGGTGTTGGATTGAAGAGAAGGACCCGCCGGCGTTCTGCGAGGTTCGCCGGGTGCCGCCGGTCTGCAGAGGTGATTGGAGTGACGTTGATGCTGATGACAAGAAGCTCACTGTCGCCACCACCAGGATTCTTCGGCTCACCGAAGCCGGGCTCACCCTCGAAATGATCGGGGCAGACTTCGTCCGCCGCCGGATTGCTTCACTTCATAACAAGGGGAGGCCGGCTTGGCTCTTCACCAACCCTGCCGACATCATGCGGCTTCACCCTGGCCTCGACCACAATTTCACAGTGATGCAGCATGCTCATTTCTACCAGCGACTCTTCCAGCTCGATGTGGGCCACGACGGTGAGGTCGAGCGGACCGGTCAGGCCGCGAGGGCCGCTGTGAAGGCCGGCAAGGTCTTCAAGGGGCCCTTGTTCAAGTTGCCGGCGGGAGTAGTCCCGCTATGTAACAATTCGCGCCGGACCGACATCATCGCCATGATGCCGGATTGCAACGCGCACGGCCCCGACTCGAGCTGGGTCGAGCCGGAGGACATCCAGGTGCAGCAGTTCTTCGATACCCTGCACGAGGGGTACGTTAATGCCGACGTCGAGCGGCTGCTCGTCCAGGACACCACCCAGGCAGAGTTGGACTACATCGCCGGCAGGGCGATGGAGGTGAAGCTCGTTGAGGAAGCTGGCGGCGCCGGTGGCGTGGAGGATAGTGCCGCGACGGCCGCGGAGGAGGAGGAGTTCGCCCAGTGGGCGGCAACCACTGGGAGGACCAGCATCGCTGGCACTGAGGCCCCTCTGGTTGAGGACGTGGCCGACGAGTCGTCGGAGGGGGAGGCCGGGGCTGTTGACCCTTCGGCCATGGGGAGAGGGCGAGTCCTGCGGCGGGCCGACTCCGGTGAGCCGGTCCGGCCCGGCAGGGCCGTGCAGCCTCCGCCAGCCCCGGAAGAACCCGTGCGTCACACAAGGGTCATGGCGGCGAGGAAGCTGGTGAAGGCGGCGGTGAGAAAGAAGACAACTGCTGCTTCTTCGTCCAAGCGTGCTCAGACGCCATCGCCCCCCCCTCGCCGGCAAACATCGGTGCGGGGATTGCGTTTGACTTCGGGCCTCTCAACCCGGAGAAAGACCCCGGGCCTCTCAGCCCGGAGAGGAAAAGGAAAGCAACAGAGGAGGTGGAAGAGAATGAAGAGTAAGCTTCCGCCTCCTTCCCCCATTCCTCACACTTTCCCTGACGGCATTGCTTACTTGTCTTCATCTTGCAGGGATGTGGAGACGCTGGCCCAGAGGATAAAGAGGGCCAGGATTTCGGCGAGTGGCCAGCCCCCGGCAAGCTCCTCCAGTATGCCACTGGTGGTGTTGAGCAGTCCGGACAGCAGCCCCCAGCCCAGCCCCCAGCGTAAGTCCATCACCCATCCCTTGTCAACGTGCGCAATGCACGACGCTTTGGTACTGACCCTGCCGTCGATGTAGGAGGGGAGCAACACCAAGGGGAGCCACTGGGGGCTTCTCCCAATGTGCCGCCCCCGTCGACCACGCCGCCCTGAGGGGCGTCCCCGGCAAGGGCACCAAGCGCCGAGGCCATGCACATGGAGGAGGAGGGGGAGAACACAGGCGCTGGTGGCTTTGGCTCGACACCAGAATGTGGCGGAGGAGGGACTTCCGCCTCACGGCCCGGCACGGGTAAGCCCCTCGCTTTCCACTTTTGCTTGCATTCTTTCTTTCCTCTTTTCCTTACTGGCTTTCGATCTGGACTCCGCCCTGTCTCCTTCTTGGCGTCCAGACCCCTCCCCAAAGGACGTCGACACCACCATCAGGGACGTCGCCGCGGATGCCGCGACGGAGGCGGAGAGGATTACTGCCGAGGAGAGCGCCAGGGGCGCCACCGAGGATGTCGCCAAGGGGCCCGCCGAAGAGCCTGTTAAGGGGCCTGTCGAGGAGCCCGACAAGGGGCCCGCCGAAGAGCCCGGCAAGGGGCCTGCCGGGGATGCCGGAAAGACCACTGCCGAGGAGGTGGCGTTCGATGATCTGCCCTCCTCCTCCGCTGCCTCTGGTTCCGGCAAGTACCTGAGGGTCAGCGACGACCTCTTCGTCCATCTCCTTGGTGCGTCGAGCACCAGGGCTCCTTTTGAGGGGGAGGTGTTCGACGAGGAGGCGCTTGCCGTTGCCGGGCTCGAGGTCGTCAATGAGCTGGGCGTCGGTGGCGCTGGCTCCCAGGAGGAGCAGCTGCTCCAGGACATGGGCGCCAGCTTCCGGAAGCTTCAGGCGCTCCACCGCGCCCGTCTGGACAAGGTCAAGTCCAGGATGGCGTTGGTGGAGAAGGCGGAGGCGGACTTTGGAGAGCGCGTCGCCGAGGCGCAAGACTGGTTTCGCCAGGCCCAGGACGAACTGAAGGCTGCCCAGGGAGAGCTGACCAACCGTGAGGTGGAGCTCGCCCTGAAGTTGGCCGACATCGAGAAGGCCCAGGAGACGGCGAAGAAGTTGGCCGACAAGGCCGAAGCCGTTCGGATCCAGCACGAGGCCGCATTAAAGACTCAGGAAGAGGACCTTGTTGTGTGCGAGGAGAGGCTTGCTGCCACGCTCTGCGGCAAGGACAAAGAGGTGGGCAAGCTCGTCCTGCAGCGGACCCAAGAGCTGGAGCGGAGGCATCAGGAAGCACTCAATGCCCAGGCTCAGGCCTACGCCGGCAGGGTGAAGGAACTGGAGGGGCAAGCTCTGAAGTTGGCCCAGGAGAAAGATATGCTCAACAGCGCTCTGATGGAGGCGCAAGGCGAGGTCATCAGCAAGGCTGGAGAACTCTCTGAAGCCAACACCTCCATCAACGATCTCAAGCTGAAGCTGGGAGAGCTCGAGGAGATGTTGTCGGAGTCCAGAACCCGGGAGGGGATCCTGACCAAGGAGCTGGAGACGGAGAGGCAGCTGCTGATGAACGAGACGGGCGAGAAACGTTGGCTCGAGCGCCTTGCCGTCGTTGCAAACTCGGCTGCCGATCAGCCGACCACTATGGGGATGCCGGAGATGAGGTACGCCCCGGAAGCGAGCCTGAGCCCCAACGCCAACCTGACCTCATACTTTGAGAAGGTCGTCGGCGCCCTGAAGCGGCTTCACTCCAACCAGGCGGCTTCCCTGGCCGAGGAATCCCGGATACTCTGCCGGGGGATCATGACCGTGGTACTCACCAAGATCGCAAGACCGCACCTGCACCTCGATTTCGAGTTGTGGACGCCCTGATTCAATCGTACACTAATCATGCACGCAAATGTGTACGATCAAGATCGTGGACTCACGGGAAGATATCACAACACAACTCTAAAACATAAATAAGTCATACAAGCATCATAATACAAGCCAGGGGCCTCGAGGGCTCGAATACAAGTGCTCGATCATAGGCGAAGTCGGCGGAAGCAACAATATCTGAGTACGCATATAAGTTAAACAAGTTGCCATAAGATGGCTAGCACAAATCGGGATACAGATCGAAGAGGCGCATGCCTCCCGCCTCGATCCTCCTAACCACTCGGTCGCCGCCGCCGGCTGCACGTAGTAGTAGGCACCTCTAGTGTAGTAGTCGCCATCGACGGTGGCGTCGCCCCGGGCTCCATCGATGCAGTTGCAGCAATCGGGTAAAGAAAGGGGGACAAGGGGGAACAAGGCAACCGTGAGTACCGATCCAAAGTACTGCAAGCAAGGAGCTACACTACATATGCATGGATATATGTGTAAAGGGCCATATCGGTGGACTGAATCTGCAGAATGCCGTAATAAGAGGGGATAGCTAATCACGTCCGAAGACTACGCTCGGCAGCCTCCGCCTTGCAAAGACATGTTGCGTAGAGTAGATCAAGTCCTCCAAGTAGCATCACATAGAATAATCCTACCCGGCGATCCCTCCTCGTAACCCCGAGAGAGAGCGACCACCGTGTTGTATCCGCACTTGAAAGGGTGTGTTTTATTAAGTATCCGGTTCTAGTTGTCATAAGGTCAAGGTACAACTCCAAGTCGCCCTGCCATCAAGATCACGGCTATTCGAATAGATTAACTTCCCTGCAGGGTGCACCACATAACCCAACACGCTTGATCCCATTTGGCCGGACACACTTTTACGGGTCATGCCCGCCGCTGAAGATCAACACGTCGCATCCCGACTCTAGGCCACAGAGAGCGGTCAAGACGCGGTCTAAACCTAAGCGCCCAGGTCTGGGCCCATCGCCTTAGCACACCAAGACGCTAAGTAACGCGGCCGAAGCAGACCTAGCAACCTCCATTACAAAGGAAGTCACGTTACGCGGTCCAATCAGCGCGCCGCTTTCGGGCCACGACATCACGAAGGCTTGGTGATACCACGACGTCGGGATACCCATAACTACTCCCGTAGATGGTTAGTGCGTATAGACCAAATGGCGGACTCAGATCAAATACTAAGATCTCGTTAAGCGTGTTAAGGATCCGCGAACGCCGACCAGGCCAGGCCCACCTCTTTCCTAGGTGGTCTCAACCTGTCCTGCTGCCTCCGCCACAAAGTAACAAATGGGGCCGGGGAACCTGTGCCCACCTCTACCGGGATGGAGCCACATGTCCTTTCAGCCCCCATCTCCGAACAATATCACAGGTAATGTAACAAAGGTAAAGTATATAGTATATGCCCGTGATCACCTCAAGTGATCACATCCCAAAGAGTATAGCATGGCGTATTTGACAAGAGTGTAGGGCCACCGATGAAACACTAGCATCCTATACTAAACAATAGGATAGCAGGTAAAGGTAACAACAAGAGTAGCAAGGACAAAGCTATGCAAAGAAGATAGGATTAACTGAAAGCAGTAACATGCTACACTACTCTAATGCAAGCAGTATAGAGAAGAGTAGGCAATATCTGGTGATCAAAAGGGGGGGGGGGTTGCTTGCCTGGTTGTTCGGACAAGGAGGGTCGTCGTCGACGTAGTCGAACACAGGGGCATCAGCAGCGATCTCGGGGTCTACCGGAGAGAAGAGGGGGAAGAAACAATAAATACACGCAAACATATGCATAACAAGACAATAAGCGGGGCTAGAAGTGTTCTAACGCAGCGCTAGGCGGTACTGGCGAAGAGGGAAAACATCCGGAAAAGTATTCCCGGTTCCGGGCGTCTGTCAGACAGATGAACCGGAAGGGAAAAGTTGCATGTTTGCTATGCTAGGGATGTGTGGTGGACGAACGGGCTGCGTATCCGGATTCGTCTCGTCGTTCTGAGCAACTTTCATGTAGATAGTATTTTCATCTGAGCTACGGTTTATTTTATATGATTCTTTTAAAGTTTTAATGATTTTCTACAATTACTTCAATACAAAATTAAACTGAAAATACTATTCGTACATAGCAGTAGCCAGCCCCTTTGTATGACAGGTGGGGGTCAGGGTCAAGGTCAACAGTCCAGTCAGCAGTTGACTGGGTCAACGTTGACTGGTCAAACTGTATGGTGGGACCCAGCTGTCATAGAGACAGTGTAAATTAATAGTTTAATTAATTTTAACAGATTAGGTGGGGGCCACATGTCATTGACTTAGACTAATTTAACAGGTTTAATTAGTTTAGGTAATTGATTAGGTTATTTAAACACAATTAATTAAGTTAATTAATTAATTAATTAATATTTTTAATTTTAATTCTTTTTTATATCTTTTAAAAAATGTTTTGGGGGTGGGTCCCCCTTGTCATAAGGCCACTGGGCCTTAGCGGGTGCGGGCAGCGAGCACAGCCCGAACGGGCGAAAGGGAAATGGGTGACGGGCGGGCGCCCGTTAACGGGAGAACCCGGACGGCGGCTGCGACCATGCGCGTGAGGGCGCCCGGCAGGGCGCCACGGGCGGGCGCGTTAAGCGGCAGCCGCAATGCAGCAGTGCAACGGGCGGCGGGCAAAGTGGCTACGGGCGCGAATAAAGGTAAGGGCGCGCCCACGGCAGTGCGGTGCCGACACGGCCGCCGCCGGCGTCAAGGGGAAAGGGGAAGAACGGGGTCCTCACCCCACGTTGTAGATGTACGCCGGCGAGGCTTGATGAAGACGGCTCGGGGAAGGAGACGGGGAGGTCCGGCGATGGCGAGGCGGCGACAGTGAGCGGGGCGACGAGCGGACGCAGACGATGCAGAACGACGTGGGCATCGCGCGGGAGGAGCTCGTGGTGCTGGCTGGTTGCTCCGATGGCCGGCGCGGCGCGGGCCGCCGGTGACGAGGCAGTCGGGCAGGGCGACTAGGATCGGCGAGGCGCGCGAGGGAGTAGTGACGAGCTGCGGGCGAGCGCCCACACGCGCCGGTAGGCGCCGGCCACGACCTGGTGCGGCCATGGGAGGCGCGGGGCGCAGCAGTCCTCGAGCGCGGGCGTGCTCGCCGAGGCCGCGAGGAGCAGCGGTGAACGCGGCTGGGTCGGCGCAGTGACCCGATCCAGATCCAAGCGAGGAGGAGACCGGGAGGAATCGTGCGGGAGGGGGAGTGATGTTCGTGGGCTAGGGTTCGGTGTCTCTAGGGGGGTTAGTAGGTGAGGTGGGGTGGGCCGGTCCAGCCGGGCCGACTGGAGTAGCCAGCTGGGCTGGTTGGCCCCGGGGGAGGACTTTCTTTTCCTTATTTTTTTACTATTTCCGTTTTATACTTCTTCTACCTTTTCTGTTTTAGTTTTGCTTCCTATTATTTTAGCTTTAGTAAAATATACATGCAACATTTCAATTCGTATTTCAACTTAGCCCATAGTCACAAAAAGCCTAGTCCTCAAATAAATTAGTTTGACATTTTATTAATTACAGAAGGTATTTAACTAATTGTTTTGACTGCTATTTTATTCATCTTATAGTACTTAAACATTTTATAAAGGTGTGGTTTCTCCACCACAATTACCTATGTATTATTTGTCATCCCTAGAACATTTTAGTTTTAATGTTTGAAAACTTTTGTTGTTTGCCTTTAATTCAATTTTTTGAATTTGAATCGGTTTTGAACTAAAGCGAGATTAACAACAGTAACTGTGGTGACGTGGCATCGTTAACGTAGGATGATTACTGTAGCCTAATTATCCGGGCGTCACAATTCTCCTCCACTACAAGAAATCTCGTCCCGAGATTCAAGAGGTAGTGAAAGGGGGGAAGGTTTGGTAACGAATCTAGCGGGTCTTCTCATCCTGGCTTGCTCTTCTCGAAGAGATCAATCCATTACGTTGATCTCTTCATTTTTCTGCTTCGGTCATCATGATGAAGTCGTCATCCTTTCTTCGGGATCTCCATCGTACTTACGAAAGAATAAGGGGGGTATTCCGGGAGAACGAACCGCTACAAGGTTGACTATCTGGTCGATAACATCGGGGAAGGTGGCAGAACGTAACTCCCGAATTGAAACTTAAGAAAATATCGAGAGCAAGGTAATGAGGTTTCATGGGAAGTTTCGAGCGAAAGGTGTAACCGCTCGATGCCCAAACAGGCGTGAAAGGGGCTCAAAGCGATCGGGAATAAGTATTGTGTCCGGTAACAGATTTGATGATCCCTCGGAAGATGGCTCGTGAATTACATACGAGGCCACACGCGAGGAACGACCTTGGGAACAGGGGGTGCAGGAGAGTCAGGCTTCAATCCAGTGGACCTGTGGGTTATGGGCCCACCATGTGGGTTGAAAGTAGGAAGGGTGGTGACATCTTGCACAGCCCATGACGAGGAGGCATGTCAGTGAATAGCTTGCCAGCTATGTTGGCAACAACGTTGGTTCCAAGGACGAGGGACGAAGAGAACTATTTTCCCGCTCGTTGAACGAGGCGGACCAATAGGCAAAGTTCCCATCCGTCGGTGGCTACCGAAATGTCATCAATAAAGAGAAATGGGTCTTACTGACACGGTTGTACACCAAGGTGTTTTACATAAGCAGAAGATTACCACTGCTCAGTTAAGTAGATTATAAGAAAGTTTGAACAAAACAACGGAAAGGAAAATGTGTTTAAACACATATATCAAGGGTATATCCTTCCCAAAGTCAAGCAGAGGATGATATCCAAGACATGATATAAGGTAGAAAACCCTTTAGATAAGAGAAGAGTAATTTCATGACATTACCCATACAGCGGCGTTTGGATAATTGATAAGGAGAATTTAGCATTGTGCTTCAAATGCTCTTATTGAAAATCGGAGTACCACAGACATGCCTCGGGATAGCATTGACATGGTCTTCAAGCAAAAATCGGATTTTGGATACACAAAGGATCCATCAGGATAAACTCATTAAACAGGCATTCAGTTTCCTCATGGAAAAATGATTAACCTTGTTACAAAGAAAACTATAACACTAGGTCCTCTGGTCCGGTGTGCTAGGCATGACATCACCTTACCGGGGCATATAGGGACCAATGTTATAACTCTTGAAAATATGTTCCAACCATCATATCTGACTGAGATTCAGATCTGATTGGTGTCAAGATACCTTAGACTCGGGATGCCTGAGAAGAAAAGGTGCAACACAATTGACGAGTTGACAATGTAAGATTTTCAGGAAATGAACTATGGAAGCGAGTTCCGAAACAAGAGTTCATCCATTAATCCAAGGAGAGATGAGGAGGTGGTTGATGGATACAGCAACATTTCGTCAAGATTTCCAAAAAGGTGGGTTTCCACAATTATGTGAACAAGGAGATAACATTAGTCATATCAAATGATATAACGATGTATGCTCGAGGAAAGACATTCACAATTAAACATTGGTGGAAGGGTGCACCCGAAATATGGGCTGGGTTGCACGATCAATGTTAGAATGGTGACTTGACGAACAAAAGAATTAGAATGAAACTCGACCATTCACTTCAAAGCAATAGGGTTGCTAGAAGTTTTGAATCCACACATCATAGTTCAATTGTCGGTATTCCGGTTAGAAACAACACGGGTACCAAGAAAGAATGGTGAGGGTGAGAAGTGCACCATACCAAGAATTCTTAAGACGTGGTGAAACTTACTTCAAGGTAGGACATAAGACAAAATTTGGATAGCCAGGAACTCGAGGTACAGCCACAACACGAACAAGTTTGTGTTGGAAAGAAGGCAAGGAAGTAGTCGATGACAACACAAATCATCGAGGGGCAAGGATGGTAATTCTCATCATGAATTTGATCGATATTATGGAAGAGCTCAGAATGTTGATAATGATCACAACACATTTGTCGAGAGAATATCTGAAGATGTTATCGTTCTGCGATGACATCATGTAAAATGAATGATGAAGCAAGAGGTTATTGGAACAATAGGTACCACACAAACTCGAAATCAAGTTTGTTGTTCAAGGAGAAATGATATGACGAGGAAGATGGACGTAAAGCTTAGCCCATCGTCAAAATTGTGCTAGCCGATCATGCTAGGAATGACGTGATCGGGCATGCACTGTAAGTAAAGAAGATTTCTAAAAGTTGTTGAACCATAGTGCGCATTTGGTTCAGTTATTGGTGTCTTTGAGTGTTTAATAACTCGTGAGCCCGTGAAAAATTGTAATCAGTGAGAATGTAGTATTTGATGAAGAACTCATAAGAAGTTATGCAGATCCATGATAATTTCGAGATACCAGGGGGGTAATACTCGATGACAAATCAAAGTAGAGGTTGGACTAGGTTATTGCTCTCCAGAAGACAAGTGCTTGAACTTGTCCGAGAAATTGGATCAAAGAAGAACAATATGGTCGGAAACCACGATTTCAAAAGACCAAATCCCAGATATAAGATTAAATTATATCAAGGGGATAATTGCTGTTACGAGAAGCTGCCATGACAAGATCTACATCGTGTCCATGGGCATGAACACAAAGTTCAAGGTTGACTCCCACTTCTCCAATGCATAACCTATCATTCACTCCTCATTTTTCATGGAGTTGTAGTGTTGAAATTTTATCTGGTAAATCACCAGGAGAATATGACTCGTGAAAACTTTCGGGTTCACACGGTTTTAGAGAAGGTATAGGTTCAACCCATCGGGGCATCTTAGAAACATATACCACAAGCTTCGGGGTAAATAATACAAGCTCGAAAGTAGAGCATTGTTCAAAAGCAGATGATACAATTTACCAAAGGCATTATATACCCATGGAAAGGCTCTCAAGGTTATTCAATATGAAGGACACTGACAGATAAAATCCAACAAAGGAACCGATGGTCCACAAAGGATCTGAGGTGAGCATCGGTACTCAAACTGGAGGAAGAAGAATGCAAGGAGATCAGATTATAGAAACAACCGACTAACTCAATTGTCAAATGCAAAGGAATTATGATTTCCAAATCAAGGGATCAGAAGCAATGCTCTGATTAGGGATGGATAAGTTGAATAGCCTTAGGGTACAATCAACGACAATTGGATTGGTCGAGAACCAATTCCAGTTAAAAGAATGGCAGCTCAGCCGGAAAGGTAATTTATAAGGATCAATGATGATTGCGTGTATTCGCAATCATATTGAGTCAACAGACTCAAAATGATAATGACAAGGAATGTCAATAATACTACGAGACTTATGGGATTAACCATAATGCAAGCAAGCAAGAATTTCAAGAGCAAAAGGCTCCAGAGGATTTTCGGAAGATCGAATAGTATTTTGAAGACTTTTGTGAAACACATGAACAACTGGGGATGAGCGGGTACCGACAAGTGCGAGGATTTATTTGAAGGGGTATTCATGTGGCAAAGAACTGCTAGGGCAAGAGGCACAAAAGTATTCTCGGAACAATAGAGAAAACTTCGGGGTATCTTGTAATAACAAGATCAATGGGGGATGATCGTATGAATGGCAAGTGTAAGTAGTTATCCATAAGGATTTATCGGTGGTCGGGAATTGCAAAGGCGATGCCATAAACTCTTAAGAGAACATCGTAGAGTATCTTCGATTCTTACAGTGCAAAGAAAGTATCATCTGAAGTGAGGGGCTCTCCGGGAGAAAGTATTACCGAGAACCTAGAGTCTGAGTTAATAAAATCGTTTAACCCGAATAGAAGAGATGTCAGAGTCCCAGAGTATAGGTCGAGGAATAAAACATCCTACTACCACCCAATGGCGACGTGGGCCCATGGGCCGCACAGCCATGTTAGTAAAAGTTTTGTAAAGTCTAGACTCGACTTCGGCCAAGGAGTTGGAAAGAGGATTCCTACAGGCAGTCGGCTCTGATACCAACTTGTGACGCCCCCGATTCAATCGTACACTAATCATGCACGCAAATGTGTACGATCAAGATCAGGGACTCACGGGAAGATATCACAACACAGCTCTAAAACATAAATAAGTCATAAGCATCATAATACAAGCCAGGGGCCTCGAGGGCTCGAATACAAGTGCTCGATCATAGACGAGTCAGCGGAAGCAACAATATCTGAGTACAGACATAAGTTAAACAAGTTGCCATAAGATGGCTAGCACAAACTGGGATACAGATCGAAAGAGGCGCATGCCTCCTTCCTGGGATCCTCCTAACTACTCCTGGTCGTCGTCAGCGGGCTGCACGTAGTAGTAGGTGCCTCCAGTGTAGTAGTCGTCATCGACGGTGGCCTGCCCTCGGGCTCCATCGTGCAGTTGCAGCAATCGGGTAAAGAAAGGGGAAAAGGGGAACAAGGCAACCGTGAGTACTCATCCAAAGTACTGCAAGCAAGGAGCTACACTACATATGCATGGATATATGTGTAAAGGGCCATATCGATGGACTGAACTGCAGAATGCCGTAATAAGAGGGGATAGCTAATCCCAGCCGAAGACTACGCTCGGCAGCCTCCGCCTTTGCAAAGCATGTTGCGTAGAGTAGATCAAGTCCTCCAAGTAGCATCACATAGCAATAATCCTACCCGGCGATCCCTCCTCGTAACCCCGAGAGAGCGACCACCGGGTTGTATCCGCACTTGAAAGGGTGTGTTTTATTAAGTATCCGGTTCTAGTTGTCATAAGGTCAAGGTACAACTCCAAGTCGCCCTGTTATCAAGATCATGGCTATTCAATAGATTAACTTCCCTGCAGGTGCACCACATAACCCAACACGCTTGATCCCATTTGGTCGGACACACTTTTCTCGGTCATGCCCGGCCGCTGAAGATCAACACGCCGCAGCCCGACCTAGGCCAACAGAGCGGTCAAGACGCCGGTCTAAACCTAAGAGCCTGTGGGTCCAGGCCCATCGCCTTAGCACACCTGCACGCTATAACGCGGCGGAAGCAGACCTAGCAACCTCCATTACAAAGGAAGTCACGTTACGCGGTCCAATCGCGCGCCGCCGTCGGCCGACGTCCACGAAGGCTTCGGCTGATACCACGACGTCGGGATACCCATAACTACTCCCGCATAGATGGTTAGTGCGTATAGACCAAATGGCCAGACTCAGATCAAATACTAAGATCTCGTTAAGCGTGTTAACGATCCGCGAACGCCGACCAGGGCCAGGCCCACCTCTCTCCTAGGTGTTCTCAACCTTCCCTGTCACTCCGCCACAAAGTAACAGTCGGGGGCCGTCGGGAACCCAGGCCCACCTCTACCGGGATGGAGCCACCTGTCCTTTCAGCCCCCATCTCCTAACAAGATATCACGGTGTAATGTAACGATGTAAAGTATATAGTATATGCCCGTGATCACCTCCTCAAGTGATCACATCCCAAAGAGTATAGCATGGCGAGACGGACAAGAGTGTAGGGCCACCGATAAAACACTAGCATCCTATACTAAGCAAAGAGGATAGCCGTAAAGGTAACAACAAGAGTAGCAAGGACAAAGGCTATGCAGCAAAGATAGGATTAATCGAAGAGTAACATGCTACACTACTCTAATGCAAGCAGTATAGAGAAGAGTAGGCGATATCTGGTGATCAAAAGGGGGGGGGGCTTGCCTGGTTGTTCGGACAAGGAGGGTCGTCGTCGACGTAGTCGAACACAGGGGCATCAGCAGCGATCTCGGGGTCTACCGGAGAGAAGAGGGGGAAGAAACAGTAAATACATGCAAACATATGCATAACAAGACAATAAGCGGGGCTAGAAGTGTTCTAACGCAGCGCTAGGCGATTTGGCGAAGAGGAAAACATCCGGAAAAAGTATTCCCGGTTCAAGGCGTCACGAACAGATGAACGGAAGGGAAAAGTTGCATGTTTGCTATGCTAGGGATGTGTGGCGACGAACGGGCTGCGATCCGGATTCGTCTCGTTGCTCGAGCAACTTTCATGTAGAAAGTATTTTCATCCGAGCTACGGTTTATTTTATATGATTCTTTTAAAGTTTTAATGATTTTCTAGAATTACTTCAATACAAAATTAAACTGAAAATACTATTCATACATAGCAAGAGCCAGCCCCTGTATGACAGGTGGGGTCAGTGGTCAAGGTCAATGATCCGGTCAGCAGTTGATCGGGTCAATGTTGACTGGTCAAACTGTATGGTGGGACCCAGCTGTCATAGAGACAGTGTAAATTAATAGTTTAATTAATTTTAACAGATTAGGTGGGGGCCACATGTCATTGGCTTAGACTAATTTAACATGTTTAATTAGTTTAGGTAATTGATTAGGTTATTTAAACACAATTAATTAAGTTAATTAATTAATTAATTAATATTTTTATTTTTAATTCTTTTTATATATCTTTTAAAAACGTTTTGGGGGTGGGTCCCCCTTGTCATAAGGCCACTGGGCCTTAGCGGTACGGCGTGCAGCGGCCTAACGGCAGTCGAAGGAAATGGGTGACGGGCGGGCGCGTTAACGGCGAACCCGGACGGCGGTCGCGACGAGGCGCGCGTGAGGGCGCCGGCAGGCATCACTGGCGGGCGCTGAAGTACCGGCAGCAGCCGTAGTGTCGCAACGGGCGGTGCGGCTGCGCGTGGCGGGCGCGCTAAGTGCAAGGGCGGCCCACGACAAAGTCTTGATCTTGACACGGTCGCCGCCGGCAAGGGGAAAGGGAAGAACGGGGTCCTCACCCCACGTTGTAGATGTACTGGCGAGGCTTGATGAAGACGGCTCGGGAAGGAGACGGGAGGTCCGGCGATGGCGAAGGCGGCGACAGTGAGCGGGCGATGAGCGGACGCAGACGATGCGTAACGACGGGCATCGCGGGAGGAGCTCGTGGTGCCGGGCTGGTTGCTCCGATGGCCGAGGCGCTGGCCGCCGGTGACGCAGGCAGTCGATGGCGACTAGGATCGGCGAGGCGCGCGAGGGAGTATTGACGAGCTGCGGCAAGCGCCCACATCGCGCCGGTAGGCGCCAGCCACGACCCTGCGGCCATGGGAGGCGCTGGGCGCAGTCCTCGAGCTGGCGCGTGCTCGCCGAGGTCATGAGGAGCAGCGTGAACGCGGGCTGGTCGGCGCAGTGATGACCCGATCCAGATCCAAGCGAGGAGGAGACCGGAGGAATTGTGCGGAGGGGGAGTGATGTTCGTGGCTAGGGTTCGGTGTCTCTGTGGGGTTAGTAGGTGAGGTGGGGTGGGCGGTCCAGCCGGGCCGATTGGAGTAACCATGGGCTGGTTGGCCCCGTGGGAGGACTTTCTTTTCCTTATTGTTTTACTATTTCCCTTTTATACTTCTTCTACCTTTTCTGTTTTAGTTTTTCTTCCTATTATTTTAGCTTTAGTAAAATATACACGCAACATTTCAATTAGTATTTCAACTTAGCCCATAGTCACAAAAAGCCTAGTCCTCAAATAAATTAGTTTGACATTTTATTAATTACAGAAGGTATTTAACTAATTGTTTTGACTGCTATTTTATTCATCTTATAGTACTTAAACATTTTATAAAGGTGTGGTTTCTCCACCACAATTACCTATTTATTATTTGTCACCCCTAGAACATTTTAGTTTTAATGTTTGAAAACTTTTGTTGTTTGCCTTTAATTCAATTTTTTGAATTTGAATCGGTTTTGAACTAAAGCGAGATTAACAACAGTAACTGTGGTGACGTGGCATCGTTAACATGGGATTACTGTAGCCTAATTATCCGGGCGTCACAGGAGCTATGCTGAAGAGCTTGCCGGAGGACGCCGACATTGCGGCGCTCAACGAGCGTATCCAGCCCATCCTCAGCCGCATCGACAAAATCAAGAGGGTGGAGGTCCAGCGTCAGGACTAGGCACCCCGTTCTCCGTCGCCGCTGCAGGTTCATGACCAAGACAATGCTATCTTTAGTTAGAACCGTGGCGGCAATTTGTATAATATAACTCTGCAGTGCCCCTGAAACTCTGCATGTCATTTTCCTGTTCGATTTTCCTTTGTATGTTCACCCCACGTCAATCGGGTAAGCTTGCCGGCACGGAAACCCAGGGCGGTGCTTTGAGGACGAATCCTCATTAGCCTGCCGGGTGTGCTTGTTGCCGGGCAAAGCACCTTACCGCCCCTGGAGCGGCCGCTCGATTTGTCGAGTTTGACTCGATTCAGAACCGAGGATGTTGCTGATGGCGAAAGGCTACCCTGCCGCTCTCGACGCAGCCGCTTGAACTGTTGAGCAGACTCGAAACAGAACAAGGGCATTGCCGATCATAGGAGGGCCCCTCTTCGTACAGGTTCTCCATACATAGGCCGAACCGTCGAGGATAATAAACTTATATTAAGGGAGAAAAACTTAAAATTCAGCATGACTTAGCTCTCTTGTCGCCGCCTCGGCGTCCTTCGCACCAACGGGCAGTGCCGCCTTCTTGGCCGCCTCCTCCGCAAGAGTCGTGGCGATGAAGAACAGCTAGGTCGACTGCTAGACCTGATTCTCACAATTGCGCCCCCTACCTGGCGCGCCAAAGATGTCGGTGGGAAACGACACCTATGGGATCACTGGAATCCCTTCTACGGTTGTGGGGCGCGGGGATCGTGAGAAGAGTGGGACTAGCAGACAACACAAAGGGGATTTACCCAGGTTCGGGCCGCAAAGATGCGTAAAACCCTACGATCGTGCTTTGGTGGCTGTATTTAGTGTTCTTGAGATCTTGAACTAGCTCTAGGTGCTGCTAGGTCCAAAAGAGACGAATCCCTCTCCAGTTCGCCATGGGCCTCCTTTTATAGGCGAAAGGGGCTGACACAGTGGCACACAGGAGGTGGAAAGTGCTACAGCGTTGTGAGCTTATCGCTGGTGTTACAGGACAAAGCACATTTAATGTGAGGCTTAGGTGTCCCTTCGCTTTATCGGGGACAGGAGCGAGGCCCGTCCCATCCGTCGCCGCTCCTCCTTGCTTTGACACGTGCCTTTGCCAGCGATGCATGCGGTGCCATGTAGGAGGCAGGCAGCTGTGGTGGCGCGGTGGTGGAGCCTCCACGAAGGGTTGCATGTTGCCACGCAGGTGCCTGCCCAGCTGGTTGGGTCGACAGCTGCATGTGAACGACGGCGGAGACTTGGCTCGTGCGGGCCTGGCAGTGGCCCTGCCGGTGCGCCTGGCGAGGGCCTTGTCGGGTGGCCCGGCAAGGGTCTTGTCGTGGCGCACAGGCGTCCCCGGCAAGGATCTTGCCGGGGGTCTTGTGGGTTTCTTTGGTGAGGATGGTTGCCTTCCTATCCTCATTTGGTCTTGATTGTTCTATGTCTTCACAAAGATCTGCATGCCACCATGGAGGTGCCTCCCGAGCCCTGTCCCAATGCGTTTGTCGAGCGTTGGTGGGCTCAAGGGTGGCTCGCTCGGCTGGCGTGGGCGAGCTGCCCCGGCAAGGGTCCTTGCCGGGGAAACCTGCTTCGCCCATCCGATCCTTGTGGCCTTGGTCCTTGTCGTTGCTTTATTTGTCTTGTGGCTTCGGCTTCTCACTGGCTTCCCTTTCCTACCCTGTTATGCGTGGCCGTGGCGGGTGGCTCTGACTGCCGGTGCACAAGTAAAGGGGTCAAAAGGAGAGCCCCTACTTTTGTACACCGACACAGAACAACTCGAAGCAGCGGAAAAACTTCTAGCAGCGGAACAACGACGACGGTGGTGAACTCCACTCCGCAGGGACTCTGGCTGGAACGCTTATCCTAGCTCGCACGAACGGAAACCACGACAAGCAATCAAGCAATCACGGCATGACCTGCAAACTGGCATGACACGCCAGGTCAGTACATTGAATGTACTTGCAAGCTCACAATAACCAGAAGCATTCAAGACAAACAACAACATGGCAATTACAGGTTAAGCAGGAATTATCATGAGATCATCAGGATAACATGGCATGAACAACATGAACATGATACAGCTAGAACAATATGAACATGGCATGAACATATAAATCTGTCGATACTAGCATGCAACATGATGACACTATATGCACCACTTATTCTGCTCGGGGAACCATCACATGCATCACTTACCAACCTCGGACATCACACGATCATCTCAGGATCAAATCAAGCTTGGTATAAACAATACCGTAGTAATCATTAAATGACCACAAGGAGCTTGATCTTTACCCATGATTCTCGCACAACATCACGAATATCCAACAACTCGTTATCCTCGATACCACGGTGATCATTCACGGATCACAAACGGAACCACTCTGGGTTCAACGGGTTATCTCGTAACCAAACGGTGATCATTCACGGATCACAAATGGAACCACTCTGGGCTCAACGTGTTACCTCGTAACCAAACGGTGATCATTCACGGATCACATAACCAGCTTATCTCATCATCAAACCAGGGTTGTTATTAATTAAGTTATTATTAATTACTGTTGACTCACAGTGTGACCGACATGAACTGGGCCCTTATCCACGGGCGCGGCTATCGATAGATTTAGTATACACTCTGCAGAGGTTAGTACACTATACCCACACCATGGAACCCATGGCCTCGCACTCCCATTCGGGTGGACCAACGGTGTTCCAACAAAACTGATCTACTGTCATGACACTCTCCCGGCCACTCCGACTCACTCCCCACTGGGCTAGTCCTGGGTGGCCTCGTGTCTACCAAAGACACCAACGGCCACCGTCGTGGCAAAAACTATAAACGATCCCAAACGGGGACATGTGCACATAACAACAACAACGGGCACACAAGGCTTATGTCCGCCTACCTGATTAGGGTAGCGCGCACCCATAACCTTCCCTCGTTGGAGGCACCGGCGAGAGGCATGACAATAGACCCAGTTAGGACCTTCCCATAAAGGTAAGCGTGGTTGCACTGGTCAGCTCGATATGGTGGCACCATGACTCAGCCAATATTTGTTCAAGTTCAATTTAATCCGGTTAAACTTGAATGCAATATGATGAGCCATGATAAAAATAACATGACGTAATTACAAGGCATGAGCATGATATCAACATAAGCATGGGGGTGCAACATAACTACCCACCATATCAACAATGAACCATATCCAACTGAGCATACCATAATGATGAGCTCGATTACAACACTACTCATAGCATAACATGACCCTTATCATTAACATTAAGTACCATGCAAGAACACATCAATAACATAACCGAGTAAACACTTAACTAACAACAAGGAACAAAGCATATTAACGATACTCGGTAACCGATGTTAGACATGCACTGAAGAACATGACCAATCCAACATCTACTACCATCAAGCATGACCAATATGAAAGTAATACTAGCAAGAAATTCATGATAACAGAGTGCTAGAAAACAAAGCATGACGGTAACCACCGATCCATAAGCATAACCGAAATAACGACAACAGTAGCAAAACCAGCATACAGTTATTAAAGGTTCAAGTTGAAAACTAATGCTACTACATGGCTATCATGCAAATGGTGGTTGTGGCTTGCTTGGGGTGGAAGAAATCACTGGGAAGATGTGCGAGAAGCTCGCGGAAAGAATCGTCGGAAAACATTCTCTCTTGATGGGGGCTGATTAAGAGTAAGGGCAAAATGGTCATTTTCAGAATGTTAACACATCATGAAAATGTTACCAACAAAACAGGCTCGACGAAATGAAGAAGTGGGCTTTGGAATCACCTCATTTGGAGTTGTGGTTGAAAAGTTATCAAGTGTTTTCTGCCAGGGACCTATTTGCAAAGAAAACTTCACAATCTGGGCCTGGACAGAAAAACTGAAAACGTCTTTCCCAGTACTACGCTTTCCAGAAAGGGAAATGAATTCCTTCACGAAGAACAAACGAGGTACACTTTCGACAGGGGAAAGCGTACTCACAGGAGTACGTCTCCACTTATCCACGCTTAGCGGGGCGGGCCTTGAGCCTTTGCCAGTGGGGTCATGTGAGGAGGCATGCCGGCCTGACTGTCTTCAACCTCCCGCTCGGGGAGCTCATGGCCGAGGGGACATGCCCGCCCCGACGGCAATTGCCGGCGCTACAGGGCATCTACGGCGATGCTCGGGCTATGGATGGATTCAGCGTGCAACGGCGCATCCAAAGATCCCATCCACGGCCGGTGGGCTGACCCGAGACGACGACGGGCTCGACACCGGCGGACAGGGGCTTCGGCCATCGAAGAACTCCTGGTGAGAGGCCGCCGGAGGAGGAAGGGGAGTGCCGCAGTGGATCTAGTGTGTATGTGGACGCCTCTGGTGGTGGTGGAAGTGAGGGAGGAGCTCGGTCTTGCTCGAATTTGAGTAGAGGCCGTCGGCGGACATGGCAACCATGGGGGTCGGGGAGGGGCTCCGGGTCTCGGGCGAGTGGCTGGGGAGGAGTAGTGGAGCGAGGCAAGGCTAGTGGTGAGGTCGAATGGCTCGGGGGAGGGCTATATATAGCCGGGCGAGGGAGGCCGAGCTAGGGTGTCACCGCGGGGATCCGGCCAAGGCTCTGACGAGCTCAGCGAGCACGGGAGGGCGCAGGAACACAACGAGCCATTGATTCAGAGATCACGGAGGGGTGGACGAAGCCGGAGAGCAGAGGAAGAGGGATAAGTGAGCTCGGAGCCAAACGGAGCACTGTGCCCCCGTGGGTGTTCGGCGGCGAGCGTCGGTGAGCGTCGGTGAGGAAACGGACGGAGGGGGAGAGGGATCCAGGGGAACGGCGACGACGAGAGGAAGACAATGGACACGGTCACGCGCGCAAAGGCGACGAGGGGAGGAGGTGCCGAAGCACAAACGGCCACTGGACGCGGCGAGTGCACACAGAGCGCGTGCACTGTGATGCCATTAACGTGGTCACCGCGTGCACTGGCATGTAGCGGGGGAGATGGGCTTCAACATGTTCTCTAGTGGTAAGTTCTTCCAGGGGAGGCTTCAACTGCGGTGTTAGATCGATGAAAATTGGTCTGGTTAAATGGTAAGCAACCTCTGGAGTTTACTGCAGTAAACATGGCCGAGAACTGCTGGTCAACATGAAGGAGATTGGGAGAAAAGGATTTCTCTTCGAGGTTTAGGGTAAGAAGGATTTTTATCCTGGTAAATTTGAGAATATTTGGACCACGGTAAATCATAATTGCTTCACAGCTGCATATTTAGTCCAGAAGCAAGATCATGATGGTGCACTCACATGGGGTATCAAATTGATCTGAAATTTGGCAAAGCTTAGTGATTTGGTCACAGTAAGGAGCTGTAAAAATTTCATACCAATTGGATTCACCAAGATGGTACTTCCTTCACACCTACCTTCACTGACCAGAATCTTGCAAGAATTTTGGAGAAATGTTGGCTAAGTGAAATGGTGCCAAATTTGGTGGAGAGATGTTATATACGTAGGATCATGATCTGGTAATTTATCAGGATTTTTGAAGCAATATAAAATGCACTTGCTTCACAACCTGAAAATTTTACCGGAAGCAAAGATTTGGTCCTGTGCTCACATAGATGATTGGATGGGGCTGAAATTTGTAGGAGTGAGATAATATGAGCACAAGAAGAGGCATGCAAAATTTCAACTCATTTGGATTCTCCTAGCTAGTACTTCCTTCAAAGTGGCTTCTGTTTGACAGAAACTTTGAAAAATCACTGAGGAAGATTGGCTAGGCAAATAAAGTTGAATTTTGGCATGTGGCAATTATTTGGACATAAAAGAATGCCCAATAAGTTTGAGAGCAAACAAGATAAGATAAATGACACTCCCTCACAAAGTGCCACTCTGGACAGAAAGGAAGAATAATTATTGGGGAATTATTCTTGGGCTAGGACAGGAAAGTTTGGGCACATTTGAGCAACATATGTGAAAGTGCAACTATCCCTAGGTGGTTTTGGTAATTCCTAACAACATATAGCTCATTGAGCTAATGCTATTTCAAGATTAATATTTCAGGAAAGCTAAATGATTGGCATGACATGGATGAGAAAAGTGGACCCCTCAAAATGCTAAGGACAAAAGGATTGGCTCAAGCTCAAAGCTCAAGACTCTACATTTTCTATTTTAGTGATCCAAGATCACATTGAGTCTATAGGAAAACCCAATACTATCAAGGAGGGATGAGGTGTTGCTTAATGAGGCTCTTGCTCAAAATGCTTAGTGATATGCTCCAAAGCCCTCAACTACTTTCTCACATCCACAAATGACCTAAACCAAAAGTCAAACTCGGCCCCACCAATTCTTTCTATCCGGCGCCACCGAGTTCAGATATCATAGCCACTGCCACAAACCCTAGGCAAATCGGTCTCACCGATAGGGATCTCGGTCTCACCGAGATGGGATTGTAATATCTATGTTTCCCTTCGTAACGTTTCGGTCCCACCGAGATGAGCGATCGGTCCACCGAGATTGCAACGTAAACTCTCTGTTTCCCTTTCGTAACATTTCGGTCTCACCAAAATGAGCGAATCATTCCCACCGAGTTTACCAGACCAACTCTCTGGTTAGCAACGGCCATGGTGCGATAGACAAGGTTGCTTCTTCGTGGACCCTTCGTGGGTGGAGCCCTCCGTGGACTCGCGCAGCCGTTACCCTTCGTGGGTTGAAGTCTCCATCAACGTGGATGTACGATAGCACCACCTATCGAAACCACGACAAAGACATCCGTGTCTCCTATTGCGTTTGAATCCTCCAAACCCTTCCCTTTACATTCTTGCAAGTTGCATGCTTTACTTTTCGCTGCTCATATACTCTTTGCATGCTTGCTTGAATTGTGTTAAGATTGCTTGACTTGTCCAAAGTTGCTAAAATCTGCCAAGAACTAAAATTGGGAAAAGGATAAGTTTTATTTGGTCAAGTAGTCTAATCACCCCCTTCTAGACATACTTTCGATCCTACAAGTGGTATTAGAGCTTTGGTCTCCATTTGCTTTGATTTCGATAGCTTTTGGTAGTCATAGCCTTGGTTTCACAACCTAGGAGAGTATGGCGTCTAGCAAGGGAAATTACCACCGTAGAGGTCCTTACTTTGATGGTACTAATTTTGCTAGTTGGAAGCATAAGATGAAAATGCATATTCTTGGACATAACCCCGCCGTATGGGCTATTGTGTGTATTGGCTTGCAAGGTGAATTCTTTGATGGGAGAGAACCGAACCGTGAAGCTACCGCGGAAGAGTTGAAGATGCTGCAATACAATGCTCAAGCTCGTGATGTCCTCTTCAACGGATTGTACCCTGAAGAATTCAACAAAATCAGCCGTCTTGAGAATGCAAAGGAAATTTGGGATACTTTGATTGATATGCACGAAGGTACCGACTCCGTCAAGGAATCCAAGTTGGATGTGCTTCAAAGTCAGCTTGAAAAGTTAAAAATGAAGGATGGTGAGGTGTCGCTGAAATGTACTCTAGGCTTGCTTTTATCACAAATGAGATCGTCGGCTTAGGAAGTGAAGAGATGACCAACAAATTCATCATCAAGAAGATCCTAAGAGGTTTGGACGGAAAATATGATACCGTATGCACCTTGATCCAAATGATGCCCAATTACAAAGATCTCAAGCCAACGGACGTCATTGGAAGAATTGTTGCTCATGAGATGTCACTCAAGGATAAGGAGGAGCTCCATAACAAGTCAAGTGGTGCTTACAAAGCCTCATGTGAAGCTCCCACATCATCAAGTGAGAAACAAACCTTCAATGAAGAGAGCCTAATGGTGAAGAACTTCAACAAGTTCTACAAGAGTAGAAGCAAAGAGAGAAGTTCCAAGTCAAGGTCCTACAATGACAAAAGATCTTCTAGTCGAGAGCGAAATTGCTACAATTATGGAAGACCCGGACACTATTCCAATGAGTGTACGGCACCCTACAAGAGAAGATAAGATTCTCCAAAAAGAAGAAGTAGAAGAGAAGAATCACCATCAAGAGAGAGAAGGAGTAGAGATGATCGTTATGAACGAAGAACATCCCGGAGAAGCAAGGATTCGGAAAGGAAGGACAAGTCATCAAGGAGCTACACAAAACAAAGACATCAAGCTCATGTTGGTGAATGGGTATCCGGCTTCGACTCCGACAATCACTCCGAGTGAAGCTATCACTCCGACTCCGAATATACTCAAGATGAAGGTGTTGCCGGTCTAGCACTTGTGTCAACCAACTCCTACGGCATATTTGATTCACCAAATGAAGGACTTGGAAGATGCTTCATGGCTAAAGGCCCAAAGGTATCACACCCCGAGTATGTTGATTTCAATAGTGATGAAGATGACTTGTTAGGTGATGATGATTTACTTGTTGCAACTCTAGTGATGAATACTATGATGAAACGTCAATTAATCATGCTAATCAAGATAAAACGAATGACAATGATAAGGAGAAGATTGAGTTTCTAACTAAAGAACTAAACACTCTTAAGTTAGCTCATGAAACTATCTTAGGAGATCATCGAGAACTTTTAAGGACTCATGAGAAATTACGTTTTGAAAAGCTCAACCTTGAGCAAGAGCATGAGTTCTTAAAGGCAATCAATGATGATCTTCACAAGAAAAGTTCTTCTTACATTGCCAAGCGTTTACTCTTATCCACTTACATGCCTCAAGTCAAGTCTAGTAACAAGAACAAGAAAGATTCTTCCTCTAGTAGTAACAATAATCATGCTAAATCTAATGTTGTTGCTTCTAGTAGTTCTCTTGATTCCACTAATGATTCTCTTAGCCAAGTTACACTTGAGCAAGAAAATAGCTTATTGAAGGGAATTATAGAGAAAGGTGTTTACAAGAGCCTTGCCGGAGTAAGCAATTCGAGGAAATTGTACGCAAGCAAGGAAGGCACCGGAAGAACCAAGGTGTTGGTTTTGAACGAAAGTTCAATGCCAATGGAGTTGAGTGGGAAGAATATCAATACCCCAAGACAAAGTTTGTTCCTCAACAAGAGAAGTATGATCCTACTTCTTTCAAAGGGACACAAGCTCAAGATGATCTTCCACCACAAGACCACAAGGAAAAATGCAAGGATAAGCTTCAAGAGGAAATTGATGCATTTGAAGAAGCACCTAAGGCCTTGGTCAAGTGGGTTCCCAAGACTACATCAAGTTCCACTTCATCAAGTACGACTACAACTCCAAGGATTCCCATCAAGATGGTGTGGATCCAGAAGAAGAAGAATGAGAGAGTTCTTGAGGGTGACTCCGCCAACATACTTCACTCTTATCATTTTGGCAAGAACAAGTGCAATCAACTTCCACATCTTGCACTAGTTCAAGGAGTCACAAACCCTCTTGTTGGTAAGACAAGGGACAAGGTAACCTAATGCTTTCATGTACATCATCTTGTGTGTGCATCACTCTATGTCTATGGATATCCTTGTTTGTTCCTTGTGGGACTAACCCATGTAGGTATTGAAAGTGCAACTCACTCCAAAGGATTGTTCCAAATGATCTACATCAACATTGAGCATCCACATCTTCAACACATACATGAAGTCATCATCGACCAAACCCAAGGTTAGTTCATCCCTCTTAGGGGGGATCTCACATCTAGGGGGAGCTTTACTCTAAGAATTGAGCTAAAGCAACTCTAATGGTGTGAACACAACAACACTTTATGTAAAAGTGGTAACCCCACTTGTGCTTAAACGATGAGTATGACCTATGATCAAATGTTCTCATTTGACTCCTAAGTCAATATACTCATATATAGATGACCTAGTCATCGCCAATTGCTTGACATATGCTAGAATTGGTTGTGCATGCTTTGCCACATATTTCATTTGCCATTTTATTATGTGAGCATGTTGGTTGCATAATTTACTCATTCGAGGACATCCACTTGTTGTTTTGATTGTTTGGTTCCTTTTTCCTTTTGCCAAGTGGATGGACAAGAATGCCTAAGAACCTTATCTAGCTATCTATGCTTTTCTTGTCTCAAACTCTATCCATGCTACATCACAAAGTTTGATCAAGTCAGACTCGAACCACTCTGTGTGAGGAGCACTCGGAGTCCCTGATTCGTCATAGACTTAAACTTCCAAAACTTCTTTGTGCGTTTTGGTCTGACCGATTCATCCATTTCGGTCATACTGAGATCACTAAGTCGATCCAGGTTTTCAATCTTAGTGCAACCGATTTAAACTTTTCGGTCACACCGAGTTGCAGTAACTGCTTGCAGTTATGCATCTCGGTGCCACCGAGTTGTTCCACTCGGTCACACCGACAGGGTCAGGCTATATATATCCCCGGGCCAAAATTTGGAAAATTCTTCGAACCCCTTCGCCCGCGCTCAGCCTGCTCTGCCTCCCTAGATCTCCGGATCGTCCTCCTCATCGTCAGCTGCCTCCCGCAGCTGGTCTCCGCCGCCGTCAACGGAAATCGTCTCCGCCGTTGCCACTGTAGCAGGTCCATCGCCGCACTTATTGTATGGACTTGATCCTTGTGCTAATATCACTCCGATTCCTAGCACATTATTTTGCCATGTATATTGCCACAATTGATATCACTCTATCCAGCGAAATCACTTCGTAGTTTAGTTGTGGATTGAAAATTTAGGGTTAGGTTTCTGCCGAAATCATCTCGGACCAACCGAGTTGTTGAAATCGGTTCCACCGATTTGGCTAAGGCCATTGCACATGTGATTCTCGGTCTGACCGAGAATTGCAAATCGGTGTGACCGAGTTCAATTCTTTGTGAAACCCTAGTAGTCTCGGTGCCACCGAACCGTGACTCGGTCTGACCGAGTTCACTAGTTTAGGTTCCAAAAGCTGCTTCGGTATCACCGAGTTTTCAAATCGGTAGATCTGAAATGTTTTCTGTGGAAAACTAAAACTAAGTTTTTGACTCATTCTTTTGCAAAAACCTCTGCACTTTGTGATGCTCATCCAATCTATCTCATCTATATCTATTCAAAGGGTCTGCTGTCAGTGTTTGCATCATGTCAGATCAGAGTGACAGTCAGAACAAGTCTGAGGAGCAAGTTCACATGAGTGAGGGCACTAGTCCCTCTAGCAGCTATGATGATGGAAGCAGGAGTACACCCAGCAACTTGCCTAAGGTAGCCACCAGGGCCAGAAAGAAGAGAACCTCAGATTCTAAGGATGAGGACTATGTGGCTGTTGAGGAAGAGGCCACCTCAAAGAAGAGAGTTCTGAAAAAGAAATATAGCACAGCTGCTGCCACTAAGCCAGGAACGAAGACAAAGGTTCCTGCCAAGAGAGTTCCTATGTCAAAGGCTAGGACATCCACTCAATAAACTTTGGGATCTGCACCTAAAGAACATGTTGTGGTAGAGAAGAAAATGAAAGAAAGGGTCAAGAAGACCATGGCCAGAGTAATTGGAAGCCCTTAATGATGGAAGATGAAGAGGAAGAGGTTGCTGCACCAGCACCTAAAGCTCAAAAGCTTATGGGAGATGCTATAAGATTAGGGGATGCTCCATCTAAGAGCAAAGAAGCTCCCAAGGCAGCTGCTCCAAAACCCAAAGCTGCACCCAAGAGGAGTACAAGGAATATTCCAGTTGCAGAGAAGAACAAGGCCCCAGTGCCTGAAGCTGCTATAGAAGAAGAAGATGATGAGTCACATGTCTTGAGGAAGTTGAAGCCCAAAATTCCAGATCACAATGATGCTCATCCAGTAGCTGAGGACATGAAGCTCAGGAAGGATGCAGGACTCACACAGTGGAGATTGACTGATCCCTATGCAGTCAGGAGAAGAACTGCTGTGGACTACAGGTTCCATACAAAGGAACAACAGGACTTCTATGAGACAGTGTTGCTTGACAAGAAGCCTATAGTCTGTGATATGAGATGGGTGGACTGGGAGTACATCAGGGAAAATGAAGAACACTATCCTGGAGTCTATGATAGTTTCAAGTCTTGTGGAGTAGAGGACTTTGTTGGGCAGAAGCTCACAAAGTGGAATGATGAGCTTATTATGCAGTTCTACTCCACAGCTTATTTCTACCCAGATTGAAGGATTGTCTGGATGTCTGAAGGTACTAGGTATCAGTCAACAGTTGAAGAATTGACAAAATTGATCAATTCTCCTAAGGAGAATGAAGATGACTTGGATGTCTATGCCAAGAAGAAGAAGGATCACAACACCATGGCACATATGTACAGAGAGATCCCAGATGATGGTCTTGAGACACACAAATTTGGATCAATACATTACCTTTCGTTAGGTTTGCCAACAATCAACTGGATCCTCAGGCACACTCTATTGCCAAAGTCAGGTGATCACAAGATGATCATAGGCCATGCAATTAACCTGCTTCACATATTTGATGTGCCTCAAAAGTTCAAAGTCATGAGCCTAATTGTGGAAACTATAAAGATAACAGCTGCACATCAGAAGAGAAGTTGTGGGTATGCCCCACAGATCTAGGAGCTAATCAACTCCAAGATGGGCACTGGCACATATCTCTTGGACAAGGATCATATGCCCATCTACCCAGACTTTGAGGACAACACTGTGGTAATGAATGAGAATGAACCATCTTCTGTGCAAGCAGAAGCAAAGAGGGAGAAGGCAAGGACTGAAAAGGCTGCAAAGATGCCAACCATTGATGAGGCATCTCAGTATCTTATGAAGAGCAAACAAGATCAGCTTGGCTACTTGATTGCCTCCAGTCTGAGGATTGAGAAGGGATTGGCCACCCTGACTCAAAACCAGGAGAGCTTGGAGAGGATCATGGAGCAGAAGTTCTATGATTTAGATGTGAAGGTCTGAGATACAGTCAATTGTTGAGCAACTTCAGGATGAAGTGCAGGAGAAGAAGGGAAATTCTACCACTGATGCTTTTGCTAGAGTGCCCAGAGGACAGAGATCTGCTGCGGTGCGATTCTGAGACACCAGAGCAACTTCATCTGCACCAGCTACAACTTCAGTGCCACCAGCTCCAGCACCCACTCCACCAGCTCCATCTACATCAACTGATGCCTTCGTCCTTGGAGTTTTATCTACACCACCACCTGAAGACCAAGCCTGAGAGTTGATCTAGCACTATGCATTTTTTATGAACTTTTTGGTAACTTGTTGCCAAAGGGGGACAAAATGTATAGATCATACGCTTCGAGAGAGTGTTGCTCTTTGTTCTCTCTTGTTTTTGGTGGTTGAACTTTGTTATTTGCTTGTTTGAGATACTTTACGCTTTTGTGTGATACTTGGATGATCATGTGTTTGATCATATGCTACCTTAATGCTTGTTGGATGACATTATCCTTTTATATCCCCATATGATCATTCACTTTGCTTGGTGATGAGTGCATGTATTTAATTATTATCATTTTGTGCGCTCCACCAAGATTTATGTGACATGGAAGAGTAACCCATGATCCTAACTCATTGTGCATTTGCAGTCCAAAGCAAATCTTAAACTATGCACAAATTTAGAGGGAGCTCTTGCTTTTCACATACTTCTCAAAGCGACAATGTTTTTCACTCTTATTATCATTTGTCGAAGCTTTGATCTATATGTTGTAATCAGTTACCAAAAAGGGGGAGATTGAAAGTGCAACTATCCCTAGGTGGTTTTGGTAATTCCTGACAACATATAGCTCATTGAGCTAATGCTATTTCAAGATTAATATTTCAGGAAAGTTCAATGATTGGCATGGCATGGATGAGAAAAGTGGACCCCTCAAAATGCTAAGGACAAAAGGATTGGCTCAAGCTCAAAGCTCAAGACTCTACATTTTCTATTTTAGTGATCCAAGATCACATTGAGTCTATAGGAAAACCCAAATACTATCAAGGAGGGATGAGATGTTGCTTAATGAGGCTCTTGCTCAAAATGCTTAGTGATATGCTCCAAAGCCCTCAACTACTTTCTCACATCCACATATGACCTAAACCAAAAGTCAAACTCGGCCCCACCGATTCTTTCTATCCGGCGCCGCAGAGTTCAGATGTCATAGCCACTGCCACAAACCCTAGGCAAATCAGTCTCACCGATAGGGATCTCGGTCTCACTGAAATGGGATTGTAATCTCTCTGTTTCCCTTCATAACGTTTCGGTCCCACCGAGCTGAGCGATTGGTCCAACCGAGATTGCAATGTAAACTCTCTGTTTCCCTTTCATAACATTTCAGTCTCACCGAAATGAGTGAATCGGTCCCATCGAGTTTACCTGACCAACTCTCTGGTTAGCTTATTACCTAAATCGGTCTCACCGAGATTACACTATGCCCTAACCCTAACCATATCGGTCCTACCGAGTTGCATGTCGGTCCCACTGAAAATCCTAACGGTCACTAGATTTTCTTAATCGGTCCGACCGAGTTTATCAATTCGGTCCCACCGAGATTGGCAAGTTGTGTGTAACGGTTAGATTTTGTGTGGAGGCTATATATACCCCTCCACCTCCTCTTCATTCATGGAGAGAGCCATCAGAACGAACCTACACTTCCAACTTACCTTTTCTGAGAGAGAACCACCGACACTTGTGTTAAGGCCAAGATATTCCATTCTTACCATATGAATCTTGATCTCTAGCCTTCCCCAAGTTTCTTTCCACTCAAATCTTCTTTCCACCAATCCATATCCTGTGAGAGAGAGTTGAGTGTTCGGGAGACGATCATTTGAAGCACAAGAGCAAGGAGTTCATCATCAACACACAATTTGTTACTTCTTGGAGAGTGGTGTCTCCTAGATTGGCTAGGTGTCACTTGGGAGCCTCCGACAAGATTGTGGAGTTGAACCAAGGAGTTTGTAAGGGCAAGGAGATCGCCTACTTCGTGAAGATCTACCGCTAGTGAGGCAAGTCCTTCGTGGGCGACGGCCATGGTGGGATAGACAAGGTTGCTTCTTCGTGGACCCTTCGTGGGTGGAGCCCTCCGTGGACTCGCAACTGCTACCCTTCGTGGGTTGAAGTCTCCATCAACGTGGATGTACGATAGCACCACCTATCGGAACCACGACAAAAACATCCGTGTCTCCTATTGCGTCTGAATCCTCCAAACTCTTCCCTTTACATTCTTGCAAGTTGCATGCTTTACTTTCCGCTGCTCATATACTCTTTGCATGCTTGCTTGAATTGTGTTAAGATTGCTTGACTTGTCCAAAGTTGCTAAAATCTGCCAAGAACTAAAACTAGGAAAAGGATAAGTTTTATTTGGTCAAGTAGTCTAATCACCCCCCTCTAGACATACTTTTGATCCTACAATATGACCCATAGTAATTATGAGAATTATTTGGGGAATTTTTGGATGGACAGAAATATAGGTTGCTTCACAACCTAGGGCAGTCAGGGTTATTCCCTTAATAGAAAAAGGAATTTTCCCTAGAAAAAGTAATCAGGGTTTGGTCAAGCAGTGGAGTGACATGATCTTGGCAAGGTTTGGAGAAAAATGAGCCACCAGGGAGGGGGAATGAGGATGATTTCCCAGGTGGTAGGGCCACAGAACCACTCCAAAAAGAAAAACAGAGCAAAAACCAATTAATTTAAAAGAAAAAGAAAAGGGCCAAAAACCAGGCTGTTACAAACCTTCCCCCCTTAAAGCAATCTCGTCCTCGAGATTTGGTTGCTCAGGGAACAAGTATGACTTTAGGACACCGTTTCCAACTCGGGTATCCTTTTTCCTTTATTTATTGTTCCCCCAAAAATTTCAGATGATTAACTTACCTTGCTCTGGGGTGGATATCTTCACCTTTCCCCAAATTCCGACGGGTCTTTGCTCATATACCAATTCCTTTTTACTGACGTTGATTCTCCATACATGTGGTGATATCCACTGTATCTGAGCATAAATTTTCTTTTGGTCATGAGAACTGTTTTACTTCAGTCATGGGGTTGCTTCAAATAAATGCAGGCCTTCTGGTTTCAATAAATGCTGATAATTAATCATGGCCATCTTCTGACGGGATCTGACTGCTCATAAGTGGTACTGATTTATTTTTGATTTATTCCTTTGACTCGAGCATGGGGTCTGTACCCAAGATTTGACTGCCTCCTGTTATGAGCGATATAACGGGGTATGGAGTTATAGCTGAGTCATTCCTCAAATATTTACATCTTGAGACTGGCCCGACAGGGGGCTGACGGACAAATGCTTTTCCTGACAGACTGACCATGTACTTGATTCCGTCGGTGAGTATACCGAGTCTGAGCTGATTGTTCAGCTTTTGATTTTGTCATTTTGTCGGTATACCCATTTGTGGTAATGGGCTGTGAGATTCTTTTACACTGTCGCTGAAGTCAAACTGTGGCGGTTGCAAAGGAATCTTGGATTTGATAGAGCAGACTTGGATATTCCACACTAACCATTTTTAAGCGGGTCAGCGGGATATGAAGTCCTTGTAGAACAGAGTAATCCTTTGAGGGTATGCCATTGTGGATCCATATGTAATTATGGCCTCCAACTGATTTGGGTATCCGGACCCTGATGGTCGTGCAAAAATCATCATATCTTTGCTGTTGGTTACACCTTTTAACGGTCATGATTTTCTTTGTTAGGATAGCTTTCTGAAATAACTTGGCCACACCTGTCCTTGATTCTTCGTATGACCAGGGACATGATTAGTGCAATATTTTTGTCATTACTCCTGATGCTTGGTTTCCGCACGTATATGACATATACTCGGGGCTTGTAGCTGTACAGAGCTCTTTGTTGAGTCCAACCATACAAGATTTCATGAGATCTCCTTGTCGGTGCGGGAGTATTGGTCTTGGTGGCCACTGTCAAGACTGTTGATTCTGTGATGTCTTTTCCAGACCTTATAGATCCTTGTATTACATAAGATGTATCTCTGCTTATCTTCATTTGCATGATTCATGAGGTTGGGGGATCCTTACTTTCCTTAGCTATATCTGTTGGTTCCTTGTCGTACCTCGTATGAGTGACTGATTTGATGGGGATACATGCTTACCATATGTATAATAATCATATGCAACTGGATACCCGATTATTGCGGCAGGCATATGTTTTGACTGAATTGTACCTCTGACAAAATTATTGCAAATATGATCCTTGAGAAGTACTGCCATATACTGCCAACTCATCATATAATCTCTGAGGATGGTGCATAGTGTGGTACTGACGCGGTCTGGGTGGCTTACGAGGGAAGCCATCCGAGTAGCTTGCTGAGGAAGACTTGTTAACTTCTGCTCAAATCTTTTGTCTGGGTATCGTGTTGAAGAAGGCTCTATAGCATACACGAAGCTGTTGGAAATATGCCCTAGAGGCAATAATAAAATGGTTATTATTATATATCTTTGTTCATGATAATAGTCTGTTATTCATGCTATAATTGTGTTATCCGGAAATCGTAATACATGTGTGAATACTTAGACCACAATATGTCCCTAGTGAGCCTCTAGTTGACTAGCCCGTTGATCAACAGATAGTCATGGTTTCCTGACTATGGACATTGGATGTCATTGATAACGAGATCACATCATTAGGAGAATGATGTGATGGACAAGACCCAATTCTAAGCATAGCTCAAAGATCGTGTAGTTCGTTTAGCTAGAGCTTTTCCAAGTGTCAAGTATCATTTCCTTAGACCATGAGATTGTGCAACTCCCAGATACCGTAGGAGTGCTTTGGGTGTGCCAAACATCACAACGAATCGGGTGACTATAAAGGTACACTACGGGTATCTCCGAAAGTGTACATTGGGTTAGTACGAATCGAGGCTGGGATTTGTCACTCCGTATGACGGAGAGGTATCTCTGGGCCACTTTCGGTAATGCATCATCATATCGAGCTCAAAGTGACGAAGTGTCCGGTCACGGGATCATGCATTACTGATGCGAGTAAAGTGACTTGCCGATACGAGATTGAACGAGGTATTGGGATACCGACGATCAAATATCGGGCAAGTAACATACCGATTGACAAAGGGAATTGTATACGGGGTTGCTTGAATCCTCGACATCGTGGTTCATCCGATGAGATCATCAAGGAGCATGTGGGAGCCAACATGGGTATCCAGATCCCGCTGTTGGTTATTGACCGAGAGCCGTCTCGGTCATGTCTACGTGTCTCCCGAACCCGTAGGGTCTACACACTTAAGGTTCGGTGATGCTAGGGTTGTAGAGATATTAGTATGCAGCAAACTGAAAGTTGTTCGGAGTCCAGGATGAGATCCCGGACGTCACGAGGAGTTCTGGAATGGTCCAGAGGTAAAGAATTATATATGGGAAGTCGAGTTTCGGCCGCCGGGAAAGTTTCGGGGGTCACCGGTATTGTACCAGGACCACCGGGTGGGGCCACCTATCCCGGAGGGCCCCATGGGCTGAAGTGGGAGGGGAACCATCCCCTGGTGGGCTGGTGCGCCCCCCGCTTGGGCCCCCCTTGCGCCTAGGGTTGGGAACCCTAGGGGAGGGGGCGCCTCCACTTGCCTTGGGGGGCAAGGCACCCCCCTTGGCCGGCGCCCCCTTGGGGACCCTATATATAGAGGGGGGGGGAGGGCAGCCGCACCCTTGCACTTGGCGCCTCCCTTCCCCCTTGCTACACCTCTCCCTCCTGCAGACGCTTGGCGAAGCCCTGCCGGGATCCCTGCTGCATCCACCACCACACCGTCGTGCTGCTGGATCTTCATCAACCTCTCCTTACCCCTTGCTAGATCAAGAAGGAGGAGACGTCATGCTGACCGTACGTGTGTTGAACACGGAGGTGCCGTCCGTTCGGCGCTAGGATCTCTGGTGATTTGGATCACGACGAGTACGACTCCCTCAACCCCGTTCCCTTGAACGCTTCCGCTCGATCTACAAGGGTATGTAGATGCACTCCTCTCTCTTGTTGCTAGATGCACTCATAGATTGATCTTGGTGAAACCGTAGGAAAATTTTTATTTTCTGCAACGTTCCCCAACAGTGGCATCATGAGCTAGGTCTATGCGTAGTTCTCTTTGCACGAGTAGAACACAAATCTGTTGTGGGCGTAGATGTTTTCAACTTTCTTACCACTACTAGTCTTATTTTGCTTCAGCGGTATTGTGGGATGAAGCGGCCCGAACCGACCTTACACATACGCTTACGTGAGACAGGTTCCACCGACTGACATGCACTAGGTGCATAAGGTGGCTAGCGGGTGTCTGTCTCTCCCACTTTAGTTGGAGCGGATTCGATGAAAAGGGTCATTATGAAGGGTAAATAGAAGTTGAAAAATCACGTTGTGGCTTTTTCGTAGGTAAGAAAACGTTCTTGCTAGAACCCTATTGCAGCCATGTAAAAGATGCAACAACAATTAGAGGACGTCTAACTTGTTTTTGCAGCAATTGCTTTGTGATGTGATATGGCCAAAAGTTGTGATGAATGATGAATAATATATTGTGATGTATGAGATCATGTTCTTGTAATAGGAATCACGACTTGCATGTCGATGAGTATGACAACCGGCAGGAGCCATAGGAGTTGTCTTAATTATTGTATGACCTGCGTGTCAATGACTTAACGCCATGTAATTACTTTACTTTATTGCTAAAACCTTAGCTATAGTAGTAGAAGTAATAGTTGGCGAGCAACTTCATGGAGACACGATGATGGAGATCATGATGATGGAGATCATGGTGTCATGCCGGTGACGAAGATGATCATGGAGCCCCGAAGATGGAGATCAAAGGAGCTATATGATATTGGCCATATCATGTCACTACTATTTGATTGCATGTGATGTTTATCATGTTTTTTCATCTTGTTTAGTTAGAACGACGGTAGTAAATAAGATGATCCCTCATTATAATTTCAAGAAAGTTTTCCCCCTAACTGTGCGCCGTTGTGACAGTTCGTTGTTTCGAAGCACCACGTGATGATTGGGTGTGATAGATTCTAACGTTCACATACAACGGGTGTAAGACAGGTTTACACATGCAAAACACTTAGGTTAACTTGACGGGCCTAGCATGTACAGACATGACCTCGGAACACAGAGACCGAAAGGTCGAACATGAGTCGTATGGAAGATACGATCAACATGGAGATGTTCACCGATGATGACTAGTCCGTCTCACGTGATGATCGGACACGGCCTAGTCGACTCGGGATCATGTTTCACTTAGATGACTAGAGGGATGTCTAATCTGAGTGGGAGTTCATTAAATAATTTGATTAGATGAACTTAATTATCATGAACTTAGTCTAAAATCTTTACAATATGTCTTGTAGATCAAATGGCCCATGTTACCCTCAACTTCAATGCGTTCCTAGAGAAAACCAAGCTGAAAGATGATGGCAGCAACTATCTCGGACTGGGTCCGAACACGAGATCATCCTCATAGCTGCCAAGAAAGATTATGTCCTAGAAGCCCCGCGAGGTGAGGCACCAATCCCAGAGAACCAAGACGTTATGAACGCTTGGCAGTCTCGTTCTAATGATTACTCCCTCGTTCAGTGCGGCATGCTTTACAACTTAGAACCGGGGCTCCAAAAGTGTTTTGAGCAACACGGAGCATATGAGATGTTCGAAGAGCTGAAAATGGTTTTCCAAGCTCATGCCCGGGTCGAGAGATATGAAGTCTCCGACAAGTTCTTCAGCTGTAAGATGGAGGAAAATAGTTACATCGGTGAGCACATACTCAAGATTTCTGGGTTGCACAACCGCTTGACTCAGCTGGGAGTTAATCTCCCGGATGACGCGGTCATTGACAGAATCCTCCGGTCGCTTCCACCGAGCTACAAGAGCTTTGTGATGAACTTCAACATGCAGGGGATGGTGAAAACTATTCCTGAAGTATTTTCAATGCTGAAATCAAAAGAGGTAGAAATCAAAATGGAACATCAAGTGTTGATGGTCAATAAAACCACCAAGTTCAAGAAAGGCAAGGGTAAGAAGAACTTCAAGAAGGACGGCAAGGATGTTGCCGCGCCCGATAAGCCAGTTGCCGGGAAGAAGTCAAAGAATGGACCCAAGCACGAGGCCGAGTGCTTTTATTGCAAAGGGAAGGAGTCCTTTGGAAGCGGAACTGCCCCAAATACTTAGTGGACAAGAAGGCTGGCAACACTAAAGGTATATGTGATATAGATGTAATTGATGTGTACCTTACCAGTGCTCGTAGTAGCTCCTGGGTATTTGATACCGGTGTCGTTGCTCATATTTGTAACTCAAAGCAGGAGCTGCGGAATAAGCGGAGACTGGCGAAGGACGAGGTGACGATGCGCGTCGGGAATGGTTCCAAGGTCGATGTGATCGCCGTCGGCACGCTACCTCTACATTTACCTACGGGATTAGTTTTAAACCTCAATAATTGTTATTTAGTGCCAAGTTTGAGCATGAACATTGTATCTGGATCTCGTTTAATACGAGATGGCTACTCTTTTAAATCCGAGAATAATGCTTGTTCTATTTATATGAGAGACGTGTTTTATGGTCACGGTCAATGGTTTATTCTTAATGAATCTCGAACGTGATGTTACACATATTCATGGTGTGAATACCAAAAGATGTAAAGTTGATAATGATAGTCCCATATACTTGTGGCACTGCCGCCTTGGTCACATTGGTGTCAAGCGCATGAAGAAGCTCCATGCTGATGGACTTTTAGAGTCTCTCGATTATGAATCATTTGACACGTGCGAACCATGCCTCATGGGCAAAATGACCAAGACTCCGTTCTCGGTAACAATGGAGCGAGCAACCAACTTATTGGAAATCATACATCTTGATGTATGCGGTCCAATGAGCGTTGAGGCTCATGGAGGATATCGATATGTTCTCACTCTCACTTGTGACTTGAGTAGATATGGGTATGTCTACTTGATGAAACACAAGTCTGAGACCTTTGAAAAGTTCAAGGAATTCCAGAATGAGGTAGAGAATCAACGTGACCGAAAGATAAAGTTCCTACGATCAGATCGTGGAGGAGAATATTTAAGTCACGAATTTGGTATGCACTTAAGGAAATGTGGAATCGTTTCACAACTCACGCCGCCTGGAACACCTCAGCGTAACGGTGTGTCCGAACGTCGTAATCGCACTCTATTGGATATGGTGCGATCTAGGATGTCTCTTACCGATTTACCGCTATCATTTTGGGGATACGCTCTAGAGACAGCTACATTCACTTTAAATAGGGCTCCGTCTAAATCAGTTGAGACGACACCGTATGAATTATGGTTTGGGAAGAAACCTAAGCTGTCGTTTCTAAAAGTTTGGGGATGCGATGCTTATGTCAAGAAACTTCAACCTGAAAAGCTCAAACCCAAGTCGGAAAAATGCGTCTTCATAGGATACCCTAAAGGAAACCATTGGGTATACCTTCTACCTTAGATCCGAAGGCAAGATCTTTGTTGCCAAGAACGGACCTTTACGGAGAAAGAGTTTCTCTCGAAAGGAGTAAGTGGGAGGAAAGTAGAACTCGATGAAGTACTACCTCTTGAACCGGAAAGTAGTGCATTTCGGGAAAATGTTCTGTGGTGCCTACACCGATCGGAGAGGAAATTAATGATGATGATCAAGGTACTTTGGATCAAGTTTCTACCGAACTTCAGAGGTCCACAAGGACACGTTCCACACCAGAGTGGTATGGCAACCCTGTCCTGGAAATCATGTTGTTAGACAACGGTGAACCTTCGAACTATGAAGAAGCGATGGCGGGCCAAGATTCCAACAAATGGCTTGAAGCCATGCAATCCGATATAGGATCCATGTATGGAAATAAAGTATGGACTTTGACAGACTTGCCCGATGATCGTGACGATAGAAAACAAATGGATCTTTAAGAAGAAGATGACGCGGATGGTAATGTTACCATCTATAAAGCTCGACTTGTCGCTAAGGGTTATCGGCAAGTTCAAGGGGTTGACTACGATGAGACTTTCTCTCCCGTAGCAAAGTCAAGTCCGTCTGAATCATGTTAGCAATTGCCGCATACTATGATTATGAAATATGGCAGATGGACGTCAAAACGGCATTCCTTAACGGCTATCTTAAGGAAGAACTGTATATGATGCAGCCGGAAGGTTTTGTCGATCCTAAGATTGCTAACAAGGCGTGCAAGCTCCAGCGATCCATTTATGGGCTGGTGCAAGCATCTCGGAGTTGGAACATTCGCTTTGATGAGATGATCAAAGCGTTTAGTTTATGAGACTTATGGAGAAGCCTGCGTTTACAAGAAAGTGAGTGGGAGCTCTGTAGCATTTCTCATATTATATGTAGATGGCATACTTTTGATGGGAAATGATATAGAACTTCTGGACAACATTAAGGCCTACTTGAATAAGTGTTTTTCAATGAAGGACCTTGGAGAAGCTGCTTACATATTAGGCATCAAGATCTATAGGGATAGATCAAGACGCCTCATAGGTCTTTCACAAAGCACATACCTTGATAAGATATTGAAGAAGTTCAATATTGATTAGTCCAAGAAAGGGTTCTTGCACATGTTGCAAGGTGTGAGATTGAGCTCGGCTCAATGCCCGACCTGCGGAAGATATAGAAGAGATGAGTGTCATCCCCATGCCTCAGCCATAGGATCTATTATGTATGCCATCTTTGTGTACGGACCTGATGTAAGCCTTGCCGTAAGTTTGGTAGGAAAGTACCAAAGTAATCCCGACAAGGAACACTGGACAGCGGTCAAGAATATCCTGAAGTACCTGAAAAGGTCTAAGGATATGTTTCTAGTTTATGGAGGTGACGAAGAGCTCGTCGTAAAGGGTTAAGTCGATGCTAGCTTCGACACATATCTGGATGACTCTAAGTCACAGACCGGATACGTGTATATTTTGAATCTTTGAGGCGATGGTAGTGCGATTGCAAGCAAAGCGTCGTGGCGGGATCTACATGTGAAGCAGAGTACATGGCAGCCTCGGAGGCAGCGCATGAAGCAATATGGGTGAAGGAGTTCATCACCGACCTAGGAGTCATACCCAATGTGTCGGGGCCGATCGCACTCTTCTGTGATAACACTGGAGCTATTGCACTTGCCAAGGAGCCCAGGTTTCACAAGAAGACCAGGCACATCAAGCTTCGCTTCAACTCCATACGTGAAAATGTTCAAGATGGAGACATAGATATTTGTAAAGTACATACGGATATGAATGTAGCAGATCCGTTGACTAAACCTCTCCCTAGAGCAAAACATGATCAACACCAGAATGCTATGGGTGTTCGATTCATCACAATGTAACTAGAATATTCACTCTAGTGCAAGTGGGAGACTGTTGGAAAAATGCCCTAGAGGCAATAATAAAATGGTTATTATTATATTTCTTTGTTCATGATAATTGTCTTTTATTCATGCTATAATTGTGTTATCCGGAAATCGTAATACATGTGTGAATAATTAGACCACAATATGTCCTTAGTGAGCCTCTACTTGACTAGCCCGTTGATCAACAGATAGTCATGGTTTCCTGACTATGGACATTGGATGTCATCGATAACGAGATCACATCATTAGGAGAATGATGTGATGGACAAGACCCAATCCTAAGCATAGCTCAAATATCGCGTAGTTCGTTTAGCTAGAGCTTTTCCAAGTGTCAAGTATCATTTCCTTAGACCATGAGATTGTGCAACTCTCGGATACCATAGGAGTGCTTTGGGTGTGCCAAACGTCACAATGTAACTGGGTGACTATAAAGGTACACTACGGGTATCTTCGAAAGTGTCTGTTCGGTTGGCACGAATCGAGACTGGGATTTGTCACTCCGTATGACGGAGAGGTATCTCTGGGCCCACTCGGTAATGCATCATCATATCGAGCTCAAAGTGACGAAGTGTCTGGTCACGGGATCATGCATTACGGTCCGAGTAAAGTGACTTGCCGGTAACGAGATTGAACGAGGTATTGGGATACCGACGATCGAATCTCGGGCAAGTAACATACCGATTGACAAAGGGAATTGTATACGGGGTTGCTTGAATCCTCGACATCGTGGTTCATCCGATGAGATCATCAAGGAGCATGTGGGAGCCAACATGGGTATCCAGATCCCGCTGTTGGTTATTGACCGGAGAGCCGTCTCGGTCATGTCTACGTGTCTCCCGAACCCGTAGGGTCTACACACTTAAGGTTCGGTGACGCTAGGGTTGTAGAGATATTAGTATGCAGCAAACCGAAAGTTGTTCGGAGTCCCGGATGAGATCCCTGACATCACGAGGAGTTCCGGAATGGTCCGGAAGTAAAGAATTATATATGGGAAAGACGAGTTTCGGCCGTCGGGAAAGTTTTGGGGGTCACCGGTATTGTACCGGGACCACCGGAAGGGTCCCGGGGGTCCATCAGGTGGGGCCACCTATCCCGGAGGGCCCCATGGGCTGAAGTGGGAGGGGAACCAGCCCCTGGTGGGCTGGTGCGCCCCTTGGGCCCCCTAGCCTAGGGTTGGGAACCCTAGGGGAGGGGCGCCTCCACTTGCCTTGGGGGGCGAGGCACCCCCCTTGGCCACCGCCCCCCCTAGGAGATCCCATCTCCTAGGGCCGGCGCCCCCCCTTGGGGACCCTATATATAGAGGGGGGAGGGAGGGAAGCCGCACCCTAGCACTTGGCGCCTCCCTTCCCCTTGCTACACCTCTCCCCCCCCGCAAACGCTTGGCGAAGCCCTACCGGGATCCCTGCTGCATCCACCACCACGCCGTCGTGCTACTGGATGTTCATCAACCTCTCCTTCCCCCTTGCTGGATCAAGAAGGAGGAGACGTCACGCTGACCGTACGTGTGTTGAACGCGGAGGTGCCGTCCGTTCGGCGCTAGGATCTCCGGTGATTTGGATCACGACGAGTACGACTCCCTCAACCCCGTTCCCTTGAACGCTTCCGCTCGATCTACAAGGGTATGTAGATGCACTCCTCCCTCTCGTTGCTAGATGAACTCATAGATTGATCTTGGTGAAACCGTAGCAAATTTTTTATTTTCTGCAACCTTCCCCAATAGAAGCTTGGTCTGATTATTGTGCTGGAGAAGCCTGAGTTCCGTACTTGAGAAGCTTCTCCTCGGGTTTGCTTGTTGAGAAAAATTCATTTTCGTCTGTCAGAAGCTTTTACCGAGGTATCTTGTTGAGAAAGACCGGGTATCTTGGACCGGACATTGTTCACATATTATGCTGAGGAAAATTGAGGAGCCTTGCATCATAAGTTTCTTCCGATAACGTGTGGAACAAGACTGAGTTTCTTACATCCAAAGCTGCATACTAATATGCAGACTGAAATCTACACACATGTCCATAGTATTATGTGGCTGATTATTTGCATGAGAAAATTTGTTTTACTGTCTTCCTTGAGCATATCACATTCTGACCTTATTTCAGATGATAACATTTTTCAAGCATCATGCATTGCTGAGCCAAAAATTTTGTATATGGTCCATACCTTTGACTGAAAATATACCGTTGATCTTGTACCTGACTTGCCTTGCTACTGGCCTGATCATTACTGCTGTGAGGATTTTGTACTGATGTAGACTTGAGTTATCCGTACTGTTGTGAGGAGTGCACACTAATGCAAAATTTGATTATCAGCCTCAAGATCAGATATTTCCCATTTTACTGTAGACGACTGAGAATTCCATTCTGTTTAGCTGAGTGTCCAAATATTTAAACTCCTTGTTGCTTCTTTGAGTCCAGTGTTGGTTGATGAGCAACTCTTTATAGGGGGAAAAATAATGTAACACCGGGGACCAAAAAGAAAGAAGCAAAAGAAAACTCAACTAAACAAAAGCACACAACAACAATCAATTCACACACAATCAATGTCACATAGTACTGCTAATCACACAATATGAAGGCCTACTTAAGCACACAAATCTTGCGGGGTCTCTAGTTCTACAATCTAGCATGCTGTGATGGTGTGCACGAGGACGAATAAATGTGTGGAAGAATTGGTGTAAACAGCGTTACACCAAGTGCTAGCTTAGCCAGGTAGCAACCTGGACTAGCAAGGACGCACTCGATAAACCTATAGTGGGACACGAAGGTCGCAACCACATTATTATCAAGCGGACAGAAAAAAATCCGTACTCATCCAAGGAATAGGATAGCGGGGGAAAACTGAGGCTGCTGACATTGCCCTTTCTTAATAACTAAGATCATTAAGGGTTGCCAACACGACAAAATAAAAAGAACGATCTGGGATAGAAGCATGTCCATCACCGAAACGAGAGGTGGGGCTGAAAATAGGATATCGGCGAGATACCCGAGCACCAGTTTTGCAAACGGTGTCGGGATCACTTGGCATCACTCTGCTGGGACAGAAATGACACCAAACACCGAAGAACCAGCAAGAAAAGAAAAATGGAGAAATGCAAAGGCTGAGTTGTAGTGGATCCAAACCGATGCCAGCTACACTCACCAGATAAACCGTTAGCAACAACTACTAAGGCTATATGCATGCTATGCAACAAACAAATGCAGCAACCAAATGCAATAAACAAGACGGACTTTAAACTACCAATTTCTACCGGTTTCTACCGCTTGTGCTGACTAGGGCGTCCTACAGCCAGACCTGCTCTGATACCAAGCGTTGTGGCACCCCGGCTCAGAGAAACCAGAACGCCCCGTATTCCAGCTCAGAGATCGAGGACAAGTCTTCTGGAATACGATACTGCTTAGCATAGAACAAACCAGCTTTCTATTATTACACGAATATGAATACAAGGTCTCCAATATTACAAGGAATAACATCGGAACGGCAACACTACGCCATCCTCAGTTGCTCTATGCAAGCAGCAGAACAACTCGAAGCAGCGGAAAAACTTCTAGCAGCGGAACAAGGACGACGGTGGTGAACTCCACTCCGCAGGGACTCTGACTGGAACACTTATCCTATCTCGCACGAACGGAAACCATGACAAGCAATCAAGCAATCACGACATGAACTGCAAACTGGCATGACACGCCAAGTCAGTACATTGAATGTACTTGCAAGCTCACAATAACCAGAAGCATTCAAGACAGACAACAGCATGGCAATTACAGGTTAAGCAGGAATTATCATGTGATCATCAGGATAACATGGCATGAACAACATGAACATGATACATCTAGATGAACATTATAAATCTGTCGATACTAGCATGCAACATGATGACACTATATGCACCACTTATTCTGCTCGGGTAACCATCACATGCATCACTTACCAACCTCAGACATCACACGATCATCTCAGGATCAAATCAAGCTTGGTATAAACAATACCGTAGTAATCATTAAATGACCACAAGGAACTTGATCTTTACCCATGATTCTCGCACAACATCACGAATATCCAACAACTCGGTATCCTCAATACCACGGTGATCATTCACGGATCACAAACGGAACCACTATGGGCTCAACGGGTTACCTCGTAACCAAACGGTGATCATTCACGGATCACAAACGGAACCACTCTGGGCTCAACGGGTTACCTCGTAACCAAACAGTGATCATTCACGAATCACATAACCAGCTTATCTCATCATCGAACCAGGGTTGTTATTAATTAAGTTATTATCAATTACTGTTGACTCACAGTGTGACCGACACGACCTGGGCCCTTATCCGCGGGCTCGGCTATCGATGGATTTAGTATACACTCTACAGAGGTTAGTACACTGTACCCACACCACGGAACCCATGGCCTCGCACTCCCGTTCGGGTGGACCAACGACATTCCGACAAAACTGATCTACTGTCATGACACTCTCCCGGCCACTCCGACTCACTCCCCACTGGGCTAGTCCTGGGTGGCCCCGTGTCTACCAAAGACACCAAAGGCCACCGTCGTGGCAAAAACAATAAACGGTCCCAAATGGGGACATGTGCACATAACAACAACAACGGGCACACAAGGCTTATGTACGCCTACCTGATCAGGGTAGCGCGCGCCCATAACGTTCCCTCGGTGTAGGCACCGGCGAGAGGCATGACAATAGACCCAGTTAGGACCTTCCCATAAAGGTAAGCGTGGTTGCACTTGTCAGCTCGATATGCTGGCACCATGACACAGCCAACAGTTGTTCAAGTTCAATTTAATCCGGTTAAACTTGAATGCAATATGTTGAGCCATGATAAAAATAACATGACGCAATTACAAGGCATGAGCATGATATCAACATAAGCATGGGGGTGCAACATAACTACTCACCATATCAACAATGAATCATATCCAACTGAGCATACCATAATGATGAACACGAGTACAACACTACTCATAACATAACATGACCCTTATCATTAACATTAAGTACCATGCAAGAGCACATCAATAACATAACCGAGTAAACACTTAACTAACAACAAGGAACAAAGCATATTAACGATACTCGGTAACCGACGTTAGTCATGCACCGAAGAACATGACCAACCCAACATGTACTACTATCAAGCATGACCAATATGAAAGAAATACTAGCAAGAAATTCATGATAATAGAGTGCAAGAAAACAAAGCATGACGGTAACCACCGATCCATAAGCATAACCAAAATAATGACAGCAGTAGCGAAACCAGCATACAATTATTAAAGGTTCAAGTTGAAAACCAATGCTACTGCATGGCTATCATGCAAATGGTGGTTGTGGCTTGCCTGGGGTGGAAGAAATCATCGGGAAGACGTGCGAGAAGCTCGCGGAAAGAATCACCGGAAAACTTTCTCTCTCGATGGGGGCTGATTAAGCATAAGCGCAAAATGGTAATTTTCAGAATGTTAACACATCATGAAAATGTTACCAACAGAACGGGCTCGACGAAACGAAGAAGTGGGCTTTGGAATCACCTCATTTGGAGTTGTGGTTGAAAAGTTATCAAGTGTTTTCTGCCAGGGACCTATTTGCAAAGAAAAACTTCACAATCTGGGCCTAGACAGAAAAATAGAAAACGTCTTTCTTAGAAATACGCTTTCCAGAGAGGAAAACGCATTCCTGCCCGAGGAAGAAATGAAGTACGCCTTTGACAGGAGAAAGCGTACTCACATGAGTACGTCTCCACTTATCCACGCTGGCAAGCGCGGGGCCAGGCATTGAGCCACTGCCAGGCGGGGTCGCGCTGGGAGTGGCCCGCCAGCCTGACTGTCTTCAACCTCCCGCTCGAGGAGCTCATGGCCGAGGGGACAGGCCCGCCACAACGGTGATTGCCGGCGCTACAGGGCATCTCCGGCGATACTCGGGCTATGGATGGATTCAACGTGCAACGGCGCATCCAAAGATCCCATCCATGGTCGGTGGGATGACCAGACCCGAGACGATGACGGGCTCGACGCCGGCGGACAGGGGCTTCGGCCGTCGAAGAACTCCTGGCGAGCGGCCACCGGAGGAGGATGGGGAGTGCCGGAGTGGATCTAGTGTGGATGTGGACGCCTCTGGTTGTGGTGGAAGTGAGGGAGGAGCTCGGTCTTGCTCGGATTTGAGTAGAGGCTGTCGGCGGACACGACGACCATGGGGGTCGAGGAGGGGCTCCGGGTCTCGGGCGAGTGGCTGGGGAGGAGTAGTGGAGCGAGGCAAGGCTTGTGGTGAGGTCGAATGGCTCGGGGGAGGGCTATATATAGCCGGGCGAGGGAGGCCGAGCTCGGGTGTCACTGCGGGGATCCGGCCAAGGCTCTGACGAGCTCAGGAAGCACGGGAGGGCATGGGAACATGACGAGCCATTGATTCAGAGATCACGGAGGGGTAGACGACGCCGGAGAGCAGAGGAAGAGGCCGAAGTGAGCTCGGAGCCAAACGGAGCATTGCCCCCCATGGGCGTTCGGCGGCGAGCGTCGGTGAGTGTCGGTGAGGAAACAGACGGAGGGGGAGAGGGTTCCAGGGGAACGGCGACGACGAGAGGAAGACAATGGACACGGTCACGTGCGTGAAGGCGACGACGGGAGGAGGTGCTGAAGCACAAACGGCCACTGGACGCGGCCACTGCACACATAGCGCGTGCACTGTGATGACATTAACACGGTCACCGCGTGCACTAGCATGTAGCGGGGGAGATGGGATTGAACATGTTGTCTAGTGGTAAGTTCTTCCAGGGGAGGCTTCAACTGCGGTGGTAGATCAATGATAAGTGGTCTGGTTAAATGGTAAGCAACCTCTGAAGTTTACTGCAGTAAACTTGGCCGAGAACTGCTGATCAACAGGAAGGAGATTGGGAGCAATGGAGTTGTCTTCGAGGTTTATAGGGTAAGAAGGACTTTCATACTGGTAACTTTGAGAATATTTGGACCAAGGTAAATCACAGTTGCTTCACAACTGCATATTTAGTCCAGAAGCAAGATCATGATGGTGCACTCACATGGGGTATCAAATTGATCTGAAATTTGGCAAGGCTTAGTGATTTGGTCACAGTAAGGAGCTGTAAAAATTTCATACCAATTGGATTCACCAAGATGGTACTTCCTTCACAGCTACCTTCACTGACCAGAATCTTGCAAGAATTTGGGAGAAATATTGGCTAAGTGAAATTGTGCCAAATTTGGTGGAGAGATGTTATATAGGTAGGAGCATGATCTGGTAATTTATCAGGATTTTTGAAGCAATATAAAATGCACTTGCTTCACAACCTGAAAATTTTACCAGAAGCAAAGATTTGGTCATGTGCTCACATAGATGATTGGATGGGGCTGAAATTTTTAGGAGTAAGATAATATGAGCACAATAAGAGGCGTGCAAAATTTCAACTCATTTGGATTCTCCTAGCTATTACTTCCTTCACAGTGGCTTCTGTTTGACAGAAACTTTGAAAAATCACCGAGGAAGATTGGCTAGGCAAATAAAGTTGAATTTTGGCATGTGGCAATTATTTGGACATAAAAGAATGCCCAACAAGTTTGAGAGCAAACAAGATAAGATAAATGACACTTCCTTCACAAAGTGCCACTCTGGACAGAAAGGAAGAATAATTATGGAATTATTCTTGGGCTAGGACAGGAAAGTTTGGGCACATTTGAGCAACATATGACCCATAGTAATTATGAGAATTATTTGGGGAATTTTTGGATGGACAAAAATATAGGTTGCTTCACAACCTAGGGCAGACAGGGTTATGCCCTTAATAGAAAAAGGAATTTTCCCTAGAAAAAGAAATTAGGGTTTGGTCAAGCAGTGGAGTGACATGATCTTGGCAAGGTTTTGAGAAAGATGAGCCACTAGGGAGGGGGAATGAGGATGATTTCCCAGGTGGCAAGGCCACAGAACCACTCCCAAAAGAAAAACAGAGCAAAAACCAAATTAATTTAAAAGAAAAAGAAAAGGGCCAAAAACCAGGCTGTTACAGGACATGATCTCTGCTTCGACAAGACGTGCCAATAGAGGCCACGCCTCGAAACGTGGAACGGCAAGACAAGAAATGGTTCGAAATAAAGACCGGGCCATCATGATGTCATGTTGCAAAAAGTTGTCAGCAGATTGGACTCGTGAAATATTATACTCTCGACGGCTGTGTGTTTGGTATTTATGTTACAGGACCGGATACATTCTTCGCGTCCGAAGACTATCTTGGAGTATTTGGGAAAGGGAACCCACCTTGCAATGCCGAAGACAATCTGCGCGCCGGACATCTCGTCATTGAAGCCTGGTTCAGGGGCTACTGAGGGAGTCCTGGACTAAGGGGTCCTCAGGCGTCCGACCTGTTAGCCATGGGATGGACTGATGGGCTGTGAAGATATGAAGACCGAAGACTCCACCCGTGTCCGGATGGGACTCTCCTTGGCGTGGAAGGGAAGCTTGGCGATCAAATATGAAGATTTCCTTTCTCTGTAACCGACCTTATGTAACCCTAGATCCCTCCGGTGTCTATATAAAACCGGAGGGCTTAGTCCGGATGCGAATACTCATGACCATAGTCATACAGGCTAGACTTCTAGGGTTTAGCCACTACGATTTCGTGGTAGATCAACTCTTGTAATGCTCATATTCATCAAGATAAATCAAGCAGGAAGTAGGGTATTACCTCCATAGTGGGGCCCGAACCTGGGTTAACATTGTGTCCCCCGTATCCTGTTACCATCGATCCTAGACGCACAGTTCGGGACCCCCTACCCGAGATCCACGGTTTTGACACCGACAGTTGCAACTCGGACACAGTTCGATGTTGGAGCTAGGATACAGTCCGGCGTTGGAGCTTGGATATAGTCCGACGTTGGAGCTTGGATGCAATCCAGCGTTGGAGCTCGGACGCAAGAGGACACTGCCGTGCGGGAAACACTTCAAACCCCAGGTACGGCATAAAAATAATAAGGCATTGATAAAGGCCGAAGACTTAAAGGGCTCCTCGGATACCCGACGTGTGAAATCTTTGGATTTAGCTCGGCAACCCTCCAGATAGAAGATGGGAAGATTTATTGAACCGGTTTTGAAGACCGACGACCGAAGACGAAGAACAGTTCGGAAGAACCGAGGAGTGTCCCCAACTTGAAGACCCGTTCAGGGGGCTACTGACAGTGTCCTGGATTATGGGGTACTCACCACGTGTCTCCCGATCAGTTGGATTGGGCCGAGGACCCCCATGGACATTCGCTCATGGGCTAGTTCGGACAGCCGATGTATACACAAGGAAGATTCCACACGACTTGGTGATCAAGACAAGGACTCCTCCTCACCGGCGTATTCGACTAGGACTCTTGTTATCCTAGGCCTCTGGTACATTATATAAGCCGAGGCTAGGCTAGTCGATAGGGACAATGCTAGATCATTATTATTCATCATACCCTTAGGCTTTAGACCTCAACATATGATCTCGAGGTAGATCAACTCTTGTAATCTCTATATTCATCAACATCAATGAAGCAGGAAGTAGGGTATTACCTCGATAGAGAGGGCCTGAACCTGGGTAAACATCATGTCTCTTGTCTCCTGCTACCCATCGATCCATGATCCACAGCTCAGGACCCCTACCCCGAGATCTGCCGGTTTTGACACCGACAGCGCCCCCTTTCCTTCTCCTTCTCCCTCTCCTTCCCCTTTCCCCCTTCGATAAAAGGAGGGGCGAATTGGACTAGGAGCCCAAGTGGGACTCCTCCCACTTGGGGTGCCCCTAGGTCGGCCTCCTCCCCTCTCCCTCCTTTATATACGGGCGGGGGGGGGGGCGCCTCGAAGACACACCAATTGTTCTTAGCCGTATGCGGCGCCCCCTCCACCGTTTACTCCTCCGGTCATATTGTCGTAGTGCTTAGGCGAAGCCCTGCGCGAATCACTTCACCATCATCGTCACTACGCCGTCGTGCTGACGTCTCCCTCGACACTTTGTTGGATCAAGAGTTCGAGGGACGTCATCGAGCTGAACATGTGCTGAACTCGTAGGTGCCGTACATTCGGTGCTTGATCGGTTGGATCAAGAAGACGTTCGTCTACATTAACCGTGTTAAGCTAATGCTTTCGCTTTCGGTCTACGAGGGTACGTGGACACACTCTCCCCCTCTCGTTGCTATGCATCTCCTAGATGGATCTTGCGTGATCGTAGGAATTTTTTTGAAATTGCATGCTACGTTCCTCAATAGTGGCATCCGAGCCAGGTTTATGCGTAGATGATATGCACGAGTAGAACACAAAGAGTTGTGGGAAATGATAGTCATACTGCTTACCACCAACGTCTTATTTTGATTCAGCGATATTGTTGGATGAAGCGGCCCAGACCAACCTTACATGAACACGTTCATGAGACCGGTTCCACCGACAGACATGCAACTTGTTTTGCATAAAGGTGGTTGGCGGGTGTCTGTTTCTCCAACTTTAGTTGAATCGAATTTGACTACGGCCGGTCCTTGTTGAAGGTTAAAACAACAAACTTGATGAAACATCATTGTGGTTTTGATGCGTAGGTAAGAATGGTTCTTACTTGAAGCCCGTAGCAGCCACATAAAACTTGCAACATCAAAGTAGAGGACATCTAACTTGGTTTTGCAGGGCATGTTGTGATGTGATATGGTCAAGACATGATTTGATATACATTATTGTATGAGATGATCATGTTTTGTAGAAGTTATCGGCAACTGGCAGAAGCCTTATGGTTGTCGCTTTATTGTATGAAATGCAATCACCATGTAATTGCTTTACTTTATCACTATGCGTTAGCAATAGTTGTAGAAGCAATAGTTGGCGAGACGACAACGATGCTACGGCGGAGATAAAGGTGTCAAGCCGGTGACGATGGAAATCATGACGGTGCTTTGGAGATGGAGATCAAAAGGCACAAGATGATCATGGCCATATCATGTCACATATTTTGATTGCATGTGATGTTTATCTTTTATGCATCTTATTTTGCTTAGTACGGCGGTAGCATTATAAGATGATCCCTCACTAAAATTTCAAGGTATAAGTGTTCTCCCTGAGTATGCACCGTTGCGACAGTTCATCGTGCCGAGACACCACGTGGTGATCGGGTGTGATAAGCTCTACGTTCACATACAACGGGTGCAAGACAGCTTTGCACGTGCAGAATACTCAGGTTAAACTTGACGAGCCTAGCATGTACACACATGGCCTCGGTACATTGGAGACTGAAAGGTCGAACGTGAATCATATAGTAGATATGATCAACATAGAGATGTCAGATTTCGGGTTCCGGCAGACCTTTGAGGTTCGAACACTGGGGTGCGCGCGGAGATCTTTCCCCTACCAGCTCATGCGTGCATGGATTGTGAGGGATCTAAACTACCAACAATGAACAACACAGAGACACGAGGTTTATACTGGTTCGGGCCATCGTTGTGGTGTAATACCCTACTCCAGTGTGTGGTGTGGTGGATTGCCTCAGGGGCTGATGAAGAACAATACAAAGGAAGAACAGCCTCACGAGGGGCTGTTCTTGAGCTGGTGCGATGAACTGCTTGGGTGAGTTCGATCGCCTCTTTCTCTCACTCTGCTAGGGCTCTATCAAATCGATCCTCTCCTCTCTGTGGTGGCTAGTCCTATTTATAGAGGGAGGCCCTGGGCCTCTTCCCAAATAATGAGCGGGAAGGGCGCCAACAATTGGACATTTTGAAGGGGAACATCTAGTACACTTACCCTGACTAAAGTTGGTCTTCGGCTGCCAAAGACTCTGACGGTGACGCCGTCCTGGGCTCCACGATGACCTCCATCCTGCCGTTCTGCTGGTCTTGGTCTTGTTGCACCGAAGCGGTAACCTTTGCCTGATGCCTTGGCCTGTGCTTGCCTCCTTTGCACCAAAGAGGAAATGAGGACACCGCGCGGGCAGGCGCCCGCCTGGCTTTGATCGTCATGGCTTGCGTCACAGGGCACCCTCGTGAGGTACCCTGCCTTGATCTCTCCGCCTCCTCGCGAGCCTTCCTGACGAGGCTGCTCCTGAGGGGGGGGGGTCCTTGTCATCCGCCCCGCGAGGCTTGGCCCCTCGCGAGGGTCTTGAGCTTGAGCTGATGAAGCTGGGCCGTGTTGGGCCCCCATTTGAGCCACGCCGCAAGCCGCAGGCAGGCAAGTTTGGGGACCCCCGTTCCCAGAACACCGACAGTAGCCCCCGGGCCCAAGGCGCGCCCGGACTTGGCTTAGCAGAGAAGCGAAGGGGCAAGTGTGAAGCGCCACGGGGCCCCAACAGCCTGCGGCCTTCGGCGCCGCGTGGCGATTGGTTGGTTGTGGGCGTCTCCGCTTCCCCACGATGCCTCGGCAACCGCATGACTTGACAAGTCCCAGCATGCAGAAATGGGTCATGATTACCTGCGATCATGGAGGCCGACGATTGGCCTCCTCCGGCTATAAGTACGGAATGGCGCAAGCCCTTCCAGTCCATCTCTTCCTGCTTCTCCTTCTTCTCCATCCTCTCCCTTGCTCCATATTGCGACAATGGCTCCGATCCGCCGGTTCTCCGCAGAAGAGAAAGGAAAGGCCCCCCGAGAGGGTCCCGATCCGCTTCCGCAGAAGAAACGGCTAGCCCTCTGCCGCCGAGATGAGGGCGCCCGACAGGAGGTGTCGAGGCCCTGGTACAAGCGGCCGCCGCCAGGGTTCCCGCTGCCCTTGTACGCCCGCATTGAGGGCCCTGAAAGAGTAGACGCCGAGCGTAACGGACGGCACCGCCGTCGGCGCCGGCGGGTCACGATGGTGTGCGTTGTTCCTCCAGGAGTCCATGCCGAGGGCTCCTCCCGAGAGCTTGTGCTCCAAGCCACCATGCCTCCTCAGTCTTGGATTCGCTTTCCCTCCTCCTTCGTCTTCGAGATCCCGCAGAGGGGCTCTCTGGAGCTCTGGTTGCAGCATGCTGGCTGCAACACCCCTGCGACCGGAGCGGAGGTTGCGGTCGTTGCTCCGGGCAAGGTCTACATGACCCGCGGCTGGGGCGAGAACGCCCGGGTCTGCCAGACGAGGGGCGCCCTCGTGATCCACCTGGAGTATGATGGCGATTCCTTGATGTTCTTCAAGGTCTTCGACGCGGAAGGACGCCGGCTGGAATGCTGCCGCGAGAAGGGCGATCATGGCGTCGTCGTCGCGAGGACTAGGCCCGCCGGTCGCCCCCTCGGCAGCTCCTCGAGCAGCAGCGACGGGACCGGGGGGTCCAACGCCTCTGCCGAGCTTCTGGCGACTCCGGAGACGAGCGACGACAGCTACGAGCCCCCGAGCTCGCGCCGCGCTCGGAGCCGGGCGGGCGCTTCAGGCTACCAGCGCCGGTGATCTGGATGGGGTTGGCGCCGGTGCCTGGCGGCCCACTGTTGATGATGGCGTCCCCAGCGGAGGCTTGCGTAGTAGGCGTTCCTTAGGATTAGCACCTTTTATTTCCTGCAAAGAATCGAAGTAGCACCCCGCGGGGGTATGTAAGGCGCTGGCCATGTTTTTGTGAATATTATGTCCTTATGATGAATCGGTGCGAGATGCTTGTTCTGCCCCAGCTCAGCTCCCCCTTTCTTTCCTCACGAGGGCTTGGTGCTCAGGTCGATGTGTCCCGTCCCTGTGTAGGCTTCAGCCGTCGCTGGTATGCCAGGTCGCGATGCCGTGGGTCAAGGCCAGGAGGTGAGCGGCCCGAGGTCCAGTAAGAGCCCCTGAGTCGCGATGCTCAGGAGGTCCCCTTTAGCGCTCAAGCAGCCTCCGCTGGGCAAGAAAGGTAGGCAGCTTTGCCGTGACAGAGCAGCAGTAGGCGAGGGTTTTAGCGCTGAGGCAGATCAGTTTTTGGCGTGACTTATCTTGCGAGTTTGGAGCGGCGTTCGATGAGGTGCCGTGTCTGCGCGACGGCAACTGCGGTGTTGCTGGGTCGGGACCTCGCGAGCTTTTTCCCTCTCCCCCGTGCTTTCCATAATGCTCTACGTCCTCAGGTCCCGGCCCGCGAGCGAGCTCAGCCGCCGCTGGTATGACAGGTCGCGATGCCGTGGGTCAAGGCCAGGGGGTGAGGGCTGGAGAGCCAGTAAGAGCCCGTGAGTCGCGATGCTCAGGCGCCCCCCTTTTAACATGCAAGCGGATCGCGCCGGAGAGGAGGACAGAAGGCCCGTGAGGCCGCCAGTGTTAGTCCTGGAGCAAGCCCTGCATACAAATCACGAGGGGAAACAAGGTTCATCGTTACGGTTGCCAGCCAACCATTGGTCGCTCCGAGGGAGTGATCGGGGGCACTGAGGGCCTGGTGAGGTGGCGCCTTGCGGGGCTGCCGCGGCCAGAGCTCAGCCACTCAGATTTATCAGCGTTGCAGGGACGGACCCGTGCGCAAGCACCGTGTTGGAGCGAGCGGCTCCAAAGGTAGGTGTCAATCGAGCAGGCGATTAGGTCAAGCATGTTATGTACGAACAAGCAAATCCATCTAGATAGGTGAGGAGAAAGCATACGCCACTAGGTTCTGGCCCGAGCAGCTTGGGGATAATGCAGCCCGAGGGGCGCCCCCAACAAGGTAAGTAAAGAACATAAGCAAAACAGATACATGCCGCAGGGACGGACCCACGCAGCCTGGGAATGATGCAGCCCGAGGGGCGCTCCCAGCTGAAAACGAAACTTGGAAAGGTGTCACCTGATATGGTCGGGGATGGCGGGGTGTTGAGGTAGCGGATGACGCGTGACGAGGACGCCGACCCTCATGAGCCCTCCGGACCGGGAGCCTCGGGAGGCTCCGGGGGTACGGGGGGTTCCTCGAGAGCCATCTCCATCTCCGCCAGGACCGCGCGCTGCTTGACCTCCTGAGCCTCCAGAGCGCCCCTCAGCAGGCGCTGATGGGCGGCAACCGCGTTCGGCAGGCCGAAAGGCATGCAAACGTAGCTGTGAGGTGGACCCTCGCAACGCTCCGTGCATGAGGGCCAGAGGCGCTCTTGAGACGCGACTCGGTTGAGGCCTGGTATGTCGATGCAGATCCGCAGCCCAACATCCTTGCCTGGATGCGGGGCCACGACGGGCAAGCAGCGACAACCGCGCATGACTCTTGATTCCTGTAGCTCCTGGGTGCTCCTCGCGATGAACTCCTGAGGGTTTGGCCCTCCTTGCGTCGCTCCTTCCTGAGGGAAATGTGCCTTGAAGAACGCCTCCAAGTGGTGCCCGAGCGCCTCCCACGTGACTCCGACTAGGTCAGTGGCTCGCCATGAAAGAGCCCCCGAGCTCTGCTTGAGGAGGGCGCCGGGCGCGCCTTCCTCTGCGTCAGAGGGTGGCGCCCCTTGAATGGGCGCAGGTCCTGTTGCCATGCCTCCGGAGGTGCCTACCCCACGAGGGCTTGGACCAGGTGAAGCCTTCTTCTTCTTGGGGATTGCCTCGAGAAGTATCCCGCTCCTGTGATCTGGGTCTTCGATTGCGGCGGCTTGCAAGGCGCGCTCAAGAGAGCACACTGCATCCCTTTCCTCACAACGCACTGTGATGACTCCCCCGCTTCCTGGCATCTTGAGGACCTTGTAGCCATGGTGAGTCACTGCCATGAACTTGGCCAAAGCTGGGTACCCGAGGATGGCATTATACGGCAGGCGGATGTGGGTGACGTCAAAGTCGATGAGCTCAGTGCGGTAGTTGTTGCGCTGTCTGAAGGTGAAAGGAAGGCGGACTTGCCCTATCGGAATGGTGGAACCATCGGTGACTCCGGAGAAAGGCTTGGTCGGCTGAAGCTGATCGTATGGCACTTGGAGATCGTTGAATGTCTCGACAGATAGGACGTTGAGCCCTGCTCCGCCGTCGATGAGGGTCCTGGTGACTTGCACGTTGCTGATGACTGGTGAGTAAAGCATGGGGAGGACTCCGGCCGTTGCCGCGCACTTGAGCTGATCCGCTGAAGTGATTGTGATAGCGCACGACGACCACCTGAGAGGGTGTGTGGCCTCTGGCTTGGGGAGGACTGCATTCACCTCGCGAGCAAACTGCTTGAAGATGCGCTGAGAGGCTAGGGCCTGAGCGCCACCCAGGATGCAAGCGATCGTGCGCGGCTCCTGGAAGCCCCCAGCCCCCTCGTCCTGATGATTGTCTTCATACCTCCTTGGCGGCTGAGGCAGAGGTGGGAGCCCTGCATTGCCTTGAGGGTGATCCTCGCGAGGTTGATTCCTCCAACCTCCCTCGCGAGGCTAGTCCTGCCAGCGGTCCTCGCGAGGTCTGTCACGCCATCCCCGGCGAGGGCCACGGTCTTCCCAACATCCTGCGCCTCTTCCTCCTCCTCGGCCGTAGCCTCGATCACTGTGGTCGGGGCATCGGCCGATTCACCCTTCTCGCATGTCCCTGAGCTCTTGGCATTCGTTGGTGTTGTGGGTGTGAAGATCGTGGTACACGCAGTACCGGCTGCCCTTGGAAGACTCGGGCTGATCCCTTCCTCGCTTGGTGTCTGGTTCTGCCGCGAGCACCGCAGCCCCCTTGCGCTTCACGTCCTTGGCCTTGGGCTTCTTCTCTCGGATCGGCAATGGAAGCTTCGAGGAGGAGAGGTGCCCTTCCTCAGCCTGGCGCATTTGGTCGCCAAGTTGAACAGCTCCAGAGATGTGCACAGGTCTTCATGCATCGCCAGCTCCTCCTTCATCTTGACGTCACGCACACCATCGGAGAAGGCTGAGATGATGGCCTCCTCAGTCACCTTGGGAATCTTGAGGCTTGCGTTGTTGAAGCACTGGATGTACTTCTGCAGGGTCTCTTATGGCTGCTGCTTGACGCGGCACATGTCGCTCACGGCAGGAGGCCGGTCGCGAGTACCTTGGAAGTTGGCGATGAAGCGGGTGCGCATCTTGTTCCAGGAGGAGATCGAGCCGGGAGGCAGGTTCAGGAGCCAGGTTCGGGCTCCGTCCTTCAGCGCCATGGGGAACCAATTCGCCATGACCTTTTCGTCCCCGTTGGCGGCTTCGATGCCCAGCTCGTAGAGATGAAGGAACTCCGCAGGATCGGCGGTGCCGTCATAGCGAGGAGGCAGATCTGGCTTGAACTTGCCGGGCCATGCGACGCAACGTAGCTCGGTGGTGAAGGTGCGGCAGCCTGCAGTGGCCACCGGAGCTCTCTGATGATGCGGAGCTTGCTCTTGTGGGTTCCCGTGCACTGCTGCTTGGAGCAGCGCGGGGTCTTGACGCGGTGGCGCTGGAGCGTGGTCTCGGTGCTCCGGTGCTGGGAGCACGCGAGCACCTTCTTGGTGACGAGGGATCTCCTGGCAGCTTCTTTCTTGGTGCGCGGGCGCCGGGCGCGGAGGGTGTCGGCCCGGGGCCATGCGCCTTGGAGCCAGGGCGCCTTCTTGGGAAGGAGGTGGCGGGGGCACCTCCGGCTCCCTACCTCCCGTGCGTGGTGCGGGGCGAGGCAGCGAGAGGGACGACGCGGGGGAGCCCCCTGCGGCGCGGACGACCTCGGCGACGCGGTCGAGTCACTCCTTGTAGACGTCGTCAACAGGGCGGTAGCGCAGGAGCTCGTTTGCCGCGATGAGCGCGGCTCGGGCCTCCATGGGAGCACGGAGCGCGTGCAACGAAGAACCAGCAGTGGCGAGCGAAGGAGTGGCGGTGCGGCCGTCTCGCCTCACGGATGGATGCTGGGACGAGGCCTGCTGCTCGTTCCTCGCCGGGCCGGTGGCGGCAGGCGACGGGGAACGACGGGGGTGTCCTCCGACGGGAGCCGTCCGGGCGACTCGAGCGGCGCGAGCAGCCCGGCGCTCCACGCGAGCTCGGCGAGCGTCAGCCATGGACACGACGGAAGATCACACACGACCAACTGAAGAGAGATTCCGGCGCACCCCTACCTGGCGCGCCAAATGTCAGATTTCGGGTTTCGGCAGACCCTTGAGGTTCGAACACTGGGGTGCGCACGGAGATGTTTCCCCTACCAGCTCATGCGTGCATGGATTGTGAGGGATCTAGACTACCAACGATGAACAACACAGAGACACGAGGTTTATACTGGTTCGGGCCACCGTTGTGGTGTAATACCCTACTCCAGTGTGTGGTGTGGTGGATTGCCTCAGGGGCTGATGAAGAACAGTACAAAGGAAGAACAACCTCGCGAGGGGCTGTTCTTGAGCTGGTGCGATGAAGTGCTTTGGTGAGTTCGATCACCTCTTTCTCTCACTCTGCTAGGGCTCTATCAGATCGATCCTCTCCTCTCTGTGGTGGCTAGTCCTATTTATAGAGGGAGGCCCTGGGCCTCTTCCCAAATAATGAGCGGGAAGGGCGCCAACAATTGGCCATTTTGAAGGGGAACATCTAGTACACTTATCTTGACTAAAGTTGGTCTTCGGCTGCCAAAGGCTCTGACGGTGACGCCCGTCTTGGGCTCCACGATGACCTCCATCCTGCCATTCTGCTGGTCTTGGTCTTGTTGCACCGAAGCGGTAACCTTTGCCTGATGCCTTGGCCTGTGCTTGCCTCCTTTGCACCAAAGGGGAAATGAGGACACTGCGCGGGCAGGCGCCCGCCTGGCGCCGGCCTGGCTTTGATCGTCATGGCTTGCGTCACAGGGCACCCTCGGGAGGTACCCTGCCTTGATCTCTCTGCCTCCTCGCGAGCCTGCCTGACGAGGATGCTCCTGAGGGGGGGGGGGTCCTTGTCATCCGCCCCGCGAGGGTCTTGAGCTTGAGCTGATGAAGCTGGGCCGTGCTGGGCCCCCATTTGAGCCACGACGCAGGTCGCAGGCAGGAAAGTCTGGGGACCCCCGTTCCCAGAACACCGACAAGAGATGTTCGCCATTGAAAACTACTCCATCTCACGTGATGATCGGACATGGTTTAGTTCATATGGATCACGTGATCATTTTGACGACTCGAGGGATGTCTATCTAAGTGGGAGTTCTTAAGTAATAGGAGTAATTGAACTTAATTTATCAAGAACTTAGTCCTGATAGTTTTTGCATATCTATGTTGTAGATCAATGGCCCGTGCTACCGTCCCCTTGAATTTTAATGCGTTCCTAGAGAAAGCTAAGTTGAAAGATGATGGTAGCAACTACATGGACTAGGTCCATAACTTGAGGATTATCCTCATTGCTGCATAGAAGAATTATGTCCTTGATGCACCGCCAGGTGAAAAGCCCCCTCCCGATAATGTAGACGCTTTGAACGTCTGGCAGACGCGGTCTGGTGACGACTATATAGTTCAGTGTGCCATGCTCTACGACTTAGAATCAGGACTTCAAAGACGTTTTGAACTTCATGGACCATATGAGATGTTCCAGGAGTTGAAGTTAATATTTCAAGCAAATGCCCGAGTTGAGAGATATGAAGTCTCCAACAAGTTCTATAGCTGCAAGATGGAGGAGAACAATTCTGTCAGTGAACACATACTCAGAATGTCTGGGTACCATAACCACTTGACTCAGCTGGGAGTTAATCTTCCGTATGATAGTGTTATTGACAGAGTTCTTCAATCACTGCCACCAAGCTACAAAGGCTTCATGATGAAATATATATGCAAGGGATGGATAAGACAATTACCGAGCTCTTCGCTATGCTCAAAGTTGCGGAGGTAGAAATCAAGAAAGAACATCAAGTGTTGATGGTTAACAAGACCACTAGTTTCAAGAAAAAGGGTAAGGGAAAGAAGGGGAACTTCAAGAAGAATGGCAAGCAAGTTGTCACTCCCATGAAGAAGCCCAAGTCTGGACCCAAGCCTGAAACTGAGTGCTTCTACTGCAAAGGGACTGGTTGCTGGAAGCGGAACTGCCCAAGTATTTGGTGGATAAGAAGGATGGCAAAGTGAACAAAGGTATATTTGATATACATGTTATTGATGTGTACCTTACTAGTGCTCATAGTAGCGCTTGGGTATTTGATATTGGTTCTGTTGCTCATATTTGCAACTCAAAACAGGGGCTACGGATTAAACGAAGATTGGCTAAGGACGAGGTGACGATGCTTGTCGGGAATGGTTCCAAGGTCGATGTGATCGCCATCGGCATGCTACCTCTACATCTTCCTTAGGGATTAGAATTGAACATAAATAAATGTTATTTGGTGTTTGCGTTGAGCATTAATATGATTAGATCATGTTTATTGCAATACAGTTATTGATACGTCCGTTTTGCATCATGCTTTTATATCGATATTTATTGCATTATGGGTTGTTATTACATGTTATGTCATAATACTTATGCCTATTCTCTCTTATTTTACAAGGTTTGCATGAAGAGGGAGAATGCCGGCAGCTGGAATTCTGGGCTGGAAAAGGAGCAAATAATAGAGACCTATTCTGCACAACTCCAAAAGTCCTGAAACTCCATGGAAGTTATTTTCGAAAATAATACGTCCATTATGGGCTGCAGATTTGAGGATCCCGGAGACTCGATCATCCTTCTACGATGGTGAGCCTATGCCTTGGAAGATGGACGACAAGCCCACATCATCAACAACTCCACCACCTTCTCCACCAGCAAAGGAGATATAATCACATGGGTATGGGCACTCCCCTTGGCAACTGCCAAGCTTGGGGGAGTTGCCCCGGTATCATATCACCATCACACTCCTATCTTTACCGTTTTTCTTAGTTCGATCCTTTTAGTAATATCTTGATTTAGTAGAATAAAGTTTTAGTATGATTTAGTTTTGAGTTTTGCTTTATGATCCCTCTATGTAATCGAGTTCGTGAGCTATATATAATAAAGATTAGTGTTGAGTCAAGGGCTTGATTTTCTTGCTATGATCTTGAGGAATAAAAGAAAGAAAGAATAACAAAGAAATAAAAAGTAACGAAGAGATCATATTGATCTTATGGAGAGTAATGACTTCACATAGAAAGAGTATGATGATTAAAAGTTGTTGAGAGTTGACAAACATAGTTTTGGTCATCGTTGCAATTAACAGGAAGTAATAAAGAAAGAGAGGTTTCACATATAAATATACTATCTTGGACATCTTTTATGATTGTGAGCACTCATTAAATATGACATGCTAAAGAGTTGATGTTGGACAAGGAAGACAACGTAATGGGTCATGTTTTCTAATATCTGAAATAAAGTATATTGTCATGGATCGTCCAACATGTTGAGCTTGCCTTTCCTTCTCATGCTAGCAAAATTCTTTGCACCAAGTAGAGATGCTACTTGTGCTTCCAAATACCCTTAAACCCAGTTTTGCCATGAGAGTCCACCATATCTACCTATGGATTGAGTAAGATCCTTCAAGTAAGTTGTCATTGGTGCATACAATAAAAATTGCTCTCTAAATATGTATGACTTATTAGTGTGGAGAAAATAAGATTTATAAGATCTTGTGATGTGGAAGAAATAAAAGCGACGGACTGCATAATAAAGGTCCACATCACAAGTGGCAATATAAATTGACGTTATTTTGCATTAAGATTTCGTGCATCCAACCATGAAAGCGCATGACAACGTCTGCTTCCCTCTGCGAAGGGCCTATTATTTACTTTTATCTTTTACCCTTATGCAAGAGTCATGGTGATCTTCACCTTTCCCTTTTACATTTTATCCTTTGGCAAGCGCCTTGTGTTGGAAAGATCCTGATATATATATATATATATATATATATATATATATATATATCCAATTGGATGTAAGTTAGCATGAACTATTATTGTTGACATTACCCTTGAGGTAAAAGGTTGGGAGGCGAACCTATAAGCACCTATCTTTCTCTGTGTGCAACTATCCCTAGGTGGTTTTGGTAATTCATAACAACATATAGCTCATTGAGCTAATGCTATTCCAAGACAAATATTTCAGGAAATCTCAATGAATGGCATGGCATGGATGATGAAAGTGAATCCTCAAAATATCAAGGACAAAGGATTGGCTCAAGCTCAAAAGCTCAAGACTCTACATTTTACATTTTAGTGATCCAAGATCACATTGAGTCTATAGGAAAAGCCAATACTATCAAGGTGGGATGAGGTGTTGCTTAATGAGCCTCTTGCTTCATGTTCTTAGTGATATGCTCCAAAACCCTGAACTACTTTCTCACATCCACATATGACCTAAACCTAAAGTCAAACTCGGCCCTACCGATTCTTTCTATCCGGCGCCACCGAGTTCAAATGTCATAGCCATTGCCACAAACCCTAGGCAAATCGGTCTCACCGATAGGGATCTCGGCCTTACCGAGATGGGATTGTAATCTCTCGCTTCCCTTCAGAACGTTTCGGTCTAACCGAAGTGAGTGATCGGTCCCACCGAGATTGCAATGTAAACTCTCTGTTTCCCTTTCGTAACTTTTCGGTCTCACTGAAAGAACGAATCGGTCCCACCGAGTTTACCTGACCAACTCTCCGGTTAGCTAATTACCAAATTCGGTCTCACCGAGTTTGTGTAATCGGTCTCACCGAGATTACATTATGCCCTAACCCTAATCATATCGGTCCTACCGAGTTGCATGTCAGTCCCACTGAAAACCCTAACGGTCACTAGGCTTACTAAATCGGTCCGACCGAGTTTGATGATTCGGTCCCACCGAGTTTTGTAAATTGTGTGTAACGGTTAGATTTTGTGTGGAGGCTATATATACCCCTCCACCTCCTCTTCATTCGTGGAGAGATCCATCAGAACAAACCTACACTTCCAACTTACCAGTTCTGAGAGAGAACCACCTACTCATGTGTTGAGGCCAAGATATTCCATTCCAACCACAAGAATCTTGATCTCTAGCCTTCTCCAAGTTGCTTTCCACTCAAATCTTCTTTCCACCAAATCCAAATCCTGTGAGAGAGAGTTGAGTGTTGGGGATACTATGATTTGAAGCACAAGAGCAAGGAGTTCATCATCAACACACCATTTGTTACTTTTTGGAGAGTGGTGTCTCCTAGATTGGCTAGGTGTCACTTGGGAGCCTCCGACAAGATTGTGGAGTTGAACCAAGGAGTTTGTAAGGGCAAGGAGATCGCCTACTTCGTGAAGATCTACCGCTAGTGAGGCAAGTCCTTCGTGGGCGACGTCCATGGTGGGATAGACAAGGTTGCTTCTTCGTGGACCCTTCGTGGGTGGATCCTCTGTGGACTCGGCAAACTGCTACTCCTTCGTTGGTTGAAGTCTCCATCAACGGGGATGTACGATAGCACCACCTATCGGAACCACGACAAAAACATCCGTGTCTCCAATTGCGTTTGATTTCTCCAAACCCTTCCCTTTACATTCATGCAAGTTGCATGCTTTAATTTCCGCTGCCTATATACTCTTTGCATGCTTGCTTGAATTATGCGTGAAGATTGCTTGACTTGCTCAAAGATAGCTAAAATCTGTCAAGTCTAAATTTGGGAAAAGGTTAAGTTTTTAATTGGTCAAGTAGTCTAATCACCCCCTCTAGACATACTTCAAGGTCCTACAAGTGGTATCAGAGCTTTGGTCTCCATTTGCTTTGATTTCCATAGCTTTTGGTGGTCATAGCCTTGGTTTCACAACCTAGGAGAGTATGGCGTCTAGCAAGGGAAATTATCACCGTGAGGTCCTTACTTTGATGGCAATAATTTTGCTAGTTGGAAGCATAAGATGAAAATGCATATTCTCGGACATAACCCCGCCGTTTGGGCTATTGTGTGTATTGGTTTGTAAGGTGAATTCTTTGATGGGAGAGAACCGAACCGTGAAGCTAGCGCGGAAGAGTTGAAGATGCTGCAATACAACGCTCAAGCTTGTGATATCCTCTTCAATGGCTTGTGCCTCAAGAATTCAACAACATCAACTGTCTTGAGAATGCAAAGGAAATTTGGGATACTTTGATTGATATGCATGAAGGTACCGGCTCCGTCAAGGAATCCAAGTTGGATGTGCTCCAAAGTCAGCTTGACAAGTTCAAAATGAAGGATGGTGAAGGTGTCACTGAAATATACTCTAGGCTTCCCCTTATCACAAATGAGATTGCCGGCTTAGGAAGTGAAGAGATGACCGACAGATTCATCATCAAGAAGATCCTAAGAGCATTGGATGGAAAGTATGATACCGTGTGCACATTGATCCAAATGATGCCAAATTACAAAGATCTCAAGCCAACGGAAGTCAATGGAAGAATTGTTGCTCATGAGATGTCACTCAAGGATAAGGAGGAACTTCAAAACAAGTCAAGTGGTGCTTACAAAGCCTCATGTGAAGCCCCCACATCATCAAGTGAAAAACAAACCTTCAATGAAGAATTGAGCTTAATGGTGAAGAACTTAAACAAATTCTACAAGAGTAGAAGCAAAGAAAGAAGCTCTAAGTCAAGGTCCTACAATGACAAAAGATCTTCTAGTCGAGAGCGAAATTGCTACAATTGTGGGAGACCCGGACACTATTCCAATGAGTGTACGGCACCCTACAAAAGAAGAGAAGATTCTCCTAAGAGAAGAAGTAGAAGAAAAGAATCACCACCAAGAGAGAGAAGGAGTAGAGATGGTCGTTATGAACGAAGACCCTCACGGAGAAGCAAGGATTCGGAAAGGAAGGACAAGTCATCAAAGAGCTACACAAAACAAAGACATCAAGCTCATGTTGGTGAATGGGTATCCGGCTCCAACTCCGACAATCACTCCGAGAGAAGCTATCACTCCGACTCCGAATACACTCAAGATGAAGGTGTTGTCGGTTTAGCACTTGTGTCAACCAACTCCTACGATATATTTGAATCACCAAATGAAGGAATTGGAAGATGCTTCATGGCCAAAGGTCCTAAGTTAACACACCCCGAGTATGTTGATTTTAATAGTGATGAAGATGACTTGTTAGGTGATGTTGATTTACTTATTGACAACTCTAGTGATGAATACTATGATGAAACGTCAATTAATCATGCTAATCAAGATGAAACGAATGACAATGATAAGGAGAAGATTGAGCGTCTAACTAAAGAACTAAGCACTCTTAAGTTAGCTCATGAAACTATCTTCGAAGATCATCGAGAACTTTTAAGGGCTCATGAGAAGTTACGCTTTAAAAAGCTCAATCTTGAGCAAGAGCATGAGTTCCTAAAAGTAATCAATGATGATCTCCGTAAGAAAAGTTCTTCTTATATTGCCAAGCGTTTACTCTTATCAACTTACATGCCTCAAGTCAAGTCTAGTAACAAGAACAAGAAAGATTCTTCTTCTAGTAGTAATGTCGGAGTAAATGACCACGGGTAGCCTAGACGGCTCCCCCTGGGGCTTCTGAAAAAATTACAAGCCAATAAAGCCATCAAACACCCAAGATGTTGGGCCGCCTTCCCCCGGCCGGTTGTCATCCATGCCGGCTGACAGGAGGCGGCCCGGCCCCAAGATCTATAGAAGAAAGCCACGGGAGGGCCGGCTTCCAAGGAGCCGGCTACCAGATGGCCGACTCCACGTAGCCGGCCACTAGAATGCCTACTCCCAGGAGCCGGCCACCCCACAGGCGGCCAAGGCCGCACCCTCCGAATCTGCACCCACATAACGGCGATGAGATGGGGCGTGGGTACAGTAAAGCCTGCCACCCCCGCATCCCGGAGCACGCGTGGCTACAGTGCGTCGTACGGGGCAGCCATCACCCGTCCGGCGCGGCACTGTTGCCATGTTGACTGTGGCATCACCCACGACAGGCTGTCTGTACCACCCGCAGGCGACGGGTCCCTCCAGTCAGAGAGATGCCCGAAGGCGGCTCGGCCTCCCCCCAGTCGGCCCGAGATATGGCTGGCTCCCCATAGCCGGCTTGTTCCCTCCCTCGAAGGAAGCCCCTCAACAAGGAGACAAGACGAAGTGAGGCTACAGTGATCGCCGCCAAGGCGGCGGCACTGTAGCCACGCTTACCCCGACAAAGCCCTCGTCGTCAGGATTGAGGCAACAGTAACCAGCCCCCGACAAAGCCCTCAACGGTGGGGCCAGCCTGTCGACCAGGAAGCCGGCAGCCGGCGGGGCCCACTAGTCGGCGGGCCCCAGAGGCCGGCGGGGAAGCCGGCGGATGAAGACATTGGCGGCTAGGGCCCACACCTAGCCGGTTTACCATTGTACCACTGGGGGGTAGACCTATATAAACCCTCCGGGGCACCCATGCAAAGGGTTGGACTCTGATAGTTTTAGACACCACATAGAGGGAAGAGGAGAGCTAGCCGTGCCCTTCTTCTTCTTCACCCCGAACAGCTCAAGGAGCCTCTTGTAGCCCTTGTTCATCTAGTAGTCATGCGGAGACCCCCAGAGCAACAGTAGGGGTGTTATCTCCATGGAGAGCCCCGAAGCTGGGTAAGATTCGCCGGCGTGCATGTCTTCGCCTCATCCCGTTTCTAGACACCGGCGACGTCTTATTGGCTCCCACTATGATTAGACACCCGTTGGCATATGTCGCACCTACCACCCGACATTTGGCGCCCACCGTGGGGCCAGGTGCACCGTCGTCCGGAGACTTGTTCTGGACGGGAACCCTCTTCCTCCCTCGCGAGCGTAGCCAGCCCGGCATGCCCGATGGCGCTTGCCACGATCTTGTGCAAAGGCGTCGGCCGACGCTGCGTGGCGAGCTGTCTCGCCGACCTTCTTGGCGAACTTCGCATCTCCGACGAGCCCGCATCCGACGCGGGCACCGGCTTCCTCGAGCCATCTCGTCGGCCTCCTCGACCAACTCCACGCCTCCAGCGAGCCCGCTGTGGACTTGGAGTCGGTTGGCTCCACCGACCCGATGCTTGTCGACTCCGACACGGCATCGCTCGACGCCTTCCCCACCAACGTCGTCATCTTCGACAACCCGCTTCCCCAAGCAGACAGCTGCAGCAGTGCCATCACTGAGGTGCTGGTCATCAGCCACGGCGGCCCCTCGGGCGAGAACGCCCATGATGCCCCGCAAGCGGCGCCGCACGACCTGTCCGCCCCTCTCCCGGCTGACGCCGACGCCGAGGCGCTGGAGGCACGCCGCTTCCACGCGGAGGGCCGGAGGATAGCCTCCCTGAGACGCCTCGCCGAGGCCCACCAGCGCGAAGTCGACCGCGCCGCCTTCGGCACGCCGCCTCCCGAAGGACCGAGCCGACTTGGTATTGTCAGGAAACGCGACGCAGCCATCGCCGACATGCTGGGCGTGGACCGCCCCGTCTACACCACGCCCCTCGAGAACCCGCGTGCCGCCCAGGCGGCCATAGAAGAGTTGAACGGGCTAGGGCCCGACGAGCTTCCCTACATGGCAAGACGCATTCAGCAACTAATTGGCGCGGCCGCAGAGCGGCAAGAAGACAGCGCCCGCGCCGAAAGCCTTCCCCTGCTCCGAGAGCACGGCGCAACGTCACGCACGCTGACAGCGGGCAACGCCCGCGCATGGCAAGAAAAGGAGCCGGCTGCCAGTCGCAGCAGGACCCGGATCTCCATCGAGCGCGACGCCGAAGGTCACCCTCGAGCCGTGGAACGGCGAGGCAACCTGCTCCCTCCTCCACCTCACGGGGAAAGATATCCCACCCGCCACCTGTCACGCATCCGACTCTCAGTGGCCGACTTGGCTGCCGCGAAGGAGTCGGCGAAAACGACGCCCGCCACCGGATCGACCGCCTGGCGCGATCCCTGGCATTGGAAGAAGAAGACGGCGTCGGGCCGCTTTGCTTCGCCTCGTGATCCGCGATGAGCCCTTCCCCAAAGGGTTCTCGCTCCCGAGAGATATGCCCAAGTACAACGGCTCCGTGAAGCCGGAGGATTGGCTGATCGACTACTCGACCGCCGTCAGCATCGCAAACGGCAACAGGCGCGTTGTCGTGAAATATGTGCCCCTCATGCTCCAGGGCACGGCGAAAACCCAGCTCAACAGCCTCAAGCCGTACAGCATTAACAGCTGGCTAGACTTCACTGAAGCCTTCATCCGCAACTTCACCAGCACCTACAAGCGGCCCCCAAGCCCAGACAACTCTCCTTGTGCGTACAAGGGCCCACTGAGTCGACCCACGACTACCTCACGTGTTGGGCCGAGCTCCGCAACTCCTGCGAGGGGGTGCACGAGGTTCAAGCGATAGAGTAATTCACCGCCAGGTGCCGAGAAGGCACCCTCCTCAAGCACAAGCTCCTCTGAGACGAGCCGGCTACCCGCGACGAGCTACTCGTCATCGCCGACAAATATGCCACTGCCGACTCCTCAATGAAGACCGAAGCTCGTAGACGCCGCCGGAAAGTAATCAACCCGCTCGAAAACGCCCGGTGGCGACTCTAGCCGACACCCGCATCAAAGACGACAACAAGAGCAAGGGCCCAATGCCGCCTCCGCTACCGATCGGCAGGTGGCCACCGTCGAAGACGAGCAACCTGAAGAGCGGCCCACGCCCAAGAAGCCGAAGGGCGGCAGGCTGGCTTGGCAGCCGACTTTCTCCTACGAGCAAGCTCTTGACGCCCCATTTAAGTTCCACAGCGGCGCGAAGCCGTCTAACCATACAACCCGGAAGTGCCACTGGCTCACCCGAATCACCAAGGGCGAAGGGCTGGTGCCGCCTCCGCCTGCTGGACAGCCGCCTCTGGCTCCCCAACAGTCGGCCGCTTGACCAGCATTCGGAACCGTCCAAGCCGAGTTCCCCAACGAGCACGCCGCCTACGTCGTTTTCACGAGCCAGCCCGAAGACCGGCGCAGCCGGTGCCGACAAAGACCAAGAAGTCAATGCACGGTTGCTTCCAACAACCCCGAATTCATGCACTGGTCAGAGAGGCCTATCAGCTGGAGCCGGGCCGACCACCCAGAGGTGATGCCGTCCCTGGGCTCCTATGCCTTGGTTTTGGAAGCGACCCTAGCAACGGACAGGCTTGCTGCCCGATTCTCCCAAGATAATCTTGATAGACGGCGGGAGCAGCATCAACATCCTGTACCGGGATACCATGGAGAAGTTGAACATCAAGGCCAAACACCTCATGCCAAGCCGGAACGTGTTCCATGGCATTGTACCCGGCCTATCCTGTTCACCCATTGACAAGATCAAGATAGATGTTCTCTTCGGAGACGAGGATCAGTTCCGCCGAGAAGCAATCTGGTTTGAAGTGGTGGACCTCAAGAGCCCTTACCATGCGTTACTTGGCCGGCCCGCTCTGGCCAAGTTCATGGCTGTACCCCACTACGCCTATCTCAAGATGAAGATGCCGAGTACCAAGGGCATCATCACCATAGCCGGCGACTACAAGAAGTCCTCCGAAAAGGCCAAGAATCAAGCACCGGCTGGCCGAGTCCCTCGTAGTCGCCAAGAGAAGAAGATGTTGGATCGGTCGTGGCCATGGCCGGCAAGCAGCCTGCCCTGTCCCCCGACCCCAAAGAGTGTGATGCCCAAGGTTCTTTCCAGCCGGCTAAGGAAACAAAGAAGATACCCCTAGACCCAGAGCACCCGGAAAGGTTTGCCGTCATCGGGGCAAACCTGGACAGTAAATAGGAAAGCGAGCTCGTCGATTTCCTTCGTGAGAATCGGGACATCTTTGCATGGTCCCCCGAGGACATGCCGGGTGTTCCGAAGGATTTCACCGAGCACAAGCTACACGTCCGATCAGACGCCAAGCCAGTCAAGCAGCCCCTCCGCCGACTGTCAGGGGAGAAGAGAAGGATCGTAGGGGAAGAGATAGCCCGACTCTTGGCAGCCGGCTTCATCGTGGAAGTCTTCTTCCCAGAGTGGCTTGCCAACCCGGTCCTCGTGATGAAGAAGAATAACAAGTGGCGCATGTGTATAGATTACACGAGCCTCAACAAAGCCTGCCCCAAAGATCCCTTTGCCTTACCCCGGATTGATCAAGTAATAGACTCCACAGTCGGATGCGAGCTGTTGAGTTTCTTGGATGCCTACTCGGGCTACCACCAGATAAAGCTGGACCCGACCGACCGCCTGAAGACCGCCTTCATCATGCCATTCGGAGCTTTCTGCTACCTGACGATGACGTTCGGCTTGATAAATGCCGGTGCCATCTTTCAGCGTTGTATGCAGAAATGCCTCCTCAAGCAACTCGGCAGAAATGCCCACGTCTATGTAGACGATGTCGTGGTGAAGACGGAGAGGCGCAACACTTTGCTAGAAGACCTCAAGTAAACCTTTGAGAACCTGCGCCGATTCCAGATCAAGCTCAACCCCGAGAAATGTGGGTTCGGAGTGCCAGCCGGCCAGCTCCTAGGCTTCCTGGTCTCCGAACGCAGCATTGAATGCAACCCTGTGAAGATCAAGGCCATTGAGAGAATGGAGATTCCTACCAAGCTGCATGACGTCCAGAAGTTTACCGGGTGCCTGGCCTCCCTGAACCGCTTCATCAGCCGGCTGGGAGAAAAGGCTCTCCCCCTCTACCGACTCATGAAGAAGAGCACTCACTTTGAGTGGAACGACCAAGCCGACCAAGCCTTTCACGAGCTGAAGAAGATGCTTGCCACGCCGCCTGTCTTGGCGGCGCCGACTGAGAAAGAGCCCATGCTCCTTTATATCGCCGCCACCAGCCGGGTGGTCAGCACCGTCATCGTGGTCCAACGCCCAGAAGAGGGCCGAGCTCAGCCGGTCCAGAGGCCGGTCTACTACTTAAGCGAAGTACTATCCGCCTCGAAGCAGAACTACCCGCATTACCAGAAGATGTGCTACGGCGTGTACTTCGCCGCCAAGAAGCTGAAGCCCTACTTTCAAGAGCACTCCATCACGGTCGTATGCACCACCCCGCTCGCCGAGATCATAGGCAACCGGGACGCGTCCGGCCGGGTGGCAAAATGGGCCATTGAGCTGGCCCCCTACACGATCTTCTACCAGCCTCGCACCGCCATCAAGTCACAAGCATTGGCCGACTTCCTCGTCGACTGGGCCGAGACCCAGTACTTGTCCCCGGCTCCCGACTCCACTCATTGGCGGATGCACTTCGACGGGTCCAAGATGCGCACCGGCTTGGGAGCCGTCATCGTCCTGACCTCTCCCAAAGGCGACAAACTCAGATACACGTTGCTGATTCACTTCGCCGCCTCCAATAACGTGGCCGAGTACGAGGCGCTCATACACGGACTTCGGCTAGCCAAGGAGCTCGACATCCGCCGGATCCTATGCTATGGCGACTCAGATTTGGTGGTCCAGCAGTCATCTGGCGACTGGGACGCCAAGGACGCAAACATGGCGAGCTATCATTTCCTCGTTCAGCAAATCAGCGGCTACTTTGAAGGATGCGAGTTCCTCCACGTGCCACGGGCCGACAATGAGCAAGCAGATGCCCTGGCACGGATAGGCTCAACCCGACAAGCCTTACCAACCGGAGTCTCTCTCCAACGCCTCCTCAAGCCGTCTATCAAGCCGTCTCCAGAATCCGACTCCATTTTTATGCTGCCTAACCCCGACGCAGCCGGATCCGGCTTGGGGAGCCAAGCAGGCGGCCCAGGGACTTTGATAGGCGGCTCGGGGACTGCCATAGTCGCATTCTGGCTCGGGACTTCGTAACCCGCCCGGGACTACGGTAGTCGGCCCGGGATCGCTTCAACGCCCAGCGGCGTGCCAGATCCACCTCTTCACCACCCAGCCCACTCCGCACAGTTGCGAAGAGCCGTGTTGACTATAGAAGAAGTCACAGCCCATCATGGGCTCAGCCCATCCTCAACTTCGATAAGCAGAGAACCGCTGGCCGATGAGATCGCTGCAAGACAAGTCCAACGCCGAGCCGGGCCAGAGCATACAATTGCCAACAGAGAGCTCGTCAGGCGCAGTGTCACTGGAGTCTTCCAGCGCTGCGTCGAGCCAGAGAAGGGCAGAGCAATCCTTAAAGACATTCACCAAGGAGAATGCGGCCACCATGCAGCCTCAAGATCCCTCGTTGCCAAGGCTTTCTGCCATGGTTTCTTTTGGCCGACCGCCTTGGACGATGCCAAGGAGATGGTCAAACACTGCAAAGGCTGCCAAGTCTTCAGCTCCAAGCAACATCTGCCGGCTTCAGAACTCAAGACCATCCCCCTCACCTGGCCTTTTGCCGTCTGGGCATTGGACATGGTGGGCCCATTCAAGCCGGTGCGCGGCGGCATGACACACTTACTTGTTGCCGTGTATAAATTCACCAAATGGATCGAAGCGAAGCCGAACAAGAAGCTGAATGGGCCGACTGCAGTGACATTCATCGCAGACATCACAACTCGGTACGGCGTGCCACACAACATCATCACCGACAAAGGCACGAATTTTGCCAAGGGAGCATTGGCACGTTTACCGCTGACGCAGGGCATCCGACTGGACCTAGCGTCCGTTGCCCACCCGCAGTCAAACGACCAAGTTGAGCGAGCTAACGGCCTCATCCTTTCCGGCATCAAGCCCCAGCTGGTCGTGCCGCTGGAGCGCTCGGCCGGCTTTTGGCTCGACGAGCTGTCGGCTGTCCTCTGGAGTCTGCGCACTACCCCAAACAAGTCAACCGACTTCACCCCTTTCTTCCTTGTATATGGCACCGAGGCTGTCATCCCAACCGACATCGAGTTCGATTCGCCTCGGGTGACCATGTACACGGAAGCAGAGGCCAAAGAAGCACGAGAAGACAGCGTCGACCTGGTGGAAGAAAGCCGGCTGTTAGCCCTCAGCCGGTCCGCCATCTACCAGCAGGGTTTGCGCCGCTACCATAGCCGGAAGGTCAAGCCAAGATCCTTTCAAGAGGGCGACCTTGTGCTCCGGCTGATCCAGCGAACAGCCGGCCAGCACAAGCTCTCGGCCCCTTGGGAAGGTCCCTTCGTCATCAGCAGAGCATTGGGAAACGACTCCTACTACCTAATCGACGCACAGAAGCCGAAGGCACGAAAGAGAGATGATTCCGGCAAGGAGTCGGAACGACCATGGAACGCCAACCTCCTCCGAAGATTTTACAGTTAAAATGCAGTATGTATCATGCTACCTTTTGTACTAAGTATGAGACAATGGGCCCCCCGAGGAGCACTCGGGGACTGCCACCTTTTATCTATGAATGACGAGTATCATGCCTATGATTTTGTCATTTCACCTTTTTTCGTCCGGCACCGGGTTCGACTAGTCGGCCCGGGGACTGGCCGCCTTGAGTTATATTTAAGTTCCACCTGCAGTCAGACAAGCGGTGTGCGGCACCCAAGCCCTCTCTTGTCAAAAGCCGCAGCTCAAGAACCGATTGTCCGGTGGCAAGAGTCAAAGGCGAGAAAGGATGCCCACACGAAAAGTGGCTAAGCACTAACGAACTTATATAACAAAAGCCGGCTTCCTCCCATTGCCGAATCGGCTACCGTAATAAGCCGGCCGGCCGGCTTCCATTCAACCCTGCCACAATCCAACAAAGCTCAAGTACTTGCCTTCCCACAAATAGCCAAGTTCCTCCCCAGCCGCAGACTGCAGAGCAGCTGTTCGGCTAGGAAGGCGGCAATCAAGGAAAGGCAGCAAAGGAAACAGCCTAAGGATAAAATTCAAACTCGAATGGAAGCCAAACACATGCATAATTATATTTACACAAAAGCCTTCGAAAGGCCAGCATTCAACATAGTCTGAATACACCCCCAGTGGGTGGAACTGCTCAAAGTTAATAAAATTTGTTCAAAGAGCAAAAGCAGAAAAGCAAGAGCGGCAGGCAGGTCAAGCCAGCGGAGCAACAAAGTAGTCGGGCAGGTCGGCGGAGGCGGCAGGCGGGCAGGAGTGGCCGGCTGGCGAGTCTCGGCCGGATCTTCACCCCTGGCAGGCGGCGCGCTCGCGCGTGCCTCATTGCTAGAGGCACGATCAGGCTAAAGTTGGCTGGTCACTTCGCCGTCTGGCGCGGTGTCTTCGCCGCCCTCCTCCTCATCGTCTTCGGCTTCATCGCTAGAAGCGATCTCCTCCGCCGAGTCCTCGCCTTCTGCCGGGTTCAGCCCGAACCATTCCTCCGGCTGGGCGACTCCGTTGTCGTTCACTTCAGGAGCGAAGACGCTGGTGTCGGTTTACTCGGCGTTAGCCGAGGCGAGATGGATGATATCCGGCCGCACCGCCACCAGCTCCTCGTCGACCTCCTGCCTCCAAGTGCTCGGTGGCGCAGGTTCAACCCAGGATACCAGGCCGGACGAAACTCCAAAGACCCGCCCGGCGCCGACCGAGCAGCGGAGGCCTCCAGGCCTCAAGCTGCCAACCGCAACCTCCAGCCGCCGATAATCCGACCGGGGTACAGGGGGTCACCGCCCGCCAGAGCTGCCAACACTTGCGCACCGCAAGACGCCGGGCGGAGCATGCGGTGAGCCGGCTGCAGCCGAGCTCGATCGCCAAGAGCTGCTCCTCGAGTGTCTGGCTGGCATCTGGCGCGATTGCAACCCCTGCTTGCCGGCGCGTCTCGCGGTGGGCCTCGATGGCTTGGCTGGCGGCGACGGAGTAACCGGGGAAGTAGTCTGCGTAAAGAACAAGAAAACGACACAAAAATCAGAAGATGATCAAGAGGGCAAGGAGCAAGCAAAGGAGTGAGAAGAGGAAGGCGGCCTACCGTCGATCAGATCCTCCACCCGCCCATAACCTTCGCTCAGTGCTTGCCTTGCCCAGCCCGGCCGCCTCGATCTCAAACTTCGGCCTTAAGGGCGGCCTCGTTGTCTTGCACCTTCTTGAGGGCCGCTGGTGGCTCTCCTCTGGTCGGCCAGCCTCTTGGCCAGCGGTCGCGTTCTGGGCCAAGGAGGCGATCTCGGCTTCCTTGGCGCGAAGAGCTGTCTGGCCTCGCCTAGCTGCCCCTCAAGTCGGCGTTAGCTCACGCAAGCATGAAGAGAAAAGAAAAAGCAAAGAAGGAACAGTCGTGCAGGAAGATCCGACCCGTGCTCAAGAGCAGCCCGAATCTCGGGGACTACACTCCAGCAGGTGTTGACGCGCCCCCACTTGAGATAGAAGAAACCAAGTTCTTACTCCGGCTATTCGTCAGATCGGCGGCCTTCTGGCTCAGCTCCTGGGCCTGGGAGTTGAAGGCGGCCGTGCGAATATTGTGGTACTCCTGAAAATCAGATGGAGTGTGTATAATAACAAGATTGCTATCAAGGCCTGCTAAGAAGTTTCAAGCCGCTTTGCTTTCAGCAGCCGACTTCGAAACTTCGGGGACTACACCAGTGGAGTGCTGGCGCCGCCCACGGAAGAAATCAAAGAAGAAATCGATCAAAGCCAGAAGACTCACGCGGATGACCGCGCGCGTAGCGAGGAACTCCTAGGTGTATCGTTGCAGCAAGCCGGCCTGAGCCTGAAGCCGACGTCGGACCTCCTGTGCCACCCCGTTCAGCTCGGCCGTCCCGCCATTGGGCGTCCACTCAGAGGTGCCGGCGCTGGCCGCCTGTGTCATGTGCCGCCGAAGCCGGGCGCCGCAGCCCTCTCGCGACTCCGGCATCGAGGACGCTTCTCCCACGCTACCGGCGAGGCATCGACCGCACCACGAGATCCGCCCGCCGCCGACTCGCTTCGGCCGCTGCCCAGCGCCGCAGCAGATCGGCCGCCTTGGCCCGCTCCAGTCGGCGCCGACTGTGGCGCCTCCCCCAGGATCGTCACGTCGTCCTCCATCCTCTCCATCACCGGCTGGTCGCAGTCGGGTTCCTCCGACGGAGGTACCGGGATCTCAGGAGCCACGGCACGAAGGGGAATGACGAGCTGCGGAGGCTGATTGCGTGAAGCCTCCGCCTCCCTCTCCACGGCCGTGGCCTCCGCCTGGGCCTTGGCCGCCGCGTCGGCCTGTGCCTCGGCCGACTTCTCCACCGCCTCCTGGGCGGCCCTCCGCTCCGCCGCTTCCCGCTCCTCCCGAGCCCCCGTGTGCCTGCTCCGTTGCCTCCACGAGGTCGGGCGCTGGGGTCCACTCGGCGGGAGCTCAAGACCCTCCCGTCGGCGCGACTATGGAGGCGGCGCCAACCCGCTCAAGGGAAAGTGGCGCCTGTTCAACAAGTTAAGAAGACGGCTCAGATGAGCCTCAACTAAATAAGACAACAAAGATGCAAGACACACGACACTTACGCCGAAACCGCTTGTGGTTGCTTCACCACCTTGCGGAAGCGGGCCGCCTTCGCTGCCGCCTCCTCTCGCTTGGATGCCGCCGCAGAGCTCTTGGGTTTCTTCGGCCGGCTGCCGAAGAGACCCGGCGCGGCCCGACGCTTCTGCGCGCCACCCCGAGCAGTTGGCGCGGCGGAAGGCCCCGCGCCATGGTGATCGGCCGCCGGCTGGCGGCGCAGGACGGCTTCGGCGTCGTCCTCCTCCGGCCAGTCCTCGAAGCCGGCCGTAAGGTCGAGGCGACCTACCTCTCCGCCGGTTGCGACTACGGCGTCGTCCATGGCAGCCGCCCCCAGATCCGGGTCGTCGGGGTCATCCACGGCGTGGTCGACCGCGAACTGGCGCTCCGGCCCCGCGGCTCCAGGCGCCGGTCGAAGAAGAGGGCTCTGCCCAAAGACAAAGCCGGTTAGTCAAGAGTCGGCTATCAAACACGGCAACAAAAGAAGAAGAGAACGAAGAAAAACTCACCACAAGTGGCGGGTTGGCCCGAGAATATGGCGCCTTGTGATACTGCCACTCCACGGTGAGTTTGCAGTTGGAGATATAGTTCACCATGTAAGATACCTTGTCGCGAGGCATCTCCCTGGTGCTCAGCCGGCATGGATCGAAGCGGCCGCTCATTTGGCATATCATGTGTGGCCGGCTCGAGCGGAGCACCCGACGCCCAATGGCGGCGGCCACTAAGTCGCCCCCCACCAAGCCCTCCGATTGGACCATCACCCGGAGCCGGGTGACGGCGGCGTTCCCGGCCAAGGTAAGCGACCGGGCTCGGAAGGACCAAGACGTCGGCCTTGCAGGAAGCGGGCCGGCTACGTAAGCCGGCAGGTTGAGGTAGTCGCCTTGCGCAGCGACGTTCTTCACGTAGAAGTATCACTGCTGCCAAAGCTTCACCAACTGGATCAGCGGGATAGGCAGAAAAGGGTTGTTGTCGGTCGTCCTCCGCTTGGCGATGAAGGCGCCGCAGGGGGCTGGCACGCCCGCAGAGACAAAGGCCGAAGCTTGCATCGGAAGAACTCCCCCGCAGCTCGAGGGTGGGGAGGACGCCAAGAAAACCTTCGCCTGTAGTGACGAAGGTCGACAGCAACATCACCGTGTTGGGGGTGATGTGATGCGGTGAAGATGATAGAAGTCTAGAACGAGCGGAAGAACCCGCCGCCCGGCAGGCCGAGGCCACAGAGGCAGTCTGGCGGAAGATGACCCGCTCGCCCTCCTCCGGCGCCGGCGAAATCTCCGCCTCCGGCGCAAGGCGGGTCTTCACGAGGTCCTCGCTCGGCCACCGCCGCGTCCAGCGGAGCCAATCAATGTGATCTTCGTGGACGTTGGAGCCATCCCACGAGCTCGACAACGCCATGGGAACGGACGGAAGGAAAGAGCCGCAGCGGCGGAGAGCACGGCCATGCGATGAAGGAACTGCGGCGAGCCAAGAAAACTCGCGGCGGAACAGCGCGGTGGCGAAGTGCGCTGCGGCGACGAAAGAGTGAGGAAGAAAGTAGAGGAAGGAGAGGAGCGAGGGTGAGCGTGCGATTCCCTGCCGCTCCCCCTCCTCCCCCTACTTATAGGCTCAGGCGGCGGAGCCGAGGAGGCGAGGCGTGGGGGAACGTGGGATTAACTGCGCCCACTCCCCCCACGTCCCGCGTTTATGGCGCCCAAAAGGCATGCTGTAACCGCCACGAGAAGACGTGCGGACCATTTGGGCCGCAGAGAATCCGTGCGTGGGCCAAGGCGTAGGCTTGGTAGGCCCTGACCTGCAGCGACGTCCTGTCGCGCGCATGGGCTGGCTGGCTTTTCTGGCCACGCTGCACGCGAGGTGGCGCACAGTCAACGCGCAAGCCGGCTCACGTTTCCCCCTTTTTTTACGGAGCTCCCCGAAGACGGCGCACCCATTCAAGGCCGGCTCCTAGCTGCCGGCTTCCCAGGATAGGAAGCTGATCGAGCTTCTCGTCCTCCCTTCAACCTCAAAGCCCAATGAGGGAGTCCTGGACTAGGGGCTGTCTGGATAGCCGAACTATCATCTTTGGCCGGACTCCTAGACTATGAAGATACAAGATTGAAGACTTCGTCCCGTGTCCGGATGGGACTTTCCTTGGCGTGGAAGGCATGGTTGGCTATACGGATATGTAGATCTCCTACCATTGTAACCGACTCATGTAACCCTAACCCTATCCAAAGTGTCTATATAAACCGGAGGGTTTTAGTCCGTAGGGACGAACAACAATCATACCATAGGCTAGCTTCTAGGGTTTAGCCTCTCCGTTCTCGTGGTAGATCTACTCTTGTACTACCCATATCATCAATATTAATCAAGCAGGAGTAGGGTATTACCTCCATCGAGAGGGCCCGAACCTGGGTAAAAAACATCGTGTCCCTTGTCTCCTGTTACCATCCGCCTAGACGCACAGTTCGGGACCCCCTACCCGAGATACGCTGGTTTTGGCATCGACATTGGTGCTTTCATTGAGAGTTCCTCTGTGTCGTCACCTATAGGCCCGATGGCTCCTTTGATCATCAACAACGACGCGGTCCAGGGTGAGACTTTTCTCCTGCAGATCTTCAGATTCGGCGGCTTTGCACTGCGGCCAATTCACTTGGCCATCCGGAGCAGATCGAAAGCTACGCCTGCGGGCCATCGTGTCAGATTTGGGAGTTTTTGAACTACACGGCCGACATCCGCGGAGACTTGATCTTTGACGGATTCGAGCCACAGCCAAGCGCGCCGACTTGTCTCGATGGGCACGATCTAGCTCTGCCACGGACAAGGCTCGAGGTCGCACCAGCGTCCGCTCCGACCCTTAGCTCGGAGCCGACTCCCCCGATCGAGGACGATTGGTTGGACACCGCCTCGGGGGCTACGATCTCAACGGAGATTGAGCCGAACTCCATCCCTGTCCTTTGTGAAGACCGTGACTCCAAGGTGCCGGACTCCTCTCCGGACTCCGAACCCTCCGCGCCTCGCCAATCGAATCCTATTGGGCGCCGGTCATGGAGTTCACCGCCATGGACATCTTTTCAAAGCACTCGCCCTTTGGCGACATCTTGAAATCACTAACGTCTCTCTCTTTATCGGGAGAGCCTGGCGGACTACGGTCAGAAGGTTGGGATGCGACGACGAAGAAATTCAACGCCCACCCACCACCCACTTTGTAGCCACTGTCGAAAGCTTAAACGACGTGCTCGATTTCGACTCCGAAGACATCGACGGTATGGAGGACGATGTAGGAGACAACCATGAACCAGCACCTATAGGATACTGGACAACCACCCCATCCCATGATGTATACATGGTGGATACACCTAAAGGAATTGACGACGAGGAACAATGGGACACTATGAAGGATAAATCCCTCGAAAAGCAGTCAAAACGGCAACGTAAACGCCGCACCAAGTCCCGCCGACAAAGACCCAGCCATAGAGCAGGCGAACCGGTGGACGCATTTAACATGCTATCGAGCAACCGTCCAAACAGGACAACTTGGATAAACAACCCGTCCCCGGCGAAGATAATAGTCCAGACGATCACACGCCAGACAACTTGTTGGAGCAGAAGAACCTCCACAAAAGGCTCGTCGCCACTGCGTGTAGCCTGAAAAAGCAGAAGCGGAAGCTCAAAACAGCGGAAGATGCACTCAGAATCAGATGGAGCAAATTCAACACCGCAGACAAATACGGCGACAGTCGCCGAACAAAGAGCTACCCAAAGAGAAAATTACTGCCCGAATTTGATGAGGAGGCCGTAGAGCCCCCACAATCAAAAAGCAAGAAGGCCACCCGGTCGGATGGATGACCCCACGGCAAACAGAGAGCGGCACGCGGCGCCGCACACAAGCCGGCACGCGATCCGCATAAGGATTCGCACCAAAAGGATGGCCCAGTTAGATCTATCTACGGGCCAAGGAAAAGAGTTCTGGCGAGCAATACAACACATCAAATATCCGAACATCACGGCACACCCAAATACAAGGGCGCCGCGCACCCCCTACGTTTCACCGATGAGGTGCTGGATCATGAATTTCCAGAGGGATTCAAGCCCGTAAACATAGAGGCATACGACGGAACAACAGACCCTGGAGTCTGGATTGAGGACTACATCCTCCACATACACATGGCTAGAGGAGACGATCTCCACGCCATAAAATACTTACCCCTCGAGCTCAAAGGACCAGCGCCGGACTAAGGGGAACGGTCCAAAGAGCGCGGCAGTCAACGCCGGATTCAAAAGCTCACGGCAGAACAATAAAAAACTGCCCCTTAAGGACAATAGCGATGAGCTATCCAACTTAAAAAAAATCTTGGACAAGATATGCCAAATCCACAGTACTCCCGGGAAGCCTGCAAACCATACCCACCGAGATTGTTGGGTCTTCAAGCAGTCCGGCAGACTCAACGCCGAACACAAGGGGCTCGATGTTGGAAATATGCCCTAGAGGCAATAATAAAAGGATTATTATTATATTTCCTTGTTCGTGATAATTGTCTTTTATCCATGCTATAATTGTATTATCCGGAAATCGTAATACACGTGTGAATACATAGACCACAATATGTCCCTAGTGAGCCTCTAGTTGACTAGCTCGTTAATCAATAGATAGTCATGGTTTCCTGACTATGGACATTGGATGTCATTGATAACGGGATCACATCATTGGGAGAATGATGTGATGGACAAGACCCAATGCTAAGCATAGCACAAGATCGTGTAGTTCGTTTTGCTAGAGCTTTTCCAATGTCAAGTATCTCTTCCTTAGACCATGAGATCATGTAACTCCCGGATACCGTAGGAGTGCTTTGGGTGTACCAAACGTCACAACGTAACTGGGTGACTATAAAGGTGCACTACAGGTATCTCCGAAAGTGTCTGTTGGGTTGACATGGATCGAGACAGGGATTTGTCACTCCGTATTACGGAGAGGTATCACTGGGCCCACTCGGTAGTGCATCATCATAATGAGCTCAAAGTGACCAAGTGTCTGGTCACGGGATCATGCATTACGGTACGAGTAAAGTGACTTGCCGGTAACGAGATTGAACGAGGTATTGGGATACTGAAGATCGAATCTCGGGCAAGTAACATACCGTCTGACAAAGGGAATTGTATACGGGGTTGCTTGAATCCTCGACATCGTGGTTCATCCGATGAGATCATTGAGGAGCATGTGGGAGCCAACATGGGTATCCACATCCCGCTGTTGGTTATTGACCGGAGAGTCGTCTCGGTCATGTCTACGTGTCTCCCGAACCCGTAGGGTCTACACACTTAAGGTTCGGTGACGCTAGGGTTGTATGAATATGAGTATGCAGCAAACCGAATGTTGTTCGGAGTCCCGGACTAGATCCCAGACGTCACGAGGAGTTCCGAAATGGTCCGGAGGTAAAGAATTATATATAGGAAGTGCTATTTCGGCCATCGGGAGAATTTCGGGGTTACTGGGTATTGTACCGGACCATCTAAGGGTCCCGGGGGTCCACCGGGTGGGGCCCCCTATCCCGGAGGGCCTCGTGGGCTGAAGTGGGAGGGAACCAGCCCCTGGTGGGCTGGTGCGCCCCCCACTTGGGCCCCCCTGCGCCTAGGGTTGGAAACCCTAGGGTGGGGGGCGCCCCACTTGCCTTGGGGGGCAAGTCTCCCCCCTTGGCCGCCGCCCCCCTTGGAGATTGGATCTCCAGGGCCGACCTCCCCCCTGGGGGCCTATATAAAGGAGGGGGGAGGGAGGGCAGCCGCACCCTGCATCTTGGGGCCTCACTCTCCCCTGCTACACCTCTCCCTCTCCGGTGATTTGGATCACGACGAGAACAACTCCCTCAACCCCGTTCTCTTGAACGCTTCCGCTCGCGATCTACAAAGGTATGTAGATGCACTCCGATCACTCGTTTCTAGATGAACTCATAGATGGTTCTTGGTGAAACCGTAGGAAAATTTTTGTTTTCTGCAACGTTCCCCAACAGTGGTATCATGAGCTAGGTCTATGCGTAGTTCTCTTTTGCACGAGTAGAACAAAATTTGTTGTGGGCGTAGACGTTGTCAACTTTCTTGCCGCTACTAGTCTTATTTTGCTTCAGCGGTATTGTGGGATGAAGCGGCCCGGACCGACCTTACACGTACGCTTAAGTGAGACAAGTTCCACCAACTGACATGCACTAGTTGCATAAGGTGGCTAGCGGGTGTCTGTCTCTCCCACTTTAGTTGGAGCGGATTCGACGAAAAGGGTCCTTATGAAGGGTAAATAGAAGTTGACAAATCACGTTGTGGTTATTCGTAGGTAAGAAAACGTTCTTGCTAGAACCCAATTGCAGCCAAGTAAAAGATGCAACAACAATTAGAGGACGTCTAACTTGTTTTTGCAGCAATTGTCATGTGATGTGATATGGCCAGAAGTTGTGATGAATGATGAATGATATATTGTGATGTATTAGATCATGTTCTTGTAATAGGAATCACGACTTGCATGTCGATGAGTATGACAACCGGCAGGAGCTATAGGAGTTGTCTTAATTATTGTATGACCTGCGTGTCATTGATTCAACGCCATGTAAATTACTTTACTTTATTGCTAAACGTGTTAGCCATAGTAGTAGAAGTAATAGTTGGCGAGCAACTTCATGGAGACACGATGATGGAGATCATGGTGTCATGCCGGTGACAAGATGATCATGGAGCCCGAAGATGAAGATCAAAGGAGCTATATGATATTGGCCATATCATGTCACTACTTTATATAATTGCATGTGATGTTTATTATGTTTTATGCATCTTGTTTACTTAGAACGGCGGTAGTAAATAAGATGATCCCTTGTAATAATTTCAAGAAAGTGTTCCCCCTAACTGTGCACCGTTGCTAAAGTTCATCGTTTCGAAGCACCACGTGATGATCGGGTGTGATAGATCCTTACGTTCACATACAACGGGTGTAAGACAGTTTTACTCATGCAATACACTTAGGGTTAACTTGACGAGCCTAGCATGTATGCAGACATGGCCTCGGAACACAAGAGACCGAAAGGTCGAACATGAGTCGTATGGAAGATACGATCAACATGGAGATGTTCACCGACGATGACTAGTCCGTCTCACGTGATGATCGGACACGGCCTAGACGAATCGGATCATGTAAACACTTAGATGACTAGAGGGACGTCAAATCTGAGTGGTAGTTCATTATATAATTTGATTAGATGAACTTAATTATCATGAACATTAGTCTAAAATCTTTGCAAAATGTCTTGTAGATCAAATGGCCAACACTCATGTCACCATGAACTTCAACGCGTTCCTAGAGAAAACCAAGCTGAAAGACGATGGCAGCAACTATTCGGACTGGGTCCGGAACCTGAGGATCATCCTCCTAGCAGCCAAGAAACAATATGTCCTAGAAGCACCGCTTAGGTGAAGCACCCATCGAGAGAACCAAGACATTATGAATGCTTGGCAGTCTCGCGGCCGATGATTACTCCCTCGTTCAGGCGGCATGCTTCTGACTTAGAGCCGGGGCCCCAAAAGCGTTTTGAGCAACACGGAGCATATGAGATGTTCGAGGAGCTGAAATGGTTTTCCAAGCTCATGCCCGGGTCGAGAGATATGAAGTCTCCGACAAATTCTATAGTTGTAAGATGGAGGAAAATAGTTGTCGGTGAGCACATACTCAAAATGTCCGGTTGCACAACCGCCTGCCCAGTTGGACATTAACCTCCGGACGAGGCGGTCATTGACAGAATCCTTGATCGCTCCCACCGAGCTACAAGAGCTTTGTGATGAACTACAATATGCAGGGGATGGTGAAAACTATTCCTGAAGTATTTTCAATGCTGAAGTCAGCTGAGGTAGAAATCAAGAAAGAACATCAAGTGTTGATGGTTAATAAAACCACTAAGTTCAAGAAGGGCAAGGGTAAGAAGAACTTCAAGAAGGATGGAAAAGATGTTGTCGCGCCCGGTAAGCCAGTTGCCGGGAAGAAGTCAAAGAATGGACCCAAGCCTGAGACAGAGTGTTTTTATTGCAAAGGGAAAGGCCACTGGAAGCGGAACTGCCCAAAATACTTAGCGGACAAGAAGGCCGGCAACACTAAAGGTATATTTGATATACATGTAATTGATGTGTACCTTACCAGTACTCGTAGTAACTCCTCGGGTATTTGATACCGTGCCGTTGCTCACATTTGTAACTCACAGCAGGAGCTGCGGAATAAACGAAGATCGGGAAGGACGAGGTAACGATCTTGGCGTCGGGAATGGTTCCAAGGTCGATGTGATCGCCCGTCAAGACGCTACCTCTACATTTACCTACGGGATTAGTTTTAAACCTCAATAATTGTTATTAAGTGCCAAGTTTGAGCATGAACGTTGTATCAGGATCTCGTTTAATGCGAGATGGGTACTCATTTAAATCCGAGAATAATGGTTGTTCTATTTATATGAGAGATATGTTTTATGGTCATGCTCCGATGGTCAATGGTTTATTCTTAATGAATCTCGAACGTAATATTACACATATTCATAGTGTAAATACCAAAAGATGTAAAGTTGATAACGATAGTCCCACATACTTGTGGCACTGCCGCCTTGGTCACATTGGTGTCAAGCGCATGAAGAAGCATTCTGATGGACTTTTAGAGTCTCTCGATTATGAATCATTTGACACATGCGAACCATGCCTGATGGGCAAAATGACCAAGACTCCGTTCTCCGGAACATTGGAGCCAGCAACCAACTTATTGGAAATCATACATACCAATGTGTGCGGTCCAATGAGCGTTGAGGCTCGCGGAGGATATCGTTATGTTCTCACTCACCGATGACTTGAGTAGATATGGGTATGTCTACTTGATGAAACACAAGTCTCGAGACCTTTGAAAAGTTCAAGGAATTTCATAATGAGGTAGAGAATCAACGTGACCGAAAAATAAAGTTCTTCTGATCAGATCGTGGAGGAGAACATTTAAGTCACGAATTTGGTACACACTTAAGAAAATGTGGAATCATTTCACAACTCACGCCGCTGGAACACCTCAACAGAACGGTGTGTCCGAACATCGTAATCGCACTCTATTGGATATGGTGCGATCTATGATGTCTCTTCTTGATTTACCGCTATCATTTTGGGGATACACTCTAGAGACAGCTACATTCACTTTAAATAGGGCACCGTCTAAATCCGTTGAGACGACACCGTATGAATTATGGTTTGGGAAGAAACCTAAGCTGTCGTTTCTAAAAGTTTGGGGATGCGATGCTTATGTCAAGAAACTTCAACCTGAAAAGCTCGAACCCCAAGTCGAAAAAATGTGTCTTCATAGGATACCCTAAGGAAACCATTGGGTATACCTTCTACCTTAGATCCAAAGGCAAGATCTTTGTTGCCAAGAATGGATCCTTTCTTGAAAAAGAGTTTCTCTCAAAAGGAGTGAGTGGGAGGAAAGTAGAACTCGATGAAGTACTACCTCTTGAACCGGTAAGTAGTGCAGCTCAGGAAAATGTTCCCATGGTGCCTACACCGACTGGAGAGGAAATTAATGATGATGATCAAGGTACTTCGGATCAAGTTGCTCTTGAACTTCCCGAGGGTCCACAAGGACACGCCTGCACTCAGAGTGGTATGGCAACCCTGTCCCGGAAATCATGTTGTTAGACAATGGTGAACCTTGAACTATGAAGAAGCGATGGCGGGCCCAGATTCCAACAAATGGCTTGAAGCCATGCAATCCGAGATAGGATCCATGTATGAAAACAAAGTATGGACTTTGACAGACTTGCCCGATGATCGGCGAGCGATAGAAAACAAATGGATCTTTAAGAAGAAGACGGACGCGGATGGTAATGTCACCATATATAAAACTCGACTTGTAGCTAAAGGTTGTCGGCAAATTCAAGGGATTGACTACGATGAGACTTTCTCTCTCGTAGCGAAGCTGAAGTCCGTCCGAATCATGTTAGAAATTGCCGCATACTATGATTATGAGATATGGAAAATGGACGTCAAAGCGGCATTCCTTAACGGCTATCATAAGGAAGAACTGTATATGATGCAGCCGGAAGTTTTTGTCGACCCTAAGAATGCTAACATGGTATGCAAGCTCCAGCGATCCATTTATGGGCTGGTGCAAGCATCTCAGAGTTGGAACATTCGCTTTGATGAGATGATCAAAGCGTTTGGGTTTATGCAGACTTATGGAGAAGCCTGCCTTTACAAGAAAGTGAGTGGGAACTCTGTAGCATTTCTCATATTATATGTAGATGACAAACTTTTGATGGGAAATGATATAGAACTCTTGGATAGCATCAAGGCCTACTTGCATAAAAGTTTTTCAATGAAGGACCTTGGAGAAGCTGCTTATATATTAGGCATCAAGATCTATAGAGATAGATCGAGACGCCTCATAGGTCTTTCACAAAGCACATACCTTGATAAGATATTGAAGAAGTTCAAAATGGATCAATCCAAGAAAGGGTTCTTGCCTATATTACAAGGTGTGAAATTGAGCTCGGCTCAATGTCTGACCATGGCAGAAGATATAGAAGAGATGAGTGTCATCCCCTATGCATCAGCCATAGGTTCTATTATGTATGCCATGTTGTGTACCAGACCTGATGTAAACCTTGCTGTAAGTTTGGTAGGAAGGTACCAAAGTAATCCCGCAAGGAACACCGGACAGCGGTCAAGAATATCCTGAAGTACCTGAAAAGGACTAAGGACATGTTTCTCATTTATGGAGGTGACGAAGAGCTCGTCGTAAAGGGTTACGTCGAGGCTAGCTTCGACACAGATCTGGATGACTATAAGTCACAAACTGGATACGTGTATATGTTGAATTGTGGAGCAGTATGCTGGTGTAGCTGCAAGCAGAGCATCGTGGCGGGATCTACGTGTGAAGTGGAGTACATGGCAGCCTCGGAAGCAGCGCATGAAGCAATTTGGGTGAAGGAGTTCATCACCGACCTAGGAGTCATACCCAATGGGTCGGGGCCAATCAAACTCTTCTGTGACAACACTGGAGCTATTGCACTTGCCAAGGAGCCCAGGTTTCACTAGAAGACAAGGCACATCAAGCGTCGCTTCAACTCCATTCGTGAAAATGTTCAAGATGGAGACATAGAAATTTGCAAAGTGCATACGGATCTGAATGTCGCAGATCCGTTGACTAAACCTCTTCCGCGAGAAAAACATGATCAACACCGTAACTCTATGGGTGTTCGATTCATCACAATGTAACTAGATTATTGACTCTAATGCAAGTGGGAGACTGTTGGAAATATGCCCTAGAGGCAATAATAAAAGGATTATTATTATATTTCCTTGTTCGTGATAATTGTCTTTTATTCATGCTATAATTGTATTATCCGGAAATCGTAATACACGTGTGAATACATAGACCACAATATGTCCCTAGTGAGCCTCTAGTTGACTAGCTCGTTATTCAATAGATAGTCATGGTTTCCTGACTATGGACATTGGATGTCATTGATAACGGGATCACATCATTGGGAGAATGATGTGATGGACAAGACCCAATCCTAAGCATAGCACAAGATCGTGTAGTTCGTTTTGCTAGAGCTTTTCCAATGTCAAGTATCTCTTCCTTAGACCATGAGATCATGTAACTCCGGATACCGTAGGAGTGCTTTGGGTGTACCAAACGTCCACAACGTGAATCGGGTGACTATAAAGGTGCACTACAGGTATCTCTGAAAGTGTTTGTTGGGTTGACATGGATCGAGACTAGGATTTGTCACTCCGTATTACGGAGAGGTATCACTGGGCCCACTCGGTAGTGCATCATCATAATGAGCTCAAAGTGACCAAGTGTCTGGTCATGGGATCATGCATTACGGTACGAGTAAAGTGACTTGCCGGTAAAGAGATTGAACGAGGTATTGGGATATCGACGATCGAATCTCGGGCAAGTAATATACCGTCTGACAAAGGGAATTGTATACGGGGTTGCTTGAATCCTCGACATCGTGGTTCATCCGATGAGATCATCGAGGAGCATGTGGGAGCCAACATGGGTATCCAGATCCCGCTGGTGGTTATTGACCGGAGAGCCATCTCGGTCATGTCTACGTGTCTCCCGAACCCGTAGGGTCTACACACTTAAGGTTCGGTGACGCTAGGGTTGTATGAATATGAGTATGCAGCAAACCGAATGTTGTTCGGAGTCCCGGATGAGATCCCGGACGTCACGAGGAGTTCCGGAATGGTCCGGAGGTAAAGAATTATATATAGTAAGTGCTATTTCGGCCATCGGGAGAATTTCGGGGGTTACCGGTATTGTATCGGGACCACCGGAAGGGTCCCGGGGGTCCACCGGGTGGGGCCACCTATCCCGGAGGGCCCCGTGGGCTGAAGTGGGAGGGAACCAGCCCCTGGTGGGCTGGTGCGCCCCCCACTTGGGCCCCCTGCGCCTAGGGTTGGAAACCCTAGGGTGGGGGGGCGCCCCACTTGCCTTGGGGGGCAAGTCTCCCCCCTTGGCCGCCGCCCCCCTTGGAGATTGGATCTCCAGGGCCGGCGCCCCCCCTGGGGGCCTATATAAAGGAGGGGGGAGGGAGGGCAGCTGCACCCTGCATCTTGGCTTCTCCCTCTCCCCTGCTACACCTCTCCCTCTCGCAGAAGCTCGGCGAAGCCCTGCTGCGGTGACTGCTGCATCCACCACCACGCCGTCGTGCTGCTGGATCTTCATCAACCTCTCCTTCCCCCTTGCTGGATCAAGACGGAGGAGACGTCACGCTGACCGTATGTGTGTTGAACGCGGAGGTGCCGTTCGTTCGTCGCTAGGATCTCTGGTGATTTGGATCACGACGAGAACGACTCCCTCAACCCCGTTCTCTTGAACGCTTCCGCTCGCGATCTACAAAGGTATGTAGATGCACTCCGATCACTCGTTGGTAGATGAACTCATAGATGGATCTTGGTGAAACTATAGGAAATTTTTTGTTTTCTGCAACGTTCCCCAACAGTGGCATCATGAGCTAGGTCTATGCGTAGTTCTCTTTTGCACGAGTAGAACACAAGTTGTTGTGGGCGTAGATGTAGTCAACTTTCTTGCCGCTACTAGTCTTATTTTGCTTCAGCGGTATTGTGGGATGAAGCGGCCCGGACCGACCTTACACGTACGCTTAAGTGAGACAGGATCCACCGACTGACATGCACTAGTTGCATAAGGTGGCTAGCGGGTGTCTGTCTCTCCCACTTTAGTTGGAGCGGATTCGACGAAAAAGGTCCTTATGAAGGGTAAATAGAAGTTGACAAATCACGTTGTGGTTATTCGTAGGTAAGAAAACGTTCTTGCTAGAACCCAATTGCATCCACGTAAAGATGCAACAACAATTAGAGGACGTCTAACTTGTTTTTGCAGCAATTGTCATGTGATGTGATATGGCCAGAAGTTGTGATGAATGATGAATGATATATTGTGATGTATGAGATCATGTTCTTGTAATAGGAATCACGACTTGCATGTCGATGAGTATGACAACCGGCAGGAGCCATAGGAGTTGTCTTAATTATTGTATGACATGTGTGTCATTGATTCAACGCCATGTAAATTACTTTACTTTATTGCTAAACGTGTTAGCCATAGTAGTAGAAGTAATAGTTGGCGAGCAACTTCATGGAGACACGATGATGGAGATCATGATGATGGAGATCATGGTGTCATGCCGGTGACAAGATGATCATGGAGCCTCGAAGATGAAGATCAAAGGAGCTATATGACATTGGCCATATCATGTCACTACTTTATATAATTGCATGTGATGTTTATTATGTTTTATGCATCTTGTTTACTTAGAACGGCGGTAGTAAATAAGATGATCCCTTGTAATAATTTCAAGAAAGTGTTCCCCTAACTGCGTGCGCTTGCTAAAGTTCATCGTTTCAAGCACCACGTGATGATCGGGTGTGATAGATCCTTACGCTCACATACAACGGGTGTAAGACAGTTTTACACATGCAAAACACTTAGGGTTAACTTGACGAGCCTAGCATGTACAGACATGGCCTCGGAACACAAGAGACCGAATCGGATCATGTAAACACTTAGATGACTAGAGGGACGTCAAATCTGAGTGGGAGTTCATTATATAATTTGATTAGATGAACTTAATTATCATGAACATTAGTCTAAAATCTTTGCAAAATGTCTTGTAGATCAAATGGCCAACGCTCGTGTCACCATGAACTTCAACGCATTCCTAGAGAAAACCAAGCTGAAAGACGATGGCAGCAACTATTCGGACTGGTCCGAAACCCGAGGATCATCCTCATAGCAGCCAAGAAACAATATGTCCTAGAAGCACCGCTTAGGTGAAGCACCCATCCTGAGAACCAAGACATTATGAATGCTTGGCAGTCTCGTCTTGATGATTACTCCCTCGTTCAATGCGGCATGCTTTACTGACTTAGAACCGGGGCTCCAAAAGCGTTTTGAGCAACACGGAGCATATGAGATGTTCGAGGAGCTGAAAATGGTTTTCCAAGCTCATGCCCGGTCGAGAGATATGAAGTCTCCGACAAATTCTATAGTTGTAAGATGGAGGAAAATAGTTACATCGGTGAGCACATACTCAAAATGTCCGGTTGCACAACCGCCGCCCACCTGGACATTAACCTCCCGGACGAGGCGGTCATTGACAGAATCCTTGATCGCTCCCACCGAGCTACAAGAGCTTTGTGATGAACTACAATATGCAGGGATGGTGAAAACTATTCCTGAAGTATTTTCAATGTCAAGTCACCGAGGTAGAAATCAAGAAAGAACATCAAGTGTTGATGGTTAATAAAACCACTAAGTTCAAGAAGGGCAAGGGTAAGAAGAACTTCAAGAAGGATGGAAAAGATGTTGTCGCGCCCGGTAAGCCGATTCTTGGGAAGAAGTCAAAGAATGGACCCAAGCCCGAGACAGTGTTTTTATTGCAAAGGAAAGGCCACCGAAGCGGAACTGCCCAAAATACTTAGCGGACAAGAAGGCCGGCAACACTAAAGGTATATTTGATATACATGTAATTGATGTGTACCTTACCAAGATTACTATTAGTAACTCCCCGGGTATTTGATACCGGTGTCGTTGCTCACATTTGTAACTCACAGCAGGAGCTGCGAAATAAAGGGAGACTGGGGAAGGACGAGGTGACGATGCGCGTCGGGAATGGTTCCAAGGTCGATGTGATCGCCGTCGGCACGCTACGTCTACATTTACCTACAGGATTAGTTTTAAACCTCAATAATTGTTATTTAGTGCCAAGTTTGAGCATGCACATTGTACCTGGATCTCGTTTAATGCGAGATGGCTACTCATTTAAATCCGAGAATAATGGTTGTTCTATTTATATGAGAGATATGTTTTATGGTCATGCTCCGATGGTCAATGGTTTATTCTTAATGAATCTCGAACGTAATATTACACATATTCATAGTGTAAATACCAAAAGATGTAAAGTTGATAACGATAGTCCCACATACTTGTGGCACTTGCCGCCTTTGGTCACATTGGTGTCAAGCGCATGAAGAAGCTCCATTCGATGGAATTTTAGAGTCTCTCGATTATGAATCATTTGACACATGCGAACCATGCACGGTGGGAAAAATGACCAAGACTCCGTTCTCGAGAACAATGGAGCGAGCAACCAACTTATTGGAAATCATACATACCGATGTGTGCGGTCCAATGAGCGTTGAGGCTCATGGAGGATATCGTTATGTTCTCACTCTCACCGATGACTTGAGTAGATATGGGTATGTCTACTTGATGAAACACAAGTCTTAGACCTTTGAAAAGTTCAAGGAATTTCAGAATGAGGTAGAGAATCAACGTGACCGAAAAATAAAGTTCTTACGATCAGATCGTGGAGGAGAATATTTAAGTCATGAATTTGGTACACACTTAAGAAAATGTGGAATCATTTCACAACTCACGCCTTTGGAACACCTCAACAGAACGGTGTGTCCGAACGTCGTAATCGCACTCTATTGGATATGGTGCGATCTATGATGTCTCTTACTGATTTACCTCTATCATTTTGGGGATACGCTCTAGAGACAGCTACATTCATTTTAAATAGGGCACCGTCTAAATTCGTTGAGACGACACCGTATGAATTATGGTTTGGGAAGAAACCTAAGCTGTCGTTTCTAAAAGTTTGGGGATGCGATGCTTATGTCAAGAAACTTCGACCTGAAAAGCTCGAACCCAAGTCAAAAAAATGAGTCTTCATAGGATACCCTAAGGAAACCATTGGGTATACCTTCTACCTTAGATCCGAAGGCAAGATCTTTGTTGCCAAGAACGGATCCTTTCTTGAAAAAGAGTTTCTCTCGAAAGGAGTGAGTGGGAGGAAAGTAGAACTCGATGAAGTACTACCTCTTGAACCGGAAAGTAGTGCAGCTCAAGAAAATGTTCCGTGGTGCCTACACCGAATCGGAGAGGAAATTAATGATGATGATCAAGGTACTTCGGATCAAGTTGCTCTTGAATCAGAGGTCCACAAGGACACGTTCCACACCGTGAGTGGTATGGCAACCCTGTCACCGGAAATCATGTTGTTAGACAACGGTGAACCTTGAACTATGAAGAAGCGATGGCGGGCCTAGATTCCAACAAATGGCTTGAAGCCATGCAATCCGAGATAGGATCCATGTATGAAAACAAAGTATGGACTTTGGATGACTTGCCCGATGATCGGCGAGCGATAGAAAACAAATGGATCTTTAAGAAGAAGACGGACGCGGATGGTAATGTCACCATATATAAAGCTCGGATTGTCGCTAAAGGTTATCGGCAAGTTCAAGGGATTGACTACGATGAGACTTTCTCTCCCGTAGCGAAGCTGAAGTCCGTCTGAATCATGTTAGCAATTGCCGCATACTATGATTATGAGATATGGCAAATGGACGTCAAACGGCATTCCTTAACGGCTATCTTAAGGAAGAACTGTATATGATGCAGCGGAAGTTTTTGTCGACCCTAAGAATGCTAACAAGGTATGCAAGCTCCAAATGATCCATTTATGGGCTGGTGCAAGCATCTCGGAGTTGGAACATTCGCTTTGATGAGATGATCAAAGCGTTTGGGTTTATGCAGACTTATGGAGAAGCCTGCCTTTACAAGAAAGTGAGTGGGAACTCTGTAGCATTTCTCATATTATATGTAGATGACATACTTTTGATGGGAAATGATATAGAACTCTTGGACAACATCAAGGCCTACTTGAATAAAAGTTTTTCAATGAAGGACCTTGGAGAAGCTGCTTATATATTAGGCATCAAGATCTATAGAGATAGATCGAGACGCCTCATAGGTCTTTCACAAAGCACATACATTGATAAGATATTGAAGAAGTTCAAAATGGATCAGTCCAAGAAAGGGTTCTTGCATGTATTACAAGGTGTGAAATTGAGCTCGGCTCAATGTCCGACCACGGCAGAAGATATAGAAGAGATGAGTGTCATCCCCTATGCATCAGCCATAGGTTCTATTATGTATGCCATGATGTGTACCAGACCTGATGTAAACCTTGCTGTAAGTTTGGTAGGAAGGTACCAAAGTAATCCCGGCAAGGAACACTGGACAACGGTCAAGAATATCCTGAAGTACCTGAAAAGGACTAAGGACATGTTTCTCGTTTATGGAGGTGACGAAGAGCTCGTCGTAAAGGGTTACGTCGATGCTAGCTTCGACACAGATCCGATGACTCTAAGTCACAAACCGGATACGTGTATATGTTGAATGGTGGAGCGATGGCTGGTGTAGCTGCAAGCGAGCGTCGTGGCGGGATCTACGATGAAGCGGAGTACATGGCAGCCTCGGAGGCAGCGCATGAAGCAATTTGGGTGAAGGAGTTCATCACCGACCTAGGAGTCATACCCAATGCGTCGGGGCCAATCAAACTCTTACGTGACAACACCGGAGCTATTGCACTTGCCAAGGAGCCCAGGTTTCACAAGAAGACCAGGCACATCAAGCGTCGCTTCAACTCCATTCGTGAAAATGTTCAAGATGGAGACATAGAAATTTGCAAAGTGCATACGGATCTGAATGTCGCAGATCCGTTGACTAAACCTCTTCCGCGAGAAAAACATGATCAACACCAGAACTCTATGGCTGTTCGATTCATCACAATGTAACTAGATTATTGACTCTAGTGCAAGTGGAAGACTGTTGGAAATATGGCCTAGAAGCAATAATAAAAGGATTATTATTATATTTCCTTGTTCGTGATAATTGTCTTTTATTCATGCTATAATTGTATTATCCGGAAATCATAATACACGTGTGAATACATAGACCACAATATGTCCCTAGTGAGCCTCTAGTTGACTAGCTCGTTAATCAATAGATAGTCATGGTTTCCTGACTATGGACATTGGATGTCATTGATAACGGTATCACATCATTGGGAGAATGATGTGATGGACAAGACCCAATCCTAAGCATAGCACAAGATCGTGTAGTTCGTTTTGCTAGAGCTTTTCCAATGTCAAGTATCTCTTCCTTAGACCATGAGATCATGTAACTCCCGGATACCGTAGGAGTGCTTTGGGTGTACCAAACATCACAACGTAATCGGGTGACTATAAAGGTGCACTATGGTATCTCCGAAAGTGTCTGCATTGTGTTGACATGGATCGAGACTGGATTTGTCCTCCGTATTACGGAGAGGTATCACTGGGCCCACTCGGTAGTGCATCATCATAATGAGCTCAAAGTGACCAAGTGTCTGGTCACGGGATCATGCATTATGGTACGAGTAAAGTGACTTGCCGGTAACGAGATTGAACAAGGTATTGGGATACCGACGATCGAATCTTGGGCAAGTAACATACCGTCTGACAAAGGGAATTGTATACGGGGTTGCTTGAATCCTCGACATAGTGGTTCATCCGATGAGATCATCGAGGAGCATGTGGGAGCCAACATGGGTATCCAGATCCCGCTGTTGGTTATTGACCGGAGAGCCGTCTCGGTCATGTCTACGTGTCTCCCAAACCCGTAGGGTCTACACACTTAAGGTTCGGTGACGCTAGGGTTGTATGAATATGAGTATGCAGCAAACCGAATGTTGTTCGGAGTCCCGGATGAGATCGCGGACGTCACAAGGAGTTCCGGAATGGTCCGGAGGTAAAGAATTATATATAGGAAGTGCTATTTTGGCCATCGGGAGAATTTCGGGGGTACCGGTATTGTACCGGGACCACCGGAAGGGTCCCGGGGGTCCACCGGGTGGGGCCACCTATCCCGGAGGGCCCTGTGGGATGAAGTGGGAGGAACCAGCCTGGTGGGCTGGTGCGCCCCCCACTTGGGCCCCCCTGCGCCTAGGGTTGGAAACCCTAGGGTGGGGGGCGCCCCACTTGCCTTGGGGGGCAAGTCTCCCCCCTTGGCCGCCGCCCCCCTTGGAGATTGGATCTCCAGGGCCGGTGCCCCCCTGGGGGCCTATATAAAGGAGGGGGAGGGAGGGCAGCCGCACCCTGCATCTTGGCGCCTCCCTCTCCCCTGCTACACCTCTCCCTCTCGCAGAAGCTCGGCGAAGCCCTGCTGCGGTGACTGCTGCATCCACCACCACGCCGTCGTGCTGCTGGATCTTCATCAACCTCTCCTTCCCCCTTGCTGGATCGAGACGGAGGAGATGTCACGCTGACCGTACGTATGTTGAACGCGGAGGTGCCGTCCGTTCGACGCTAGGATCTCCGGTGATTTGGATCACGACGAGAACGACTCCCTCAACCCCGTTCTCTTGAACGCTTTCGCTCGCGATCTACAAAGGTATGTAGATGCACTCCGATCACTCGTTGCTAGATGAACTCATAGATGGATCTTGGTGAAACCGTAGGAAAATTTTTGTTTTCTGCAACGTTCCCCAACACTCGACACACCAAGCGAGGATGATGACGAGCACCACAAGCAGAGCCCCGGAAAACAAAAGAATTTCCCACAAAAAGTCAAAACAGTGAACTCACTTCAAGTGACAACAGGGAAAAACAGAGCGACGCCCATAGAAACACGTGCATACGGTCTATCCCAGCAGAGTCCCAATGATGGTTGTCAAAACCAATCACCTTCGATCATCAGGACTATTGCGGAAGTATCCGGAGCGCAGGATGGACTGCCTTGATATTAGATCCTATAATCGACGGACTCCAATTTACACAAGTCCTAATGGACGGAGGCAACGATCTAAACCTGCTATATCAGGACACAATTCGCAAAATGGGGATAGACCCAACCAAACTTTGCCATAGCAACACCTCCATCAAAGGGGTAATGCCAGGCATGTATGCCCATTGTACGGGCTCCCTTCTGCTAGAAGTCGTGTTCGGCTCATCCGACAACTTCTGCCGCGAAAAGTTAACCTTCCACATCGACCCATTCGAAAGTAGCTATCAAGCACTACTGGGGTGTGAAGCTTTCGCCCGCTTTAACGCAATACCACATTATGCATCTCTTACACTTAAAATGCCTGGTCCACGCGTCATCATCTCATTAAAAGGGTGTATTAAGTGTTACTCGAGCACGGAAGAATGTGAGACTACTTTGACAACCCCACACCAATCCGGCTCCGCTAATCAAAGCACCTGAATAGGTCATTCAACCACCGGACACGGCTAGACAAGTCCGGCGCCTACTAGCGGCATACCCCCATACAAGGGGCTGCACGCACGTACAACAAGAGACAATAAAGCTCAATTCACCTTCCGAACCGTACTCTATTTATTTAATATAAAGTACATTTCTCACACGATATTTTTTCTTTTCAACTAAGTTCTTCTCTTCTACAGATGAACACCGTGCTACACCCGTCCAGGATACGGCACAACGGAGACACAGGCGCAGACGTGCAGCAGGGACCCGTCGCAAGGATTTTTTTCAGATTAAGACCCTGCGTAAACCTTTTTTACTGTCTCTAGTTGATACACATCCCCCGGTTTCTCATTATAACCGAGGAGGAGGCTGGTGTTTTGGCATAGGCCCCACCAGAATTTTTGCGCGTACCTGGACACCACGGGCTTAGGGCATTATTCTGCCCGTTTTCATAAAGACCAAATACCTTAGGGAGTGTTCGGCGTCTCGAGTTAGGCCTTATATGCATCAGCTCTGAATCATGTCTTTGGTCAAATGTTGGGTTTGCCCGGCTCCCATGTTTTGGTACCTTACGTTCCGTTATATCGGCTAAGGTAGCATTGGGAGAACCACTGCGATTGTGCCCGGTTGAGCTGGGTTGAGCACCTCAAAGGAGAAAGCTAAAACCGACCGTCATGATATAGCGTGAGACCGGTCAACCACTCGATGACCCAACGGAATGTTTAGAATCCCCGCATTGACGAAGGGTCGTTTCGGTCGAGCACATACGCGCCCTGAATTCGGGAGAGCGCGGTGCCCCTAGGGGCTATATAGTAGCCCCACCATCGAGCTCCTATGGCCAAATGAAAGTGATAAAGCATTATAGTCCGGTTGCCTAGTTTGCTACGCTATCACCTCCTTCACAGGACCAAGACGTTGGATTAAGTGTGAAAATGCGCCTTTTTTGCAAACACCCCCACACTATGTGCGTGGGGGCTGAAGCCGAAGACTGCCATCTTTCAGGTTATATACACATATACATCAACGGCCGCATAGGAGGCGTCTTAATACTTGAACGCACAAGTATAAAAAGCTCTTATATTATATTGAAACATTGTTTTTCACAAATCATACATGTCATTTAAACATAATATCCTTCGAGCACTGCGTCTCTATTAAACGAGCGCCCTGCAGGACTTCCTCAAAATAGTGCTCGGCAGGTACTCGGCTTCTGTCCGAGTCTCGGGATGCAACGGCGGTGGCCTTCATCTCCGCCCAGTATCTCTTGACACGGGCAAGAGCCATCCGCGCTCCCTCTATGCATACTGACCGCTTCATTGCATCGATATGCGGTACCGCACCAAGGAACTGCTGCACCAAGCCAAAATAACTCTTGGTGGGGTCCGCAGCCACAAATGAGTCATGACATGCTTCATGGCAAGTCCGGATAATCGATTCAGCTCGGCCCATTCGGCCAACCGATCGGTCAACGGAATAGGACGCTCCGGACTATGGAATTGCAACCAAAATAGTTCTTCCCTTCTGTGCCCCTTCTGGCCTCGGAAGTGCAAAATCGCGTCCGCAGCGCTCGCCGCTAAGTCCAGATAAGCATCCTCCGAACTCCACAACTTGTCCAACTGAGCATACTTCGGATCCGTATATTTCTTCCGCAGCAGAAATGGTTTTCCAGCCGCAATATCCCCGGCCTGACTCAGCTCCTCCTTCGCAGCTCTCATAGCGGAACGGGCACCCTTGGATTCGGCGGTGGCCTTTTTCAGGTCCTCTTGTTCCGCTTGACGTTCTTTTTCAAGAACCTCGCAGCGGTCGGTAGCATTCTTCAACTTTATGGCCATATCGGCCATTTCCTCTTTGCTTCGGCAGTGAGCAGCCCGTTTGGCTTTTAGCTCTTTGGTCGCCCTTAAAGCGGCCGCATTACTATTTCTGGCTTGCTCTTTAGCTCAGGCGAGTTCCGCCCGCAGCTCCTCCACAGCAGCGGCACCACCTGCATTAAGCATATAAGTAGTAAGGCACGGGTGCCGAGCTCCCTTACTAGGCGTCCGTGAAGAAGTCACATACCTTGTGACTCGTAAAACCGCTTATTGACAAGCGCGATGTCCGCATCTACCTCGTCAAGTTGCCGCTTTAGTTCGGCATATTCATCAGTCCGGCTGGCCACCGGACGCCCCGCCACCTATTTAGGAGAGGCGATATGTTATAACTGAGATTATGATCCTCGGCACGCTGTCAATTTTGACAACATACCGAGTCTCGGGGCTACTATCTATACAGCGCATTCTATATGCATAATCGCCGGAAGGTACATCATTTTTGCGTACCTCGAACCCGTCGCCAAAGAAGCTTCGATGGCTTCATGCAATCCGCTCTCGGCGGATGCAATTCTTTCAATCACCGTACCCATTAAGCGCACGGTGATCTTACGAGATAACCGCCGCCCGAGTAGATCCTTGACTCCTCCGATCAAGACGCCCGGTTGGCGCTGGACCTTCCGGCCCCGCTGGACTCGGGGAAACCCTCCACGACGACACCTCAGGGTTGTCCGCCTCGCATGAAGGTGCGACAGGTGGAGGCGTTTCGCTCTCCATCATCTCCGGAAGAAGATCCCCCGAAGACGAGCTCTGCTGAGAAGGGATGAGATCCGAACTACAAGGTATAATTTCGGTTATCTTGAAAATAAATACTGAGGATGTCCCTTATTACAAGACCCTTATTTTTACTTACGGCTCATTTGGAGGGCTGATCCCCTTGGGGAAATAGTGCGGCAGGGTACTTCCCAGCGCCGGACTCTCGGCGAATTTCTTTCCCTCTTTGAGGCCTTGACCTCCGGATATTCCGGCGGTCCTCTTCTCTCCTTGGAGGGTGGGATCTTTGATCCCTCCTTCCTCGAAAGCCTCCTTCGTGGAGGCGATTGCTTCCCGCTCCCCCTTCGCCTTCTTCAAAAGGCGCGGCCTTGACATCTTGGTCAAGACGGGATCCGGCGTGGTCTCCGGAGGAGCCGGACACCTTATCAACTTTGCCTTCGCTATCAACTCCTGTTCAAGAAACAACTCCTTTAAGGGCAAGTTCATGATAAATGAACGGACTGACTGTCCGGGTCTGGGACTACTTACTTGAGTATCTCAGGCGATTGCAGCTTAGTCCTGCGTCCTCAGTCAGGTCCGGAAACTTCTCTTGTGATCTGAAGAACAGTTTATACATCTCCACGGGCGTTGTACTCATAAAATGTTGGAGAGCTCGTGGTCCCTCCGGATTAAATTCCCACAGACGGAGGGGGCGACGCTTGCAGGGCAGAAGGCGCCGAATCAACATAACCTGCGCCACTGCGACAAGATTGATCTCTCTTTCTTGAAGGTCTCGAATACGGCCCTGCAACAGAGGAACGTCCTTGGACGGCCCCCAGTCGAGCCCCTTGTTGACCCATGACGCCAGCCGCTGTGGTGGACCTGAGCGGAAGGCGGGAAGAGCCACCCATTTGGTGCCCTTGGGAGCGGAGATATAAAACCACTCCCGTTGCCACAAACCAAGCTCCTCTTGAAAAGAGCCCTCGGGCCACGGAGCATCGGCACACTTGCTTATGACCGCCCCTCCGCACTCTGCTTGTTGCCCCTCGATCATCTTCGGCTCCACCTTGAAGGTCTTGAGCCACAATCCAAAGTGAGGGGTAATATGGAGGAAGGCTTCACATATGACAATGAATGACGAGATATGGAGGATGGACTCCGGATTCAAGTCATGGAAATCCAGCCCATAATGAAACATGAGTGAGGGAGTCCTGGACTAGGGGGTGTCCGGATAGCCGAACTATCATCAGGCCGGACTCCAAGACTATGAAGATACAAGATTGAAGACCTCGTCCCGTGTCCGGATGGGACTTTCCTTGGCGTGGAAGGCAAGCTTGGAGATACGGATATGTAGATCTCCTACCATTGTAACCGACTCTGTGTAACCCTAACCTATCCGGTGTCTATATAAACCGGAGGGTTTTAGTCCGTGGGGACGAACAACAATCATACCATAGGATAGCTTCTAGGGTTTAGCCTCCTTGATCTCGTGGTAGATCTACTCTTGTACTACCCATATCATCAATATTAATCAAGCAGGAGTAGGGTATTACCTCCATCGAGAGGGCCCAAACCTGGGTAAAAACATCGTGTCCCTTGTCTCCTGTTACCATCCGCCTAGACGCAAATTCGGGACCCCCTACCGAGATCCGCCGGTTTTGACACGGCGTTGGTGCTTTCATTGAGAGTTCCTACGTAGCCGTCACCGATAGGCTCGATGGCTCCTTCGATCATCAACAACGACGCGGTCCAGGGTGAGACTTTTCTCCCGGACAGATCTTCAGATTCGGCGGCTTTGCTGCGGGCAATTAAGCTTGGCCATCTGGAGCAGATCGAAAGCTACACCCCTGGCCATCAGGTCAGATTTGGAAGTTTGAACTATACAGCCGACGTCCGCGGAGACTTGATCTTTGACGGATTCGAGCCGCAGCCGAGCGTGCCGCACTGTCTCGATGGGCATTGTCGGTGTCAAAACCGGCGGATCTCGGGTAGGGGGTCCCGAACTGTGCGTCTAGGCAGATGGTAATAGGAGACAAGGGACACGATGTTTTTACCCAGGTTCGGGCCCTCTCGATGGAGGTAATACCCTACTCCGCTTGATTAATATTGATGATATGGGTAGTACAAGAGTAGATCTACCACGAGATCAAGGAGGCTAAACCCTAGAAGCTAGCCTATGGTATGATTGTTGTTCGTCCTCTGGACTAAAACCCTCCGGTTTATATAGACACCGGGTAGGTTAGGGTTACACAGAGTCGGTTACAATGGTAGGAGATCTACATATCGTATCGCCAAGCTTGCCTTCCACGCCAAGGAAAGTCCCATCCGGACACGGGACGAAGTCTTCAATCTTGTATCTTCATAGTCTTGGAGTCCGGCCGTGACGATAGTCTGGCTATCTGGACACCCCCTAGTCCGGGACTCCCTCAGTAGCCCCTGAACCAGGCTTCAATGACGACGAGTCCGGCGCACATATTGTCTTCGGCATTGCAAGGCGGGTTCCTCCTCCGAATACTTCATAGAAGGTTTTGAACACAACGATAGTGTTCGGCTCTGCAAAGCAAGTTCCACATGACACCGTAGAGAGAATAATTTTTGCACGGATCTGCTGACGCATTCCGCGGCGTGACATCACACCACGGCCAGGCCTTTATATGAATCGTTTTTATTGTTCCACCTCAGCGTGTTTAGCGAGGCGGTTTCCTTGGCACGTCTTATCAAAGCATAGATCGTGCCCCCTTATTCCGGGATTCTCATCAATACGGACGTGGGTAACCCATCCGCGCCATTGATTACGGTGCTTGGGAAATAAGCGAGTTTTACCAGGCTGGTGGGGGACGCATAGCGTCGTCCGTCCATATAAGGGGATAAGGATCCACCTTTTCACCTACGCCTTCTTCCTCCTTTGCTTATCCATTTCCGCGCACTCGAGCTCCAGCGCCAAGTCCGCACATCCCACCTCAACCTTCTCCAACCATGTCATGAGCGGGAGGCAGGTGGATGGCCTCCTCCGTCACGGAGGGGCACATCACAAGACTGCGGGAAGCCGGATACTTGTCCGGCAACATCGCGCACATGCTTCCCGACGAGGGGCAGCTCATTCCGACCCCTAGGCCCCATGAGAAGGTGGTGTTTCTCCCCCACTTCCTCTGCGGACTAGGTTTTCCTCTTCACCCATTTGTCCGGGGGCTCATGTTCTACTACGGCCTGGACTTCCACGACCTGGCCCCGAATTTCATCCTCAACATCTCGGCGTTTATCATCGTGTGCGAGGCTTTCCTCTGCATCCAGCCCCACTTCGCTTATGGCTGAAGATCTTCAACGTCCCTTGAAGGTAGTGGGCGACCGTCAAAAGCGGAGTCTTGGGCGCCATGGTTCGAAAAGATGGCCAAAGTCCCATGGCTCAAGGCGCCTTCGTGGAGACAATAAAGGGGTGGCAATCGGGGTGGTTCTACATCACCGAGCCCCGCAACACCGAATGGGTGGCGGCCCCCGAATTCAGATCTGGCTTCCCCACACGGCTCTCGTCATGGAAAGAGACGGGCCTGACGTGGGGGAATTCAGACGAGACATCCGGACTTCAAACATGCATCCGAAACCTGGTGGCCAAGAATCTTAGGCTTGTCGACGTAATCCAGGTGATGCTCATCCGCCAGATTCTCCCATGCCAACAACGGGCCTTCAATTTGTGGGAGTTCGATCCAGCCTGACACCGAACCTTGAGCGGCTCTTGACACTACGCACGAAGACGCCTGGAAGGTCTTGTTCAAGGCGCCGAAGCCCAACATCCGCTACCAAAGATCGCGGATACATTTCGCAGCGTCAAGCCAGCCGAGGTAAGTTATTTTACCCTTTACGGGACTCTTTTTCATAGATTGACTCTACGTGGGATCTAAAACTCCCTAATCTTTGACAGATCGGCTGAAGACGCCCGGACAGATTAACTGTCCGGCTCCTTTGCCGAAAAGATCCGGAGGACGCCTTTGATTAGCCAGGGCTGCTGGCTCCGGCGCCGTCACGTGGTGCGGAGAAGAAGGCTAAGAAAGGAGGCCACGGGAACTCGAAGGAGCTCCCGACGCCAGTGTTGTCGATTCTGAAGCGTAATCTTCTCCACGAGCGAGGAGGAAGAAGAAGCTCCTCCCAGTGAAGAGGAGAAGAAAGGAAGGCCGCCCCAACCGGGAGGCCGGAGGAATCCAAGAAGGGAAGAACCCTTCCTCGGATTTCTCCAACAACGGCAGCGAGGAGGATTGGCCTACAAGGGCCAAGCCCCTGGCGAGATCGTAAGTGTCCGGATACCCATGGCTTTTATTATCGCAGAGTGTTCTCTAATGTCGAACAACCGTGCAGCCCGCCTAAGGGCGAGTTCGCCGATTCATCGAGCGGGTCCCTGGGCTCGTCGGAAATGGAGAGTACTTCGCTTCCGATCGCCTCCTCGCCTCACACTGCGGATGACGCCGTGGTGGGGCCCCAAGGGGGCTTGGTCAAGAGGAGGTAGCGCCGGAGGCGCCACAAGGCAACCTCCCGGACTCCAGGCGCGCGGGGGGCAAGACCCCCAGGGGCTCTAAGCCCGACCCTCGTCCGGACTCCATGCCGTAACCATCATCGGTTCCGAAGTCCGGCCAGCGGCTCCTTCGCAAGAAGGTAAGACGCCGGTGTCCTCCGGCCCAACCGGAGGCACCGGATAACTCTGAGGCGCTTAACAGCGCTTCCATCGAGGAGGAACACCGCACTGTTCGAGTGCGGTGATCCGGCTGATTCGATCCGCCAAGAGCGGGTGAAAAGCCGATACCAGCCTTCTAACGGGCTTTGAGGTAAGTTTTAGAATATGTAAAAATATAACCGCATAGACGGTAGCCTCGATGCTTAGTTCGGTTGTTGAAAAGAAAAGCCGGACTAAGGATCTAAAAAGATATCTGTGAGGAGTCTAACATAAGTATGTCAATATGAGAATGCAGGTTGCGCTGCTGACCTCTGCCGCACTGACTGCGGAGGTCAATGCATTAAAGAAGAACCTCGAGCGGTCCGAGAATGAGCTCGGACAAGCCAAGAAACAGCTCGAGGACAAGAAAGGTAAGTAATACCTTATTAAAGAAATACCTTATAGAAAAGGTTTTGGTTGCAAAAAATAACAGGAATAACTTGGAGTGCTGCGGGGCCACGAACGAGGTGGCGACCACTGAAGGAAGCGGTGTTGTGGTCGAAAACAAAGCTCATGGAATGCACCGAGCGAGAGAAGGGGAGGCGCAGCTGGCGGAGGTGCGGCAAGAGCTCCAGATTCTCGTGAAAAACACGAGGGTTTGGAGCGTGACTCAAGACCCGAGAGTCCGAGCTTGCCTCGGCTCTTGAGAGTGCCAAAGCTTCTAAGGCCGAGGCCCAAAAAGCCCTCCAAGAAATTGAAGCACTAAAGAAGATAGCGGCAGGTAAGGCATTCTTTATGCAAAGCAAGAATGTAAAAGTCAATTACCTATTACTTACACGGATTCGGAGCTCTCCAGGAGCATTCGCAGATTTGCCTCAGAGTGCGTCCGATCTGCCGCATTCTACCACGCCCGGAGGGAGCTCCACGGAGAAGGTGTTCTGGTCTCAATATGCGGAGGCCGGACCTCCGGTGCCCCTCAGCGACCAGATGAAGCAGCTGGTCGAGCTCCACAAGGTCGCCGAACAGGCCATGAAGGGCCTTATAGCGCGGCTGTGGCCATTGGAGGCCATGCCTGGGAGCTACTTCGGCTTGGTGCGGCGGCTGGTGGACGCCTGTCCACGGATTGAAGTCATCAAGCGCTCCGTCTGCTTTGGAGGGGTCTGTCGGGCCCTTGCCCGTGCTAAAGTGCACTGGGGCAAGCTGGATGCAGAGAAGCTTGTGACGGACGGGCCACCGAAGGGCCATGAGCATCGCACGCCCGAGATGTACTATGAGGGCCTCTGAAGGGTGCCTTGAATAGCGGATGAGTGCTCCAGATGTAACTTTTGACTAAACTCTCATTTGTTATCACTGTCTGAAAACGTGTTCATATGCGCTAAGCAACGCTTGTTAATTTAAAATATTACCTTACGTGCGGCCGTTTATCAAATTTGAGAGATGGCAAGTCGTTGGCTTCAGCCCCCATGCCACGAAAGTGAGGGGTGTTTGGGATAAACATGAGCACTCTTGTTCCCATTCTTGGGTCCATCTAGGGAGGCGCTCAACGCATAGCGAACAAGGCAACCAGACTTATAATGCTTGAACACTCTCACTTAGCCATAGAATTCTATAATTTTAAATTTCGGCGAAGCCCCTAGTATTCGGAAGACCGAGTTCGGGGCGCTATCCACGCCTTGGCCGGACGGTTCCGGTTCCTCGTTCTATGCGGCATAGTCTTTAGGGACCCGGAAAAAACCTCTCGAACAGCGACCGGCTCTCGCCTTATCATGACGGTCAGTTTTAGCTTTCTCCACTGAGGTGCTCGACCCAGCATAACTGGGGCACAATAGCAGTGGTTCTCCTGGTGCTACCTTAGCCGATATAGCGGAACGTAAGGTACCAAAACATGGGAGCCGGGCAAACCCAACTATTGACCCAAGACATGATTCGGAGCCAATTCATATAATGCTATAAATTCGGGGTGCCGCACTTGTGAAAGTGTTCGGACTTATCACACCATAATTTTGGGATACTTAAGCCCCTGGTGTATTGGCCGTACCAAAGTGTACGGTTGCAACTTGTCGTGAAATGAACATATGTATATATAAGGAAGTAGAGCAATAATAAGCAAAAGCTATGTATTGTTTATTCAAAAAGGTACTGCAATTGAAGCAGAACGATACAAATAGTGCGATAAGCAAGGGATGGGACTATCTAACATGTCCCCCTCCAGGGGTAAGCTGCTGGATGATATGTAAAACAGGTATAATGCTCGTAATAGAGACCACCTGAACACTCGATATGGAGGAGATAATCCTCTGTAACGCCCTCGATGCGGCTATATCTCCCACGTGTCGAAGCACGACTTAGAGGCATAACCGCATTGAAAGCAATGTCGCAAGTGAGGTAATCTTCACACAACCCATGTAATACATAAGGAAAGAGATACATAGTTGGCTTACAATCACCACTTCACACAATACATGAGTAAAGCATTACATCATACAGATACAATCAAGGTCCGACTACGGAACCAAAATAAAAGAAGACTACCCCAAATGCTACACAGATCCCCGATCGTCGTCCCAAGCTGAGCTCCACTCTTGATCAACTGAAACGAAACAACACAATGAACAAGATCTTCATCGAGCTCCTCCTTGAGCTCGGATTAAAGGCCACTGCACGGTTTCATCGGCACCTGCAAACTAGTTTTGGAAGTATCTGTGAGTCACGAGGACTCAGCAATCTCACACCCGCGAGATCAAGACTATTTAAGCTTAAAGGTAGGACAGGGTAGTGAGGTGGAGCTGCAGCAAGCGTTTACTTAGCATATATGGTGGCTACCATACGCAAAAGAGAGCGAGAAGAGGAGGAAAAGCACGGTCGTGAAGCTAGTAGCGATCAAGAAGTGATCCTGAAACTACTTACGTCAAACATAACTCCAACACCGTGTTCACTTCCGGACTCCGCCGAAGAGACCATCACAGTTACACGCGGTTGATGTATTTTAATTAAGATCAACTTCGGGTTTTCTACAACCGGACATTAACAAATTCCCATCTGCCTCATAACCATGGGCACGGCTTTGAAAGATAATACCTGCAGGGGTGTCCCAACTTAGCCCATTATAAGCTCTCACGGTCAACGAAGGATATTCCTTCTACCGGGAAGTCCCGATCAGTCTCGGAATCCCGGCTACAAGACATTTCGACAATGGTAAAACAAGACCAGCAAAGCCGCCCGATGTGTCGACAAATCCCGATAGGAATCGCACGTACCTCGTTGTCAGGGCACACCGGATTGTCCAAACTTCCGGTAGGCGAGCCCAGAGTCGCCTGGTAGCCACCGGCGGTGATTTGGACCAACACTCAAAGGAGCACCGGCCGGGGGTTAAAATAAAGATGACCCTTGAGTCTGCAGAACCCAAGGGAAAAAAGGCTTAGGTGGCAAATGGTAAAACCAATGTTGGGCCTTCTTTGGAGGAGTCTTATTCAAAGCGAACTGTCAAGGGGGTCCCATAAATCACCCAACCGTGTAAGGAGCATAAAATCCGGGAACATAATACCGATATGACGGAAACTAGAGGCGGCAAGAGTGGAACAAAACACCAGGCATAAGGCCGAGCCTTCCACCCTTTACCAAGTATATAGATGCATTAATTAAATAAGATATATTGTGATATCCCAACAAGTAAACATGTTCCAACAAGGAACAACATCTCCATGTTCCAACAAGGAACAAACTTCATCTTCACCTGCAACTAACACGCTATAAGAGGGGCTGAGCAAAGCGGTAACATAGCCAAACAAAGGTTTGCTAGGAAAGGATAGTTAGGGGCTTGACATGGCAATATGGGAGGCATGATAAGCAAGTGATAGGCATCGTAGCATAGGCATAGCAAAAGAGCAAGCATCTAGCAAGCAAAGATAGAAGTGATTTCGAGGGTATGGTCATCTTGCACGAAATCCCGCAAGGAAGAAGAACGAGTCCATCAAGAAGACAAACGGACGTAGTCGAACGAATCCTCACAACTCCGGAACGAAACCGAAGCTAACGAGAGAAGCAACCCGGAAACAAACAAACAACATAGTAAACAACCATCACATAAAAATGGCATGATGTACAACCAAGTCTAATGCATGTCCGGTTTAATGAAGCATGTCATGGCAAAAGTGCACAAGCAATCCTACAAATTAAGTGGAGCTCAATATGCAACGGGTTGCATATTGACGAAACACCACATCAATTATTTAGTTCTCTCTCGTTTAGGAACACAACAATATTAAATGTTGTTAAACATGGCAAGAGGTGATGCAACAGTAAACTACACATCTAGGCAAGTTTAAATGAGGCCGGAAACAACGAACAACAACTCCGGTAAAACCCCATATGCATATTTTAGATTTGGAACTGATCTGCCCTGAACACAATTTTAGAGTTGTTAAACATGCAAATTAATGCCACCATGTTAAACTAGGCATTTTTCTACCCCCATTTACATATAAAGTTTAATAAATTTGGAGCTACAGTTATTTAGTTATGAAATAAATCATTTTAGCATGGCATTTAAGCAAATTTAAACAAACAACATTTTAAACATTTAATTGTTGTTATCATGATGCGGATGGCATATGCAAGTTTTAAGCAATTTTATGAAAATGTTGACAATAGCATTATGAAGCATTTGTAAATGCGTGGCGGAAACGAAAAAGGGTGCCACGGCAACGACAACGAAAATGGTGCCACGGCAACATTCCGGTTCCGATAACTCGATTGAGATGTCGGTGCAAAAGAAAGTGTGGAGAGCGTGCCATGCAAGATGGTGGGGTGATCCCGGTTACCGGGTTCCCACGTGTCGACGGCAAGGCAATGAGGAATGCGCAAGGAACAACTCGGACATGGTGCAAACACGGGCATCTCAAACAACCCACATTCATTCTCGGAAGGTCGTCTCGGGGTTATACCTTCAAAGCATGCGTTTCGAGGCGGTTCACAAATGTCAAGGGAAGTAGTCGTTCACGGTTCGTAGGGGAAGTAGTCGTTCTCGGGACGGTTGTAGAGGAAGTAGTGCTACACGACGAGGGTAGTGGAAGTAGTGGTACTCGCGGACTTCGGACTTCGGCGACGGTAGTCGTACACGTATCGACGAGGTACTTGACATTTTGGTCTGTAGTCGTTCGAGCGTCCGTGTGGTCATGCCGGTGGGGTACTTGGCGCTTGCGGTCCAACTCCGAGGTCATAGTCGTGTAGTCGAACTTGACGAAAACAGGTCTCGCTGGGGACTTGGCGCATCCATCACGAACTTGGTGGTACTTGGCAAATTCCACGCTCGGTGACCGTTGGACTTGGCGTCAACAGCAACAGGGGCGCGATCTTTGGGACTTGGAGCGATGCGTGAGGCTGGCAGCAACGGGGAGGTAGTGGAGGCGCTGGTCGCGGAGGTCGGGGCGATACTGCGGTGGCGCTGCTGCACCGGCTGATGGCGACGAAGTTTCTGCGACGGCGTGCGGGGTCGATGGAGAGGGGCTTTGCACGGCGGGGACGAGCTCACTCCGGCGAGGTTGCAGAGGTCCAAGGCACGGCTCCCGTTGACGTGGACGAGGCGAGGAGGAGCTGTTGCCGTTCGACCCGGCGCTCGCCAGGACGCCACAGGCGGGACTTGGCAGCGGGGCCTCAGCAGCAGGGAGGCGCGGCCATGGCAGGGCCCGACGGATCCGGACGGGCGGCGCCGAGGGCGACGCGAGGCAGAGGAGGAGCGGTTGTCGGGGCTCCTCATCCCTGCGTGTGGCGGCGCGAGGGAGAGAGTGGAAGGAGGAAGAGACGAGGGGGACCGAGCGGGACTGCCAGCGAGAGAGGTGGGGATCGGGCGTTCGGCTCTCCCCTGGCAGCGCGACCAGGATGAGGACGAGGGAGGTTGGCGGGCGGTTGGGCCTTGGCCTTGGGCCGGCGCGGGAGGTTGGGAGGCCCAGGCTGCTGGGCTCCTTCTCTCTCTCTCTTCCTCTAATTCTCTTTTCAAAACAGAAAATAAAGAGAAAGAAAAAGGGAAGAAAAGAAAGGTTAGAGAAAGAGTTGGGCACGGGGATAATTTCCACAGACTCGTAAAAATGTGCACGGTCCATGAAAAATAGGAGTGGCAAGATTGCAGGAATTAAATTCAAAGTCATTTGAATTTAATTCAAAAGGTTTGAGCAAGGACTAGAATTAGAGGTTTCCAAAAATGTTGGGATTTTTGGTGGAGCTTCGGAAGATGATGAAAGAATAAATGGCAAAGTTGGAGATCAAGAATTAAGACAACAAAGGCATTAGGATATTTTGTAAGTGTGTTTGCGGTAAATCCAAATAATTGGAATATTTACTATAGCTCTCTAAATATCGAGAGGATATGTTTTAAAGAGAATCACCATGTCAATTCCCTCGATTTAAATGGATCAAAGATCCATGCCATTTATTTAGTTGAGTTGCAAAAGATTTATGAGATGATGGCATGATGACATGATGCAATGCAAAAATAAAAGGGCAGGCACAAATGAAACACACGGCGAAACCCGGAATATATGGAAGTCTTTTCGAGCATCGGTCTCGGGGCGTCACAACACTCCACCACTCCAAGGGGATCTCGTCCCGAGATCTAGGATGGCACCGAATAGAAAAACGAAAGAAGAAAGATGTAAAACTAAATTGCTTCTTTGACAAAAGAGTGAAACCAACGAACCTTGAGAGGTTGACAAAATTGAAAGAAAAAAATACAATGAAGATGACGAGATTGCAAACACTCCGTAAGATAAGAAGAACATGGGATACAATGAGAACCATGAGGTTAAGTGACAAGATAGATATTGACACCACTCCGGTTAAAACAAGATAGAGAAGGAATAAGAATGATATAATTTGGGCAGCACTCCGACTGAAAATGGAAGGAATTAGAATCATGAACTTGGCAAAATGAAAGCACTGGATGAGACTCCGGTTAAAAGAGGAACGATAGACACAACACTCCGGTTAAATCGATAAGCAAGGAAAAGGACATGGTCTTGACAAAACAAGATGATGGGTCGAAGAGAGAAACATCACAATGCCTCCGGAAGAAAAATTGAAGATAGATCATTGGAATAAAGGAATGGAGAAGGAAATGACAACTTCTACCACAAATGAGTTTGGAAAGCACCCTTAAAAAGAAGGATAGAACGGAGTTGTTGGAAAACCAACAACGAAAAGAATAACCTTGTAGTGGACTTATGGAAACATCTCAACATTGTGAGGTGAGCTTCTGCCACCAACGGAAACAAACGATTGGATTGATATCAACAAGGAGACGAGAAACTTATTTCACCAAGAGGACAAATGAAGAACTTGGGTCATTTATAAGCACCATAAATAGCAACAATCCTTATGGAAAACTTTGGGTGAAATATAACCCAAGATAACTCCAATGAAGAGATTGATGGATTTAAATATCTCATTCTTGACAACAAGTGAATCATGAAACATGAATGAAACTGTCAAAATGACATAACACCACCTCAAAAGATAAGGTCGAAAGAATTGCACTTGAATGCAAGATGAAGAATGCTTGAACTCCTCAAAACAAAACATGTGTTGAGCACCATGTTTATTTTGAAGTATGGCAGCGGATCTTAACTCCGCGAGAAATCTTGATGAACAATTGAAGAATGAAAAGAATCCTTGACGAAGCACCATGTAGAGCCTCCATGAAGAACTCCGTAAGAAAAGGATGATAAAAGAAAGAGAAGTTGAAAACACAAGGTGAAGCCTTGCAGTGATAAGATGAAGCTTTGAAATGATATAACCGAGAAAACTTTTAACTCCGGAAAGAAAAGATGAAGCATCTCGGACCGAGAATGTGATATGACGAACAAACTCCGGAAAGAAGAGATGAACAACTTAGAACTGAGAAATTGATACCATTACGAACTCCGGAAGAATGAATCAATCACTTGGATGAAACAAGAACAAGAATTATGTTATGCGTATCCTTCACCAATTTAGATTGATGACAAGCAACGGATTAGGCATACTACTTATTCTCGTTGAAAAAGGATTGAAGAGAGATATTTCTCAACTTGGGAAGGTCTTCAATGATCCGCCGGTAGGATTTGGGAAGAACGAATGAATCTGTATAATAACGAAGGAAGAGAACTCTTGAACGAACCACCGTAAGAATTGAAAATGAAAGTGGCAAAGGCACAATTCACCGTGAAGAATTAGAAAACGAATAAAGATGCTTGACAGAATTTAGATACATTAGAACGAAGAGATCATGAACTAATTAGAGGATATTTCGACGATGCACCGGTGAGATTTGGAAAACAAGAGTTGAACGCTTCAATGAATAATTCTGAGATGATGGGCTCCGGAGAATCAAACTGAAAAGACTCCTGAAATGCTCCGGGTGGGTTAAAAGAATTCTCACAATCGAAAATAATTATGAGAGGATGGCATCAAGCTAGAACCATGAATCTTGAAGAGAATGGAGCAAGATTTAAGAGAAACTCTTCTTCAGTCTTCAAATGTTGAGAATGACGATGAGAAACACCACCATGAATTGTTGAGATACTCCGGGATGAAAATCAGAAAGGTTGAACCAACACTGAAAAGAATTTGGAAGATCTTGGAGAAAGACATTTGATCGATGATAACTCATTCTTACGTCAAACTTTGAAAAGAATTTTAGAAGCTCCGGGAAAATTAGAAGAGTCAGGTAAGATCCTGGGAAAAGACCTATGGGTTAGGGCCCACTCAAAAGAAACACCGTTGAAGGATTGCTTGAAATAAAGATTACACCGGTAGAATTAAATGGCTTGAATGAGATAACAACCTCAAAATAACTTGAACGGATCTGGAATGAAAAGACGAGCCTTCTGAGATATCTTCAACACTCCAGAACAAATGAATAGCGAGAAGTGAATGATTAAGAGGTGCATCGGCAAGAGAAAGCATTTGCAACAAGGAAAGGAATATGATCAACACTGAAAGCTTGAGTTAAATCCACCGGAAAAGAATACGAGGATGAAGAATGATGAACTTGGAGCTGTTGAGCATCTTCATGAGGATCACCGGATCGTAACATTGATTGAAAAGTGTGAAGAGACTTCACATGAATAAATGGATAATTGATTAAAATATATAAGTCCTTGAAGAAAAGGGTGGGAGGGCGGGAAAACAAAGACAACTAGGGAGGGATGAAACAAACACCGTTGAGAAACTTAGAATTGATCTCGCAAATGTTGAAATGATCGAATCCACTTGAAGAGAAGCACGCCGGTTGGAAAGGATTGACATCACAATCTCGATGATCAAAAGGGTTAGTACTCCCATAGAAATATGAGAACACCGCTTGAAAGGTATGGAATCGACACTTGACATCGAAGCAACTCAAATACCACAAATAAAACAAAACAAAGGATTTGGCTTGCAGAATAAGCCGGAACAAATACATATGATAGAGATTTAACCAATCCATATCATGCATCTGTCGGAAAGATATTCTAGGAGCTACTTGAATTCCCACCTATAAAATCCGAAACTTTACGGTTATGCAATCTGGTGTTGGGGATACATGGGACACAAAATATATCACCCAAACTAACAATACCTAGATCCAAATTTGTATCCATCCTTCAACACATAACCAAGAAAACTCCGAAATCGTGGTACCTCAACCTTCGAAAAGCATCCGTTATAATGAGTTATGGCAATACTCTCGAGCTCGCTTGATCTTGGAGTTATCGAGGTTATCTCACCAACAACTGCATAAAAGAGATTTTAGATGTCGGCGAAACTCAGGTATTACGGAACTGCAACGATAAAATTGTGACGACAACACCTCGGAGCTCAACTCCCCGGGACACTGCCACAACCCCTGAATGTCAGGAGGCACCAAGAACAATGTTCTCGTCACAAAACCATCGGCACGATTCCAAGATACCCGCGTGATCCTAAAAAAAATTAGTGAAATTTGAGAAGAGAAAGAGTCAAAACTCTACGTTAGGATGCCTCACCAGAGCGACGAAGGGACTGAGGAGTAAAAAGAATACTACTCTCCGATATATATAATCCTAAGACTCAAAACATTTTTGTTCTAGACTCAACAACGCCAGCGATTCGATCAAGCAGGGGGCTCCTAAGTCGGGGATGGCTCTGATTACCAACTTGTAACGCCCTCGATGCGGCTATATCTCCCACGTGTCGAAGCATGACTTAGAGGCATAACCGCATTGAAAGCAATGTCGCAAGTGAGGTAATCTTCACACAACCCATGTAATACATAAGGGAAAGAGATACATAGTTGGCTTACAATCGCCACTTCACACAATACATGAGTAAAGCATTACATCATACAGATACAATCAAGGTCCGACTACGGAACCAAAATAAAAGAAGACTACCCCAAATGCTACACAGATCCCCGATCGTTCCAACTAGGCTCCACTCATCGATCAACTGAAACGAAACAACACAATGAACAAGATCTTCATCGAGCTCCTCCTTGAGCTCGGGTGCGCCACCTGCATGGTTTCATCGGCACCGCAAACTGGTTTCGGAAGTATCTGTGAGTCACAGGGACTCAACAATCTCACACCCGCGAGATCAAGACTATTTAAGCTTAAAGGTAGGACAGGGTAGTGAGGTGGAGCTGCAGCAAGCGACTAGCATATATGGTGGCTACCATACGCAAAAGAGAGCGAGAAGAGCAGGAAAAGCACGGTCGTGAAGCTAGTAGTGATCAAGAAGTGATCCTGAAACTACTTACGTCAAACATAACTCCAACACCGTGTTCACTTCCGGACTCCACCGAGAAGAGACCATCACGGTTACACACGCGGTTGATGTATTTTAATTAAGATCAACTTCGGGTTTTCTACAACCGGACATTAACAAATTCCCATCTCGCCTCATAACCCATGGGCACGGCTTTCGAAAGATAATACCCTGCAGGGGTGTCCCAACTTAGCCCATTATAAGCTCTCACGGTCAACGAAGGATATTCCTTCTACCGGGAAGTCCCGATCAGTCTCGGAATCCCGGCTACAAGACATTTCGACAATGGTAAAACAAGACCAGCAAAGCCGCCCGATGTGCCGACAAATCCCGATAGGAGTCGCACGTACCTCGTTCTCAGGGCACACCGGATTGTCCAAACTTCCGGTAGGCGAGCCCAGAGTTGCCCCTGGTGGCCACCGGCGGCTGACAGTTTGGACCAACACTCGAAGGAGCACTGGCCCGAGGGTTAAAATAAAGATGACCCTTGAGTCTGCAGAACCCAAGGGAAAAAGGCTTAGGTGGCAAATGGGAAAACCAATGTTGGGCCTTGCTGGAGGAGTCTTATTCAAAGCGAACTGTCAAGGGGTCCCATAAATCACCCAACCGTGTAAGGAGCATAAAATACGGGAACATAATACCGATATGACGGAAACTAGGGCGGCAAGAGTGGAACAAAACACCAGGCATAAGGCCGAGCCTTCCACCCTTTACCAAGTATATAGATGCATTAATTAAATAAGATATATTGTGATATCCCAACAAGTAAACATGTTCCAACAAGGAACAACATCTCCATGTTCCAACAAGGAACAAACTTCATCTTCACCTGCAACTAACACGCTATAAGAGGGGCTGAGCAAAGCGGTAACATAGCCAAACAAAGGTTTGCTAGGAAAGAAAGGATAGTTAGGGGCTTGACATGGCAATATGGGAGGCATGATAAGCAAGTGATAGGCATCGTAGCATAGGCATAGCAAAAGAGCAAGCATCTAGCAAGCAAAGATAGAAGTGATTTCGAGGGTATGGTCATCTTGCCCGAAATCCCAAGGAAGAAGAACGAGTCCATCAAGAAGACAAACGGACGTAGTCGAACGAATCCTCACAACTCCGAACTAAACTGAAGCTAACGAGAGAAGCAACCCGAAACAAACAAACAACATAGTAAACAACCATCACATAAACATGGCATGATGCACAACCAAGTCCGATGCATGTCCGGTTTAATGAAGCATGTCATGGCAAAAAGTGCACAAGCAATCCTACAAATTAAGTGGAGCTCAATATGCAACGGGTTGCATATTGACGAAACACCACATCAATTATTTAGTTCTCTCTCGTTTAGGAACACAACAATATTAAATGTTGTTAAACATGGCAAGAGGTGAGGCAACAGTAAACTACACATCTAGGCAAGTTTAAATGAGGCCGGAAACAACGAACAACAATTCGGTAAAACCCCATATGCATATTTTAGATTTGGAACTGATCTGCCCTGAACACAATTTTAGAGTTGTTAAACATGCAAATTAATGCCACCATGTTAAACTAGGCATTTTTCTACCCCCATTTACATATAAAGTTTAATAAATTTGGAGCTACGGTTATTTAGTTATGAAATAAATCATTTTAGCATGGCATTTAAGCAAATTTAAACAAACAACATTTTAAACATTTTAATTGTTGTTATCATGATGCGGATGACATATGCAAGTTTTAAGAAATTTTATGAAAATGTTGACAAGAGCATTATGAAGCATTTGTAAATGCGATGGCGGAAGCAGCGGACATGGTGCCACGGCAACATTCCGGTTCCGATAACTCGATTGAGATGTCGGTGCAAAAGAAAGTGTGGAGAGTGTGCCATGCAAGATGGTGGGGTAATCCCGGTTACCGGGTTCCCACGTGTTGATGGCAAGGCAATGAGGAACGCGCAAGGAACAACTCGGACATGGTGCAAACACGGGCATCTCATACAACCCACATTCATTCTCGGAAGGTCGTCTCGGGGTTATACCTTCGAAGCATGCGTTTCGAGGCGGTTCACAAATGTCAATGGAAGTAGTCGTTCACGGTTCGTAGGGGAAGTAGTCGTTCTCGGGACGGTCGTAGAGGAAGTAGTGCTACACGACGAGGGTAGTGGAAGTAGTGGTACTCGCGGACTTCGGACTTCGGCGACGGTAGTCGTACACGTATCGACGAGGTACTTGACATTTCGGTCTGTAGTCGTTCGAGCGTCCGTGTGGTCATGCCGGTGGGGTACTTGGCGCTTGCGGTCCAACTCCGAGGTCATAGCCGTGTAGTCGAACTTGACGAAAACAGGTCTCGCTGGGGACTTGGCGCATCCATCAGGTACTTGGTAGTACTTGGCAAATTCCACGCTCGGTGACCGTTGGACTTGGCGTCAACAACAACAGGGGCGCGATCTTTGGGACTTGAGCGATGCGTGAGGCTGGCGCAGCGACGGGAGGTAGTGGAGGCGCTGGTCGCGGAGGTCGGGCGGTATCATGCGGTGGCGCTCTTGCACCGGGCCGACGGCGACGAAGTTTCTGCGTCAGCGTGCGGGGTCGATGGAGAAGGGCTTGGCGCGGCGGGGACGAGCTCACTCCGGCGAGGTTGCAGAGGTCCAAGGCACGGCTCCCGTTGACGTGGACGAGGCGAGGAGGAGCTGTTGCCATTCGACCCGGCGCTCGCCAGGACGCCGCAGGCAGGACTTGGCGCGGGGCCTCGGCAGCAGGGAGGCGCGGCAATGGCAGGGCCCGACGGATCCGGACGGGGGCGACGCTGGAGGGCGACGCGAGGCAGAGGAGGAGCGGTTGTCGGGGCTCCTCATCCCTGCGTGTGGCGGCGCGAGGGAGAGAGTGGAAGGAGGAAGAGACGAGGGGGACCGAGCGGGACTGCGAGCGAGAGAGGTGGGGATCGGGCGTTCGGCTCTCCCCTGGCAGCGCGACCAGGATGAGGACAAGGGAGGTTGGCCGCGCTGGAGGAAGGATCGAGAGATGGGGATCGGGCAGGGGGGTTCGGGCTAGGGTTAGGAGGGATTGGTGGGGGCGGCTGGGCCTTGGCCTTGGGCCGGCGGGGGAGGTTGGGAGGCCAGGCTCTTTGGGCTCCTTCTCTCTCTTTCTCTAATTCTCTTTTCAAAACAGAAAATAAAGAGAAAGAAAAAGGGAAGAAAAGAAAGGTTAGAGAAAGAGTTGGGCACGGGGATAATTTCCACGGACTCGTAAAAATGTGCACGGTGCATGAAAAATAGGACTGGCAAGATTGCAGGAATTAAATTCAAAGTCATTTGAATTTAATTCAAAAGGTTTGAGCAAGGACTAGGAATTAGAGGTTTCCAAAAATGTTGGGATTTTTGGTGGAGCTCCGGAAGATGATGAAAGAATAAATGGCAAAGTTGGAGATCAAGAATTAAGACAACAAAGGCATTAGGATATTTTGTAAGTGTGTTTGCGGTAAATCCAATTAATTGGAATATTTACTATAGCTCTCTAAATATCGAGAGGATATGTTTTAAAGAGAATCACCATGTCAATTCCCTCAATTTAAATGGATCAAAGATCCATGCCATTTATTTAGTTGAGTTGCAAAAGATTTATGAGATGATGGCATGATGACATGATGCAATGCAAAAATAAAAGGGCAGGCACAAATGAAACACACGGCGAAACCCGGAATATATGGAAGTCTTCTCGAGCATCCGTCTCGGGGCGTCACATCCTCGATCCAGACCACAGGATCTGTGGTACCATCGTATGATTCGATGTTTACGGGCTTGAAGCCCTCGGGGATTTGATGATCCATTACTTCATCTGTGAAGCATAGTGGGTGTGCGGCGCCTCTGTATTGGGCTATATCACGACGTAGCTCATATGAGCTTTGTCTACTGTGTTCGGCCCGACCGGTTTTGTTGTATCCGGCAAGACGGTAATCATCCAGCATTGCTGGTCGCCCACGCGATCCGTAGATCGATCTTGTATGTTTTGCCTTATCCTCCAATATATCTCGCAAGTCCGGCGCGTTTTCCCGTGCCTTGCTACTTTTTGAGCGGCGTCGGGGTGTTGCTTGAGCGGAGGGCCGAGAGGCTTCTCTGTCGCGGCCACGGGGTGGCCGGTCTGCCATGTCGTGCGCTGGTGACTTGGGTGCTTCCTCCTACGATCGAGGTAACGGCCTGCGTTCGGGGTAGCTTTTGGAGGGGCGTTTGAGTTCATACTCTTCGGCTGCAAGGACTTCAGTCCATCTTTCAGCTAGCAGGTCTTGATCAGCTCTAAGCTGTTGCTGCTTTTTCTTGAGGCTGCTTGCCGTGGCTATAAGCCTGTGTTTGAAACGCTCCTGTTCGGCGGGATCCTGAGCACGACAAATTAAATTGTCGTCGAGGCTTGCCTCATCTTCGGAGGGAGGCGCATAATTATCGCCCTCGACCTCTCTTTCTGTCGCCTTGTTGCAGCGGACTTGCTTCTCCCTCCTCTGCGCTGAGTCCTGCTGGAGGGGTTCTCTTCGGCCTTGTCCGGTGTTATTATCTCCGTGCCGGAATCACCGTTTTATTGTGGCGGGATTTAGAGTGGCGCCCGACGCCGGCGCTTCGGCTGTTTCTTGGAGGGGTCATCCTTCGTTGTTCCATCGCCGTTCCCATCTTTTGGGATGTCCACCATATATAAGTCATATGACGAGGTGGCCTTCCAGTGCCCTATAGGAGCAGGGTCTTGGTCGTCTCCGGCTTCGTCGTCCATACCGTCGATGTCTTCGGAGTCATAGTCTAGCATGTCGGCTAGATCATCGACAGTGGCTACAAAGTGGGTGGTGGGTGGGCATTGAATTTCTTTGTCGTCCGCATCCCAACCTTCCTGTTCGCAATCCGGCTAGGGTTCTCCGGATAAAGAGAGAGACTTTAGTGAATTCAGAATATCGCCAAAGGGCAAGTGCTGAAAGATGTCCGCGGCAGTGAACTCCATAACGGGCGCCCAATCGGATTCGATTGGCAGGGGCGTGGGGGGTTCAGAGTCCGGAGAGGAGTCCGACACCTTGGAATTGAGGTCTTCGCAAAGGACAGGGATGGAGTTCGGCTCAATCGCCGTAGAGATCATAGCCCCCGAGGCGGTGTCCAACCACTCGTCCTCGATCGGGGAATCCGGCTCCGGATCAAGGGCGGAGCGGTGCTGGTCTTGACCTCCAGGACACCGTTCGGCTGCAGAGCTAGATCATGCCCATCGAAACAGTGCGGCGCACTTGGCTGCGGCTCGAATCCGTCGAAGATCAAGTCCCCGCGGATATCGGCCGTATAGTTCAGACTTCCAAATCTGACCTGATGGCCAGGGGCGTAACTTTCGATCTGCTCTAGATGGCCAAGCAAATTGGCCCGCAGTGCAAAGCCGCCGAATACGAAGATCTATCCGGGGAGAAAAGTCTCACCCTTGACCGCGTCGTTGTTGATGATCGAAGGAGCCATCGGGCCTATCGGTGACGACACAGAGGAACTCTCAATGAAAGCACCAATGTCGGTGTCAAAACCGGCGGATCTCGGGTAGGGGGTCCCAAACTGTGCGTCTAGGCGGATGGTAACAGGAGACAAGGGACACGATGTTTTTACCCAGGTTCGGGCCCTCTCGATGGAGGTAATGCCCTACTCCTGCTTGATTAATATTGGTGATATGGGTAGTACAAGAGTAGATCTACCACAAGATCAAGGAGGCTAAACCCTAGAAGCTAGCCTATGGTATGATTGTTGTTAGTCCCCACGGACTAAAACCCTCCGGTTTATATAGACACCGGATAGGTTAGGGTTACACAGCAGTCGGTTACAATGGTAGGAGATCTACATATCCGTATCGCCAAGCTTGCCTTCCATGCCAAGGAAAGTCCCATCCGGACACGGGACGAAGTCTTCAATCTTGTATCCTCATAGTCTTGGAGTCCGGCCGTGATGATAGTCCGGCTATCCGGACACCCCCTAGTCCGGGACTCCCTCAGGCATGATCTAGCTCTGCAGCCGAAAAGTGCCCTGGAGGCCGCACCAGCATCCGCTCCGACCCTTAATCCAGAGCCGGATTCCCCGATCGAGGACGAGTGGTTGGACACCGCCTCGGGGGCTACGATCTCTACGGCGATTGAGCCGAACTCCATCCCTGTCCTTTGCGAAGACCTTGACTCCAGGGTGCCGGACTCCTCTCAGGACTCCGAACCCTCCACGCCCCTACCAATCAAATCTGATTGGGCGCCCGTTATGGAGTTCACTGCCGCGGACATCTTTCAGCACTCGCCCTTTGGCGACATCCTGAATTCACTAAAGTCTCTCTCTTTATCCGGAGAGCCCTGGCCGGACTACAGACAGGAAGGTTGGGATACGGACGACGAAATTCAATGCCCATCCACCACCCACTTTGTAGCCACTGTCGATGTTTTAATCGACATGCTCGACTTCGTTTCCGAAGACATCGACGGTATGGACGACGACGCCGGAGACGACCAAGACCTAGCGCCATGTGGCAATCGGAAGGCCACCTCGTCATACGACATATACATGGTGGACATCCCAAAAGATGGGAACGACGATGGAACAACGGAGGATGACCCCTCCAAGAAGCAACCGAAGCGCCGACGTCAGCGGCGCCGCTCTAAATCCCGCCACAGCAAAAACGGTGATTCCGGCACGGGAGATAATAACACACCGGACAGTGCCGAAGACAACCCCCTCCAGCAGGACTCAGCGCAGGAGGAGCGAGAAGCAAGTCCGCACGACAGTGCGGCAAAAAGAGAGGTCGAGGACGATAATTATGCGCCTTCCTCCGAAGATGAGGCAAGCCTCGACGCATTTACTTAATTTGTCGTGCCCGAGGATCCTCAACAGGAGGCGTTTCAAACGCAGGATTATAGCCACGGCAAGCAGCCTCAAGAAAGCAGCAACAGCTTAGAGTCGACCAAGACCTGCTAGTGGCAGATGGATCAAGTCCTTGCAGCCAAGAGTATGAACTTCGAACGCCCCTCCAAAAGCTACCCCAAACGCAGGCCGTTGCCTCCATCAGAGGAGGAAGCACCCAAGTCACCGGCAGACGACATGGCAGACCGGCCACCCGTGGCCACACGGCAGAGAAGCCTCTCGGCCTCCGCTCAAGCCACACCCCGACGCCGCTCAAAAAGTACCAAGGCATGGGAAAACGCTACCGGACTTATAGATATATTGGAGGATAAGGCAAAACATACAAGATCGATCTCACGGATTGCGGGCGCCTAACGACGCAGGATGATTACCGTCGCGCCCGGATACACAAACCCGGCGGGCCAAACACGAGAGACAAAGCTCATATGAGCTACGCCGTGATATAGCCCAATACTGAGAGGCGCGACACCCACTATGCTTCACATATGAAGTAATGGATCATCAAATCCCGAGGGCTTCAAACCCGTAAACATTGAATCATACGATGGTACCACAGATCCTCGTGGTGCGGATCGAGACTATCTCCTCCATATCCACATGGCCCATGGTGATGATCTACATGCCATCAAATACCTCCCACTCAAGCTTAAAGGACCAGCTCGGCATTGGCTCAACAGCTTGCCGCCAGAATCAATTGGTTGTTGGGAGGACACGGAAGCCGCATTCCTTGATAACTTCCGGGGCACATATGTGCGACCACCAGATGCCGATGACCCTAGCCATATAATTCAGCAGCTGTAAGAATCGGCGGACAATTACGGACACGGTTCCTAACAAAGAAAAATCAAATCGTTGATCGTCCGGATGCAGAGGCCCTTGCAGCCTTCAAACATAACATCCATGACGAATGGCTAGCCCGGCACCTAGGACAGGAAAAGCCGAAATCCATCGCAGCCCTCACAACACTCATGACCCGCTTTTGTGCGGGAGAGGACAACTGGCTAGCTCGAAGCAACTACTTGGCGAAACACCCTGATAGTTCGGATACCAAGGACGGCAATGGCAGGTTGCGTCGCAACAAGAACAAAGCGCCCGCGTGCGGTGATAATCTTGAAGATACGGCCGTCAATGCAGATTCAGAGGCTCTAAACCCGGTCAGTGGAAGAAGCCATTCAAAAGAAATACCCAGGCCCGTCAACTTGGACCGAATACTCGATCGCTTGTGCCAGATACATGGCACCCCCGAAAAATCAGCCAACCACACCAACAGGGATTGTTTGGTGTTCAAGCAAGCAGGCAAGTTAAGTGCCGAACTCAATGACAAGGGGCTGCATAGAGATGACGAGGAAGAGCCCCGGCCGCTAAACAATAGAGGGCTTTCCCACACAAGTGCGGACGATGAACATGATATACGGAACCCACATACCCAAAAGGGAGCGGAAGCGTGCACTAAGGGACGTATATGTGATAGAGCCAGTCACCCCGAAGTTCAACCCATGGTCTTCCTGCCCGATCACCTTCGATCGAAGGGACCACCCCACTAGCATCCGTCACGGCGGTTTCTCCGCATTGGTTCTTGACCCAATTATTGACAGATTTCACCTCACGAGTCACGATGGACGGCGGTAGCAGCTGAACCTGCTTTATCGGGATACAAGTGTGCAAAATGGGCATAGACCCTCAAGGATTAAACCTACAAAGATGACCTTTAAAGGCGTCATACGGTGTAGAGGCCAATTATGCTGTGCTCGATTACACTCGAAGTGGTCTTCGGATCCCGGATAACTTCCGAAGCAAAGAGTTAATCTTCGACATCATCCCGTTCATGGCGGCTATCACGCCTTTTTCGGACGAACCGCATTTGTAAAGTTCAATGTGGTGCCGCTTTTCACGCATACCTCAAGCTCAAGATGCCAGGCCCTCGAGGAGTAATCACGGTCAATGGAAACACCGAACGCTCTCTCCGAACGGAGGAGCACACGGCGGCCCTCGCGGCGGAGGTGCAAAGCAGCCTCTCACAGCAATTCTCGAGCCCGGCAACTAAGCGTCCGGACACTGCCAAGCGCGCCCGGAGTAACCTACAACAAGACCGCCTGGCACGATTCAGGCACGCGTAGCAATCCGGCCCCAACCCCAGCCCTCGCTAAATGGCTGCGAAGATTACTTGCGTACATAACTACGCTCTGGAGATACCATGGGCATAAGGGGAGGGACATGACCATGGCACGCCCGGAATGCGGCTCAACCGCACCAGGGGCTCCCAATTGTGTCATTCTTTTTTTTCTTTTCTTCTTCTTTTTTCCTACTTTCAGGACTCCGTTTTCCAGAAGTCCTGTCCGGCACTAGAATCGCCGAACTCACGATGCAACAGCCAGGGAAGCAGAAAGCTAGGTCGAGTGTTCAGGTGGTCTCTATTACGAGCATTATACCTGTTTTACATACCATCCCGCAGCTTACCCTCGAGGGGGGACATGTTAGATAGTCCCATCCCTTGCTTATCGCACTATTTGTATCGTTCTCGCCTTCATTGCGCATTACCTTTTGAATAAACAATACATAGCTCTTGCCTATTATTGCCTTTTTTTATCTATATATATGTTCATTTCATGACATGTTGCACCCATACACTTTGGTACGGCCAATACACCAGGGGCTTAAGTACCCCAAAATTATGGTGTGATAAGTCCGAACACTTTCACAAGTGCGGCACCCCGAACTTATAGCATTATATGAATCGGCTCCGAATCATGTCTTGGGTCAATAGTTGGGTTTGCCCGGCTCCCGTGTTTTGGTACCTTACGTTTCGTTATATCGGCTAAGGTAGCACCGGGAGAACCACTGCGATTGTGCCCCAGTTGAGCTGGGTCGAGCACCTCAGTGGAGAAAGCTAAAACTGGCCGTCATGATAGGGCGAGAGCCGGTCGCTGTTCGAGAGGTTTTTTCGGGTCCCTAAAGACTTATGCCGCTTAGAGCGAGGGACCGAATTGTCCGCCAAAGGCGTGGATAGCGCCCGAACTCGGACTTCCGAATACTAGGGAGCTTACCGAAATTTAAAATTATAGAATTCTATGGCTAAGTGAGAGTGTTCAAGCATTATAAGTCCGCTTGCCTTGTTCGTTGCGTTGAGCGCCTCCCTATATGGACCCAAGAATGGGAACAAGAGTGCTCAAGTTAATCCCGAAAACCCCAGCACTCGTGGCATGGTGGCTGAAGCCAACGACTTGCCATCTCTCAAATTTGATAAACAGCCGCACAGAAGGTAATATTTTAAATTAACAAGCATTGCTTAGCGCATATGAACAAGTTTTCAGCGTACAGGATAACAAATGCGAGTCTATTCAAAAATTACATCTTTGGAGCACTCATCCGCTATTCGGTGGGCACCCTTCAGGAGGCCCTCATAGTAGATTTCGGGCGTGCGATGCTCCTTGCCCTTAGGTGGCCCGTCCGTCACAAGCTTCTCCGCATCCAGCTTGCCCCAGTGCATTTTAGCACTGGCAAGGGCCCGACGAACACCTTCAATGCAGACGGAGCGCTTGATTACTTCAATCTGTGGACAGGCGTCCACCAGCCGCTGCACTAAGCCGAAGTAGCTCCCAGGCATGGCTTCCAATGGCCACAGCCGAACTATAAGGCCCTTCATGGCCTGTTCGGCAACCTTGTGGAGCTCAACCAGCTGCTTCAGTTGGTCGCTCAGGGCACCGGACGTTCGACCTCGGCATCACCGAGACCAGAACACCTTCTCCGTCGAGCTCCCCTCCTTGGCGCGGTAGAACGCGGCAGCATCCGATACAAAACGAGGCAAATCTGCGAACGCTCCTGGAGAGCTCCGAATCCGGGTAAGTAATAGGTAATTCACTTTCACATGCTTGCTTTGCATAAAGAATGCCTTATCCGCCGCTATCTTCTTTAGCGATTCAATTTCTTGGAGGGCTTTTTGGGCTTCGGCCTTAGCGGCTTTAGCACTCTCAAGAGCCGAGGCGAGCACGGACTCTCGAGTCTTCGAGTCACGCTCCAAACTCTCGTGTTTTTCCACGAGAGCCTGGATCTCTTGTCGTACCTTCGCCAGTTGCGCCTCCCCCTTCTCTCGCTCGGTGCGCTCCGCGGCCGCTTTGTTTTCGGCCACGGACACCACTTCCTTCAGGGTCGCCACCTCGTTCGTGGCCCCTGCAGTACCCATGTTATTCCTGTTATTTTTTGCAACCGAAACCTTTCTATAAGGTATTTCTTTAATAAGGTATTACTTACCTTCCTCGTCCTCGAGCTGCTTCTTGGCAAGGCCGAGCTTGTTCTCGGACCGCTCGAGGCTTTGCTTCAATGCATCAACCTCCGATCGGTCTGGCAAAGAGAGGTCGCCAGCGTAACTCTGCATTCCCATATTGACATACTTATGTTAGACTCCTGCGTATATCTTTTTAGATCCTTAGTCCGCTTTTCTTTCCGAACACCGAACTAAGCATCGAGAACTACTGTCTATGCGGTAATATTTTTACATATTCTAAACTTACCTCAAAGCCTTGTTAGAAGGCTAGTACAGGCTTCAGTCGGCCCGCTCTTGGCGGATCGAACTGTCCGGATCACCGCACTCATAACAGTGCGGTGCTCCTCCTCGATGGAGGCGCCGTTAAGCACCTCCAGTAAGTTATCCGGTGCCTCCGGTTGGACGGAGGACACCGGCGTCTTACCGTTCTTATGAAGGGGCCGCTTGCCGGACTTAGGAGCCGCTGAAGGTTCCGTTATGGAGTCCGGACAAGGGTCGGGCTTAGAGCCCCTGGGGGTCTCGCCCCCCACGCGCCTGGAGTCCGGGAGGTCGCCTTGCGGCGCCTCCTGCGCCACCTCCTCTTGACCAGGCCCCCTTGGGGCCCCACCTCAGCGTCGTCCATGGCGTGAGGGAGGAGGCGGCCGGAAGTGAAGTACTCTCCATTTCTGACGAACCCAGGGACCCGCTCGACGAAGCAGCAAACTCGCCCTTGGGCGGGCTGCATAATTGTTTGGCATTAGAGAACACTATGCAATGATAAAAAGCCAGGGGTATCCGGACACTTATGATCTCCCCAGGGGCTTGGCCCTCGTTGGCCACTCCTCCTCGTCATCGTCGACGTTGGTGGAGAAGTCCGGAGGAAGGGTCCTTCCCTTCTTAGACCCTCCGGCCTCCCGGTTGGGCGGCCTTTGCTTCCTCTCCTCTTCACTGGGGAGAAGCTTCTTTTTCCTCCTCCTCGTCCTCAGGAGAAGATTCTACTTCAGAATCTGACAACACCAGGCGTCGGGAGCTCCTTCGAGTTCCCGTTGCCTCCTTCTTGGCCTTCTTCTCCGGCACCACATGAGGTACCGGAGCCAGCAGCCCTGGCCAATCGGGCGTCCGCTGGGTCTCTGGCAAAGGAGCCGGACAGTTAACCTGTCCGGACGTCTTCAGCCAGTCCTGTTAAGGGTTAGGGAGTTTTAGATCCCACATAGAGTCAAACTATGAAAAATGAGTCCCATAAAGGGTAAAATAACTCACCTCGCTGGCTTGACGCTACGAGCTGAACCCGCGATCTTCGGTAGCAAATGTGGGAGCCTCGCCGCCCTTGAACAGCACCTTCCAGGCATCTTCGTACGTAGTGTCAAAGAGCCTTTTTAGAGTTGAGTGTTGTGCAGTATCGAACACCCAGAATATGAAGTCCCGTTGTTGGCATGGGGGAATCCGGTGGATGAGCATCACCTGGATTACGGTGACAAGCCTGAGATTATAGTCCACTGTGTTTGGACGCATGTTTGGAGCCCGGATAGCTCCTCCGAGTTCCCCCACGTCAGGCCCGTCTCTTTCCATGACGAGAGCCGTGTGGGGAAGCCAGATCTGAATTCGGGGGCCGCCACCCATTTGGGGTCGCGTGGCTCGGTGATGTAGAACCACCCGGATTGCCACCCCTTTATTGTCTCCAAGGAGCCCTCGAGCCATAGGACTTTGGCCATCTTGCCAACCATGGCGCCTCCGCACTCCGCTTAGCGGCCGCCCACTACCTTCAGCCTGACATTGAAGATCTTCAGCCATAAGCCGAAGTGGGGCTGGATGCAGAGGAAGGCCTTGCACACGACGATGAACGCTGAGATGTTGAGGATGAAATTCGGGGCCAGGTCATGGAAGTCCAGGCCGTAGTAGAACATGAGCCCCCGGACAAATGGGTGAAGTGGAAAACCTAGTCCACGGAGGAAGTGCGGGAGAAACACCACCCTCTCATGGGGCCTGGGGGTTGGAATGAGCTGCCCCGCGTCGGGCAGCCTGTCTTGTGATGTTGCTGGACAAGTATCCGGCCTCCCGCAGCTTTGAGATGTGCCCCTCCGTGACGGAGGAGGCCATCCACCTGCCTCCCGCTATGGACATGGTTGGAGAAGGTTGAGGTGGGATGTGCGGACTTGGGCGCTGGAGCTCGAGTGCGCGGAAATGGATGAGCAAAGGAGGAAGAAGGCGTAGGTGAAAATGTGGATCCTTATCCCCTTATATGGACGGACGAAGCTATCGTCCCCACGACTGGTAAAACTCGCTTGTCTCCCAAGCGCCGTAATCAATAAGCGGATGGGTTACCCACGTCCGTATTGATGAGAATCCCGGAATAAGGGGCATGATCTATGCTTTGATAAGGCGTGCCAAGGAAACCGCCTCGCTAAACGCTACCGAGGTGGAAATAAAGAAAACGATTCATATAAAGGCCTAGCCATGGTGTGATGTCACGCCGCGGAATACGTCGGCAGATCTGTGCAAAAGTTATTCTCTACGGTGGTATGTGGAACTTGTTTTGCGAGCGGACACTATCCTTGTGTTCAAAACCTTCTATGAAGTATTCGGAGGAGGAACCCGCCTTGCAATGCCGAAGACAATATGCGCCGGACTCCGTCGCCATTGAAGCCTGGTTCAGGGAGCTCTTGAGGAGTCCTAGACTAGGTGGTGCCCGGATAGCCGAACTATCATCACGGTCGGACTCCAAGACTATGAAGATACAAGATTGAAGACTTTGTCCCGTGTCCGGATGGGACTTTCCTTGGCGTGGAAGGCAAGGTTGGCGATACGGATATGTAGATCTCCTACCATTGTAACCGACTCTGTGTAACCCTAACCTATCCGGTGTCTATATAAACTGGAGGGTTTTAGTCCATAGGACGAACAACAATCATACCATAGGCTAGCTTCTAGGGTTTAGCCTCTCCGATCTCGTGGTAGATCTACTCTTGTACTACCCATATCATCAATATTAATCAAGCAGGAGTAGGGTATTACCTCCATCAAGAGGGCCCGAACCTGGGTAAAAAATATCGTGTCCCTTGTCTCCTGTTACCATCCGCCTAGACGCACAGTTCGGGACCCCCTACCCGAGATCCGCCGGTTTTGACACCGACACCCAATCAGCTTCGGGGACTACTGTCGGAGTAAATGACCACGGGTAGCCTAGCCGGCTCCCCCTGGGGCTTCTGAAAAAATTACAAGCCAATCAAGCCATACAACACCCAAGACGTTGGGACGCCTTCCCCCGGCCGGCTGTCATCCATGCCGGCTGACAGGAGGTGGCCCGGCCCCAAGATCCATAGAAGAAAGCCACGGGAGGGCCGGCTTCCAAGGAGTCGGCTACCAGATGGCCACCTCCACGTAGCCGGCCACTAGAATGCCGACACCCAGGAGCCGGCCACCCCGCAGGCGGCCAAGGCCGCACCCTCAGAATCTGCACCCACATAACGGCGATGAGACGGGGCGTGGCTTCTGATAAAACACTGCCACCCCGCATCCCGGAGCCTTGGCGTGGCTACGGTCGTCGTCTGGTAGCCATCACCCGTCCGTGGCAACCTTGTTGCCATGTTGGTAATGGCGTCACCCACGACAATTTGTCTGTACCACCAGCGGTGGCGGGTCCCTCGATCGAGAGATGCCCGAAGGCGGCTCGGCCTGCCCCCAGTCGGCCCGAGATATGGCTGGCTCCCCATAGCCGGCTTGTTCCCTCCCTCGAAGGAAGCGCCTCAACAAGGAGACAAGATGAAGTGAGGCTACAGTGATCGCCGCCAAGGCGGCGGCACTGTAGCCACGCTTACCCCGACAAAGCCCTCGTTGTCAGGATTGAGGCAACAATAACCAGCCCCCGACAAAGCCCTCAACAGTGGGGCCAGCCTGTCGACCAGGAAGCCGGCAGCCGGCGGGGCCCACTAGTCGGCGGGCCCCAGCGGCCGGCGGGGAAGCCGGCGGATGAAGACACTGGCGGCTAGGGCCCACACCTAGCCGGATTACCATTGTACCCCTGGGGGGTAGACCTATATAAACCCCCCGGGGCACCCATGCAAAGGGTTGGACTCTGATAGTTTTAGACACCACATAGAGGGAAGAGGAGAGCTAGCCGTGCCCTTCTTCTTCTTCACCCTGAACAGCTCAAGGAGCCTCTTGTAGCCCTTGTTCATCTAGTAGTCATGCGGAGACCCCGCAGAGCAGCAGTAGGGGTGTTATCTCCACAGAGAGCCCCGAAGTTGGGTAAGATTCGCCGGCGTGCATGTCTTCGCCTCATCCCGTTTCCAGGCACCAGCGACGTCTTATTGGCTCCCACTATGATTAGCCACCCGTTGGCATATGTCGCACCTACCACCCGACAAGTAAGAATAACAATGCTAAACCCAATATTTTTGCTTCTAGTAGTTCTCTTGATTCCACTAATGATTCTCTTAGCCAAGTTACACTTGAGCAAGAAAACAACTTATTGAAGGGAATTATAGAGAAAGGTGTATACAAGAGCCTTGTCGGAGTAAGCAATTTGAGGAAATTATGCATAAGCAAGGAAGGCACCGGAAGAATCAAGGTGTTGGTTTTGAACGAAAGTTCAATGCCAATGGAGTTGAGTGGGAAGAAGATCAATACCCCAAGACGAAGTTTGTTCCTCAACAAGAGAAGTATGATCCTACTTCTTTTAAGGGAACACAAGCACAAGATGATTTTCCACCACAAGACCACAAGAAACAAAGGCAAGGACAAGCTTCAAGAGGAGATTGATGCATTTTAAGAAGCACCTAAGGCCTTGGTCAAGTGGGTTCCCAAGACTACGTCAAGTTCTACTTCATCAAGCACAACTACTACACCAAGGATTCCCATCAAGATGATATGGATCCTGAAGAAGAAGAACTAGAGAGTTCTTGAGGGTGACTCCGCCAACATTTTTCACTCATATCATTATGGCAAGGACAAGTGCAACCACCTTCCATATCTTGCACTAGTTCAAGGAGTCACAAACCCTCATGTTGGTAAGGCAAGGGACAAGGTAACCTAATGTTTTCATGGACATCATTTTGTGTGTGCATCACTCTATGTCTATGGATATTCTTGCTTGTTCCTTGTGGGACTAACCCGTGTAGGTATTGAAAGTGCAACTCACTTCAAAGGATTGCTCCAAAAGATCTACATCAACATTGAGCGTCCACATCTTCAACACCTACATGAAGTCATCATCGACAAAACCCAAGGTTAGTTTATCCCTCTAAGGGGATCTCACATCTAGGGGGAGCTTAACTCTAAGAATTGATTCAAAGCAACTCTAATGATGTGAACACATAAATGCCTTATGTAAAAGTGGTAACCCCACTTGAGCTTAAACGATGAGTATGACCTATGATCAAATGTTCTCATTTGACTCCTAAGTCAACATACTCATATATAGATGACCTAGTCATCGCCAATTGTTTGGTAGATGCTAGAATTGGTTGTGCATGCTTTGTCACATATTTTATTTGTCATTTTATTGTGTGAGCATGTTGGATGCATATTTTACTCATTCGAGGAGATCCACTTGTTGTTTTGATTGATTGGATTCTTTATCTCTGGCTAAGTGGATGTACAAGAATGCCTAAGAACCTTCTCTAGCTATCTATGCTTTTCTCGTCTCAAACTCTATTCATGCTACATCACAAAATTTGGTCAAGTCAGATTCGAACCACTCTGTGTGAGGAGCACTCGGAGTCCCGATTAAGTCATAGACTTAAACTTCCAAAACTTCTTTGTGATTTTCGGTCTGACCGATTCCTCCATTTCGGTCCTACCGAGATCACTAAGTTGATCTAGGTTTTCAATCTCGGTGCAACCGATTTGAACTTTTCGGTCACACCGAGTTTCTGTAACTGTTAACAGTTATGCATCTCGGTGCCACCGATTTGTTCCACTCGGTCACGCCGACAGTGTCGGGCTATATATCCTCACGGGCCAATTTTGGAAAACTCTCTCCGGAACTCCTCGCCCACGCATAGCTTGCTCTACCTACTAGGTCTACGGATCGTCGACTTCGTCGCCAGCCGCCTCCTGTCGCTGGTCTCCGCCGCCGTCAACGGAATTCTTCTCCGCCATTGCCGTCGTAGCGAGTTTAGCTCCGAACTAGGGTAAGAACTCGATCACAGTGCTATCCTCGTCTGATTCTCAGCACATTGTGTTCATAATGCATCTTGCCACGATTGAAACACTTCTATCCAGTCAAAACAATCCTTAGAATAGGTATGATTCAAAAATTTAGGGTTAGGTTTCATGAAACCATCTCGGACCCACCGAGGTTGAAAAACTCGGTCCCACCGATTTGGCTAACACCATTGCACTAGTAAGTCTCGGTCGACCGAGAATTACAAATCGGTGTGACCAATTTTAGAACTTTGTGAAACCCTAGCAGTCTCGGTGCCGCGAACTGTGACTCGGTCCGACCGAAGTTCACTAGTTTAGGTTCCAAAACTGCTTCGGTATCACCGAGTTTGAAAATCGGTAGATCCGAAATGCTTTACGTGGAAAACTAAAACTAAGTTTTTGAATCATTCTTTGCAAAAATCTCTGCATTCTGTGATGCTCATCCACTCTACCTCATCTATAACTATTCACGTGGTCAAGAGTCAGTGTGTGCATCATGTCTGACCAAAGTGACAGCCAGAACAAGTCAGAAGAGCAGATTCACATGAGTGAGGGCACTAGTCCCTCTAGCAGCTCAGATGAGGGGAGCAAAAGCACTCCCAACAATTTTCCCAAGGCTGCCACAAGGACAAGGAAGAAGAAGACCTCAAAATCTGAGGATGAGGATTATGTGGCAGCTGAGGATGAGGCAAGTTCAAAGAAGAAAGTGCTCAAGAAGGAGTACAGCTCAACTCTGATAAAGCCGGGCATGAAGATCAAAAGGCCTGCAGGTAGACAACCAATGTCCAAAGCTAGAGTCTCCACTCAAGCTTCTTTGGAATCCCAACCCAAAGAACACATTCTTGCTGAAGGAAAGAAAAGGAAGGAAAGGGTCAAGAAGACCATGGCCAGAGTGATTGGAAAGCCTTCTATGATGGAGGAAGAGGAAGAAGAAGAGGTTGCTGAACCAGCACCCAAGGCACAAAAGCTGATGGGTGATGTCATAAAGTCAAGGGCTGCAACTTCAAAGCCCAAAGCTGCCCCCAAGCCCAAGAGTGCACCAAAGAGGAATACCAGGAGCATACCAAAGAATTTGAGAAGAACAAGGCCCCAATGCACGATGTTCTTCTTGAGGAAGATGAAGAAGGGCGGATCTTAAGGAAGCTCAAACCCAAGATTCCAGACCAATGATGTTCATCCTGTGGCTGAGAACATGAAGATCAGGAGAGATCTAGGGTTGAGGCTATGGAGAGAGTCAGATCCATATGCCACCCGGAGAAGGACTGATGTAGATTACAGGTTCCACACCAAGGAGCAGCAGGACTTCTATGAGACCATCTTATTGGATAAGAAGCCCATAGTTTGTGATATGAGGTGGGTCGACTGGACCTACATTCAGGAGAATGCAGAACACTATCCTGGAGTGTATGACAGCTTCAGTGCGTGTGGAGTTGTAGATTTTGTTGGGCAAGTCTGATCAATTCTACTCCACAACACATTTCTATCCAGATGGCAGGATAGTTTGGATGTCTGAAGGAACGAAATACCGGTCAACCATAGAGGAATGGGCAAGTCTGATCAATGCCCCCAAGGAGAGTGAAAATGACTTGGACATTTATGCCAAGAAGAAAATGGATCACAACTCAATGTCACAGATGTACAAGGAGATCCCAGATGATGCACTTGAGACTTTCAAGTTTGGATCATTTCATTTTCTTTTGTCAGGGCTGCCTACGATCAACTGGATCCTAAGGCACACTCTGTTGCCCAAATCAGGTGACCACAACATGATCAGAGGGCATGCAATTAACTTTCTTCACATTTTTTGATGTGCCCCAGAAATTCAAGGTCATGAGCCTCATAGTTGAAACTATCAAGAGGATAGCAGCAGACCAAAAGAGGAGCTGTGGATATGCCCCACAGATTCAGGAATTGATTAACTCAAAGATGGGCACAGGGAAGTATCTGTTGGATAAGGAACACTTGGTTCTCTATCCTGAATTTGAGGACAATCAAGTTGTCATCACTGAGAATGAACCATCATCAGTACAAGCCCAAGAGAAGAAGGAGAAGGCAAGGAAAGAGAAGGCTGCCAAGATGCCAACTCATGCAGAGGCATCTGAGTACTTTCTAAAGAACAAGCAGGAGCAGCTTGGTTACTTGATAGCATCAACTCTACGGATTGAGAAGGGGTTGGCCACCCTAACTCAAAACCAGGAGAGCTTGGAAAGAATCATGGAACAAAAATTCTATGATCTTGATGTCAAAGTAACTGAGATTCAGTCAGCTGTGGAGCAGCTACAGGATGACATGCAGGAGAGGAAGGGCAGGACAACAACTGATGCATTTGCCAGAGTGCCTCGAGCTCAGAGATCAGCTGCAGAGCCAGTACCAGTCACCAGAGTCACTTCATCAGCTCCAGCTACAGCTCCAGCGCCACCGGCTCCAGCACCAACTCCTTCAGCTCCATCAACATCGACTGAAGCCTTCGTTCTTGGAGTTCTCCGGATAGCACCACCTGAAGACCAAGCCTGAGAGACGATATAGTCCTATGCATTTTCTAGGAACTTTTTGGTAACTTGTTGCCAAAGGGGGAGAAACATGTATAGATCATAGGCTTCGAGAGAGAGATTTGCTACTTTTGTTCTCTCTTGTCTTCTTGGTTGAACTTTGTTTGCTTTTGATTGCTTGAGATACTATGCAATTACCTGTGAGACATTGATGATCATGTATTTGATCATAAGCTACACTTATGCTTGTTATATGTTATTATCTTACTTATCCTTATATGATCATTCACTTTGCTTGGTGATGAGTGCATGTATTCAATCTTTATTATTTTGAGCGCTCCACCAAGATGTATGTGACATGGTAGAGTAACCCATGAGCCTAAGTCCTTGTGCATTTGCAGTCCAAAGCAAATCTTAAACTATGCACAAATTTAGGGGGAGCTCTTGCTTATCACATACTTCTCAAAGCGATGATGTTTTTCAATCTTATTATCATTTGTCGAAGCTTTGATCTATATGTTGTCATCAATTACCAAAAGGGGAGATTGAAAGTGCAACTATCCCTAGGTGGTTTTGGTAATTCATAACAACATATAGCTCATTGAGCTAATGCTATTCCAAGACAAATATTTCAGGAAAGCTCAATGAATGGCATGGCATGGATGATGAAAGTGGATCCCTCAAAATATTAAGGACAAAGGATTGGCTCAAGCTCAAAAGCTCAAGACTCTACATTTTACATTTTAGTGATCCAAGATCACATCGAGTCTATAGGAAAAGCCAATACTATCAAGGAGGGACGAGGTGTTGCTTAATGAGCCTCCACTACATGTGCTTAGTGATATGCTCCAAAACCCTCCACTACTTTCTCACATCCACATATGACCTAAACCTAAAGTCAAACTCGGCCCTACCGATTCTTTCTATCCGGCGCCACCGAGTTCAAATGTCATAGCCACGCCACAAACCCTAGGCAAATCGGTCTCACCGATAGGGATCTCGGCCTCACCGAGATGGGATTGTAATCTCTCTGTTTCCCTTCAGAACGTTTCGGTCTAACCGAAGTGAGCGATCGGTCCCACCGAGATTGCAATGTAAACTCTCTGTTTCTCTTTCGTAACTTTTCGGTCTCACCGAAAGAGCGAATCGGTCCCACCGAGTTTACCTGACCAACTCTCTGGTTAGCTAGTTACCAAATTCGGTCTCACCGAGTTTGTGTAATCGGTCTCACCGAGATTACGTTATGCCCTAACCCTAATCATATCGGTCCTACCGAGTTGCATGTCAGTCCCACCGAAAACCCTAACGGTCACTAGGTTTTACTAAATCGGTCAGGCCGAGTTTGATGATTCGGTCCCACCGAGTTTGGTAAATCGTGTGTAGCAGTTAGATTTTGTGTGGAGGCTATATATACCCTCCACCTCCTCTTCATTCGTGGAGAGAGCCATCGAACAAACCTACACTTCCAACTTACCAGTTACGAGAGAACCACCTACTCTTGTGTTGAGGCCAAGATATTCCATTCCAACCACATGAATCTTGATCTCTAGCCTTCCCCACGTTGCTTTCCACTCAAATCTTCTTTCCACCAAATCCAAATCCTGTGAGAGAGAGTTGAGTGTTGGGGAGACTATCATTTGAAGCACAAGAGCAAGGAGTTCATCATGAACACACCATTTATTACTTCTTGGAGAGTGGTGTCTCCTAGATTGGCTAGGTGTCACTTGGGAGCCTCCGACAAGATTGTGGAGTTGAACCAAGGAGTTTGTAAGGGCAAGGAGATCGCCTACCGTGAAGATCTACCGCTAGTGAGGCAAGTCCTTCATGGGCGACGGCCATGGTGGGATAGACAAGGTTGCTTCTTCGTGGACCCTTCGTGGGTGGAGCCCTCCGTTGACTCACGCAACCGTTACCCTTCGTGGGTTGAAGTCTCCATCAACATGGATGTACAATAGCATCACCTATCGGAACCACGACAAAAACATCCGTGTCTCCAATTGCGTTTGATTTCTCCAAACCCTTCCCTTTACATTCTTGCAAGTTGCATGCTTTAATTTCCGCTGCCTATATACTCTTTGCATGCTTGCTTGAATTGCGTGAAGATTGCTTGACTTGCTCAAAGATAGCTAAAATCTGCCAAAGTCTAAAATTGGGAAAAGGTTAAGTTTTTAATTGGTCAAGTAGTCTAATCACCCCCCCTCTAGACATACTTCAAGGTCCTACAGAAAGACTAAATGATAGTTGAGTATGTGGACTTGCTGAAAAGCTCTTACATAGACTCTTTCCGATGTTATGATAAATTGCAATTGCTTCAATGACTGAGATTATAGTTCGCTGATTCTCAATGAAGTTTCTGATTCATACTTCATATTGTGGATAGATTATTACTTGAACATAAGAAATCATATGATAATATCCATATATGTTGATTTATAAGAATGATCATGATGCCCTCATGTCCGTATTTTATTTTACCGACACCTCTATCTCTAAACATGTGGACATATTTATCGTTAGTGGCTTCCGCTTGAGGACAAGCGAGGTCTAAGCTTGGGGGAGTTGATACGTCCATTTTGCATCATGCTTTTATATCGATATTTATTGCATTATGGGTTGTTATTACACGTTATGTCATAATACTTATGCATATTCTCTCTTATTTTACAAGGTTTACATGAAGAGGAGAATGCTTAAATTTGGAATTACGGGCTTGAAAAGGAGCAAATATTAGAGACCTATTCTGCACAACTCCAAAAGTCCTGAAACTCCACGGAAGTTATGTTCGGAAATAATAAAAAATATTGAGCTAAGAAAATACCAGAGGGGGCCCACACCCTCGCCACGATGGTGGGGGGCGCGCCCTACCCCCCTGGGCGCGCCCCCTGCCTCGTGGGCCCCCTAGTAGTCCTCCGGTGCCCATCTTCTGCTATATGAAGTCTTTCGTCCGAGAAAAAAAATCATAAGCAAGCTTACGGGACGAAACTCCGCCGCCATGAGGCGGAACCTTGGCGGAACCAATCTAGGGCTCCGGCAGAGCTGTTCTCCGGGAGGGGGAAATCATCACCATCGTCATCACCAACGATCCTCTCATCGGGAGGGGGTCAATATCCATCAACATCTTCACCAGCACCATCTCCTCTCAAACCCTAGTTCATCTCTTGTATCCAATCTTTGTCCCAAAGCCTCAGTTGGTACTGTGGGTTGCTAGTAGTGTTGATTACTCCTTGTAGTTGATGCTAGTTGGTTTATTTTGTGGAAGATCATATGTTCAGATCCTATATGCATATTAATACCCCTCTAATTATGAACATGAATATGCTTTGTGAGTAGTTATGTTTGTTTCCGAGTACATGGGAGAAGTCTTGCTATTAGAAGTCATGTGAATTTGGTATTCGTTCGATATTTTGATGAGATGTATGTTGTCTTTACTCTAGTGGTGTTATGTGAACGTCGACTACATGACACTTCACCATTATTTGGGCCTAGAGGAAGGCATTGGGAAGTAATAAGTAGATGATGGGTTGCTAGAGTGACAGAAGCTTAAACCCTAGTGTCGGTGTCAAAACCGGCGGATCTCGGGTAGGGGGTCCCGAACTGTGCGTCTAAGGCGGATGGTAACAGGAGGCGGGGGACACAATGTTTACCCAGGTTCGGGCCCTCTCGATGGAGGTAATACCCTACTTCCTGCTTGATTGATATTAATGATATGAGTATTACAAGAGTTGATCTACCACGAGATCGTAGAGGCTAAACCATAGAAGCTAGCCTATGGTATGATTGTTGTCGTCCTACGGACTAAACCCTCTAGTTTATATAGACACCGGAGGGGGCTAGGGTTACACAGAGTCGGTTACAAGGGAGGAGATCTACATATCTGTATTGCCAAGCTTGTCTTCCACGCCAAGGAGAGTCCCATCCGGACATGACACGCCAAGGTGAGTTGGGTTCGACACTCTTACTTATCTAAAGGACTATGATAGATCCCCTATACTTGTGGGTCATCAGTTATTCATTTAAGTCAGAGAATAATTGTGGTTCTGTTTATATGAATAAAACCTTCTATGGTCATACACCCAATGTGAATGGTTTGTTGAATATCGATCGTGGTGTTACACATATTCATAATATTGATGCCAAAATATGCAAAGTTGATAATGATAGTGCAACATATTTGTGGCACTTCCGTTTAGGTCATATTGGTGTAAAGCGCATGAAGAAACTCCATGTGGATGGACTTTTGGAATCACTTGATTATGAATCATTTGATGCTTGCGAACCATGCCTCATGAGTAAGATGACTAAAACTCCATTCTCCGAAACAATGGAGCGAGACACTAACTTATTGGAAATAATACATACCGATGTATGCGGTCCGATGAGTGTTGAGGCTCGCGGCGGGTATCATTATTTTCTGACCTTCACAAATGATTTGAACAGATATGAGTATATCTACTTAATGAAACACAAGTCTGAAACATTTGAAAAGTTCAAAGAATTTCAGAGTGAAGTGGAGAATCATCGTAACAAGAAAATAAAGTTTCTACGATCTGATCGCAGAGGCAAATATTTGAGTTACTAGCTTGGCCTTCATTTAAAACAATGTGGAATAGTTTCACAACTCACGCCACCTGGAACACCACATCGTAATGGTGTGTCCGAACGTCGTAATTGTACTTTATTAGATATGGTCGATCTATGATGTCTCTTACCGATTTACTACTATCATTTTGGGGCTATGCATTAGAGACAACTGCATTCACGTTAAATAGGGCACCATCTAAATCCGTTGAGACGACACCGTATGAACTGTGGTTTGGCAAGAAACCTAAGTTGTCGTTTCTTAAAGTTTGGGGTTGCGATGCATATGTGAAAAAGCTTCAGCCTGATAAGCTCGAACCCAACTCGGAGAAGTGCGTCTTCATAGGAAACCCAAAAGAAGCTGTTGGGTACACCTTCTATCACAGATCCGAAGGCAAGATCTTTGTCGCTAAGAATGGATCCTTTCTAGAGAAGGAGTTTCTCTCGAAAGAAGTGAGCGGGAGGAAAATAGAAATTGATGAGGTAATTGTACCTTCTCTCGAATTGGAAAGTAGCTCATCACAGAAAACCATTCTCGTGATGCCTACACCAACTAGAGAGGAAGCTAATGATAATGATCATGAAATTTCAGACCAAATTACTACTAGACCTCATAGGTCGAACAGAGCACGTTTCGCACCAGAGTTGTACGGTAATCCTGTTCTGCAAGTCATGTTACTAGACCATGATGAACCTACGAACTATGAGGAAGCGATGATGAGCCCAGATTCTGCGAAATGGCTTGAGGCCATGAAATCTGAGATGGCATCCATGTATGAGAACAAAGTATGGACTTTGGTTGACTTGCCCGACGATCAGCAAGCCATTGAGAATAAATGGATCTTCAAGAGGAAGATGGACGCTGATGGTTGAAGGAAATATGCCCTAGAGGAAATAATAAAGTTATTATTTATTTCCTTATTTCATGATAAATGTTTATTATTCATGCTAGAATTGTATTAACCGGAAACTTAGTACATGTGTGAATACATAGACAAAACATAAGTGTCCCTAGTATGTCTCTACTTGACTAGCTCGTTTATCAAAGATGATTATGTTTCCTAACCATAGACATGTGTTGTCATTTGATGAACGGGATCACATCATTAGGAGAATGATGTGATGGACAAGACCCATCCGTTAGTTTAGCACTATGATCGTTTAGTTTATTGCTATTGCTTTCTTCATGACTTATACATGTTCCTATGACTATGAGATTATGCAACTCCCAGATACCGGAGGAACACTTAGTGTGCTATCAAACGTCACAACGTAACTGGGTGATTATAAAGATGCTCTGCAGGTGTCTCCGATGGTGTCTATTGAGTTGGCATAGATCGATATTAGGATTTGTCACATGGCGTTATCATAACGCTTCCGCTTTTGGTCTACGAGGGTATGTGGATAACACTCTCCCCTCTCGTTGCTATGCATCACCTAGATGGATCTTGCGTGTGCGTAGGATTTTTTTTGAAATTACTACATTCCCAACAGTGGCATCCGAGCCAGGTCTATGCGTAGATGTTATATGCACGAGTAGAACACAAAGAGTTGTGGGCGATAATAGTCATACTGCTTGCCAGCATGTCATACTTTGATTCGGCGGTATTGTTGGATGAACCGGCCCGGATTGACATTACGCGTACACTTACGTGAGACTGGTTCTACCGACGTGCTTTGCACACAGGTGGCTGGCGGGTGTCAGTTTCTCCAACTTTAGTTGAATCGAGTGTGACTACGCCCGGTTCTTGTTGAAGGCTAAAACAACACACTTGACGAAAAATCGTTGTGGTTTTGATGCGTAGGTAACAACGGTTCTTGCCCAGCCCGTAGCAACCATGTAAAACTTGCAACAACAAAGTAGAGGACGTCTAACTTGTTTTTGGAGGGCATGTTGTGATGTGATATGGTCAAGACATGATGCTAAATTTTATGGTATGAGATGATCATTGACGGTGTCAAAACCGGCGGATCTCGGGTAGGGGGTCCCGAACTGTGCGTCTAGGCGGATGGTAACGGGAGACAAGGGACACGATGTTTTTACCCAGGTTCGGGCCCTCTCGATGGAGGTAATACCCTACTCCTGCTTGATTAATATTGATAATATGGGTGGTACAAGAGTAGATCTACCACGAGATCAAGGAGGCTAAACCCTAGAAGCTAGCCTATGGTATGATTGTTGTTAGATCCTCTGGGACTAAAACCCTCCGGTTTATATAGACCTTTGGATAGGGTTAGGGTTACACAGAGTCGGTTACAATGGTAGGAGATCTACATATCCGTATCGCCAAGCTTGCCTTCCACGCCAAGGAAAGTCCCATCCGAACAAGGGACGAAGTCTTCAATCTTGTATCTTCATAATCTTGGAGTCCGGCCGCGATGATAGTTCGGCTATCCGGACACCCCCTAGTCCAGGACTCCCTCAGTAGCCCCTGAACCAGGCTTCAATGACGACGAGTCCGGCGCGCATATTGTCTTCGGCATTTCAAGGCGGGTTCTTCCTCCGAATACTTCATAGAAGGTTTTGAACACAAGGATAGTGTCCGGCTCTGCAAAACAAGTTCCACATATCACCGTAGAGAGAATAATGTTTGCACAGATCTGCTGACGTATTCCGCGACGTGACATCACACCACGGCCAGGCCTTTATATGAATCGTTTTTTTTACTGTTCCACCTTAGCGCGTTTAGCGAGACGGTTTCCTTGGCACGTCTTATCAAAGGGTAGATCGTGCCCCCTTATTCTGGGATTCTCATTAATACGGACGTGGGTAACCCAACCGTGCCCGTTGGCATGCCTCCTCTATCGAAGGCGAGTCCTAATCGACCACGGGGAGGGATCTCGGTATTCAACCTCTTTATAACGAGACCAAGGCCCTCTTCTTTTTTCCACCCTCCATCGAGTTCGCCTCGCGCTTCGAGTTCTAACACCCAAAGCTTCAGATTTAGGCGCTTCGGACCTTCGAAGATGTCCGGCTTCGACCAGCTCGGCCGATGGATGTCTTCCTCCGTCACAGAACAAGATGTGCTAAAGCTGCGAGGCGCCAGGTATCTAACCGGCGAGATTTCGCATAGGCTGCCTGCTCCAGGGCAGGTCATTCCCACTCCCGAGCCCGGCGAGAGCGTGGTGTTTGTGTCTCACTTCCTTCGGGGTTTAGGCTTCCCGACGGATCCCTTTGTGCGGGGGCTCATGTTTTATTATGGGCTGGATTTCCATGACTTGAATCCGTAGTCCATCCTCCATATCTCGTCGTTCATTGTCGTATGTGAGGCCTTCCTCCATATTACCCCTCACTTTGGATTGTGGCTCAAGACCTTCAAGGTGCAGCCAAAGATGATCGAGGGGCAACAAGCAGAGTGCGGAGGGGCGGTCATAAGCAAGTGTGCTGATGCTCCATGGCCCGAGGGCTCCTTTCAAGAGGAGCTTGGTTTGTGGAAACGGGAGTGGTTTTATATCACCGCTCGGGGGCACCAAATGGGTGGCGCTTCCCGCCTTCGCTCGGAGTCCACCACGGCGGTGGCGTCATGGGTCAACAAGGGCTCGGAGGGGGCCGTCCAAGGGCGTTCCTCTGTTTGAGGCCGTATTGGAGACCTCCAAGAAAGAGAGATCAATCTGGTCGCATGATGGGCGCAGGTTATATTGATTCGGCGCCTATACATCCTGCAAGCGTCGCCCCCTCCGTCTGTGGGAATTTAATCCGGAGGGACCACGAGCTCTCCAACATTTTATGGATGCTGGCCTTGCGTGGAGATGTATAAATTGTTCTTCGGATCACAAGAGAAGTGTCCGGACCTGACTGAGGACGCAGGACTAAGCTGCAATCGCCCAGATACTCAAGTAAGTAGTCATGTACCCGGACAGGCTGTTTGTTCATTTATCGTAAACTTGCCCTTAAAGGAGTTGTTTCTTGAACAGGAGTGGATAACGAAGGCAAAGTTGATAAGGTGTCCAGCTCCCCACCCAGAGACCATGCCGGATCCCATGCTGACCAAGATGTTGAAGGTCGCGCCTTTTAAAGAAGGCGAAGAGGGGAGCAGGGAAGCAACTGCCTCCACGAAGGAGGCTTCTGAGGAAGGAGGGATCAAAAGTCCCACCCTCCAAGGAGAGAAGAGGACCGCTTCGGAAGATCCGGAGGTCAAGGCCTCAAAGAGGGGAAATAAATCTTCGTTAGAGAGTCCGGCGCTGGGAAGTATCCCAGCCGCACTATTTCCCCAAGGGGATCAGCCCCCCAGTGAGCCGTAAGTAAAAAGAAGGGGTCTTGTAAGTAAGGAACATCCCTGTATTTATTTCTGAAGATAACCGAAATTGTACCTTGTAGTTCGGATCTCAGCCCTTCTCAGCAGAGCTCGTCTTCAGGGGATCTTCTTAGGAGATGATGGAGAGCGAACGCCTCCACTGTCGCACCCTCATGCAGGCGGACGACCACGAGGTGTAAATCACGGAGGGTTTCCCCAAGTCCGGTGGGGCCGGAAGGTCCGGCGCCAAGTGGTGGGCGGTCGGAGGAGCTTGTGACGCCCCGAGACCGATGCTCGAGAAGACTTCCATATGTTCCGGGTTTCGCCGTGTGTTTCATTTGTGCCTGCCCTTTTATTTTTGCATTGCATCATGTCATCATGCCATCATCTCATAAATCTTTTGCAACTCAACTAAATAAATGGCATGGATCTTTGATCCATTTAAATCGAGGGAATTCACTTGTGATTTCTCTTTATAACATATTAAAGCCTCTCAATATTATTAGGGAGCTACTATAAAATATTCCATTAGCTTGGAATTAACCGTAACACACTTGCAAAATTCTCATGCCTTTTCTACTTCAAGTTTGGTCCCCAAACTTGCCAACAATTCTTATCTCTTTTATCGAGGCTCCTCTTAATTTCTCAACATTTTTTTGGACTCTTCCAAAACCTTGTCCTAGTTCAAACCATTTGAATTAAATTCAAATGAGTTTGAATTTAAACTTCAATCATGCCTCTTTTATTTTCTGGATCGAGCTCATTTTTGCGAGTTCGGGAAAATAATCCCCATCTTGTAAAATCTTTCCCTAACCCTCTCTTTCTTTTCCTCTCTCTATTTTTTTCTGCTAGAAAATTAGAGGAAGAGAGAAGAGAGCCAGCCCAGCCGGCCTCTTAGGCCTGACCAACTAAGCCGGACCACTTCTTTTGCTAAAGCCTAGGCCAGGCCGGCCCACCAAACCCCTTGCAGCCCAGCCGCGCCCCAGCTCTAACCCTAGCCCGATCCCCTCGATCCATCTCTCTCCCTCTCGTTCCCTGCCCGCCGCCACACACCGCATCGCCAGGGAGAGCCATCTCTCGATCCGCTCCCTCCTCTCGATCCCCATCTCCCTCTCGCCTCTCACCTCGCGCACGCCCGCGACCAGTGCGAGGAAGCCGCGCCCCTTCGCTCGACCGCTCCTCCCTCCTCGCGCGATCCCCTCTCCCTTTCCCCTCGCCGCCTCCTCCCTCCACCGGCGCCATCCGTCCCCGTCGCCCGAGCGCTCAAGGAGAGCAGCTCCTCGAGCTCGTCGCCACTGCCTCCTCCCTCCGCCAAGCGACCGCCGCCGCCCTCGACCTACCTCGCCGTCGTCCATGACCATGCCTTCGGCCAGACGCCCCGCGTCCTCCACCACCACCACCTTGCTTCCCCGCGTCCCCACCGGCTCCCGTAGCCCTGCCTCGAGTGCCCCTCCTCTGCCTCGCCTCCTTGCCATGGCCGCGTGCCACTCGAGCCAACAGGCCGCCGCCTGCATCGCCGTCCTGCCTTGCACCTCCGCCCGGCCTTGGCCTCCAGGGTGCACTGCCGGCCCATTGTCGAGCTTCGTCGCCCGCCTGTGGTCCTCCCCTGCCGCCGCCTTGGTCCCTGCCGGAGCTCCTTGCCGCATCTCTGCTCGCCCGCTTTGACCGGCGCCAAGTCCCTGCCGCCGACCTTTGTTTTCCCTGCTCGTCGCGTGAGCATCAGCGCTTGCTCTCTTGCCCGCGCGTGAGTGCTCGCGTGGGCCACTTCGACCGGTGACCTCCTGAAGTTCAGGAGCAAGACCTATGACCTGTGTGCGACTATGCGGATTTGCCAAGTACCCCTCCAACAAGACCAACGCCTGAACAAGCACACCGGCTCTGTGGATTTCGCCAAGTACCACGACATACGGCGCCCGAACGACCACCGAACCGGAAACCCCAAGTACCCCTACGCGCGAAGAAGCCATGTCCGTTCGGGATTCATCAAGTACCGCTATCGATGACTCGAACATCCACGAAACGTGTACCACTACTGTCGCGAGTACCTCTACCGTCGTCAAGACCGGACGGACAAGTACCACGACAACATGTGTTCCACTACCGTCAACCCTCGAAGACTGCATGGACGTCAAGTTCCTTCTCGTGACCCCGAACATCTACGAACGTGTACAACTACTTCCACTACCGTCGCGAGAACGACTACTTCCACTACGGCCCGTGTACCACTACTTCCTTCGACGAACTTGACCCGTTCCGAAAATGCACGCTTCGAAGGTATAACCCTGAGATGACACCCGCGAACGAATGCATGTTGTATGAGATACTCATGTTCAAACCGTGTCCGAGTTGTTCCTTGCGCGTTCCTCCTCGGTTGCCATGCCGTCGGCGTGGGAACCCGGTAACGGATCACCCACCATCTTTTGCATGTTACGCACATCCACACTTTTCTTTGCACCAAAGATCTCGACGAGTTGTCGGATCACCGGAATGTTCTTTGTGGCACCATTTTCGTTATCGTTGCCGTGGCACCCCTTTTGTTCCGCCATGGTGACCAAATGCTCCCTATCATATTAGATGTCAACATTTTCATAAAAATTGCTTAAAACTTGCATATGTCATCCGCATCATGATAACAACATTTAAATGTTTATATTTGTTGTTTCCATTAATTTGCTAAATGCATATGGGGATTTACCGGATTTGTTGTTTGTTATATCCGGCCCCATTTAAATTGTTTAGATGGTATAGTTTTGTTATGCTTCACCTCTTGCCATGTTTATAACAACATGTAATTTTGTTGTGTTCATAACCGAGAGAACTAAATAATTGATGTGGTGTTTTGTCAATATGCAACTCGTTGCATATTGAGCTCCATTTAACTTGTAGTTTTGTTTGTGCATATTGTCATGCCATGCTATTTAAACCGGACATGCATCATACTTGGTTGTGCATCATGCCATGTTTGTGCTTGTTGGTTTACCATGTTGTTGTTTGCTTCTTTCCGGGTTGCTTCTCTCGTTAGCTTTGGTTTCGTTCCGGAGTTGTGAGGATTCGTTCGACTTCGTCCGTTTGTCTTCTTCATGGACTCGTTCTTCTTCCTTGCGGGATTTCAGGCAAGATGACCATACCCTCGAAATCACTTCTATCTTTGCTTCCTAGATGCTCGCTCTTTTGCTATGCCTATGCTATGATGCCTACCACGTGCTATATTATGCCCCCCACATTGCCATGTCAAACCTCTAACCCTCCTTTCCTAGCAAACTGTTGTTTGGCTGTGTTACCGCTTTGCTCAGCCCCTCTTATAGCGTTGTTAGTTGCAGGTGAAGATGAAGTTTGTTCCTTGTTGGGACATGGAGATGTTGTTCCTTGTTGGAACATGTTGACTTGTTGGGATATCACAATATATCTTATTTAATTAATGCATCTATACACTTGGTAAAGGGTGGAAGGCTCAGCCTTATGCCTGGTGTTTTGTTCCACTCTTGCCGCCCTAGTTTCCGTCATATCGGTATTATGTTCCCGGATTTTGCGTTCCTTACACGGTTGGGTGATTTATGGGACCCCCTTGACAGTTCGCTTTGAATAAGACTCCTCCAGCAAGGCCCAACATTGGTTTTACCATTTGCCACCTAAGCTTTTTTCCCTTGGGTTCTGCAGACTCAAGGGTCATCTTTATTTTAACCCCCGGGCCAGTGCTCCTCCGAGTGTTGGTCCAAATTAGAGCCACTTGCGGTGCCGCCCCGAGGCAACTTGGGGTATCGTCCGTTGCCGTGTCGCATCGCTCATCCGGTGTGCCACGAGAGCGAGATATGTGCAGCTCCTATCGGGATTTGTCGGCACATTCGGGCGGCTTTGCTGGTCTTGTTTTATTCTTTGTCGAAATGTCTTGTAGTCCGGGATTCCGAGATCGATCGGGTCTTCGGTAGAAGGAATATCCTTCGTTGACCGTGAGAGCTTATAATGGGCTAAGTTGGGACACCCTGCGGGGTATTATCTTTGAAAGCCGTGCCTGCGGTTATGAGGCAGATGGGAATTTGTTAATGTCGGTTGTAGAAAACCCGAAGTTGACCTTAATTAAAATACATCAACCGCATGTGTAATCGTGATGGTCTCTTCTCGTGGTCCGGAAGCGAACATGGTGTTGGAGTTATGTTTGGCGTAAGTAGTTTCGGGATCACTTCTTGATCATAGTTGTTCGACCGTGCCTTGCTTCTCTTCTCGCTCTCTTTTCTGCGAATGTAGCCACGGATATGCTATTAAACTTGCTGCAGCTCCACCTCACTACCTTCTCCTACCCATAAGCTTAAATAGTCTTGATCTCGCGGGTGTGAGATTGCTTTGAGTCCCCGTGACTCACAGATTCTTCAAAACCAGTTTGGAGGTGCCGATGAAACCGTGCGGTGGCCTTTTGAGCTCAAGGAGGAGCTTCGATGAAGATCTTGTTCATTGTGTTGTTTCGTTTCAGTTGATCAGTAGTGGAGCCCAGTTGGGACGATCGGGGATCTGTGTAGCATTTGGGGTAGTCTTCTTTTATTTTGGTTCCGTAGTCGGACCTTGATTGTATCTATATGATGTAATGCTTTACTCATGTATTGCGTGAAGTGGCGATTGTAAGCCAATTATGTATCTCTTTCCCTTATGTATTACATGGGTTGTGTGAAGATTACCTCACTTGCGACATTGCTTTCAATGCGGTTATGCCTCTAAGTCGTGCTTCGACACGTGGGAGATATAGCCGCATCGAGGGCGTCACAGAGCTGAAGGATCTGCTCGGGCGACCGGCTATCTCAGAGGATCACCGTGGGCTAATGGGTACGGTGATTGAAAGAATTGCATCCGCGGAGAGCGGCTTGCATGAAGCCGTCAGAAGCTTACTGACAGGGTTCGAGGTACGCAAAAATGATGTACCTTCTGACAGTTATGCGTATAGAATGCGCCCTGTATAGATAGTAGCCCCTGAGACTCGGAATGTTGTCAAAATTGACAGCGTGCCGAGGATCAAAATCTCAGTTATAACATATCGCCGCTCCTAAATAGGTGGCGGGCGTCCGTGGCCACCGGATGATGAATATGCCGAACTAAAGCGGCAACTTGACGAGGCGGATGCGGACATCGCTGGTCAATAAACGGTTTGACGAGTCACAAGGTATGCGACTTCTACGCGAACACCTGGTAAGGGAGCTTGACGCCCATGCCTTACTACTTGTATGCTTAATGCAGGTGGTGCCGCTTTGTGGAGGAGCTGAGGCGGAACTCGCCCGACCGAAAGAGCAAGCGAAATAGTAATGTCGGCCGCTTTAAGGGCGGCGAAGAGCTAAAAGCGAACGGGCTGCTCATCGCGAAGCAAAGAGGAAATGGCCGATATGGCCAGGAAGTTGAAGAATACTACCGACCGCTGCGAGGTTCTTGAAAAAGAACGTCAAGCGGAGCAAGAGGGCCTGAAAAACGTCACCGCCGAATCGAAGGATGCCCGTTCCGCTTTGAGAGCTGCCAAGTAGGAGCTGAGTCAGGCCGGGGCTATTGCGGCGGGAAAACCGTTTCTGCTGCGGAGGAAGTATACGGATCCGAAGTATGCTCAGTTGGACAAGTTGTGGAGTTCAGAGGATGCTTATCTGGACTTAGCGGCGAAGCTGCGGACGCGATTGAGCACTTCCGAGGCCGGAAGGGGCACGAAGGGAAGAGCTATATTGGTCGCAATTCCATAGTCCGGGCGTCCTCTTCCGTTGACCGATCGGTTGGCCGAATGGGCCGAGCTGAATCGATTATCTGGACTTGCCATGAAGCATGTCATGACTCATTTGTGGCCAGGCGGACCCCAGCCGAAGAGTTATTTTGGCTTAGTGCAGCAGTTCCTTGGTGCAGTACCGCGTATCGACGCAATGAAGCGGTCGGCGTGTATTGAGGGAGCGCGGATGGCTCTTGCCCGTGACAAGACATACTGGGCGAAGATCAAGGCCACAGACGTTGCGTCCCAAGATTCAGACAGAAGCCGAGTACCTGCCGAGCACTATTTTGAGGAAGTCCTGCAAGGTGCTCGTTTAATAGAGACGCAGTGCTTGAAGGATATTATGTTTAAATGACATGTATGATTTGTGAAAACAATGTTTCAATATCATATAAGGGCTTTTTATACTTGTGCATTCAAGTAGTAAACTACTCCTCAGGCGTGCCGTTGATGTATATGTATATATAACACGAAAGATGGCAGTCCTTGGCTTTAGCCCCAACGCACATATAGTGCGGGGTGTTTGCAAAGAAGGCGCTTTTCACACTTAATCCAACGTCTTGGTCCTATTAAGGAGGTGGTAGCGTAGAAAACTAGGCAACCAGGACTATAATGCTTTATCACTTTCACTTAGCCATAGGAGTTCGAGGGTGGGGCTACTATATAGCCCACAGGGCACCGCACTCTCCCGAATTCGGGGTGCGTATGTGCCTGACCGAAAAAGGTCCTTCGTCAAAGCGGAGGAATTCTAAACATTCCGGTGAGTCATCGAGTGGTTGACCAGTCTCTCGCTATATCATGACAGCCAGTTTTCGGCTTTCTCTACTGAGGTGCTCGCCCGGCCGAACCGGGGCACAATCGCAGAGTTCTCCGGTGCCGCGTTAGCCGATAGAACGAACGTAAGGCAAAAACACAGGAGCCGTGCAAACCCATCATTTGACCAAAGACTTGATTGGGAGCTGATGCATTTAAGGCCTTACTCGAGACGCCGTATACTCCCTAAGGTATTCGGTCTTTAAAAAAAACGGGCAGAATAATGCCCTAAGCCCCCGTGTCCGTGCACGCCAAAAAATTCTGGTGCGGCCGATGCCAAAACGCCACCTCCTCCTCGGTTATAGTAAGAAACCGGGGTGTATATCAACAAGAGACAAGAAAAAGGTTTACGCAGGTCTTAATCAAAAAGAATCCTTGCAACGGGTCCTCGCTGCACGTCTGCGCTGTGTCTCTCATAGCCGTATCTGGACGGGTGTAGCACGTTGTTCATCTGTAAAAGAGAGGAACTTAGTTGAAAAGAAAAGGATCATGCAAAAATGTACTTTATATGAAATAAACGAGTACGGTTTGGAAGGTGAATAAAATTGAGCTTTATTGTCTCTTGTTGTACATGCGTGCAGCCCCTTATGCAGGGGGTATGCCGCTAGTAGGCGCCGGACTTCGTCTAGCCGTGTCCGGGTTCGAATGACCTATTCAGTGCTTTGATTAGCGGAGCCGGATAGGTGTGGGGCTGTCAAGGCAGTCTCACGTTCTTCCGTGCTTTCGAGTAACACTTAATACTCCCTTTTAATGAGATGATGCCACGTGGACGGGCATTTTAAGTGTAAGAGATGCATAATGCGGTATTGCGTTAAAGCGGGCGAAAGGCGCCCCAAAGAGTGCTTGATAGCTACTTTCCAATGGGGCGATGTGGAAGGTTAACTTTTCGCGCGGAAGTTGTCGATGAGCGAACACAACTTCTAGCGAGGGAGCCCGTACAATGGGCATACAGTTCTGGCATTGCCCCTTTGAAGGAGGTGTTGCTATGGCAAAGTTTGGTTGGGTCTATCCCCATTCTCATGGATTGTGTCCTGATATATCAGGTTTATGTCACTGCCGCCATCCATGAGGACTTGTGTAAATTGGAATCCGTCGATTATAGGATCCAATATCAAGGCAGACCATCCTGCGTTCCGGATACTTTTGGAATAGTCCTGATGGTCGAAGGTGATTGGCTTTGACAACCAGTGCTGGTACTCCGCTAGGGTAGTTTGTGCGGCACGCATCTTAATGGGCGCCGCTCTGTTTTTCCCTTTTATCACGTGAAGTGAGTTTACTGTTTTAACCTCTTGTGGGAAATTCTTTTGTTTTCCGGTGCTCTGCTTGTGGGGTTCGTCATCGTCCTCGCTTGGTGTGTCGAGCCCCTTGTGTTCGGATTGAGTCTGCCGGACTACTTGAAGACCCAACAATCTCTGTGGGTATGGTTTGCGTGCTTCTTGAGTATCATGGATTTGGCATATCTTGTCCAAGATTTTGTTTAAGTTGGATAGCTCATCGCTATTGTCCTTAAGGGGCAGTTTTTTATTGTCAGGACCCCGATTCCAAGTCACATCGATCTAGCCGGTAATACCTCATATCACTTTGCGGCCTCACGCACGGTATTCCCACGGGTGTCGCCTTACCATGGCCCGGGACCGTTTGCGCCTTTTGGCTCACGTATATGATAGTGTCGCTAGCATCCATATGACAGAAGAACCGGGCCGACATGGCTAGTCGTGAACCCAAAGCGGCACTAACCTATGGGGACAGGCATACATGAATCACATCGAGCATGTCGGTCATCAACGAATGAATCCGGGCTGTAGCATCGGGCTAACAGGACTCCGATAACCCGGCTGTAGCAGTTAGGCAGGACTCCGGATGTCACCGCGTGACATTTCCCGAAGGGACAGACATAGGAACGAAGTGAAACACATACCCGGCCAGTCAAGTGTCCAGGCGGTAGTCTTTGGGCTAGCGAGGACTCCGTGAACCGGTCATGTAGCGGACTACTATCGCTCAGAAGCACTAGACTACATTTCCCCATATGAGAGGCTGCCAAGGATAAACAACTAGATTGTCGGATCCCACACATACCAAGCATTTCGAACATACACACAATATGCTCAATATGTGCAAATACAACATGGCATCACAACATAACTCTACGACTCAAATATTTATTCATTAGGCTCCGAGGAGCGAGATATTACAAACATGGGTCTCATGAACCAACACTCGTGAGCATACAAGTCAAAGCACAAGCGGAAGCTTAACATGTCCGAAAGTACGCATAACTACAAATGAAAAAGAGGCCGAGAAGCCCCGACTATCTACCAGATCCTGCCGAGGGCACAAGATCGTAGCTGAGGTAACAAGCTAAACGTCGAAGCCCAAGCGGAACTACTAGCGAGACTGACGTCTCTCTGCAAAACATAAAATAAGCCAACGTGAGTACAAATGTACTCATCAAGACTTACATCAGAACTTACTACATATGCATCAGTATCAACAAAGGGGGTGGTGGAGTTTGACTGCAGCAAGCCAGCTTTGACTCGGTGGCTATCCTGAACTACGACTGCAAGTAACTCTTTTGAGGTGGCGCACACGAGTCCACATATTCACCATATCAATACACCACTATGCATCCGCTCCCGTCTCCCTACGAGAACGCCATCCATAGCGCTCACGCTTATCTTGCGCATTTTTAGAGTATCCACTTTCACTTGTCTATGAACTGTTATAGGCAACCCAGAAGTCCTTTACCGCGGACACGGCTATTCGAATACATCATATTAACCCTGTAGGGGTGTACTTCTTCACACACGCTCTCACCACTTATCGCCGTTTACACTACATGTACTCGGCAACCTTCAAGCGGAAGCCCAGCGAGGGTGTCGGCCACGGCCTACCTAAACACTCAAGTCCCTAGTCCAGGTTTGTCGCCTATTCGGGTTCCATCCGCAGGGAGTCCAGCCGAGGTTTCCACTAACGGCCCCGAACGATGTGTGCAGGTTCCCGACACACCAAGCAGGCGAATCGGTACACCGGCCACGGTGTATCTACCGCATCATAGCCCACCCCTAGGGTCAGCGCCACGCACGGCCTCCAACACATATCCTACAAACACCGTAAACTAGTTGCAACTCCACGGACATAGGACAAGGGTGGTTAAGAAGCCGAGAGAGTCAATTAAGGATCCCAATGTGTGGTAGTAACTATTTCATGGATCACAAACACAGAACTCAGTTCCTGAGGACGCTGCAATGAGACAACCCACCATGTACTCCTACATGGCCTCTCACCGCTACCTTTACCAAATCGTGTTCACACACTTAGCTTACACACAGTAGGACATGTTCACACACCTCCGATTCATCCCCGATGAATCAGACCTGACTCAACTCTAAGCAGTAGTAGGCATGACAAACAAGCATGAATGAGTAGGCACAACATGGCTCAAGGAACTCCTACTCATGCTAGTCGGTTTCATCTAATTACTGTGGAATGACAGGTCATGCAGAGGATAAAGGGGTTCAGCTACCGCAGCAAGTAACACATGAGTCGTTGTTGTCCTAATGCAGTAAAATAGAGCAGGAGCGAGAGTGGGATTATATCGGAATGAACAAGGGGGTTTTGCTTGTTCGGCACTTCGAAGATAATATAGTTCTTCATCGGTGTCATCGAATTCATCCTCGACGTCGTCTACCGAGAGGGGACAATTACCAGCAAACAAGAAAGAACACAATCAATGCGATGCAACAATATGATGCATGATAATGACATGGCAATATTCTGGTGTTTTGAGCTAATGCAGCAGAAGCCAAGTTAATTAAAGTGGAATTCAAACAAGGTTAAACTCCAACTCCAAATGCTAGTTCATAAGTTGCCCTAATCATGATTCATCCTATTCAGTGAGGTTAACTTGTTCAATCATGCATGAAAGCGGTACAGATGGATAGACTGGATTTTTCTGATAATTTTTCATATATAAATTATTTCATTCGGAGTTACGGTTGATTTTATATGAATTTTAGAAGTGTTGGGCATTTTCTGGAATTTCCTGATTAGTTTTAAACGAGAAAATGATTAATGACATCAGCATTGTGTCACTACTGCGTCAGCAGGTCAGCCGAGTTGACCAGGGTCAACTCCGACTGGTGGGACCCGCGTGTCATTGACCCAGGGACTAAACCACGGTCAAAACTAGCGCTGACTGGGGTTTGACCCTGTGGTGGGGCCCGCTGTCAGTGTCTGTTAGTGTGCTAATTGGGGGATTAGCCGCTAATGGCAACGCCACGTCAGCGTCGCCGGATTAGGCGCCGGCGGCCACATCTCGCGGCGGAGGCTCGCCGGAGTTGCTCGGGCTCGCGCTACGGAGGACCATTTCGTGCACGGTTTGCGGCTACGGAGAGCTGGCGGTGGGGCGCATCCAGTGGTGGTGGCAGATGGAGCTGGGGCGGCCTACAAAGACACCAGCGACGAGCTATGCGGCGGCCGAAGCTCGGGCACGCTCGGACACGGCGTTTTGGGGCACGGGAGGAGGAGCCGCGGCACGCAACGGGCTCGTGGAGACGTTCTGAGAACGATGGTGTACTCGGGTGGGAGCTCCAGTGGCCATAGCCACGGCGGCAACATGGCGCGGCAGCGGCGAGCTTCGGCCATGGCGGAATCAGTGTTAGAGGACGCGCTGGAGGAAGGGACCAGGGGGATCGGAGAGGAGCTCACAGCGGACTCAGAGAGAAACCCAGCGTGCTCGGGAAGCGGCGGAGACGGCGAATCGGACGGCGACATCCGGCTGCCATGGACGGGAGGAAAGGTCGCGGCGTCGTCCTCGGTCGTCTGCCTTGCATTGGTTGGCGGGAGAGGTGCTTGGGGTTGGGGCGGAGCACGGGCACGGGAACGGTGCAAGGGTGCGGTGCAGCCGGTGGCAAGTGAGCAGTGGCGGTGATGGCCTCCGTTCGGTGGTGCGCGCGAGAGGGGAGCAGAGGCGGGGATGGGGTCCAAGGGGAGAGAGGAGAGGTGCAGGGGGGCGAGGGGGAGTGCGTGGCACCCTCGGGTGCCTCCAGCAGCGAGCAGGTAAGCAGGAGGTGGCCGGGGCTCTCGGGCGCGCGCCACGCCTCGCCTCTGCCTACTGGTAGAGGAAGGCGACGGCAAGCCGAGGTAGGTGGGCTGGGCTGGTCAAACTGGGCCGGCTCTGGGTAAGTGGGCAGGTCGGCTCCTCTCTCTCTCTTTCTAATTATATTCTTGTTTTGAAATATCTGCAAGCTGTTTGGCTTTATTAAAATACTAGGTCAAACCCAAAATCATGAAACTAATCAATGCCACTGTTTGGAATATAACAAACAGCAAACATTTTGGTTTATGATTATTTGAACATTTAAACTATTTATTAGCATTAAATGCCCAAATGCAAATACTTAATGAATTAATCCAGTGACCAAATATGTCATGAAAAATGTGCATCACCTCTGGTTATGGTTTATAACATTTTTGTAGAAATGATGAACATTTTCTTAAAGCCATTTGGATTCACTGAAAAATATTTTTAGTTGAACCTATTTGATTTGCTTCAGTGCTAGGGCTTGGTCATCCCTACTTCAAAATTTCCTTTGAAACAAACATGATGCATGGATGCAGATGCCACTAATTACAACCAATTCTGGGGCTGTGACAACTCACCCACACTAAACAAGAATCTCGTCCCGAGATTCAAGACGTGAGGTAAGAAGGCGAGGGGACAACTTTGGCTAACACGATCTTGTCAATCCAATTTCCCTTCCGAAGATGTTGGTTCATTGTTCCAATTGATCTTGACGTCCTTGCTTTTGGGATCTTCATCCAACACGATGGCGACAGAAAGAGACTCTATAGGAGACGATCTCCTCGAAGATCGAGCACTCAAGATCAACTCGTGGAATGAGATGTTGAAACATCTCGAGTTTGAGGCACAAAACACATCGAGAGGGATGGAAGAACAAACAACGAGGTTTGATTAGTGGCAACAATTCCACGCTTAGAGAGATGGTGGATGGTGTCAAGGTGGCGAGGAAATAATTGCCATGATTCAATAACGGGGCACCTCAGGGGAGGTGACGCGAGGAACTATTCCCTTGAGTGGCAAAAAGAATTACTTTTGATTCAGAGATCATTGAAACTCTTCATACCAGCCTAAGGCAATTCACAACGATCGTTTGGCGGAGTACAAGGAATGGTACACCCGGACTAGAATGGATTATGTGGACTACCTTGTTGAAGACAACGCAATGGATGATTTTTGCTTATCATCGGAGGTGGAGGGGACCCATGGTAAGTCCACGTTTGCAGATGAACCTGGACAAGAATTACTAAGAAGGCAGCCCATAGTGAAATGGCACAAGGACGGTGCAAGCTGGGAACGAAATGCAACTGTTGGAATGTTCCAACCATCATATCTGCCTGAGATTCAGATCCGGTTGGTGATAGGATACTTGGACTCGGCATGTACGAAAGGAAGGGTTGCAACACAAATCGACGAGATGATGTTGCGAGATTCTCGGGAGATGGACTATGGTAGTAAGCTCCAAAACATGAGCGGGTTCTGCTACAAACAGGTGAACATGTTGTCCCAGACAAGCATGGCCACGTAGTAGTCTTATATTAAACACTACCAAGTTCAGGTGGGGAACCATCAACGAGGATATCAAAGTCTTTTCATAAGTCCGGATTAGCTCTTATGAAGGGACTCCTTCTCCTTGAGCAACCGTCGGTGGCTTGGTGTGCTAGGAACACATATGGAGTGAAGGTTGCGAGCTGTCAAACCATAGCATACTTCGCACATGCATGACTGACTTGGGACGATTCCAGAGGAAAAAAAACAAACCTTTCTCAAACCCACGGCGGCAACTTGCACCAAAGGCACATGAATTAGAGGAAGTCACTTCTTCCATCCAAGCATAGGCTTCATGAACGTAGCACGAAGGCATTGCTTACAAAATTTCCAACACTAGGTTGATGTTCAACATGAATCATGGGGGAGACAAAATGCTGCTGATGGGCTCAACAACAACTCATCGGAATTTCCATATCACTGGACTTCCACCATCATGTGAACACGGTGATAGTATTGGTCGGACCAAAGGATGTAATGGTATATGCTCGAGGGATCAACCACGAGTAAGACAACATTACGAGCATCGTTAGTACTGATTTGATTTGATGATAACCCACACTCAAATCAAAGGATTGATAAGACAATAGGTCCAAAGAATCGATCACAGGGACCAATCGATGAAGATATCATCTTTCTTCAACATGCACTACGCAAGAATATCCCTTTGGAATGAACTAAGTTAGGCAAGCTTTTATCTTCCAACTCTCCAAGTTGTTGTCTAGCTTAACCAACTAGCTCAGGGATATCCAACACAGATTCTTGGAGAAAGGGTGGTTCACAAGAAACCAACTTGATCACGAGCTCAACATAACAATCAGGAAACAACCCGGTAACACTTCCAAGAAGATATTTGGAAAGTCACGAACCACCGGTATGTTACTAAGCTCGAGAACAATCTTGCTTTTGAGGCAAGACGATATGATCAAATGAGTGAGGACTTGACAAGATCCTAACTCATCAATCGAAGTGTGCACCCTAAATAAGGACTAGGTAGCACGATCAATCTTAGGATGATGATTTAATAACCAACACGCTAAGAATGAGGATATTGTCCATTAGCTGCCAAGCAACGAGTTGCTCGGAGTATTGATTTCACACATCACAATTCACTTGTCGGCAATCCGGTTACATCAACACGGGACCGAGGAATGAATGATGATGGGTGAGAAGTATCACTACGTCAAACATTCATGAGAGTTGGTGCAGTTCTCATGTCAATTCTGACATAAAGTGGGTAATACTCCAAGGTAGAATGTAACAAAGCTGAATTGGCATTTTGATCTGCGGGATACAACTACTTTGACCCAATCCTAGAAATGGACAAGGTACTGGAGTTTGTTTCTCCTAGTCATTCCCGGATAGAATGGCTTGACAGACCACAAGAATAATAGGCATCGATGGCGAATGCACGACTATTCCCGACTATCAATTGACAGACGGGGGTCAGAATACAACTAAGGAGAAACAACTCGAGGAACATGTAACTTCCTGAGTTATGGATGCATAGATTAGTATGTCGAACCAAGTTCAACAGGTTTCTTCCAGATAACCCATGCAGAAAGGTAGAACTGGCAGAGTCACAATATAGAATGGAGTACTCCTCAAGAGCACCCTGGTTGTGATCTTTCGGTTTAGCGAGGAACTTCTGCCATAAACAGGTCATGGTACTTGGAAGAAGGTAATACCACGAACCTCGAGGACTATTGCAAGGTTACTAATATCCTAAAGGAACTAGCAAATGCTAACAACATGAAGTAGGGTGAATCTCGGGTTCAAGAACCCAGGAATAGAATGCCTACTAAATAATAACATCACGGGATGCTTTCGAGAATGATGGCCAGAATCGTCACATTGGGAACACAAAACATGGCTACATTACTAGGTGACTCCCTAAAATACCTAGGGTCATAATAATAGCTCCAACATCTACGCCGAGGCAACAAAGTACCTCAACTTACCGATTAGTGTGTTTATTCTGACCAAAAAGGACATCGGGAACAGAAGGAAAGGATTTGCAAATGCATCAGACTATTTAGAGACACAGGATGACTCGGACGGACATAACAGCTGTAAATGCTCAAAATGATTTGAGACATCCTCGCAAAAATGGTGGCATAACCACTCTACAACATCATATCAAGGTTCCGAGATCAACGGTTAACATATAGAAATAGTAGGAACCGAATCGAGGCTTAAAACCAACAATCTTAAAGGTCTATGGATTAGTAACACGTCATCACGATAGATAGATGAGAAGCCTAGTTCTTAACCCCGTAGAAGAGAAGAGGATGATTTCGGATCGAAGGCCATGAGGTATAAGAAGTAAAAGAGTCTTACGTTCCTTCCACAATCAATTCCCTTACATAACTAAAGCATTTCTAGACACAACTTGACCAGTTTGGCTTGGTAATCCCACAGCAGTCGGGCTCGATACCAACGCTGTCAGGACCCCGATTCCAAGTCACATCGATCTAGCCGGTAACACCTCATATCACTTTGCGGCCTCACGCACAGTATTCCCACGGGTGTCGCCTTACCATGGCCCGGGACCATTTGCGCCTTTTGGCTCACGTATATGATAGTGTCGCTAGCATCCATATGCTAGAGAACCCGGGCCGACATGGCTAGTCGTGAACCCAAAGCGGCACTAACCTATGGGGACAGGCATACATGAATCACATCGAGCATGTCGGTCATCAACGAATGAATCCGGGCTGTAGCACTGGGCTAACTGGACTCCGGTAACCCGGGCTATAGCAGTCTAGGCAGGACTCCCGATGTCACCGCGTGACATTTCCCCAAAGGGACAGACACAGGAACGAAGTGAAACACATGCCGGCCAGTCAAGTGTCCAGAGCAGTAGTGCTGGGCTAGCAGGACTCCGGTGAACCGGTCAGAAGCGGACTACTATCGCTCAGAAGCACTAGACTACATTTCCCCATATGAGAGCCTCGCCAAGGATAAACAACTAGATTGTCGGATCCCACACATACCAAGCATTTCAAACATACACACAATATGCTCAATATGTGCAAATACAACATGGCATCACAACATAACTCTACGACTCAAATATTTATTCATTAGGCTCCGAGGAGCGAGATATTACAAACATGGGTCTCATGACCCAACACTCAGAGCATACAAGTCAAAGCACAAGCGGAAGCTTAACATGTCTGAGTACAGACAACTACAAATGAAAAAGAGGCTGAGAAGCCTGACTATCTACCAGATCCTGCCGAGGGCACAAGATCGTAGCTGAGGTAACAAGCTAAACGTCAAGCCCAAGCGGAACTACTAGCGAGACCGACGTCTCTACGCAAAACATAAAATAAGCAAACGTGAGTACAAATATACTCAGCAAGACTTACATCGAACTTACTACATATGCATCAAGATCAACAAAGGGGTGGTGGAGTTTGACCGCAGCAAGCCGCCTTTGACTCGGTGGCTATCTGAACTACATCGCAAGTAACTCTTTTGAGGTGGCTCACACGAGTCCACATATTCACCATATCAATACACCACTATGGATCCGCTCCCGTCTCCCTACGAGAACGCCATCCATAGCACTCACGCTTATCTTGCGCATTTTTAGAGTATCCACTTTCACTTGTCTATGAACTGTTATAGGCAACCCAGAAGTCCTTTACCGCGGACACGGCTATTCGAGTAGATCATATTAACCCTGCAGGGGTGTACTTCTTCACACACGCTCTCACCACTTATCGCCGTTTACACTGCATGTACTCGGCAACCTTCAAGCGGAAGCCCAGCGAGGGTGTCGGCCACGGCCTACCTAAACACTCAAGTCCCTAGTCCAGGTTTATCGCCTATTCGGGTTCCATCCGCAGGGAGTCCGGCCGAGGTTTCCACTAACGGCCCCGAATGATGTGTGCAAGGTTCCCGAGACACCAAACGGGCGAATCGGTACACCGGGCCACGGTGTATCTACCGCATCATAGCCCACCCCTAGGGTCGGCCACGCACGGCCTCCAACACATATCCTACAAACACCGTAAACTAGTTGCAACTCTGGACAGAGGACAAGGGTGGTTAAGAAGCCGAGAGAGTCAATTAAGGATCCCAATGTGTGGTAGTAACTGTTTCATGGATCACAAACATGTAACTTCAGGTTCCCGAGGACGGCTGCAATGAGACAACCCACCATGTACTCCTACATGGCCTCTCACCGCTACCTTTACCAAATCGTGTTCACACACTTAGCTTACACATAGTAGGACATGTTCACACCTCCGATTCATCACGATGAATCGGACACGACTCAACTCTAAGCAGAGCAGGCATGACAAACAAGCATGAATGAGTAGGCACAACATGGCTCAAGCAACTCCTACTCATGCTAGTGGGTTTCATCTACTTCCTGTGGAATGACAGGTCATGCAGAGGATAAAGGGGTTCAGCTACCGCAACAAGTAACACATGAGTCGTTGTTGTCCTAATGCAGTAAAATAGAGCAGGAGCGAGAGAGTGGGATTATATCGGAATGAACAAGGGGTTTTGCATGCACGCACTTCGAAGATAATATAGTTCTTCATCGGTGTCATCGAATTCATCGATGACGTCGCTCACCGAGAGGGGACAATTACCGCAAACAAGAAAGAACACAATCAATGCAATGCAACAATATGATGCATGATAATGACATGGCAATATGCTGGTGTTTTGAGCTAATGCAGCAGTAAGCCAAGTTAATTGAAGTGGAATTCAAACAAGGTTAAACTCCAACTCCAAATGCTAGTTCATAAGTTGCCCTAATCATGATTCATCCTATTCAGTGAGGTTAACTTGTTCAATCATGCATGAAAGTGGTACAGATGGATAGATTGGATTTTTCTGATAATTTTTCATATATAAATTATTTCATTTGGAGTTACGGTTGATTTTATATGAATTTTAGAAGTGTTGGGCATTTTCTGGAATTTCCTGATTAGTTTTAAACGAGAAACTGATTAATGACATCAGCATTGTGTCACTACTGCGTCAGGATGCCAGCCGAGTTGACCAGGGTCAACTCCGACTGGTGGGACCCGCGTGTCATTGACCCAGGGACTAAACCACGGTCAAAACTAGCGCTGACTGGGGTTTGACCCTGTGGTGGGGCCCGCTGTCAGTGTCTGTTAGTGTGCTAATTGGGGGATTAGCCGCTAATGGCAACGCCATGTCAGCATCGCCGGATTAGGCGCCGGCGACCACATCTCGCGGCGGAGGCTCGCCGGAGTTGCTCGGGCTCGCGCTACGGAGGACCATTTCGTGCACGGTTTGCGGCTACGGAGAGCTGGCGGTGGGGCGCATCCAGTGGTGGTGGCAGATGGAGCTGGGGCGGCCCACAGAGGCACCGGCGACGAGCTATGCGGCGGCCGGAGCTCGGGCACGCTCGGACACGGTGTTTTGGGGCACGGGAGGAGGAGCCGCGGCACGCAACGGGCTCGTGGAGACGTTCTGAGAACGATGGTGTACTCGGGTGGGAGCTCCAGTGGCTATAGCCACGGCGGCAACATGGCGCGGCAGCGGCGAGCTTCGGCCGTGGCGGAGTCGGTGTTAGAGGACGCGCTGGAGGAAGGGAACAGGGGGGGATTGGAGAGGAGCTCACAGCGGACTCGCAGAGAAACCAAGCGTGTTCGGGGAAGTGGCGGAGACGGCGAATCGGACGGCAGCATCCAGCGGCCATGGACGGGGAGGAAAGGTCGCGGCATTGTCCTCGGGTCGTCCGGCCTTGCATTGGTTGGCAGAGAGGTGCTTGGGGTTGGGGCGGAGCACGGGGGCACGGGAACGGTGCAAGGGTACGGCGGTGGGCGCAGCGGCAGTGAGCGGCGGCGACGGCCTCCGTTCGGTGGTGCGCGCGAGAGGGGAGCAGAGGAGGGGATGGGGTCCAGGGGGAGAGAGGAGAGGTGCAGGGGGGCGAGGGGGAGTGCGTGGTACCCTCGGGTGCCTCCGGGCGAATGTAAGGTGGAGGTGGCCGGGGCTCTCGGCCACGCCGCCGCCTCTGCCCTCTTGGCAGAGGAAGACGACGAGCGGCGAGGTAGGTGGGCTGGGTTGGTCAAACTGGGCCGGCTATAGGTAAGTGGGCCAGGTCGGCTCCTCTCTCTCTCTCTTTTTCTAATTATGTTACTGTTTTCTAAATATCTGCAACTGTTTGGCTTTATTAAAAATACTAGGTCAAACCCAAAAATCATGAAACTAATCAATGCCACTGTTTGGAATATAACAAACGGCAAACATTTTGGTTTATGATTATTTGAAAATTTAAACTATTTATTAGCATTAAATGCCCAAATGCAAATACTTAATGAATTAATCCAGTGACCAAATATGTCATGAAAAATGTGCATCACCTCTGGTTATGGTTTATAACATTTTTCCAGAAATGATGAACATTTTCTTAAAGCCATTTGGATTCACTGAAAAATATTTTTAGTTGAACCTATTTGATTTGCTTCAGTGCTAGGGCTTGGTCATCCCTACTTCAAAATTTCCTTTGAAAACAAACATGATGCATGGATGCAGATGCCACTAATTACAACCAATTCTGGGGCTGTGACATTTATTGCTCTGCCGTGAGCTTTTGAATCCGGTGTTGACTGCCGCGCTCTTTGGACCGTTCGTCTTAATCCGGCGCTGGTCCTTGCTGCGTCGTGGTTTTCCATTTCCATCCCTTACTTTGGATGTACTTGGATCGCTGGTACTGCATCTTGCCAGCCAACTATCCTCTCCCGCGCAAAAGCGGATCATGAGGCTTGTCAATGCGGCCATGGTTCTCGGCTTCTCTGGCCGAGGTGTCTGGCGAGCCATTCGCCTCTGGACGTTGTGTTTGAAAGCTGCTAAGGCTTGGCGTCCGGACAATCGACTATTTGGTTCTTTTGGTGAGGAGCCTGTTCGAATTTGCGGGCTGATTCTCCGGGTTGTTGAGTTATATGACTTAAATCGTGCATCCGGAGGACGGACATAAGTCCCTTGAAAATTTGCGAAAAGCATCCTCGAGCTCTTCCCAACTTCCAATGGTATTTTCAGGGAGGCTTTTGAGCCAATGCCGGGCTGGCCCTTTGAGCTTGAGGGGTAAATATTTTATGGCATGCAGATCATCTCCTCTAGCCATGTGTATGTGGAGGATGTAATCCTCAATCCAGACTCCAGGGTCTGTTGTTCCATCGTATGCCTCTATGTTTACGGGTTTGAATCCCGCTGGGAATTAGTGATCCAAGCACCTCATCGGTGAAACATAGGGGGTGTGCGGCACCCCTATATTTGGGTGTGCCGTGATGTTCGGATATTTGGCGTATTGCATTGCTTTGAAGAGCTTGCTTTCTCGGCCCATAGATGGACCTAACTGGGCCATCCTTTTGATGTGAATCCTTATGCGGATCGCGTACCGGCTTGTGTGCGGCGCCATTTGCCGCTTTACATTTTGCCATGGGGTCGCGTCCATCCGACTGGTGGCTTTCTTGCTTTTTGATTGTGGGGTTTCACGGCCTCCTCATCAAATTCGGGCAGTAGTTTTCTCTTTGGGTAGCTCTTTGTTCGGGCGATCGCCGCCATATTTTTCTGCGGTGTTGAATACTTTGCTCCATCTGATTCTGAGTGCATCTTCCGCTGTTTTGAGCTTCCGCTTCTGCTTTTTCAGGCTACGCGCAGTGGCGGCGAGCCTTTTGTGGAGGTTCTTCTGCTCCAACAATTTTTCTGGCATGAGATCGTCCGGACTGTTATCTTCGCCGGGGACGGATTGTTTATCCGAGTTGTCCTGTTCGGACGGTTGCTCGATAGCATGTTCGTCGTCCACCGGTTCGCCCTGCTCTGTGGTTGGGTCTTTGTCGAGGAGGGACTTTGTGTGGCGTTTACGTTGCCGTTTTGACTGCTTTTCGAGGGATTTACCCTTTGTAGCGTCCCGGTGTTCCTCGTCGTCGCTTCCTTTAGGTGTATCCACCATGTATACATCATGGGATGAGGTGGTTGTCCAGCATCCTATAGGTGCTGGTTCATGGTTGTCTCCTACATCGTCGTCCATACCGTCGATGTCTTCGGAGTCGAAGTCGAGCACGTCGTCTAAGCTTTCGACAGTGGCTACAAAGTGGTGGTGGGTGGGCGTTGAATTTCTTCATCGTCCGCATCCCAACCTTCCTGACCGTAGTCCGGCCAGGGCTCTCCTGATAAAGAGAGAGACTTTAGTGAATTCAAGATGTCGCCAAAGGGCGAGTGCTGAAAGATGTCCGCGGCAGTGAACTCCGTGACCGGCGCCCAATCGGATTCGATTGGCAAGGGCGCCGAGGTTTCAGAGTCCGGCAAGGAGTCCGGCACCTGGGAGTCACGAGCTTCGCAAAGGACAGGGATGGAGTTTGGCTCAATCGCCGATGAGATCGTAGCCCCCGAGGCGGTGTCCAACCACTTGTCCTCGATCGGGGGAGTCGGCTCCGAGCTAAGGGTCGGAGCGGACGCTGGTGCAGCCTCCAGGACACTGTTCGGCGGCAGAGCTAGATCGTGCCCATCGAGACAAGGCGGCGCATTGGTTGTGGCTCGAATCCGTCGAAGATCAAGTCTCCGCGGATGTCGGCCGTAATTCAAACTTCCAAACCTGACACGATGGCTGTGGGCGTAGCTTTCGATCTGCTCCAGATGGCCAAGTGAATTGGCCCGTAGTGCAAAGCTGCCGAATACGAAGATCTGTCCGGGGAGAAAAGTCTCACCCTGGACTGCGTTGTTGCTGATGTTTGAAGGAGCCATCGGGCCTATCGGTGACGACACAGAGGAACTCTCAATGAAAGCACCAATGTCGGTGTCAAAACCGGCGGATCTCGGGTAGGGGGTCCCGAATCGTATGCGTCTAGGCGGATGGTAACAGGAGACAAGGGACACGATGTTTTTACCTGTGTTCGGGCCCTCTCGATGGAGGTAATACCCTACTCACTGCTTGATTAATATTGATAATATGGGTAGTACAAGAGTAGATCTACCACGAGATCAAGGAGGCTAAACCCTAGAAGCTAGCCTATGGTATGATTGTTGTTCGTCCTCATTTAACTAAAACCCTCCGGTTTATATAGACACAGGACAGGGTTAGGGTTACACAGAGTCGGTTACAATGGTAGGAGATCTACATATCCAGACGCCAAGCTTGCCTTCCACGCCAAGGAAAGTCCCATCCGAACAAGGGACGAAGTCTTCAATCTTGTATCTTCATAATCTTGGAGTCCGGCCGCGATGATAGTTCGGCTATCCGGACACCCCCTAGTCCAGGACTCCCTCAATCATGTTTTGTAAAAGTTATCGGCAACTGGCAGGAGCCTTATGGTTGTCGCTTTATTGTATGAAATGCAATCGCCATGTAATTGCTTTACTTTATCACTAAGCGGTAGCGATAGTTGTAGAAGCAATAGTTAGCGAGATGACAACGATGCTTCGACGGAGATCAAGGTGTCAAGCCGGTGACGATGGTGATCATGAAAGTGCTTTGGAGATGGAGATCAAAGGCACAAGATGATGATGGCCATATCATATCACTTATATTGATTGCATGTGATGTTTATCCTTTATGCATCTTATTTTGCTTAGTTCGGCGGTAGCATTATAAGATGATCCCTCACTAAATTTCAAGGTATAAGTGTTCTCCCTGAGTATGCACTGCTATGACAGTTAAATCGTTGCATCGAGACACCACATGATGATCGGGTGTGATAGGCTCTACATTCACATACAACGGGTGCAAGCCAGTTTTGCACACGCAGAATACTCGGGTTAAACTTGACGAGCCTAGCATATGCAGATATGGCCTCGGAACACTGGAGACCGAAAGGTCGAGCATGAATCATATAGTAGATATGATCAACATAGTTCGCCTCGGCTATGACACATACATGTTCGCCTCGGCTATGACCAAATATATTGTGCACTTATATATGTTTCAGATAAGTTCTATTATAATTACTAAATATGTTATTTTCTTGTCAAGGATAAAGGGAATATCTTTCATGTTACGTAGAAAAAAGAGATGGAGATGTGTACAAGCAAGTGCCAATATTTGTAATTACTTGCCATGTTTGCAAATTTGTTTCTAATAGAAGTACTTAAGTTAAATCAGTACAATTATGAATCTCATAGCAAAATGAGTGTATTTTTTAGATAAAGCAAAATGAGTGCTTGTACATGTCTACATGGTATTATCGCCAGCATGGAAGCAAGAGAGCAGCGTTATGGGTCGCACCGGCATACGCTCTTATTATCCGGTCCGTTCCGAAAAGTCGTGGGATCCGTGTATGGAGCGATTATTATGGAAGGGCGAAGGCAGAAATTGACTGAAAATAAAATAATTTCAGTCACATTTCCTTCTTTCCTTCATTTTGTATGTTGTTCGTTGGGTACCGATCGGACGATTCAGAAATAAAGTGGATCAAACAAATGAAAAATTCAGGTGCACGATCCATAGGCCCTCCCAACTCGTGAACATAAATTTTCAATCGAAAAACCATCAAATGGGAATGCAACGGCGCGTCGGAACTCTTTATCAGTTTGCGTTGCCTCCTTGATGCACCGTCCTGGAGAACAGAGTATGATGTATCGCCTCGACAAAGGAAGGGTGTCACTCTCTAGTAAACCCTTTGAGTGTTGGTCACATGGCGATGTGAACTATGGGTGTTAATCACATGGTGATGTGAACTATTGGTGTTAAATCACATGGCGATGTGAACTAGATTATTGACTCTAGTGCAAGTGGGAGACTGAAGGAAATATGCCCTAGACGCAATAATAAAGTTATTATTTATTTCCTTATTTCATGATAAATGTTTATTATTCATGATAGAATTGTATTAACCGGAAACTTAGAACATGTGTGAATACATAGACAAAACATAAGTGTCCCTAGTATGCCTCTAGTTGACTAGCTCGTTTATCAAAGATGGTTATGTTTCCTAACAATAGACATGTGTTGTCATTTGATGAACGGGATCATATCATTAGGAGAATGATGTGATGGACAAGACCCATCCGTTAGCTTAGCACTATGATCGTTTAGTTTATTGTTATTGCTTTCTTCATGACTTGTACATGTTCCTATGACTATGAGATTATGCAACTCCCGGATACCGGAGGAACACTTAGTGTGCTATCAAACGTCACAACGTAACTAGGTGATTATAAAGATGCTCTACAGGTGTCTCCGATGGTGTCTATTGAGTTGGCATAGATCGAGATTAGGATTTGTCACTCCGAATGTCGGAGAGGTATCTCTAGGCCCTCTATGTAATGCACATCACTATAAGCCTTGCAAGCAATGTGACTAATGAGTTAGTTGCGGGATGATGCATTACAGAACGAGTAAAGAGATTTGCTTTAACGAGATTGAACTAGGTATTGAGATACCAACGATCGAATCTCGGGCAAGTAACATACCGATGACAAAGGGAACAACGTGTGTTGTTATGCGGTTTGACCGATAAAGATCTTCGTAGAATATGTAGGAACCAATATGAGCATCCAGGTTCCTCTATTGGTTATTGACCGGAGATGAGTCTCGGTCATGTCTACATAGTTCTCGAACCCGTAGGGTCCGCACGCTTAACGTTCGATGACGATCGGTATTATGAGTTTATGTGTTTCGATGTATCGAAGGTTGTTCGGAGTCCCGAATATGATCACGGACATGACGAGGAGTCTCGAAATGGTCGAGACATAAAGAACGATATATTGGATGACTATGTTTGGACATCGAAATGGTTCCGGGTGAGTTCGGGCATTTACCGGAGTACCGGGAGGTTACCGGAACCCTCCCGGGAAGTATATGGGCCTTATTGGGCCATAGTGGGAGAGAGGAGAAGGGAGCCTAGGAGAGGGCGCGCCCCCCAAGCCCAATCCGAATTGGGTGCCCCCCTTTCCTTCCCCATCTCTCCCCCTTCCTTCCTCTCCTAATCCAACTAGGGAAGGGGGGGGGGGGAATCCTACTCCCGGTGGGAGTAGGACTCCCCTTGGGCACGCCATAGAGGGCCGGCCCTCCCCCTCCTCCACTCCTTTATATACGGGGGGAGGGGGCACCCCATAGACACACAAGTTGACAGTTGTCTTAGCCGTGTGCAGTGCCCCCCTCCATAGATTACACCTCGGTCATATCGTTGTAGTGCTTAGGCGAAGCCCTGCATCGTTAACTTCATCATCACCGTCATCACGCCGTCGTGCTGACGAAGCTCTCCCTCGACACTCAGCTGGATCGAGAGTTCGTGGGACGTCACCGAGCCGAACGTGTGTAGATCGCGGAGGTGCCGTACTTTCGGTACTAGGATCGGTCGGATCATGAAGACGTACGACTACATCAACCGCGTTGTCATAATGCTTCCGCTTTCGGTCTACGAGGGTACGTGGACAACACTCTCCCCTCTTGTTGCTATGCATCACCTAGATGGATCTTGCGTGTGCATAGGATTTTTTTTTTTAAATTACTATGTTCCCAACAATGGTAGTGTTACTATCTACAAAGCTCGACTTGTCGCAAAAGGTTTTCGACAAGTTCAAGGTGTTGACTACGATGAGATTTTCTCACTTGTAGCAATGCTTAAGTCTGTCCGAATCATGTTAGCAATTGCCACATTTTATGAAATTTGGCAAATGGATGTCAAAACTGCATTCCTTAATGGATTTCTTAAAGAAGAGTTGTATATGATGCAACCAGAAGGTTTTGTCGATCCTAAAGGTGCTAACAAAGTGTGCAATCTCCAGCGATCCATTTATGGACTGGTGCAAGCATCTCGGAGTTGGAATATACGCTTTGATGAAGTGATCAAAGCGTATGGTTTTATAAATACTTTTGGAGAAGCCTGTGTTTACAAGAAAGTGAGTGGGAGCTCTGTAGTATTTCTGATATTATATGTGGATGGCATATTGTTGATTGGAAATGATATATAATTTCAGGATAGTATAAAAGGATACTTGAATAAGTGTTTTTCAATGAAAGACCTCTGTGAAGCTGCTTATATATTGGGCATCAAGATCTATAGAGATAGATCAAGACGCTTAATTGGACTTTCACAGAACGCATACCTTGATAAAGTTTTGAAGAAGTTCAAAATGGATCAGTCAAAGAAAGGGTTCTTGCCAGTGTTACAAGGCGTGAAGTTGAGTCAGACTCAATGCCCGACCACTGCAGAAGATAGAGAGAAAATGAAAGTCATTCCCTATGCCTCAGCCATAGGTTCTATCATGTATGCAATGCTCTGTACCAAACCTGATGTGTGCCTTGCTATAAGTTTAGCAGGGAGGTACCAAAGTAATCCAGGAGTGGATCACTGGACAGCGGTCAAGAACATCCTGAAGGGCCTGAAAAGGACTAAGGATATGTTTCTCGTTTATGGAGGTGACAAAGAGCCCGTCGTAAATGGTTACGTTGATGCTAGCTTTAACACTGATCCATATGACTCTAAGTCACAAACCGGATATATATTTATATTGAATGGTGGAGCTGTCAGTTGGTGCAGTTCCAAGCAAAGCATTGTGGCGGGATCTACATGTGAAGCGGAGTATATAGCTGCTTCGGAAGCAGCAAATGAAGGAGTCTGGATGAAGGAGTTCTTATCCGATCTAGGTGTAATACCTAGTGCATCGAGTCCAATGAAAATCTTTTGTGACAATACTGGAGCAATTGCCTTGGCGAAGGAATCCAGATTTCACAAGAGAACCAAACACATCAAGAGACGTTTCAACTCCATCCGTGATCAAGTCAAGGAGGGAGACATAGAGATTTGCAAAATACATACAGATCTGAATGTTGCAGACCCGTTGACTAAGCCTCTTCCATGAGCAAAACATGATCATCACCAAGACTCCATGGGTGTTAGAATCATTACAATGCCATCTAGATTATTTACTCTAGTGCAAGTGGGAGACTGAAGGAAATATGCCCTAGAGGCAATAATAAAATTATTATTTATATTTCCTTATATCATATTAAATGTTTATTATTCATGCTAGAATTGTATTAACTGGAAACTTGATACATGTGTGAATACATAGACAAAACACTTTGTCCCTAGTATGCCTTTACTAGACTAGCTCGTTAATCAAAGATGGTTAAGTTTCCTAACCATAGACATGTGTTGTCATTTGATGAACGGGATCACATCATTAGGAGAATGATGTGATGGACAAGACCCATCCGTTAGCTTAGCATAACGATCGTTAAGTTTTACTGCTATTGCTTTCTTCATGACTTATACATATTCCTTTGACTATGAGATTATGCAACTCCCGAATACCGGAGGTACACCTTGTGTGCTATCAAACGTCATAACGTAACTGGGTGATTATAAAGATGCTCTACAGGTGTCATCGAAGGTGTTTGTTGGGTTGGCATAGATCGAGATTAGGATTTGTCACTCCGAGTATCGGAAAGGTATCTCTAGGCCCTCTCCGTAATGCACATCATGATAAGCCTTGCAAGCAATGTGACTAATGAGTTAGTTACGGGATGATGCATTACGGAACAAGTAAAGAGACTTGCCGATAACGAGATTGAACTAGGTATGAAGATACCGACGATCGAATCTCGGGCAAGCAACATACCGATGACAAAGGGAATGACGTATGTTGTCATTACAGTTTGACCGATAAAGATCTTCGTAGAATATGTAGGAACCAATATGAGCACCCAGGTTCCGCTGCTGGTTATTGACCGGAGATGTGTCTCGGTCATGTCTACATAGTTCTCGAACCCGTAGGGTCCGCACGCTTAACGTTCGATGACGATTTGTATTATGAGTTATGTGTTTTGGTGATCGAAGATTTTTCAGAGTCCCGGATGAGATCACTAACATGATGAGGAGTCTCGAAATGGTCGAGAGGTAAAGATTGATATATTGGATGATAGTATTCGGACACCAGAAGTGTTTCGGAATGTATCGGGTACATATCAGTACCGGGGAGGGGTTACGGAACCCCTGGGGAAGATATGGGCCATAGGAGGGAGGCAAGGCAGCCCACAAGGTGCCCCCAAGGGAGGAGTCTGAATTGGACTAGGGGAGGGGCGGCTACCCCCTTTCCTTCTCCTTCTCACTCTCCTTCCCCCTTTCCCCCTCCGATAAAAGGAAGGGGGGCGAATTGGACTAGGAGCCCAAGTGGGACTCCTCCAACTTGGGGTGCCCCTAGGCCGGACTCCTCCCCTCTCCCTCCTTTATATACGGGGAAGGGGACGCCTCTAAGACACACCAATTGTTCTTAGCCGTGTGCGGCGTCCCCCTCCACCGTTTACTCCTCCGGTCATATTGTCGTAGTGCTTAGGCGAAGCCCTGCGCGGATCACTTTACCATCACCGTCACCACGCCGCCGTGCTGACAAAACTCTCCCTCAACACTTTGTTGGATCAAGAGTTCGAGGGACGTCATCGAGTTGAACGTGTGCTGAACTCGGAGGTGCCGTACGTTCGGTGCTTGATCGGTTGGATCGAGAAGGCGTTCGAGTACATCAACCACGTTAAGCTAACGCTTCCGCTTTCAGTCTACGAGGGTACGCGGATACACTCTCCCCTCTCGTTGCTATGCATCTCCTAGATAGATCTTGCGTGATCGTAGGATTTTTTTTAAATTGCATGCTACATTCCCCAACAATGTGACACTGTTAAAATTTGTATTTGGAACTTCAAATTTGATCCATTTTTGTATAATAACTATTATTGAAGTTGCACTAGTTTCTGAAAAAGCAGTACAGAAGAGCGGCGTTTTGGCTCCTAGATGTAGATACTCCTATTATGAGGTACATATAAAACACACATTTCAAAATGTAAACAATTCGAGAAAAAACCCTGCATGTACATCTGGATATCCTATGTTCACACACAAAATTTCGGTGACAAAGGACATTTTTGTGGCATGTATAAAAAATATTAAAAAATGCCTCGTGATCGAAAATTGCCTTTTTTTACACAAGCCACAAGAAATGTCCTTTTTCATCAAAACTTGGTGCATGCACATATAACGTCCGGATTTACACGCGGGATTTTTTTCTTAATTTTTTTTACTTTTTAAAATGTGTATTTATACAATGGGTGCATATACACATATGCACCAAAGTGAATTTGCGACAAGTTTTATATATTTTATCTGCCCACAGGATTGGGTCTGCCAAGGCGCACAACCGCGCTCTTGCCACTGGGCTAAACACCCATCCACTATGATTTGTTCCTGTTAGGTATAGTTGTACAATATTTTTAAAAATAGTTTCTTGTTGTTTCTGTTAGGTGTAAACCATTCTCATAATCATTCTTTCTTTGAAAGAAAGTTTCTGTTTGTTTTTGTCAGGAAGCACAACAATTTTTTCTTCTTCTTTAGAAGTAAACTTTCTTCTTTGAGGTATGACACATACATGTTCGCCTCGGCTATGACCAAATATATTGTGCACTTATATATGTTTCAGATAAGTTCTATTATAATTACTAAATATGTTATTTTCTTGTCAAGGATAAAGGGAATATCTTTCATGTTACGTAGAAAAAAGAGATGGAGATGTGTACAAGCAAGTGCCAATATTTGTAATTACTTGCCATGTTTGCAAATTTGTTTCTAATAGAAGTACTTAAGTTAAATGAGTACAATTATGAATCTCATAGCAAAATGAGTGTATTTTTTTAGATAAAGCAAAATGAGTGCTTGTACATGTCTACATGGTATTATCAGCAAGCGCATGGAAGCAAGAGAGCAGCGTTATGGGTCGTACCGGCATCTGCTCTTATTATCTGGTCCGTCCTGAAAGCTGTGGGATCCGTGTATGGAGCAGTTATTGCGGGAAGGGCGAGCTGCAGAAATTGACTGAAAATAAAATAATTTCAGTCACATTTCCCTTCTTTCCTTCTGTTTTGTATGTTGTTCGTTGGGTACTGATCGGACGATTCAGAAATAAAGTGACTGAAACAGCTGAAAAATTCAGGTGCCTGATCCATAGGCCCTCCCAACTCGTGAACATAAATTTTCGACCGAAAAACCATCAAATGGGAATGCAAAGGCGCGTCGGAACTCTTTATCAGTTTGCATTGCCTCCTTGATGCACCGTCCTGGAGAACAGAGTATGATGTATCGCCTCGACAAAGGAAGGGTGTCACTCTCTCGGTCTCGTGCACGAGCCTCAAACAACCTTAAGCTGGAAACAGCGATGTCCATTGATCTCCATGTCGACCTCGTGCCATCAGTAGCTAGCTACCTACCGGCAATCAAGACGCCAGAAATAGAAAGGGGAAGAATTAATAAGCCCGGACCAACGGGTCCATCCAGAAAATAATCACTCGGTCGAGTTGTATGTTTCACCTCGCATCTGCACACGCAACCTCTCTGCCAACAACAACAATCGGCGGCGCATTAACACAAACCGCCCAGACGAATTTGGAGCTTATACACTTCTAGTGTGTCACACGTAATTCAGTACAGTACAGTACAGGAGAGGAGCATTATTGTTTGTTGCTCCTGTGTGTTTCCCTTTCTTTCTGATTTGGATATTTTTAGACAGATCCCTTTATCCCGATGTAGATATACTCACCTACTAAGTAGTACCTGTTGGTGTGTTGGACTCGTGTATCTACATAATTTTCTTGCCACTTCCAACTTCGTCCTCCGGACCTTCCCCATATGGCACGAACCGTACGTGGAGCATGCATGCACGGCACCGGGGGTCCATACCCATCGATCTTCTACGCGCAGGCCGCGACGGCGGGCGCCGCGGCGGCGAGCTCGTCGAGGGTCGGGGCGAGGTCGCGCGGGCGCACCACCATCCGGAGCCCGTGCTTCATGAACAGCGTGAGCGACATCTTCTGCTCCACGCGGTGCCCCGGCGCCACGGCCAGGCGGTGCCGGAGGAGGATGCTCCCGGCGATGTTCTTCATCTGCAGGTACGCCAGGTCCTTGCCGAGGCATATGCGCGGCCCGGCGTTGAACGCCACGAACCTGTACGAGTCGTGCGGCTCGAACTTGCTGCCGTCGGCCGACAGCCACCGCTCCGGCCGGAACTCCAGGCAGTCCTCTCCCCACACCGTCTTCATGCGCCCGGCCGAGTAGATGGAGTACGTCACCGACGACCCGGCCGGCACGAACGTGCCGTCGGGGAGGTAGTCGTCGGCGACCACGTGCTTGGAGTCCTCCGGCACGGACGGGTACAGCCGGAGGGTCTCCGAGAGCGCCGCCTTGAGGTACACGAGGCGGTCCAGCTCCTCGTAGTCGAACGGGGCGGCCAGCCACAATGCCGGGTCGTCTGCGCCGCGGGACGCCGCCAGGACGGCGCAGAGCTCGCGCACGATCTTGCGCTCGACGTCCGGGTGGGTGGAGACCAGCCAGAAGAACCAGGAGAGCGCCACCGAGGAGGTGTCGCGGCCGGCGAGGATGAAGTTGAGCGCCACGTGCTGCAGGGAGTCGTCGGAGTAGGTCCCCTTGCGCATGAAGCGCGACAGGAGGTCGTCGTGCGGCGTAGACCCGTCGCTCTTGCCGGCGAGCTCGAGCTTGCGCGTCTTGATGACGGCGGAGAGGTACCGGTCGACGTGCGCGACGCTGCGCGCCAGCGTGGTCTCCATGCCGAGCCCCAGCCACTTCTTGCACCGCCACACGCACTCCGGGAAGATGAAGCGGTTGAGCGTGGCCTCGGTGGCGCGGTCGAAGGAGGTGGCGAAGGCGTTCTCGGGGAGGCCGCGGGCGAGCGTCTCCGGGTCCTTGCCGAAGGCGAGGCCGCAGATGTTGTCGAAGGTGAGGCGGAGGAGGAGGTCCTGCAGGTCGACGTGCGCGCCGGCGGCCGCCGCGTCGGACAGGATGGGGAGCATGCGGTGGTGGATGGAGCGGGAGACCCAGCGGGACATGGCGGTGCGGAGCGTGCGCGTGGTGAACTCGAGCGCGGCCGTCTTGCGCTGCGCCACCCAGGTGTCGCCGTCGGAGTTGAAGATGCCGTCGCCGAGCAGGTCGCTGAAGACGCCGTGCCAGAAGGGGCCCTTGGGGTAGTTGTCGAAGCGCGCCTTGAGGACGTGCTCCAGGTTCCTGGGGTCGCACGTGACCGTGACCAGCCCGCCGCGGCGGGCCACGCCGGGCACCGCGAAGATGCAGGTCTGGTAGGTGCCCCCGGTGCGGCGCAGGTTGCCGACGATCCACTCGTGCATGTCTTCCGCGTGCTGCAGGAGCCCCGGCAGGCTGCCCACCAGCGGCCACACCCGGGGGCCGCTGAGCCCGCGCGACATCCGCCAGAACCACGCCAGGTACGCGGCCGCCGCCGCCACCGCCACAGCCCACGTCCCTGCCTCCATCGCCAAGCTAGCCAAGGTCGATCGCCGGAGCGCGGTGAGAGGTGAGGACGGGAGAGGTGGTGCAATATGGAATGTGATCGGCAGGACGGGGCTATATAGAAGCGGCCGGGGCGAGATGGATGGCAATGAATTGGCTTGCCGCTGTCGCGACGACTTGGGAGCGACTGGGAAGGCGGCCAGTGATGATCACTGCTGCAGCTGGAGTAGGCCAAGGCAGTGGCCCGTACCCCATCCGCCCTGCGTGCGCGCGGGATATATGGAGGCGGGGCATGAAGAAGGTTTGACGTGCAGGTCACCACCATGGGGGGAACGTCCGGGTCAGGCCATTAATCGCCGCTGGAGCCGTTGGGCGGGCGGGCGGACTGCTCCGAACCGAACCAGCGGCGCGTCAGTGGCGCCGGCTTTGCATGCATGCATGCGCGCCCAGGCGCCCGCGCGACGGTGCGCGCGCGGGAGCGCGCCGCGTGCCGCTCGCGGCTGGCCTCGCACCTAACAATGGGGGTCGGGGAGGTATTCAATGCGCGCGCATTGAAGGCGCACGGCGCATGCGCCTGACCGTGGTACGCCCTGCACCACTCTGCCACACGGTACGCCCTGCTTGCTTGGCTAGGTGAGCCATGCTTGATCGATCTTATTTTATTTATTTACATATACACAGGATCGGAGTGTGCATGCAGGCTCGCAGCTCCCAGGGTAGCTTGAGGAAACAGTGAAACATGCGTGTGCGTGCATGCAACAGGGAGGAGGTACGTACGTGGACGTAGCCTTGATTTGGTGGGGAGGTACCGCCAGCTGAGTGGGACGTGTGGGAGAGGAGAGGTTGGTGCCAAAACGGCATTAGTATCAGGTCGGGTAGATGCATGGGTGAAACTGGCCAGCGGCTGCGAGCTTTGGTCAAGCAGCCTGCACGTACCTACGCTGGCGGCCGCACCCGGTTTCGTGATGGGTTGGAGGCGTTGGGCCACCCAACATTTATCTACAAAGATCTGACTCCATCGGACTGCCGGTCTGGTTTCTATTCTGGCCTCTGACCTCTCCGCCTGGTCGTTGCCCTGCGCCGCTGCACCAACACATATGGTCAGACGCCGATGGCCTGCGTACTGCTGTTGCCGAATCGAAGGCTATACAGTACTAGTACTAGTACTAGTACTCAAAAACTAGGAAAACTCATCACTATTTGCCCTACAGAATTGCTACAAGTAAATCCACAAAGTTGCTACAGAATTTGTCGTTACTGAGACCAACTGTCCTAGGACAGCCTGCTTCATCTGTGGCCGGGACGATTACTTCTTTCACGTGTCCCTGTCTTGCTCGGACAGCAGGGCGAGGAAGAAAAATCAGAGCTTCCTTAACACAGCCCGATTAATATTCATGGTCCGGGAGCAGTTGAGAGCAAGTTAACTGAGATGAAGCCCCGAATAATCAACCTACTAGCGCGATATGCAACTACACATCAACGAGCACAACTATACATTAGATATTCCTTCCGTCATAGAAGACGTTTTTGACACCAGAAATACAAAAACGCCTTACATTATGAATCTATGAAAGATTATATTGTCGATAGTATGTATTCTTAGTGAATGCCATTGTGAAGACGATCTTCGGCCCCCTGTGGTAACCAAAAAATCTCTCTTTCCAAATGCAAGGATGTGTTACGAATAATGTGGAGGAAACATTTGGAGTGCTCCAAAGTCACTGGGGTATTTTTCATGGACTGTAGACGTCGTGAGGGGGTGATGGCCACATGTGTAGTGATGCACAACATAACTGTGAAGGATGACTGCATGACGACAATGGTGTATGCAATATTGATTTTGAGAAGCCTGGAGAACATGCCACCCTTCCTGAACAAGAGGCAAAGCAAGTTGCACATTTTCTCAAGATGCACCAACAATTTCGAGATTGAGAAGTACATCAACAATTTCTTAGCGGTCATGCAACAACGATCATGTGGAGCATTTATGAATGCATCATCAAAACCAATAGATTCATGATGCCATTTGAATTTTTTTATGTCTAAGCTATGTACTTCAAATAATTTTTATGTTTGAACTTTGTAATTATAAATTTAAACTATTTATTTGTATGTTTATACTATGAATTTTGAGTGTTCATGTTTGGTTGAATTTTTTTGTAAATTGGCAAACATAGGTCGGACAAATGGTACATCAGCGTACATTTGTTCTTTGCAAAGAAATTGGCTAAAGTTATAAGTCCTACTGTAAGAATACTCCACTTTTCATAATTTTTCGTATATATAATCCTCATGTTTCATTATAGGGATTTTAGAGGGATTTGTTTTGAGAACATTGTACCGAGTAATTCGACACATAGAAGTACATTCAAAGAAGAACCCAAATTATTGAATAACTCAAATTCTTTTTCCGTAAGTCATTTCATATTATTTCAAAACATCATTATTTGTTTGTTTGCTGCCCAGGAAAATCCATTGGTTTTCGATGCTCATTGCCACTAGAAAATGATCTTTATTTTCTAAAGAATAAGATTTTACTATGAAAAAGTAAGTCTGTTTCTTCCAAGTATTTTTACGAATACACTTTCTCTGAGTTGAAGCACGTTGTATTCAAAAAAGAAATTACCTATTCTTTAGTTGCACGTGAAAGACATCTATTGCCGCAAATCAATCCTGGTTTTTATTTTTCTTAGTATTTATACTTAGATACTAAACTACTAAATTCTAAATTATTTATTACTTCATTTTTCTAATGCGGATAAGACAAGAATTTTTTAGGATTGTTTATGTATATATGTTAGACTTTGTTTTAGTAATATAAAATATTGGACATAGAGGGAGGTAATATGAGGTATGCCCTTGAGATGTTGTAGGATCGAAAGTATGTCTAGAAGGGGGGTGATTAGACTACTTGACCAAATAAAATTCTAACATTTTTCTAATTTTAGTTGTTGGCAGATTTTAGCAAAACTAGCAAGTCAAGTATCACCCTAGACATGCAATTCTAAGAGTATAGCAGCGGAAAGTAAAACATTGCACATGTAAGTAAAAGAGGGGTTTGGAGAAGGCAAATGCAATGGGGACACGAAGATTTTTGGCGTGGTTCCGATAGGTGGTGCTATCATATGTCCATGTTGATGGAGATTTTAACCCACGGAGGGTAACAGCTGCGCGAGTCCATGGAGGGCTCCACCGATGAAGGGTTCACGAAGAAGCAACCTTGTCTATTCCACCATGGCTTCGGTCCACGAAGGACTAGCCTCACTCGGGTAGATCTTCACGAAGTAGGCGATCTTATTGCCCTTACAAACTTCTTGGTTCAACTCCACATGATCTTGGAGGCTCCCAAGTGACACCTAACCAATCTAGGAGACACCACTCTCCAAAAGGTAATAGATGTTGTGTTGGTGATGAACTCCTTGCTATTGTGCTTCAAATGATAGTCTCCTCAATACTCAATCTCTCTCACACAAATTTGGCTTGGGTAGGAGAAGGATTGGAGTGGAAAGCAATTTCAAGAGGCTAGAAATCAAGATTAAAATGGCAGGAATGAAATCTCTTGATCTCAACACACGAGTAGGTGGTTCTCTCTCAGAAAATGAACGGTGGAAGTTATGTTTTGTTCTGATGGCTCTCTTATAGAGTAAGTGGTGGTGGAGGGGTATAAATAGGCAGCACCAAAAATCCAACCTTTACAAGTCTTTGACCCAAGTTGGTGGAATCGACATGAAAATCTCGGTGAGACCGACTAGTGCAAAAGACTTGACCATTAGCATTTTCGGTGAGACCGATTATACCATCTTGGTGGGACCGAAGTGCAATGGCTAGGGCAGAGCCTCGTCTTAGTAATTCCCATCGTTTTGTCTCGGTGATTATGAAATGAAATGACTTCATCACAAAAATTTGGCAAGGAGGAGTGCCATTTCAGTCAGACCGAAGTGTTGGAGAAGGATCGTCTCGTTTGGTCCGGAGTTGATAGTATTGGTGGGACCGAAATGATGAATTAGGGTTTTGGATAGATGTGTTTTTGGAAAGTGAATGAGGGTTTTTGGAGCAATATCACTGAGCACTTTGAGCAACAACCTCATCAATAATACCTCATCCCCTTTTAATAGTATTGTCTTTCCTAAGGGACTCAATGTGATCTTGGATCACTAAACCAAAAATGTAGAGTCTTGGGGTAGCCAATTCTTGTCCTTCATATTTTGAGGGGTCCACATCCATTAGTCCATGTCATGCCAATCATTGATCTTTTCTGAAATCTATCATCAATGTTCCTTAGATCAGTGACATATATGTTGTTATTAACTACCAAAACCAACCGGGGATAAGTTGCACTTTCAATCTCCCCTTTTTGGTAATTGATGACAACATATAGATCAAAGCTTCGACAAATGATATAATGAATGCAATACATTATCGCTTTGAGAAGAATGTGATAAGTAAGAGCTCCCCCTAGATTTGTGCATTATTAAAAATTTGTGTTTGAATGAAAATGCACAATCGATTAAGATCATGGGTTACTCTTCCATGTCACATACATCTTGGTGGAGCGCTCAAAATCATATGATTGCAACGTAAATAGCACTCATCACCAAGCAAACAAGTGAATGATCATACAAAAGCATACGAGATGAATATTTCAGCAAGCATAACATTAATGTACGGTATGATCAAGCACACGATAGTGATGTAGTGTCTTACAAGCATCAAACAAAAGTATCTCAAAGTAGCACAAACCAAATAGTAGCAAGAACCCAAAGCAAATCAAGCGACAAAAAGCAAAGCACTCGCTCTCTCGAAGCCCTATGATCTAAAAAAATTCTCCCCCTTTGGCAACAAGTAACAAAAAGTTTAAATAAGTACAGCTAATCTTCTCTCTAGGCTTGATCTTCGGTAGTTCCTGGTGATGAAGTCCTTTGACTTGCCGCACCAGTGTGCGTCGATATCGGAGTGGAGAGAAGTGCATCTGCAAATGCCTCGGATGAAGTATGTTGAACTGGAGGAGTGGAGACATCAGGAGCAACTGATGGAGCAGCAGAGGGGGCAGTGATACGTCTCCAACGTATCTATAATTTATGAAGTATTCATGCCATGTTTACAACAATTTTATATGATTTTGGTATGATTTGCATGGAACTAACCCGGACTGGCACTGTTTTCAGCAGAACTACAGTGGTGTTGTTTTTTTGTGCAGAAATGAAAGTTCTCCAAATGAGCTGAAACTTTTTGACGATTTTTTTGGAACAAAAGGGACCCCCGAAGCTTCATGGAAGGACCAGAAGGTGAAGGAGTAGGGCACAAGACACCGGGGCACGCCTAGGCCCTTGCCCGTGCCTCGGTGGGTTGTGCTCACCTCGAGGCCCATCTTAGCATGAAACCAACGCCAAAAATTCCTATAAATAGAGAAACCATCAAGGGTAACCCTAGATCAGAAGTTCCGCCACCGCAAGCCTCTGTAGCCACCGAAAACCAATCTAGACCCTGTGCTGGCACCCTGCCGGAGGGGGGAATCATCTCCGATGGCCATCTTCATCATCCCAGTGGCCACCATGATGAGGAGGGAGTAGTCCACCCTCGGGGTTGAGGGTTTGCACCAGTAGCTATGTGTTTAATCTCTCTCTCTCTCTCTCTTGTGTTCTTGAGATGTCACGATCTTAATATATTGCGGTCTTTGTTAATATAGTCAGATCATATGGTATTTTCCCCTCTTTATCTTGTTGTGAAGAATTGAGTTTTCCCTTTGAGATTTCGTTGTTATCGGATTGAATACTTTCATGGATTTGAGAGCACTTGATATATGTCTTGCATATGAATACTCGTGGTGACAATGGGGTATCCTACTGATTCACATGATATATGTTTTGGCACTCAACTCGCGGATTCCCGAGGTGACATTGGGGTAATCTATGCATAGGGGTTGATGCACGTTCTTGTCTTTGTTTCTCCGGTAGAAATCTTGGGGCACTCTTTGAGGTTGTTCGTGTTGGATTGAGTATTATGAATCTGAAATTATTTGGTGTTATTTTAGTATGAACTCTTGGATAGATCGGTCGGAAAGAATAGCTTTGAGGTGGTTTCATACCCTACAAATAATTTCTTCTTATGTTCTCTGCTAGATAGGAACTTTGGAGTGATTCTTCATCTCACTTTGAGGGATGGTTATATGATCCAATTATATTAGCATTGTTGAGAGATTGTACTAGTGGAAGTATGGACCCTAGGCCTCATTTTCAAGCATTGCAATACCGTTTGTACTCCGTTTTATCAATTGCCGCCTTGCTGTTTTTTATTGTTTCTATTACAAAAATATATATCTACTATCATTACTACACTTGTATCACCATCTCTTCTCCGAACTAGTGCACCTATACAAATTACCATTGTATTTGGTGTGTTGGGGACACAAGAGACTTTTATTATTTGGTTGCAGGGTTGTTTGAGAGAGACCATCTTCATCCTACACCTCCCATGGATTGATAAACCTTAGGTCATCCACTTGAGGGAAAATTGCTACTGTCCTACAAAACTCTGCGCTTGGAGGCCCAACACAAGTCTACAAGAACAAGTTGCGTAGTAGACATCAAGCTCTTTTCTGGCGCCGTTGCCGGGGATGTTAGGTAAGCGGCACTCACACCCCGTCAACGAAGCTCTTTTCTGGGCCGTTGCCGGGGAGGTGAGTGCATGAAGGTATATCTTTAGATCTTGCCATTGAATCTTTTAGTTTCTTGTTTTATCACTAGTTTGAGTTATAAAAGAAAACTACATAAAAATGGAATTGAGGTTGGATCATATTATTGATCATCTTTATAATATCTTCCTTGAAAATGATGGATCGGAATATTGTGCTCAATTGTTAGAAGAAGAAGTCAATAAAATGTTTGGCACAAAATATTTGAATGATGAGCATGATTGATATGTTGTTAGTATGAATTATTTGAATATCCAAAATGCTAATGATAATTGCACAAGTCATGACAAAAATGTTTCTTATAAGCATGTCAATTTTTGTGGAGTGCATAAAGTTTGTGAAGACGTGCCTTATAGGGAAGATATATTTTGCAAGAAGCATAAACATGATGAAACCAATTATTTGCTCAAAGTGATAGATGAATATCCTACAAAATTATGTTCTCTTTGTCCTATTACTTGTGAACTTTGCAATAAGGTTGGTCATCTTAATTTCCAATGCAAACTTTTTCATGATCGAATCATGGCCAAATATTGTAATGATTTGATCACCCTTGAACTTTATAACGAGCTTTGTCTATTTTTTGGGAGTGAAATATTGACATATAAAAATAGTTGGTTTGAAGTATTCATTCTCACGGATGACATTGACACTAAATTAAAAATATCCATATGTTTTGCATGGTAAATTGCAATGAGAATGCTTATACTGCCAACTATACAAAGATGGGAAAACCAATAGAATATAAAAGGAGTACTAGTGAAAGGGTAAAGATTTCCACTTTCCCTCATATTGTCTCTCATGATGAAATAGGTTATGAGGAGGAGCCCCCTATTCAACCAATCTTATCAATGAGAAGCTTGAAAAAATTAATTAAACCCACACATGATGTGGTGAAGAAGAAGAAAAGAAGAAGAAATTATAGAGGTAAAAAGGTATCTTTCCCAAATAGTGTTGCTCCTATTATTGTTATGCCTCATGAAAATGAATCAAAAATAATTGTGGAGGATGATGCACTTGATGATGGTATTGCTTCTATGTCTTATGGCACAATGTCAGAGAGCACTATTGATGATGATTTTGTTATGCCCATTGCTTGTTGTGATGATTATGATTGGGAAGATAATGATACCTCTCATAATCTTGGAAATCTTTTTGGCACCAACTTGGGAAATTATGATGATAGAAATTGTTATACCGTTGGTGCTATTCATACTATTAATGATGAGAGTGATTATGCTTATGATATGCCAAGTCCCAAGCTTGGGGATGATATGCTTAATGAAGATGATCTTTTTAGTCCCCTTACTTTGAATGATCAAATTTGCTATGATGATTGCATGCCTCCCACTTATGATGATTGTTGTGATGATACTTATGTTATAAAAAGTAGTGATAATTATTGTCATAATTTTGAATATCCTTCTACTGAACATTACTCTTTTAATGTGGGAACAATTTATAGTATTCTAGTTTCATATGATATTCCCACCTTTGTGAATGAGAAGAAATTTCTTATGTGGAGAGTAATAAAATTTCTACGCTTGTGGATCATGAAAAGAATGTTTTATGTGATGGATATATTGATGAATCTATTCATGATGCTACTGAAAATTATTATGAGAGAGGAACTTATGATTCATGATGCTCTTGTTATGTTTCAATCCGTACCTTTTATGCGAGCATCATTGAACTCATCATGCCTAGCTAAAAGGCACTAAAGAAAATCGCTTGTTGGGAGACAACAGAACACTTTTACCTACTGTTTTTATGTATTCACATGATTAGGTTACTATAGTAACCATGTTTTATAACTTCTGCTTCAATAAAGTGCCAAGTAAAGCCTTTGGGATAGTGTGGATGATAGTTGACTTGAATCTGTGCAAAAACAGAAACGTTTGCTTCCAGAAACAGAATTGTTTAAATTTACTGGAGCGTCGAAAAATTCTGAATTTTTTACAGATGATTTATATACAAATTGTGTACGTGGTCCTAAGTTTCCAGAATTTTTGGAGTTGCATAAGTATGACTAATATTCAGATCTTTACACACTGTTCTGTTTTTGACAGATTCTGTTTTCAATGCATAGTTTGCTTGTTTTCTAATTTCTATGGCTTATATTTCTCAATATAAATTGTGGAAATGATATGCTACAGTAGGCATTGTGTGGAAACAATTATGAATCTTGTCTTTGACAGTACCAAAGTGAAATGGTTTGTCTTTATCATACTAACCCATCTCACGAAGTTCCGTTAAGTTTTGTGTGATTAAAGTTTTCAAGTTTTGGGTGAGATATCGATATGAGGAGAATAAGGAGTGAAAAGACCCTAAGCTTGGGGATGCCCAAGGCACCTCCAAGGTAATATTCAAGGAAGATCCAAGCAACTAAGCTTGGGCATGCTCTGGAAGGCATCCCCTCTTTCGTCTCCAACATTATCGGCAACCTTACTTTGGGCTATATTTTTTTACTCATCACATGATATGTGTTTTGCTTGGAGCATCATTTTTTTATTTGTATTTGCTTGCTGCTATTTTGAATAATGTTTTGCATCTTTCATTTCAATAAAAATGTCAAGGATAGCCTTTACCATGCTTATTTTGCAAGTATACATGTTGCTGTTTCAAAACAGGAAGTTTATCGCTGTTGCAAAAATTCCCTAGAAAAGTCAGAATGTGATAAAATGCTGAAACTTCTTGCACAATAAGCTCTGATAAATTTTCTACAGTGTGGTAATTTTTCATAATTTTTGGAGTTAAATAAGTATTGATACTCTTGCATTCTTTACAGATTGTACTATTTTGGCAGATTATTGTTATGTTTGCATATATTTGCTTCTTTACTGATTCTATTTGAGGATAGGACTATTAAATATGCAGAGGCATTTATTACTCAATGTTGAATAATAATTTTTATTAATTTGCTACAGTAGAGAATGATAAGGTTATTGCATTGATTTATCTCACGAGTTCTTGCTGAGTTTTGTGTGGATGAAGTTTTTGAGATTTAGGGAAACCGTGATATAAAAGGAATTAAGGAGACACAAAAGTTCAAGCTTGGGGATGCCCAAGGCATACCAAGATAATATTTCAAGAAGTCTCAAGCATCTAAGCTTGGGGATGCCTCGGTAGGCATCCCACCTTTCTTCATAAACAATTATCGGTTAGTATCGATTGAGCCTAAATTTTTGCTTCTTCACATGAGTTGTGCTATCCTTAGAATTTTATTTTATTTTGTTCTGCTTGCTGTTTTAATAAAATACTTATATCCGAAACTTTTAAATAAGAGAGAGTCCTCACACAACTACCCGTTTACTTAACTACTTATTTGATTTTCACTTATATCTTTTTTGAGTAGTTTGTCGAACACTCTCATGCTTCACTTATATTATTTCGAGAGTTGATAATAGTGATGTTAATTTGCACAAGCTTTGAAATTGGTCCTAAAGTAATGGATATTCAAGAAGGATATAATAAAAACTTTCATGTAGATCACTGGATATGATAAGTTTGATTTCTTGCAATAGTTTTGCGATATGGAGATAATAATATGTGAGTCATGTTGGTGAGTAATTATGCTTTAGTAAGAATATTGGTGTTAAGGTTTGTGATTCCCTATGCAAGCACGAAAGTCAATAGTTATGCAATGAAATTACATCCTACTTGTGGTGCATTATTCGGTGTTAGTTATGCTCAATGCTCGTTTATGTAAATTTTTGTTTCTTGGTTGGTTGCTTCTCAACCTATTTGCTAGCCTCCATTTGTACTAAGTGAGAATACTACTTGTGCATCCAAAATCCCTAAACCCAAAGTTGTGCCACATGAGTCCACCATACCTACCTATATGCGGTATTCCCGTGCCGTTCTAAGCAAATTTGTATGTGCCATCTCTAATTTTCAAAATAAATTTCCTTTTTGTGTGCTCGTACCACTGATGAAGCGGCAGGGGGTGGCCAATATTTTCCATGCTAGATGTGTTATTATCAAGATGAGTGTTTATTCTGTTATCATTGCACGAGAGTACGATAAAGGTATTAGGGATGCCCAATCCCGAAATGAAAAACAAATTTACTTTATGTTGTCAAATAATAAATTCCTTGGAAAGTGTTGGTATGGAGTGGATACGGCTAGCCATGGTGAAAGAATGGTGGGAAAAGGAATAAACTTTATTTTCTGTTTGGGAACCACCTATGATATATCTAGCATGGAAAGTGTTGGGAATTACTCGGTCGTTTCTGTTGACGGGAAAAGTATGCCTCCCAAAATCTGCTATCTCTCAATTTAAGCTTTGAGCTCTGGCACCTCTACAAATCCCTACTTCCCTCTGCGAAGGGCCTATCTATTTACTTTATGAAATTTTTATTTTTTATTTGAGTCTCCATCTTCTCTTATAAAGCACCAACTAAGGGGCACTATGATCGTACTCGAGCATTGGATGTAGCTAATATGCGAGTGCGTATCGGGGAAACGACACCTATGGGATCACTGGAATCCCTTCTACGGTTGGCGGGCGCGGGGTTGTGAGAAGAGCAGGTTTAGGAGCTAGCACAAAGATCGTTTACCCAGGTTCGGGCCGCGAGGATGCGTAATACCCTAGTCCTGCTTTGGTGTGTATTTCAGAGTGTTCTTGAGCTCTCGAACTAGCTACGGTGGCTGCGTAGTTCCAAATAGACGAATCCTTCTCCAGTATGCCTTGGGCCTCCTTTTATAGTCAAAAAGGGGTTGCCACAATGGCACACAGGAGGTGGAAAGGTGTATAGTGCGCGAGCTTATCGCCCAGCATTACGGGACAAAGCGCATTAAATGCGCTACTTAAGTGTCCATTAGTTTTATCAGGGACGGGAATGAGGCCCGTCCCGTCCGTCTCCGCTCCGCCTCGCTTCGACACACACCTAGGCCAGCGATGTGTGCAGCGCCATGTAGGCAGGCAGGCTGTTGAGGTGGCGCAGTGGCAGGGCCTTCACGAAGATCCGCATGCCACCATGCAGGTGCTTGCTAGGTCGGTGTAAAGGCTTCTCATCGCAGCGCAGGTGCCTGCCCATCTGGTTGACCTGGCAGCTGCATTGGGATGGCGGTGGTGTCTTGGCAGGCGCGGGCCTGGCTGTGGCCCCGCTGATGCCCTCGGCAAGGGTCTTGCCGGGGCCCCGACAAGGGTCTTGCCGTTGCGTCGTGGTCGTCCCTAGCAAGGATCTTGCCGGGGGTCTTGTGGATTTCCTCGGCTAGGATCCCATCGAGGGTCGTCGTATTCTGGTCCTCATCTGATCTCGTGTGTTTATGATCTTGACAAAGATCTGCATGCCACCACAGAGGTGCCTCCCGAGCCTTGGTTCCAACGTAGTCATTGGCGGCGTTTGGAACCCTTAGGCTCAAGGGTGGCTCGCTCTGCTGGCGTTGGGCAAGTTTCCCCGTCAAAGCTCTTGCCGGGGCCGTAGAGGTCGTCCCGACAAGGGTCTTGTCGGTGGGGTCCACCTCACCCCTTTGCTCTTTGTGTTTCTGATCTTGGCATTGCCTTGTTCGTCCTGTGCTTCGATTTTCCTCCGTCCTCCCTCCTCTGCCCTGCTAAGTGTGGCCGTGGCGCGCGGCTTTGACTGCCCATGCACAAGTAAATAGGTCAAAAGGAGAGCCCCTACTTTTGTACACTGACAGGAGCCGCCGGGTCTGGGCCACACATAAGCGCGACGTGTTGTTGGGCCAGGCCCAGAATGGTGCGCGGGCAGGTGGGGCGGATTTTTACCGCGGTAACTTTTCGTCCGCTGCGCTTCCCCACGACCCGCGTTGAACGCGCGACGTGGAGGGTCGTGCGTGACGTGGGGGTCATGCGTGGGGTGATTCCCGCATGCATGAGTCACATCGTGGTAAAGAGGCGGCTCGCTCCTTCCCCAAAAGAGAGGGAGGCGCAGAGGCGCGGCTCATTTACTCGGGCGGACTCGGGTCGTGGCCTTCAAGGCGTCCGTGCTCCACGATCACGGGGTGGGGAACAGTCGCCTCACCCGTCCTCTCAATTTTGCTTGCTCGCCACGTTTCCTCCATGCAGGTGGCAGGCGGTGGAGGCGGGAAACCGGGTCGTCGCTGATTGGGGCAGCGGGTCGGTCTTGATTCCCTGCTCCCCCGATGGCCGGATCGTCGGAGCGGGGCGGCCGAGTCCCGACCCCGCCCCTTTATAAGAAGAGGGAGGGAGACGGCATCCCACATCCTTTCATCATCCATCCCCATTCACTTCGGCTTCTTCCTTCCGTCTGCCATAGCAAGAGGAGGCGCTGGCCCTTCAACGGTAGCGGTGAGGGTCGCTGCCCGACAGCGCGTTCCTCCTTCTCAAGAACTCGTGGCGGCGGAGCCGACCACGAGAGGAAGGGGGAGGGGCGAGGCCGAGGTTGCCGTGGCGCTCGGGGAAGAGGGGGACGGCGCGGCGCTCCGGCCTCTTCCCCGCCAGTGATGCCTACCCCGATGGAGGGCCATGTCGGGGACCAGCCCCGTGAGTTCTTCATCAGGCTGTGCCGGCCACCTCGTCGCCGCCTCCGTCTCCCTACCCCATTTGCTCGGGAGATGGAGCTCAATCCACCCCAGACCCTCAGGTTGCACATGAGGGGCTGCGGGAACGACGACACATGGGTCGACGTCGACTTCCCCGCTCCTCACATCATGTACCTCCATCGCGGATGGAAAACGTTCGCTCGCGTCCACAGCCTAACGGTGGGGCTCGTTCTCTACTTCAGGTTAATGGAGAACGGCCTGCTCTCCGTCAAGGTCTTTGGAGATCTTGGAACTCGCCTGAAGTGCTGCGTGGAGAGATCCTCCGACGATGAAGATTCCTCCTCGAGCGGGAGTGACGAGGAGGACAATGACAGCAACGACGAGGGCGTTAAGCGGCGGGACGTCGACCCCGACTCCGACTGACCGTGTCGCCCCTCCCTCGGCCATGCGCCTTGCCGAGGGCCTTCCTCGTCAAGCTCTCCATCGGCACGTTCCCCATCGCCTCTTTGGGCGGCTGGCGTAGGAGGGCCAGAGAAGGCGAAGAAGGCGGGCGGGCGTCAAGTCAATCGGTCTGTGAACGACGCCTTCGTCGCGTATTGTCGGGCCGCTGCCTCATCTTCCAGCTCCTCTCCCGGCACCGGGATGCTCTCTTGGTGCCTTCTGCTTCTCGCACCTCGCCTAGGCGCTCCTTTCGCCCTCCTGCTACCTTGTTCCATCTTCTGAGGAGAGGGACAAGAAAGGGATTACGGGCATCTTATCTTTTTTTAGTTTGTAAGCCTGCAGGCACTTGTTAGATTTAAAACTTGTAATCCCCTTGTTCATGTTTTTCATCCCGTAAGAACCGTACTTGTATGGGACGTTTTTAATGAAAAAGGGTGCTTGCCGGGTTCTTTGTGCGTGTGCGAGGCCCATGCCAAGGAACAAATCCTTGTTATTTTTAAGATAAACATTGTCGCCCGTGATACGTCTCCAACGTATCTATAATTTATGAAGCATTCATGCTATATTACTATGTGTTTTGAATGATTATGGGCTTTATTATACACTTTTATATTACTTTTGGGACTAACCTATTAACCGGAGGCCCAGACCATATTGCTGTTTTATTGCCTGTTTTAGTATTTCGAAGAAAAGGAATATCAAACGGAGTCCAAACGGAATGAAACCTACGACATCGTGTTTTTTTGGAAGAATATCATCCTGGAGGCTTGGAGATCAAGTCAGAAGACCCTCGAGGAGCCCAGGAGATAGGGGGCGCGCCCCCTGTCTCGTGGACCCCTCGAGCACCCCCCGACCGACTTCTTTCGCCTATATATTCCCTCGTACCATAAAACCATCGAATATGAAGATAGATCGGGAGTTCCGCCGCCGCAAGCCTCTGTAGCCCCCAAAAACCTCTCGGGAGTCCGTTCCGGCACCCTGTCGGAGGGGGAACCCATTACCGATGGCCATCTTCATCATCCCGGCGCTCTCCATGACGAGGAGGGAGTAGTTCACCCTCTGGGCTGAGGGTATGTACCCGTAGCTATGTGTTTGATCTCTCTCTCTCTCTCTCTCTCTCTCTCTCTCTCGTGTTCTCTCTCGTGTTCCCTCTATGGCACGATCTTGATGTATCCCGAGCTTTGCTATTGTAGTTGGATCTTATGATGTTTCTCCCCCTCTACTCTCTTGTGATGAATTGCGTTTCCCCTTTGAAGTTATCTTATCGGATTGAGTCTTTTATGAGAACACTTGATGTATGTCTTGCCATGTTTATCTGTGGTGAAAATGGGATATCATGTGCCACTTGATGTATGTTTTGGTGACCAACTTGCGGGTTCCGCCCATGAACCTATGCATAGGGGTTGGCACACGTTCCTGACTCTCTGGTAGAAACTTTGGGGCACTCTTTGAAGTACTTTGTGTTGGTTGGATGAATCTGAGATTGTGTGATGCATATCGTATAATCATGCCCACGGATACTTGAGGTGATAATGGAGTATCTAGGTGACATTAGGGTTTTGGTTGATTTGTGTCTTAAGGTGTTATTCTAGTACGAACTCTTTTATAGATTGATCCGAAAGAATAGCTTTGAGGTGGTTTCGTACCCTACCATAATCTCTACGTTTGTTCTCCGCTATTAGTGGATTTGGAGTGACTCTTTGTTGCATGTTGAGGGCTTGTTATATGATCTATCTATGTTATTATTGTTGAGAGAACTTGCACTAGTGAAAGTATGAACCCTAGGCCTTGTTTCCTATCATTGCAATACCGTTTACGCCCACTTTTATCATTAGTTACCTTGCTGTTTTTATTATTTCAGATTACAAAAACCTATATCTACCATCCATATTGCACTTGTATCACCATCTCCTCGCCGAACTAGTGCACCTATACAATTTACCATTGTATTGGGTGTGTTGGGGACACAAGAGACTCTTTGTTATTTGGTTGCAGGGTTGCTTGAGAGAGACCATCTTCATCCTACGCCTCCCACGGATTGATAAACCTTAGGTCATCCACTTGAGCGAAATTTGCTACTGTCCTACAAACCTGTGCACTTGCAGGCCCAACAACGTCTACAAGAAGAAGGTCGTGTAGTAGACATCAGCCCGGCACGGGCCTTGCCGTCCTCCCACTTCAGTCGACCATTCTCACGCTCTTGGCGAAGGCAGGGGCAAAGTAGAGTTGGGCCCCTCATTCATTTTCTTGCCATCGTGACTACGACCAAGTTCCGACCTAGGGGATAGCTCTTGGGTACAGGAAAAGGGGAGCACCGTGGTTTAAGAATTTAAACGAGGTTTCACATGTCCCAGTTCCATATGGAAATGCATAACAGGGGATGAAAGACTTGTCTGAATCCGTAGCCCCCGGCAACCTTGGCTTGCCGTGGTTGGATCCTTGTGTCTTCAGCTCCCGGCAGTCTTGGCTTGCCGGGGCCGGAGCGCTGGTTCGTTCTCTTTCTTCCAAGTGTCTCAGTAGAAGTGTCCACGTGCCCTGCGAACCAAAAAGGACAGAAAGACGCACACTTGACCTCTAGGCTAGGGGTTAGTCGCCGCTAAGCACTATCAACCCTAACCGAGGGAGAGACTTAACCTAGCATGCATGCTATAACTTAGGGCGCCAGCGCTTCATTTATTTATGCTCGAGTGCGCATACTGCTTTGTCTGAAGGGTTACATGCCTTGTCGGCAAGGCTTGTACAAAAGGTGGTTTGCCGGGGGGCCCGGCAACCGCGCCTTATGGGTAAAACTTGTGAAGATGTTCAATGTTCCAGGAGTTGCTCACTGGAATAGCATCCTTCGGTCTCCAGGCAGACTGCGCCGGGCCTGGTGACTCGTATTACCTAATAAGGGCCTTCCCACTTTGGTGTCAACTTGTTGGAATTCTTGGCTGATTGAACGCACCGAAGAACAAGGTCGCCTTCCTCAAAGCTTCGGGCATGAACCTTGCGGCTATGGTAGCGGCGCAAGGCTTGCTGGCAGCGTGCTATTCTCACGGCCGCCCGAAGATGATCTTCCTCAAGGAGCGTTGCATCATCTTGACGCAATTGCTCTTGCTCAAGCTCGTCGTAAGCGAGCACTCGAGGTGACCCGTATATGAGTTCCGTGGGGAGAACTGCTTCTGCCCCATATACCAGGGCAAAGGGTGTCTCGCCGGTGGCTCGATTTGGCGTCGTCTGATCGACCAAAGAACTGCGGCAACTCATCAATCCAGTATACGCTCTTGTGTAGCCTGTCAAAAGTCTTTGTCCTCAGGCCTCGCAACACTTCAGCATTTGCCCTCTCCGCCTGGCCGTTGCTCCGTGGGTGTGCCACGGAAGCGAAACAGACCTTGCTGCCGAGGTCTTGGATGTATTGCATGAAGGTGTGGCTTGTGAACTGCGTGCCGTTGTCGGTGATGACTCTGTTTGGCACACCAAAACGACAAACTAGCCCCTTGAAGAACTCGACGGCTGACTGTGCTGTCACCTTCCTCACTGCTTCCACCTCCGGCCACTTTGAGAACTTGTCAATCGCAAAGTACAAGTACTCAAAGGCCACGACAGCGCGGGGGAAAGGGCCTAGGATGTTGAGCCCCCAGACCGAGAATGGCCAGGAAAGAGGAATTGTTTGAAGGGCTTGAGCTGGTTGATGAAGCTTCTTCGAATGGAACTGACACACTTCACACTTGGTTACTAGTGCCATTGCATCCTGGAGGGCAGTGGGCCAGAAGAAAACCTGCCGGAATGCCTTGCCGGCAAGGGCCCTCGACCCTATGTGGGAGCCACATATGCCTCCGTGTATCTCCGCCAACAGCTCCGGTCCTTCCTCCCGGGGAATGCACTTCAACTTCACACCGTTCGGTCTCTTCCTGTACAAGACGTCATCGACAAACTGATACATAGTAGACCGACGGGCTACTTTCTCCGCTTCTTCTTGCTCCTCAGGAAGCTCCCCTGTTTGGAAGAATCGGACGGTATGCTGTGCCCATGCCAGAGCCTGGGGCTCGACGGCGAGGACCAAAGGCATTTCTTCTGCCATGGGAGCGGCCGTCTCTACGGCCAGGGCTTGACGGCCTGCCGGAGTCAGTCGCTCCTCGGCCGGCTCAGAATCCACGGCAACACCCTTGCCGGCGGCCCCCGGGGGCTCAGAGGGAAAGTACTTGTCGGGGCCTGATTTCCTCCGTTTGTTCTGCTCCGTTGATGGTTCGATGGATGGTTGAGTTAACCGAATCAAAAAAGTACCTGGTTCCACAGGTAGCTTGAATGCACCGCACTTTGACAGGTAATCGGCGATGTCGTTCTCCACTCGGGGAACGTGCTCCGCTTGTATACCGTCAAAGCGCTCCTCCAGCTTCCTCATCTCATCTACGTAGGCCTCCATCAACGGGCTCTGATAATCTTTGTTGACTTGTCTGACGACAAGCTGCGAATCACCCCTGACGATGAGCTTCTTAACCCCGAGGTCTGCCATGATCTTGAGACCGGCAAGCAACCCCTCATACTCAGTAGTGTTGTTGGTGGACATCTCCCTGGGAAAGTGCATCTGGATTACATAATTGAGGTGCTCTCCGGTGGGTGCGACGAGCAGCACACCAGCACCGGCGCCTTGCAGCGAGAAAGCCCCGTCAAAGTAAATGATCCAGTTGTGACTTGCTTCCTTGCCGGGGAGAGTGGTCTCCTGGATTTCCTCGTCAGGTGTTGAGGTCCATTCTGCAATGAACTCTGCCAAGACTCTGCTCTAGATTGTCGAAGTACTTTCAAACTTCAATCCAAAGCTTGATAACTCCAATGCCCATTCCACAATCCTTCCGGTTATTATGCAGGTTGTGCAAGATATCCGTTACAGCGGGAGGCGGTGTGGCGGTGATCTCGTGGGCTTGGAAGTAATGACGCAGCTTCCTCGAGGCCATAAGGAGGCCGAAGAGCAATTTCTGTAAACCGGAGTACCTTGACCTAGCCCCCTGCAAGAGGGAGCTGACAAAGTAAACCGGGTGCTGCATCATCTTCTTCTTCTTCTGCACCACTTCATTTGGCTGCGCGGGTCCTGTCCCGATGGCGTCAGACTCCGTCGGGGGCCTTGCCTTGCCGGCACCAGGCCCTGCCGGGGGAATCTCTGACTTGCCATCTGCCGGTCCTGCCGTTGCCACTGCCTCTTCGTCGACCTCCCTCTGCGCCACCAGCGCGGCGCTGACCACTTGATTCGTCGCCGCCAGATACAACAGCAACAACTCTTGTGGTTTAGGCGCCACCAGTACTGGTGTAGAAGAGAGGTATTTCTTCAGATCCTGCAGTGCTGCTTCGGCCTCCAGGGTCCACTCTATTGGGCCCGCCTTTTTCAAAATCTTGAAAAAGGGAAGGGCACGCTCAGCAGACTTGGAGATGCATCGGCTCATGGCAGCAATGCAGCCAGTGAGCCGACGCACATCCTTGATCTGCTTGGGTGCCTCAATCTGCTCGATAGCCTTGATCTTGTCTGGGTTTGCCTCAATGCCATGCTGCGACACAAAGAACCTGAGAAGTTTGCCGGACGGAACACCGAAGACGCACTTCTTAGGGTTCAGCTTGAGGTTGATCTTGTGTAGGTTGGCAAACGTCTCTTCTAAGTCTTGTACGAGAGTTGCCTTGTCCTTGGTTTTGACCACTATATCGTCCATGTAAGCTTCCATATTTCTATGTAGCTAGGGCTCAAAACCAATTTGGACCGCCCTCGCGAACATCGAGCCAGCACTCTTCAACCCAAAAGGCATCCATAAAAAGCAATACGTACCACATGGGGTGATGAATGTTGTCTTCTCTTCGTCTTCTCTTGTCATGAAGATCTGGTGGTAGCCCGAGTAGGCGTCGAGGAATGATAACAGATCACACCCGATCGTGGAGTCATCAATCTGGTCGATGCGCGGCAACGGGAAGGGGTTCTTAGGACAATCCTTATTGATATCTGTGTAGTAAATATACAGCCTCCACTTCCCGTTTGCCTTGCGCACCACCACCGGATTGGCCAACTATGTCGGATGGAGCACTCCCCTCACCAAGCCTGCCTCTTCCAACTTCCTGATCTCCTCTGTGATGAACTCCTGCCATTCCAAAGCTTGCCTCGACCTTACCTTGGCCGGGTCGCGCATGGGGGCAAACAACAAGATGGTGCTCAATCACTTCCCTGGGAACGTCGGGGATGTCAGATGCTTGCCATGTAAACACATCGACATTCACCCGCAGGAAAGTGACGAGCGCGCTTTCCTATTTGCTGTCGAGGGTGGAGCTTATGGTGAAAGCCCCTCCCGTGCCATCCACCTTGACGGACACCTTCTTGGTCTCTGGTGGCGCAGCTTTGGGTTTCTTGCTCTTGCCGGTGGAGCTCTCTGGCTCGTCCTCGACGGTAGCACAACACTCCGAAGAGGTGCGCTTGCCGGAGTGGGAGCGAGAGGTCTTGCCGGTCTTCTTCTTCCCTCCCGGGGCTTGTTGGCGGGAGCAAGTGCCTTGGCGGCAGCTGCTGCAACTGCTTCCCGGTAGAGTAGGTCAGCGCAGATCAACACATCCTTCTTATCGCAGGGAACGGTGATGGTGGTCATCGGCCCAGGCATCTTTAGCGTGTTGTAGGAATAATGCGCCGCCGCCATAAACTTGGCTAGTGCCAGGCGGCCGAGGATCCCATTGTAGGGCAAAGGGATCTCGGCTACATCGAAGACAATCCTCTCCGTCATGTAGTTCAACTCGCCTCCAAACATCACAGGCAACATGACCTTCCCCTTCGGCTGGCTCCTTCCCTGGTTGACCCCTTGAAACATGCCCGTCTCCTCAAGGTCTCCGTCAAGAATTTGCAGCCTTTTGATCACAATGGGTGAGATCAAGTTCAGACCGGCCCCGCCGTCAACCAGCATCTTGTTCACCTTGAGGTTGCGTATCATTAGTGAAACCAACAACGGCAAACACCCGACCGCAGTTGTGCGATCAGGGTGATCCTCGGCGTAAAAAATGATGGGTGTGCTGGACCACTTCAGCGGCTTCTGAGCATTGAACGATGGCTCCGCTGCTCTGATCTCACGCGCCCACTGCTTGAGCTGGCGGTGAGAAGTGTGCAGAGAGGTGCCACCATCGACGCACATGGCCTCCGTAGCCTTCTGAAACTCTTGCTCGCCGGACTCGTCGTCCTCATCGTGATCATCATCTTCTTGCTTCTTGTCGCGGCCCCGAGCGGGCCTCTCTTGTTGGTTATCCTTGCCGCGGCGACCTCCTTGTCCGCCACGCTTCTTGCTGGATCCCTCGGCACCATCCTGACCCATCTCCTTGTCCCGCCTCTCATACTCGGCCTTTTGCTTCTCAGCAAGCAGCTCGACTTGTCGGCAGTTCTGGAGGTCGTGGCCCTTGGTGTGGTGGATCTTGCAGTATTGCTTGCCGGAGCCTCCCGGCTTGTTGGCAGCCGCCAAGGCCCGGCAAGCGGCGCACCCGGCAATCTCGTTGCCGGGGTCGTCTACCTTGGCCTCCTTGGCAGTGCCGGTGTCGTCGGATCCCTCAACGGCAAGCACGACCTTGCCCTTGCGTTTCCTGTTGCGATGCTGACCCTTCTTTGTTGGGGTGGTGGTGTCTTCGTCGGTAGAGTCAGTTTCCACGCCGGCGTCCTCGCCGGGTACTTCCTCCCCTCTTCAGCCCGAGCACATCTATTGGCTAGAACATAGAGTTCGGCCACATCCTTGACCTTGTTCATAGCCATCTCTTCACGCATCTTGCGGTTGCGCACATTCTGATGGAACACACTGATCACGGCGGCAAGATGAACATCTGGGATGTTGTATTGCACCCGGCTGAACCTCTGTATGTACTTGCGCAGGTTTTCACCTTCCTGAAAGTGCGTTATACCGACTAGAGGGGGGTGAATAGGCGATTTTTGTGAATTCTTCACTAAGGAATTTGCCGGTGAGGAAATTCCTTTGCGAAGAACTACTTGCAGCGGAATAAGTACTCAGAAGTAAGCATAACAGAATGCGGGCATGGTCATCATGATGAAATGAAGACAAACAAGGAGTATAGAAAGCGTAAACACATGATAGCACAAGATGAAGACAAGCGGTGAAGAAATTGAACTGAGGAAATTGAGAAAGTCTTGACCAAAGTCTTCAAGCACAGATATGAACAAACACTCAACACAAAGAATGAGGAAATGAAAGGGTTGAGGAAATAGAACCGATAAGTTTGGTGAAGACAATGATTTGGTAAACCAGTTCCAACTACTGTCTCGGTTATGCGTCTGGTTGGAGCGGCTGAGTATTTAAACTCGAGGACACACAGTCCGGACACCCGGTCGGCCGAGCACGCAGCTCAGGACACCAAGTCCTCACCGTATTCTCCTTGAACTAAGGTCACAGACCTCGTCCAATCACTCGTGGTAAGTCTTCAGGTGACTTCCAAACCTTCACATACTTGGTCACTCGGCGATCCACAATTCCTCTTGGATGCTCTAGACCATGACGCCTAACCGTCTGGAAGAAGCACAATCTTCAAAGGTAACAAGCGTCGGATCCACGCAGGATCAATCTCTTGATGATGCTCAATCACTTTGGGTTTGTAGGGGTTTGGTTTTGGGTTTTTCCTCACTCGATGATTTTCGCTCAAAGTCCTCAGAGGATGGGTTGCTCTCAAATGACAAGTGTCAAGTTTCTCTCGGAGCAGCCAACCAGCTAGTGGTTGTAGGGGGCGGCTATTTATAGCCTAGGGAGCAGCCCGACATGATAAGACATAAATGCCCTTCAATGATATGACCGTTAGGTGGATAAGATATTTTGGGACAGCTAGCGCCAAGAAGACAAAGAACGGTCGGAAATTTGAATCTCAAATTCCTCGGGGCTATCATGTTCCTCACTTGTGTAGGCAATCCGCCTTTGGTGAATTCCTAACTCCTCGGTCAGAACAAATTCCTCGGCGACGGAAGAACTTCGTCTCATCCTTTGAAGAAATTGGTGAGCTGTATGAGATTTCCAAAAAGGCTTCACTCGAAGGGTTTGGTAGGTGTAGGATTTTGAGTTGAGCATCACATGGAAATTTTTCCTTAGTATTTCCTCAACCCACTTTAACAGTACGGTGTTTCCTATGACTCAAGAAAGAGAAAAACGAAACTACGAAAACAAAAGTCTTCACGCTTCACGTTCCTCAAATGAATACCAAGTCTTCAAGGTCACACCAATTTCTTCACTTTCAAAGTCTTCAGAAAGTCTTGAATATCAAATTCTTGATCGAAGAACTTCATTTTAGGGTCGACTTTCCTTTGTAAATATCAAACTCCTCATAGACTTATAGATCTGTGTACACTCACAAACACATTAGTTTCTTAACCTATAAGTCTTCAATACACCAAAATCACTAAGGGGCACTAGATGCACTTACAATCTCCCCCATTTTGGTGATTGATGACAATATAGGTTAAGTTTTCAACGGGGAAAAAAAAAAGAAGTGTAAATAAAGATATTTAGGAATTTTATTGCAAGATATAGAATAACTACCAAAGAAGATGTGCATAGTGAGGAATTTGCTTTTGAGGCAATGCACATTTGAAGAGTTGAATCATGGAGATCTCCCCCTATATCATGTAATTCATACACGCATTTGACATATAATATGAAGAATTTGAAATGCATGATGAAATATGGTGCTTGATGAAATTCAGCATGCGTGCGATAACATTAATGAGGAACAAGCATGCCAAATAACACATCAAGAGTATCAGAGCTCAGGAGAATCAGAGCTCAGTGCATCAAAAGTATCAGAGCACCATCGGGTTTAAGATTACAACTCGATCCAATAAAAAGTTTCAGAAGAACGAGAGTTGTAACTTAACAAAAAATTTCCCATATAATAGACCCGCTTGAAGACTAACTCAAATTTCTCCCCCTTTGTCATCGAATGACCAAAAGGATCGGCGAGGACTAACGCCCCTGAAGAATTTCAAGTTGAAGAAGGAGCGCCAGCGTTGTTGGGGTTGGTTGTTGTAGTAGGGCCTGCCGCAGTGTCGTCCAAGTCTTCATTTTCATCAGTGTCACACGATGAAGAATGGGAGCTGGCCACCAAGGAAGGAACTTTGACCTTCTTGTATTTCTTCGGAGGAGGTGCAGACCAGTCAAATTCTTCCTTGAGACCCATTGTCGTCAGTTCTTCCGCGTTGTAGACATTTGAAAGAACAGCCAGTGCGTTTGAAGGTTTCATGGAGGTAGTAGTGGTTTTCTTCACTGCATTGTGTGTAGAGGTCATGTTGTGAAGAATTGAACCAAACTAACGCTTGACCCATTTATGATTGCGATCAACCTTCTGATGAAGACTGAGGAGTAACTCACGATCAGTCATCACCACAGGTCTTGTGGCTTGAGGACTTTGCTTGACTGAGGTATTTGCGGCAGAGTCATGTGTGGCAGAGTCATCATTGGTGGAGTAGGATGTTGCTTTGCGAAACTATCCATCCAATGGACGAATGCCTTCATCGATCACAGCAGTAGCCTTGCCCTTGTCAACAGCTAAGGTAAATGTCCGTTTGAGGACTTCAATCGGGGGCAAGTAGCTATGACGCCCCCGTTTCAATCGTACACTAATCATACACGCAAACATGTACGATCAAGATCAGGGACTCACGGGAAGATATCACAACACAACTCTAAAAATAAAATAAGTCATACAAGCATCATAATACAAGCCAGGGGCCTCGAGGGCTCGAATACTAGTGCTTTCGATCATAGACGAGTCGTGAAGCAACAATATCGAATCTGAGACATAAGTTAAACAAGTTTGCCTTAAGAAGGCTAGCACAAATGGGATCTGAGATCGAAATAGGCGCAGGCCTCTGCACAGGATCCTCCTAACTACTCCACGAGGTAAATCGCCGGCTGCTGCGTAGTAGTAGGCACCTCCGGTGTAGTAGTTAAATCATCGACGGTGGCGTATGGCTCCTGGGCTCCATCGATGCAGTCGCAGCAATCGAGTAGAGGTAGGGGGAAAAGGGGGAACAAGGCAACCGTGAGTACTCATCCAAAGTACTCGCAAGCAAGGAGCTACACTACATATGCAACATTATCAAAGGAAAGGCTGTATATGTGGACTGGGCTGCAGAATGCCAGAAGAGAAGGGGGGAAAACCTAGCCTATCGAAGACTAGCTTCTTCTCGAACCCACCATCTTGCAGCAACAGGAGGGAGTAGAGTAGCATAAAGTAAAGTAGTAGTAGTATTATCAACCTCGGCCGGAGATCCTTTCTCGACTCCCTGCGAGAAAGCAATCCCAGAGCCATACTATCCAATTATCATCACAATCCAATTCTCATCACCATCCAATTCTCTTCACAAGTATCCAGTTCTAGTTGTATCGATCGGGATACAACTCCAAGTGTCCGTTACAGTCGGACAGGCTATCGATACATGTTTTCTTCCTGCAGGGTGCACCAACTTACCCACCACGCTCGCTTAACTCGGCGGACACACTTTCCAGGGTCATGCCCGGCCTCGGCCAAACAATACGCCGCAACCCGACCTAGGCTTAATAGAGAGGCCAGCACGCCGGACTAAACCTATGCCCCCAGGGGTCATGGGCCATCTCCCGGGAACTCCTGCACTTTGCGAACGCGGGCGGTGAGTAGACCTAGCTACCTTCCTAAAAAGGTAGGAGCTTAGTAGTCCAACCCGGCGCGCGCCGCTCAGTCGCTGACGTCTATTAAGCTTCGGCTGATGCATACGACACAGAACACCCATACTATGCCCACGTGATGGTTAGTGCTATCAGGCCAGAGGCCCCTCGGATAGAATATCCAAATCGTAGTGGATTAGGAACGTGCGGTAACAAGCAGAGACTCACGAAAGATGTGACCCCGTTGCCCCGTCTCGAGGACTTGCGGCAAGGGCTAGGAATGCCCGGCCACGCCTCGTAATTATCTCACGGGCACCTTCCAGGTCAACCCGTCTCCACATCACTCGCAAATATGCTCATGGGTACCCCTCGGAATTCGACCCGTCTTTAGTAACATGGCTCAGTGTAAAGTCATAGTAATCATAGTAACTGTGTGTCTAAACATCAAGGGGAAAACCCGAGGAATCACCCCCGGTGAATTCCACTTGATGTAATCATCAAGGTGAACGTAAGAGGATTCACCCTCGAGGTCCACACTTGAGGGGTTGCACGACAGAGTCGTATCAGAAGTGGTTAAAGAGGAAATCACCCTCGATGACCACGACCGAATAACTACACTCTGAGGTTAACATCGGAAGTCGATGAGGTCTCACCCTCGGTACTCGATAGTAACCCAGTAGTGTCGAGCAACTAAGGGGAAGTGATGTGCGGTGTCGGGGCCTGGTCTTCGATCCCGTTGATCGAGTCTTCTGATTATCCAGCGAGGCATTCGGGACAAAGTGGGGGTCATTGATGGATCTCTAACCAACCTATACTAAGCAGTTTAGGATAAGCAGGTAAGGTACAACAACAGGTTACAAAAGCAGGCTATGCATCAGAATAGGTGCAAACAATAACAGTAGCAAAATCTAATACAAGCATGAGAGAATGGAATGGGCGATATCGGGATGATCAAAGGGGGGGCTTGCCTGGTTGCTCTGGCAAGGAGGGGTCATTGTCGACGACGTAGTCGATCACCGGGGCATCAACGGCCTCGGGGTCTACCGGAGAGAAGAGGGGGAAGAAACAGTAAATACATAGCAAACAGAGGTAACACTAAGCATGACATGACGATACGTAGCGCTAAGCGTGCTCTAACGCGGTACTACACGTTGCAGACGAAGGGGGGAAACATCCGAGGGTGAATTCCCGACGTTAGGTGGATTCCGGCAAGGAAAAGAGGGGGAAAGTTCCATGTTCAGCATGCTAGGGGCATGTGACAGATGAACGGACCACGTATTCGGATTCGTTGGATTTTTCTGAGCAACTTTCATATAGAAAACATTTTCATCTGAGCTACGGTTTAATTTCTATGAATTTTTAAAGTTTAAACAATATTCTGGAATTATTTAAGAAATAACAGAAAAGGAATATGACGTGATTGTTGCATCAGCGGTCAACAGACTAGTTGACTAGTCAACATGGCCCAGGGGGGACCCACTGGCAGTGCCTGGGCGATGCCCAGTCAGCCGTTGACTTGGTCAACAAGGCCAGCCGGGCCACTGGGGCCACGGGGCAGTGACCTGACGAGGTGGACCCGGACGTCCACGTCGGCGCCGGCGTTGGGGAGCTCCGGTGAGCGTTCCCGCGGCGGAAGGGCGCTGGACCTCGCCGGAATCGAGCTAGTGGGCACCATTTGACGCACGGGAGGCGCCATTCGGACGCGGTGATCGAACCACGTCAAGTGGCGGCAGCGGCAGTAGCTTGGGAGGCCGGAAAGGGCGCCGGCAATGAGTTGCAGCAGCGGCGGCTTTTGGGCAACAACGAAATCGACGCTAGAGAGGGCGGTAGCATGAACTAGAGGGCGCTACGGGTCCCTACGACGTCGAGGAGCATGGCCGAGAACTCGGTCGAGCTCACCATCGACCGAAACGACGGTGACGAACGGTGCGGCGACGGTCCGGCCATGAAGAAGAACGACAATTGCGAGCGCGGGGAGAGAGGAGAAAGAGAGGGGTTCGGTGCGGCAACTTACGATGCGGCTCACGGTGGCCCTTGGATGCTTAGGAGTGCAGCGGGTCGACGGAGTCGGCGACAGACGGAGTGGAGGAGCTCCGGCGATCCACGGTGGTCGCCGGCTCGATCCGGGCGGTGAAGTAGCCTCCGGCTCGGACGCGAGGCCGGTGAAGAGGGAGAAGACGTCGACGGTGCTGGTGGACAGGTCAGGAGGACGAGACGGCTCCGGTGGCCGCGGTGACGACGGAGGATGGCATGGCGTGCTCGGGTCAGAGAGAGGGGTGTGAGCGAGCGAGGAAGGGAGAAGGGGGAAATGGCGAGGCGTCCAGGGGGAGTGGATGTGGCGGTAGGTGAGGGGGAGGGCTCGAGGCGTCGCCCTTATCCTCTCCGCGGCGCCTGTAGCGGCGTGGCCGGCGAGGTGGTTCAGCGGGGACGTGCGTGCGTGGTCGCTCGCACAGTGGGGGGGGGGAGACGACAGGGGGGAGTGGGCCGGCCTAGCATGGGCCAGTTGGCTCGGGTGGGCCGAAGCCCACTGGGAGGCCAGGGGCTCTGGCCCCTTCCCCTTTTTTTGCTTTCCCTTTTTCTTTTTCCAGCAGCTTTTGCCTTTTCTTTTTAGCCAATAAAGATTTGGCAAAATCATGCCACTGGCCAAAACAATTTCAAAGAATTAAAGTGCACTGCCACAAAAAGGTGGGGAGGCTTTTGGAGTAGTTGCCAAATTTTATAAATTAAAAAGGGCATTTAATTTATTGCTTAGGTCAATGTTTTAAGTAGCTTAGGCCACTTAAACCTTTTGCAAAAATGTTGGTTCACCACCAATATTCGTTGTGGAATATTCAGCACATGATGAACAATTTTTGTTCATGTCTGAGCATTTTGAATTTCACTCATAACTTTAAATTAAATTCCACTGGAATTTAAAAGAGAAAGGAGACAATGATGATCGAACACTTGTTTAGCAAAATGAATAACTTAACCCCAGGGGTTACTGTAGCATCATTACACCGGGGGTGTTACAACTCTCCTCCTCTAAAAGAAATTCTCGTCCCGAGAATTAAGAGGTAGAAGGGAACAGGTCGGGGTATTCAGCCCAGAGGTTATCTTCGCGTTCCCAAGTGGCTTCATCTTTAGTATGATTCGACCATTGCACCTTGAGGAACTTGGTAACCTTCTGGCGGGTTCGACGTTCAGCTTCTTCAAGAATGCGGATAGGATGCTCTTTGTAAGTGAGATCATCTTGAACTTCAATCAATTCCGGATCCACTTCACGTTCCGGATCCTTGAAGCATCGACGAAGTTGCGACACGTGGAAGACATCATGAACATGAGAGAACTGAGGTGGCAACTCCAGTTGATAAGCCACCAGTCCACGACGGGCGAGAATACGGAAGGGACCAATGTAGCGAGGAGCTAACTTTCCCTTGACTCCGAACCGATGAGTGCCTCTCAAAGGAGTGACACGCAGATAAGCTTGTTCACCAGGTTGATAAGTTGAACCCCAGTGTTTCCGTCATAGTTGCTCTTCTCCGGTGGGCCGCCTTTGAGATTATCCGGACAATGCGAACCTGCTCTTGACTTGTTGAATAATGTTCGGACCAATGAGTGCCCGTTCCCAGTTTCGACCAATTCGGAGGGGTTCGGCACTTACGTCCATAGGGCACTTGAAGGGTGCCATCTTCAAGCTGGCTTGATAGCTGTTGTTATAAGAGAACTACGCATAAGGGAGAGATTCTTCCCACTTCTTGCCAAAAGAAATAACACAAGCTCGAAGCATGTCTTCAAGAATTTGGTTGACTCGCTCGACTTGGCCTTGGGATTAGGGATGATAAGCAGTGCTCCAGGTAATGTGAGTTCCCATTGCCTCTTGGAAACTATCCCAGAACTTAGAAGTGAAAATACTGCCATGGTCTGAACTGATCTCCTTCGGAATGCCATGGAGTGACACAATTCTGGAGATATACAAGTTTGCTAATTGACTAGCGATGATTGTCTCCTTGGTGGCGTAAAGTGAGCACATTTCGAGAATTGGTCGATGACAACGAAGATAGCATCGTTACCTTTCTGAGACTTGGGAAGGCTTGTGACGAAATCCATTTGGATCTTATCCCACTTCCATTCAGGAATCGGAGGCGGTTGTAGAAGTTCAGCCGGTTTTTGATGTTCTGCTTTGACGCGACGGCAAACGTCACATTCTTCGATATATCGAGCAATGTCTTGCTTGATTTTAGACCACCAGTACTTCTGACGGATGTCTAGATACATCTTGGTACTTCCCGGATGAATAGAGAGAGGTGTCATGCGCGCTTCTTTCATCACCTTCTCTGTCATAAGCTCGAACCGGGTACCACAATGCGATCTCTCAAGTATAAGGTTCCATCTTCACCAAGTGAGAAATCTCTGGATTTCTCTAAGGCAAGATCCTTTTTCATCAAATCCACGTGAGCATCTTTGGCTTGAGCAGACTTAATTGCTTTCAGCAGAGTTGGTTCCAGGACAAGGTTATTCAAAGAACCCTGTGGAACTAGTTGAACGTTCAGCTTGCATAGCTCTTCATAAAGGCGGGGTTGAGCTTTGTAGACCATGTGATTGCTGCAATATGACTTGCGGCTTAGGGCATCGGCCATTACATTAGCCTTACCAGGGGTATAAGATATACCTTGATTGTAGTCATAATAGCTTCCATCCACCGCTGGCGACGGGGTTCAGATCTGGTTGAGTAAACAGGTACTTCAGTCTCTGATGATCAGTGAAGATCTCGCAACGATTACCGAGAAGGTACTGTCGCCATAGCTTCAGTGCAAAGATAACCGCTGCAAGCTCAAGGTCATGAACCAGGTAGTTTTCCTCGTGAGGACGCACTTGACGGGAAGCATAAGCAATCACCCTGCGCTCTTGCATTAGAACACAACCTAATCCTTGACGTGAAGCATCACAATAGATGACGAAGTCCTTGCGAGAATCAGGGGGAGCAAGCACTGGGGCAGAAGTCAGCTTGTCCTTGAGTGTCTGGAAACTTTCCTGACATTTGTCTGTCCAATCAAACTTAATGCCTTTGTGAAGCAGATTAGTCAGTGGCTTGGCGATCTTGTAGAAGTTCTCGACAAAGCGGCGACAATAGCTGGCTAGTCCGAGGAAGCTTCTGACTTGCTTGACAGTCTTTGGAGGGTTCCAGTCAAGAATAGCCTGAACACGCTCTGGGTTGACGGCAATACCATCCTTGGAGATGACATGACCAAGGTAGGTGACTTCAGGTAACCAGAATTCGCACTTGGAATACTTGGCATAAAGTTGATGCTCTCGAAGCTTCTCCAGAACAAGACGAAGATGTTCAGCATGTTCTTCTTTATTCTTCGAATATAGTATATCATCCAGATAGAATACGACGAACTTGTCGAGGTAATCCATGAATATGTAGTTCATCATACGAGAGAATGTAGCTGGAGCATTGGTTAAACCGAATGACATGACTGTGTACTCGTTAGAACCATAACGAGTGACGAAGGCGGTCTTTGGAATATCCTCTTCACGAACACGGATCTGGTGGTAACCCAACCTCAAGTTGAGTTTAGAGAATATCGATGATCCAGCCAGTTGATCATACAGATCATTGATCCGAGGAAGGGGATATTTGTTCTGAATTGTAGCTTGGTTGATAGGACGATAGTCTTGGACCAAACGGTTCAGACTGGCCCTTCTTCTTGACGAAGAGAGAAGGTGCTCCGCAAGCAGAGGAACTTGGACGAATGAAACCCTTGTGAAGAGATTTGTCGATTTCCTCCTTAAGCTCAAGGAGTTCATGAGGTGGCATCTTGTAGGGTCGTTTTGTAATAGGAACGGTGCCTGGTTTCAAGTTGATGACGAACTCGACAGCTCGGGCAGGGGGTATTCCTGGAAGTTCTTCTGGAAATATGTCTTGGAAGTCGCGAACGACTGGAATCTTTTCAATTCCCTCCAGAGGTGTTGCGTTCAACGCATTCAAGACATAAAGTCGAGCTTCAGCGTTTTGAACCAGACGAGCATTGTAGCTTACTATCTCATCTGAAGGGTGCATAAGGTGGACGGTTTTGGTGGCGCAAACGATAGAAGCCGTATGTGCTTTCAACCAATCCATTCCCAGAATAAGGTCAATATTGGAAGACTTCAGAATAATAGGGGATGCAAAAAATTCCAACCCTTCGATTTCAACTGATATGTTGTGGCTAACCATGGAGGTTTGACATTGGCCCGCAGGGGTTTTTACCACTAGTGGAGTGTGCATCTCTTCGTATTTAATGCCATGCGTGAATGCAAACTCTTCTGATATGAAAGAATGCGATGCTCCTGAATCAAACAAAACAGATGCTGGTACTGAATTAACAAGAAGAGTACCCATCACAGTGGCAGGCTGGTCTTGAGCTTCATTCAGATCAATATGATTAGCCTGACCACGACCATAAGGTCTGGCATTGTTGTTATGGGGCTGATTGTTACGGTCAGTTGAAGGCAGGGCCAGCTGGTTCTTTTTCTGATTGCATCCTTTGGCAAGGTGACCTAGACGGCCACATCTGAAGCACAGACCATCATTGGGATCGGGAGCAGGAGCTTGGGATGGTACGACCCGAAGGGGCTGCCTCGCGTGGAGGAGGCGACGAGGTGCAACATAGGACTGTCTTGGTGCAGTGCAATTGGACGATACATCTTGTGGGGAATCCATATCCGACGCTTCAGGCCGACGGGCCCGAAGATGAGCCAACGTCGCGACTACGCCTAAGGGATCCCTGGTGTTCCTGAAGACCAGTCTCAACCTGAGTAGCCTTGTTCACCAAGGTGGCAAAGTCGGCAAAGTCATGAACGAGCAATGCTAGCTTGATATCAAGGTGAAGTCCATCACGAAACTTCTCTTGCTTACGAGCATCAGTTGCAATGTCTTCTTCAGCATAACGTGACAAGTCCAAAAATTCCCGTTGATAAGCATCTGAGACTTGTTGCCTTGGGTGAGGTTATGAACTCTCGCTTCTTCCTGTCCATGGTTCCCTGAGGAATGAAACGGGCACGGAAGGCAGCTTGGAAATCCGGTCAAGTAATGACCGTTCCAGCAGGTAGGGTACGCCTGTGGCTGTCCCACCATTGAGCAGCAGGACCCTTGAGAAAGAAGGATGCGAAGGTGACATAGCTGGCAGGGGCAACACTAGCAGACTCCATTTCATATGTGATGTCGCGGAGCCAGTCATCAGCATCAAGGGGTTGAGTTGAGCTGCGGTAGATAGTTGGGTTGAGGCGCATGAAGTCCTGCAGAGTTACTGGGGTTGGCTGTTGATTCATGTTCGGACGAGGAAACTGAGCCATCATTCCTTCCATGAACTGGCGATTCAACTCAAACTGTTGCATCATTCCAGCAAAGAATTCAGGCGGTGGTGGATCATTGGCACCACGGCCACGACCAGCGGGTCTAACCATCCTGCTAACATGTAACAGGGGGTAGTTCAGCATTGAGCATTTGCAAAGACAAGGATCATTCATGATGATACATGCATAAGGAAAGATGTGCGATGGATTCCACTTCGTAGTCAACACGACAGGTGTGTGTACTATTCAAGAGGCTATTCTAAGGAATAACTATGGCTTTATCCAACTTCAGGGTGAATGTGGTCACGGCATCCTAATGTTGGTAAATTCGTTTAACCCGAGTAGAAGAGAGTTCAGAGTCCCAGAGTATAGACGAGGAGTAAAAGATGCTAATACCACCCAATGGCAACGTGGGACCGTAAGCCACACAGCCAATGTTAGTAAAAGTTTTTCGGTGACTAGACTCAACTTCGCCAAGGAGTTGGAAAGGGGCTACTTACAGCAATGACTCGATACCAACTTGTGATGCCCCGTTTCAATCATACACTAATCATACACGCAAACGCAATACGATCAAGATCGAGGACTCACGGAAGATATCACAACACAACTCTAAAAATAAAATAAGTCATACAAGCATCATAATACAAGCCAGAGGGCCTCGAGGGCTCGAATACAAGTGCTCGATCATAGACGAAGTCAGCCGGAAGCACAATATCTGAGTACAGACATAAGTAAACAAGTTTGCCTTAAGAAGGCTAGCACAACTGGGATACAGATCGAAAGAGGCGCAGGCCTCCTGCCTGGGATCCTCCTAACTACTCCTGGTCGTCGTCAGCGGGCTGCACATAGTAGTAGGCACCTCCGGTGTAGTAGTCGTCATCGACGGTGGCGTCTGGCTCCTGGGCTCCATCGTCTGGTCGCAGCAATCGAGTAGAGGTAGGGGGAAAAGGGGGAACAAGGCAACCGTGAGTACTCATCCAAAGTACTCGCAAGCAAGGAGCTACACTACATATGCAACATTATCAAAGGAAAGGCTGTATATGTGGGATGGGCTGCAGAATGCCGAAGAGAAGGGGGAAAACCTAGCCTATCAAAGACTAGCTTCTTCTCAACCCACCATCTTGGCAACAGCAACAGGAGGGAGTAGAGTAGCATAAAGTAAAGTAGTAGTAGTATTATCAACCTCGGCCGGAGATCCTTTCTCGACTCCCTGCGAGAAAGCAATCCTAGAGCCATACTATCCAGTTATCATCACAATCCATTTCTCATCACCATCCAATTCTCATCACAAGTATCCAGTTTTAGTTGTATCGATCGGGATACAACTCCAAGTGTCCGCTATCAGAGGACAGGCTATCGATAGATGTTTTCTTCCCTGCAGGGTGCACCAACTTACCCACCACGCCGCTTAACTCCGCCGGACACACTTTCCAGTGGTCATGCCCGGCCTCGCCAAACAATACGCCGCAACCCGACCTAGGCTTAATAGAGAGGCTAGCACGCCGGACTAAACCTATGCCCTCAGGGTCACGGGCCATCTCCCCGAACTCTCAAGACGTTGCTTAACGCGGCCGGTGAGTAGTCCTAGCTACCTTCCTAAAAAGGCAGGAGCTTACCGGTCCAACCCGCCAAGGCCGCCCCGGCCGACGTCTATTAAGCTTCGGCTGATGCATACGACGCAGAACGCCCATACTATGCCCACGTGACGGTTAGTGCTATCAGGGCAGAGGCCCCTCGGATCAAATATCCAAATCGTAGTGGATTAGGAATGCGCGGTAACAAGCAGAGGCTCACGAAAGATGTGACCCCGTTGCCCCGTCTCGAGGACTTGCGGCAAGGGCTAGGAATGCCCGGCCACGCCTCGTAATTATCTCGCGGGCACCCTCCAGGTCAACCCGTCTCCACATCACTCGCAATTAAGCTCGCACAGGTACCCCTCAGGGTCGACCCGTCTTTAGTAACATGGCTCAGTGTAAATTCATAGTAATCATAGTAACTGTGTGTCTAAACATCAAGGGGAAAACCCGAGGAATCGCCCCCGGTGAATTCCACTTGATGTAATCATCAAGGTGAACGTAGGAGGATTCACCCTCGAGGTCCACACTTGAGGGGTTGCACGACAGAGTCGTATCAGAAGTGGTTAAAGAGGAAATCACCCTCGATGACCACGACCGAATAACTACACTACAGGGTTAACATCAGAAGTGCTGATGAGGTCTCACCCTTGGTACTCGATAGTAACCCAGTAGTGTCGAGCAACTAAGGGGAAGTGATGTGCGGTGTCGGGGCCTGGTCTTCGATCCCGTTGATCGAGTCTTCTGATTATCCAACGAGGCAGTCGGGACAAAGTGGGGGTCACTGATGGATCTCTAACCAACCTATACTAAGCAGTTTAGGATAAGCAGGTAAGGTACAACAACAGGTTACAAAAGCAGGCTATGCATCAGAATAGGTGCAAACAATAACAGTAGCAAAATCTAATGCAAGCATGAGAGAATGGAATGGGCGATATCGGGATGATCAAAGGGGGGTCTTGCCTAGTTGCTCTGGCAAGGAGGGGTCGTTGTCGACGACGTAGTCGATCACCGGGGCATCAGCGGCCTCGGGGTCTACCGGAGAGAAGAGGGGGAAGAAACAGTAAATACATAGCAAACAGAGGTAACACTAAGCATGACATGACGATACGTAGCGCTAAGCGTGCTCTAACGCGGTACTACATGTTGCAGACGAAGGGGGGTAACATCCGAGGGTGAATTCTCGACGTTAGGTGGATTGCGGCAAGGAAAAGAGGGGAAATTTCCATGTTCAGCATGCTAGGGGCATGTGACAGATGAACGGACCACGTATTCGGATTTGTTGGATTTTTCTGAGCAACTTTCATATAGAAAACATTTTCATCTGAGCTACGGTTTAATTTCTATGAATTTTTAAAGTTTAAACAATATTCTGGAATTATTTAAGAAATAACAGAAAAGGAATATGACGTCATCATGGCGTCATTGTTGCATCAGCGGTCAACAGACTAGTTGACTAGTCAACAGGGCCCACGGGGGACCCACTGGCAGTGACTGGGCGATGCCCAGTCAGCCGTTGACTTGGTCAACAAGGCCAGCCGGGCCACTAGGGCCACGGGCGTTGACTGGCGAGGTGGACCCGGACGTCCACGTCGGCGCCGGTGTTGGGGAGCTCCGGTGAGCGTTCCCGCGGCGGAGGGGCGCTGGACCTCGCCGGAATCGAGCTAGTGGGCACCATTTGACGCGCGGGAGGCGCCGTTCGGACGCGGTGATCGAACCACGTCGAGTGGCGGCAGCGGCAGTAGCTGGGGAGGCCGGAAAGGGCGCCGGCAACGAGTTGCAGCAGCGGCGGCTTTCGGGCAACAGCGAAATCGACGCTAGAGAGGGCGGTAGCACGAACTAGAGGGCGCTACGGGTCCCTACGACGTCGAGGAGCATGGCCGAGAACTCGGTCGAGCTCACCGTCCGATCAAACGACGGTGATTTAACGGCGCGGGCGACGGTCCGCCATGAAGAAGAATGACAATTGCGGCGCGGGAGAGAGGAGAAAGAGAGGGGTTTGGTGCGGCAACTTACGATGCGGCTCACGGTGGCCCTTGGATGCTTAGGAGCGCAGCGGGTCGACGGAGTCGGCGACGGACGGAGTGGAGGAGCTCCGGCGATCCACGGTGGTCGCCGGCTCGATCCGGGCGATGAAGTGGCCTCCGGCTCGGACGCGAGGCCGGTGAAGAGGGAGAAGACGTCGACGGTGCTGGTGGACAGGTCAGGAGGACGAGACGGCTCCGGTGGCCGCGGTGACGACGGAGGATGGCCGCGGGCGTGCTCGGGTCAGAGAGAGGGGTGTGAGCGAGCGAGGAAGGGAGAAGGGGGAAATGGCGAGGCGTCCAGGGGGAGTGGATGTGGCGGTAGGTGAGGGGGAGGGCTCGGCGCCGCCTTATCCTCTCCGCTGGCACTCAGAGCGGGCGTGGGCCGGGCGAGGTGGTTCAAGGGGACGTGCGTGCACTGGCCGCCGCATGGGGGGGGAGACGACAGGGGGGAGTGGGCCGGCCTAGCATGGGCCAGTTGGCTCGGGTGGGCCGAAGCCCACTGGGAGGCCAGGGGCTCTAGCCCCTTCCCCTTTTTTTTGCTTTCCCTTTTTCTTTTTTCCAGCAGCTTTTGCCTTTTCTTTTTAGCCAATAAAGATTTGGCAAAATCATGCCACTGGCCAAAACAATTTCAAAGAATTAAAGTGCACTGCCACAAAAAGGTGGGGAGGCTTTTGGAATAGTTGCCAAATTTTATAAATTAAAAAGGGCATTTAATTTATTGCTTAGGTCACTGTTTTAAGTAGCTTAGGCCACTTAAACCTTTTGCAAAAATGTTGGTTCACCACCAATATTAGTTGTGGAATATTCGGCACATGATGAACAATTTTTGTTCATGTCTGAGCATTTTGAATTTCACTCATAACTTTAAATTGAATTCCACTGGAATTTAAAAGAGAAATGAGACAATGATGATCGAACACTTGTTTAGCAAAATGATTAGCTTAACCCCAAGGGTTACTGTAGCATCATTACACCGGGGTGTTACAGTAGCTGCAGTGGTTCAGAGTATCAGCCTTGTAATTGAGTGTAGACCTTGTCCTGATGAATCTCATTATCCAAGGCGCATAAGGCTTCAGCTCAAATGGTGACATAGCAATGTTTGCCAGAGTCCTCATGAAGAAATCATGGAAGTTGACGGGAACGCCATGAATGATATTGAAAAGCATATTCTTCATGATGCCAACGACTTCTTCATCATTTGAGTCGTGGCCTTTGATAGGACTCATTGTCTTCGTCAGAATTCGATAGACAGTCCGAGGCACATACAATAATTCCTTGACGAGGAATTTGGTTCTTGGGGCCTGCCTCGGCTTCAAAGGCTTCATCAGCACTTGCATATAGTGATTTGAAAGTTCTGGTTCGTTGTAGATACAACGAGCACCATCAAGTGGAGGACTGAGTGGTAGAGCACGCAACAATTCAGTTGCTGGTGCCTTGTAGTGAGTATTTTCAGACATCCAGTCCAACACCCATGAGTTCACCTCTTCAGCGTCTCCGGTGATGTGCAGCGTTGCATAGAATTGAAGAATGAGTTCTTCATTCCAATCACGTATGTCGGTGCAGAAATTCAGAAGTCCCGGTCGTGAAGAACACCGAGGACCGGCTTAAAGCTCGGCAGAGACTCCATGTCCACATGAGGAATATGTGCATGATCGAAGACTTTGTCTTTGTTGAAGAGCACCGAGGAATAGAAATTGGCTTGATCGGCAGTCCGTAAAACGCCTCTTCCTTATGCGAGCAGAATCATATGGATTGTAATCGATGAAGAATACATGCTCGTGAAGAAGTCTTCACCTTGAACTTTTGCTTTGTTGAGAAGGGATTCTTTGGCTTTGGCAGTGGAGTGTCAGTGAGATTCACCACGACCTCAGGAATCGCAAACTCACGTTCTTCAGCCTGAGCAATTACTTGTTCCTCTACAGGTGCATCCCGAGGATCAAGAAGAAGAGTTCATCGGCGCTAGTGGCTGGAATGGGATCATCAGCCCCGAACTAGCATTTTCTTCAAAGAGCTGAACTTCATCACCGGTGTCGGCATGTTCTTCATCATTGAAATGAGGCTCCACTGAGGAATTTCTTGTTGCGTTGGGGCAGCAACATTGGTGAATTTCTTCGTCGAGTTGATTTAACCCGACTTTGGCTCCTTGCCAATCAGCATAATAAGCATCAAAGTTTTTGCTGAGGGCTTGGATTTCATTCTGGACCTTGAGAAGTTCCTCAGGTGTCATTCTGACAAGGTTTTTCTTCAGGAACTTCTCCTTTCTGTATTGAGCTTTCTTGATCTCTCTTGCCTTTTCAAACTTCCATTTTTCTTCAGTGATGAAATGGGTCAGCATGTGACTTTGTCCAGGGGTCAGATGAAAATCAGGCATAGGGGTGTTTGGATCCTTGTGCCAGAGATCAATGTAATCGAGGATTTTCCTCGGATCCAACAGCAGTGGCACAGATGTGCCTTTGGCTCTAGCGGCCCTTTCTTGGCGATCTCTGATGATTTCCGCAAGTTCATCATCATCAGCCTTATCATCTTTAGGTGGCACTTGGAAGGCGACCTGTTTCTTCTTGGGCTTGGCCGAGGACCTCGTCCAGTTGTGGCCTTAGTCTTCAGCAGAGTCGGGCCAGATGAAGACTTTGGTGCAGCTGAGGAACTTGCTGAAACACCAGAGGCAATGGAGAAGCCTGCAGTCCTTTGGCACGTGGCCAGATGCACAGGTGCTGAGGACTATTGTCGGAACTGCTGAGGACTTGGGAGGAGCTGCTGAGGACTTGGGAGGAGCTGCTGAGGACTTTGAAGGAGCTGAGGATTTTGGAGGAGCAGGAGGAGCATGAGGAATTTGCCGTGAGGGCACAGCTGAGGAACTTGGCTGTGAGGGCACTGTTGGTGAAGCACTTGGCTTGTGTGCGGGCTTCTTTGCCATAGATTTTCTTGGCTTGACAGAGGCCTCAGTGGCAGCAGCGATGTGAGTCCTCATTGAATTTCCTCACCGCCTCGCTGGCTTGTCTTGCCAATTTGGCTTGGCGCTTGGCCCATTCTTCAGGAAAGTCCTCACCACGCTTGATGTTGGTGGGGTCGACCTTGACTGTGTGCCAATGGAGCTCTTGGGCATGGAGGATTGAGTGCGAATTTCTTCATGTACTTTGGAGTTACATATCTGTACTCCCTCCATTCCCTTGCCCATCTCCGTTCAATCCTTTGAATGCGCACCTTGCGCTGATTTTTGTCTTCTTTGCCGAACTCGGCTTCATCTGGTGTGCAATAATCAGCATATATTTCCTCTGGGATTTCAAAGGCATTCATGACCTCAGGCCTCTTTCCTCCTATCTGTGGCTTCTTTCCTTCTGCCATATTCTTCAGGTGAGGAATTTGAACAAATGAATTCTCTGAAGAAGTATGCAACTTTTCTTCGAGGAACGCTGCAAATGAGTTAAGTTGATGAGAAGCTAGTGATTCAGCAGTGGACATGAGTACCTGTGAACAGAGTATAGTTGCGAGGAATTTGGAGAGGTCATATGCGTTCTCAGAAGGTTTGTCAAAAAGAACTAGTTTGAGGAATTTGACCAGATGAGCCTTGAAGAATTTCACTAAGCGATCTTTGTCTTAGGTTCCAGAGTTGTATAGATCGAGGATCCACACAATTTAGGAATCTTGAAGAAAATCATTGCTTAGAGAAACGAATCAAGAGCATATTTTGTTTGAGGTGTTCATATGTGTGAAGATTTGAAGAATAAACACCTTTGAAGATTTTCAGAAGGTTTGAGAATCAAAGCGAGTAATAAAAGTAACTTTTAATTACTCCGAAGTGAAGAACACGACGAACTAAGAAGAACAGAGGGAAGTTCGATACCAGGTCTTCCACGCCTCTAACTTGGCGGAGGAAGACAGCTACGGCAAGGCGGAGTGAAGATTTCCGGTCGGGCGCTGAAAGTATCGCCAAATGACGAGGTCGAGGCAGTGAAGCTCGTCCTCACCGGCGACGATGGAGTAGCGGCGGCGCTAGGGTTTGAGAAGCTCGAGCGGGAGAGAGAGATCGAGCGAGAGTAAAAGAAGTGAGGATGGAGAGAGGGGTATTTATGGAGGCAGTGAAAAACTGTTCGCCCAAAGATTTGGGACGAACGTGCCCCTGACCATTCTCCTTTGCTTGACATGTGCCACCCACGTACTGAAAAGTGGAGATCGTGTTAGATCGCGGGTGAATAGATAAATCCATCGTGGGATGCGGAACGGTTTGAGCGGCAAAACCGAAAGTTTGGATAAGATCAGTTTCAAAGTTCCGTTCGCAATTTCTTCAGCTGACAAGGACACAGTGAAGATTTTAAACGAGTTTCAAATAGAACGCACATGAAGAATTTGTGCATAGATTGGGTTGAGTATATCATAGAGGGGGAAGGGTCCGATCACATTCACTTAGCAAAAAACGACTTGAAGAAATAGCCATAAGTGAATGTCAGAGGACATAAACCCATATATATATATATATATATATATATATATATATATATATATATATATATATATATATATAGCTAATGAAGAAAACGACGGAAACAATGAAGATTTTGAAAAGTTGAAGAACTTGAAAACTGAAGAATTTCAAAAGCGAGGAAAAACTCAAATTGAAGATTTTCAACTTTGGTGGTGGCATGACCCACCGTATAAGAATGATGATTTCAGACACCGCATACAATTGTCGTAGGGTTACGAGAATCAAATTCTTCATTAATTTCTTCACACTTAGAGTGTTATTCTTCATGGATTGAAGAAAAACGCGTTTCTTCATGTGTTGCACATCTAAGTCATCAATTTTGCATAAGTGTCAGGATGTGTGTCCTTTTCAATGAACATTCGAAGATTCTAAGATATTTAGCTCACACCGCAACTTGCTAAATCTCTTCTCATCCAAGGGCTTAGTGAAGATATCGGCTAGCTGTTCTTCAGTCTTCACATGCTCGATGGAGATGTCGCCCTTCAACACATGATCACGAAGAAAATGATGACGAATTTGAATGTGCTTTGTCTTCGAGTGCTGAACTGGGTTGTGAGCAATCTTGATGGCACTCTCATTGTCACAGTAGAGAGGCACATTCTTCACGTTGATGCCGTAGTCCTTGAGAGTTTGCTTCATCCACGGCAATTGAGCACAACAAGAGCCAGCGGCAATGTATTCAGCTTCCGCAGAGACGGTGATACGCAATTGCTTTCTTCGAGGACCAATGGACCAAAGATCGTCCGAGGAAATGACAAGTACCAGATGTTGACTTGCGGTCCACACGATCACCAGCATAGTCAGAGTCGTAATATCCAATAAGATCAAAAGTAGAGCCCTTGGGGTACCATAATCCTAGTGTTGGTGTGTGAGCTAGATATCGAAGAATATGCTTCATGACCTTTATGGTGTGATTCCTTCGTGTAGCTTGAAATCGGGCACACATGCAAACACTAAGCATTATATATGGCCTAGATGCACATAAGTACAATAGAGAACCAATCATGGAGCGGTATACCTTGTGATTAAGTCAATACCATTTTCATCAGTGCATAGATGGCCATTTGTGGGCATAGGAATTTTGACGCCTTTGCAATCTTGCATGCCGAATTTCTTCAGGACATCTTTGAGGTATTTCTCCTGAGATATGAATATGCCATTGTGTTGTTGATGAATTTGAAGACCTAAGAAGAATTTCAACTCTCCCATCATAGACATTTGATATTCTTCACTCATCATATAGGCAAATTCATCACTATAACGTTGGTCAAGATGTACCAAAGATAATATCATCAACATATATTTGGCACACAAACAGTTCACCATCATATGATTTAGTAAAGAGAGTAGGGTCGAGTGAACCGGGTGTGAAGCCATTCTTCACGAACAATTCCTTCAATGTATCATACCACGCCCGTGGGGCTTGTTTGAGACCATAGAGAGCCTTGTTGAGTCTGAAGACTTTGTCGATTCTTTGGATCTTCAAAACACGGGGTTGAGCAACATATACTTCTTCCTCAAGCTTACCATTGAGGAATGCACTTTTCACATCCATTTGATATAAAGTGATATTGTGATGGTTAGCATCGGCGAGTAATATGCGAATAGACTCAAGTCTAGCAACAGGTGCAAAAGTTTCATCGAAATCAATTCCTTCAACCTGTGTGTAGCCTTGAGCTACAAGTCGTGCCTTATTCCTTACCACTAGGCCATTTTCATCTTGCTTGTTGCGGTAGATCCACTTTGTGCCAATGATATTATGCTTGCGAGGATCTGGACGTTTGACCAGTTCAGGACATTGTTGAGCTCGAATCGATGTAATTCTTCTTGCATGGCCTGAATCCACTCGGGGCTCCGTAAATGCTTCATCTACCTTAGTGGGCTCTGTGATAGAGGCAAAAGCATAGTGCCCACAAAAGTTAGATAAATGTGAAGCTTTTGAGCGTGTGAGAGGACACAGGCGCTTCAATGTCATCGATGATCTTGTCAACTTGCACTTCTTTTGCAACGCGAGGATGAGCTGGTTGTCGTCGAGGAATTTGATCATTTTCCTCGGCACCATTGTCTTGACATTATCTTCAGTGCATCACTCGACGTTCTTCACAGACAGAGGAATGAATTCTTCAAAGATATTCTTCGGTAGGAATGACATCCTCGATTGCCTTGAACTTGATAGATTCCTCGGTGCTGGTTCATCTAACACGTAAGGTAGGTGCTCTCTTTGTGAGCCATTAGTTTCATCGAACCGCACAGCTACTGAGATCAACAATCTTGTGAAGAGCGATGTTGAAGACTCGTAGGTGTGCGAGTCCTTTCCGTAACCAAGCATAAAACCTTCATGTGCTTTCGGTGCAATTTTAGAATTGTGATGAGGATCTCTAATCCAGCATTTAGCAATCAAGACTTTGAAATAACTCACATTGGGTTTCTTGTTAGTGAGGAGTTCATAGGCAGTCTTCTTGAAGAATTTGTGAAGATATACTGCTTGATGATGTGGCACGAGGTATCAATTGCATCAATCCAAAACGACTAGGCGTTTGTATTCATCAAGCATAGTGCGAGCCATCTCAACAAGAGTTCTCTTCTTGCGCTCCACAATGCCATTTCTTTGAGGAGTATAGGGAGCAGATAACTCATGAGTAATACCAAGTTCATCAAGATAGGCATCAAGACCAGAATTTTTGAACTCAGTTCCATTGTCACTCTGATGTGTCCGATCTTCACACCAAAGTTAGTTGAAGCCCTCGAGGAAAATCGTTTGAAGACTTCCTGCACTTCATTTTTGTAAGTACCAATGTGTACCCATGTGTAACGAGAGTAATCATCAACAATAACAAATCCATATAGAGATGCGTCATTAGTGATAGCTGAGTAATGATTAGGACCAAAGAGGTCCATGTGAAGCAATTCGAAGGGACGAGTAGTGGTCATGATAGTCTTCGCTGGATGCTTGGCCTTGGTCATTTTCCCAGCTTCACAGGCTCCACACAAGTGATCCTTGAGGAATTTGACATTCTCAATGCCAGTGGCATGCTTCTTCTTTGCAAGCGTATGCAAATTCCTCATGCTCAAGCGTGACCAAGTCACCGATGCCATAGCCAGCCTATACGAAGCTTTTGCAAGTAGACACACGATTGGTTGTGGTCATGTAGAGAAATCAACAATATACAAGTCTCCTCTCCTAAAGCCTTCAAGACTTTGGAATTGTCGCCTTCCATAATCACAACACAACGATACTTGCCAAAGATAACAACCATATCAAGATCACAAAGCATTGAGATCGACATGAGGTTGTATCCTAAGGACTCAACAAGCATGACTTTGTCCATGTGTATGTCCTTAGAGATCGCAACCTTACCAAGACCCAATACCTGACTTTTGCCTTTGTCAGCAAAGATGATATGCTTCAGATGTGACGGTGATAAGGGAGCATCCATCAATAGATTCTAGTCACCAGTCATGTGATTTGTACATCCACTATCAAGAACCCACTCAGTGGCTTTGGGTTGATCATCCTGCAGATGAATTAGTGCAACTTACGATCTCATATACTTCATCAGTGAAGAATATGATATCAAGTTCATCGAGATGAATTTCATCAGCAAAGATAATGAGATAAGCAAGATATGAGGACGTGTGAAATGAAAGTTCATTTCATCATGATTAGCCTACGTCCTTTCAGGCATTTTGTCAGGCCCCCAGCAAATTCTTCAGACGTTTAAAGCACGTCTGGAGACCTGACCCTGCAGAAGAGGTTAGTTCTTTTTCTTCACCACCCACATCTGAAGGGGTGGCAAAGAGTTCATCATTCTGCGAGCACCATATGAGAATGGTGGCATAGAGGCCAATCCATTATGTTTCACATAAAAGGGGTTAGGGTAAGCATATGAATAAGCAGAGAAATTCTTCGAGGACTTATGAACATATTGGTTTGAAGAATAATGCACATATTCATAGCCCTTAGCTCTACCCTGCGAGACAGAGTTGTTAGCACGATGATAATCATATGAGGACTTTGATCCATTTGAGGAATTTGGTCCGTATGAGGACTTGGATCCATATGAAGAATTTGGTCCATATGAAGAGTTTGATCTGGGGTTCCTATTCTTCACAGGTGGCGTCATGAGGACATTCACCTGAAGACTTTCAAGGCACTTCTTGGGAACCCAGATTTTCTTCATAGGGGAATCGTTCCTGCAGTTAGTGCCAACATATCTAGCAAATACTTCACCATTCTGATTTTTGAACAGTTTATAGTTGGAGTCAAATGAGTCATCAGAAGAATGAGGAGATTTGCATGTAAAGCCAGATAAGTTAGATGGATCAATTGGAGGTCCCGTTGCAGCAACCCATGAGGTTTTGGGATACTGCTCAGGCTTCCAATATGTTCCATCAGCATTGAGTTTCCTCTCAAAGGCAATACCCCCTTTCCTAGGGTTCCTGTTGAGGATCTGCTTTTTAAGCACATCACAAAGAGTCTGATGCCCTTTGAGGCTTTTGTACATACCTGTCATGTACAATTCCTTCAGCCCTGCATCGTCAAGTGATACTAGCAATGTCCTCGATGAGGAATTAGTGATAGCAGAGGTGTGAAGAATTTGTAACGATTGAAGCATTTGAACATTCAGGTGAAGAATTAGCGATTCACGCTCAATGCACTTTAAGCATGGAGGAACAAATTCTTCTCGAGACGGCTGATTTGTTGAGCAAGTAATGAATCGCGCTTACGAAGATCTTCATAACTCACTCTTAGCTTCTCAAGATCTTGCTTTCTTTGAAGAAATTCATAAGAAAGTTTCTCATGATCGACATAAGAGAGTGTTATGATGACCTTGAAGGCTGTCAAACCTAGATGAAATCTCTCAAGATTTTCAATGTGGCTTTAGTGCGATCCATTTCTTCACCTAACATATCATCACCCTTATCTAGCATGTTTTGAACCTTTTCCAAGGCATGTTGTTGTTTGGTGGCAATGCAAACAAGTTTGGTATAGCTAGGCTCAATATCATCATCAGATCCATCATCATCAGATTCACAGTCACTAAATTCAGATGAGGAACATTTGGTTACCTCGACACCCTTTGCCATGAGACATGATGCAGAAGATGATGATTCTGGTTCGAAAGTCATCGTTTTGAGAGATTCCTTGAAGTCCTCAAACCAAGGATCATGACGGGTTCGATGACCTTCATAGACGCCGGAGATTCGGTCCCAGATAAGCTTCGCATTGCAAAGATGCATAATGCGCTTGAATTCCTTTCTAGATAGGCAGGAACAGATGATGTCCTTCGCCATGATATCAAGACGAGTGTACTTGCGAATATCATCTGCGTTAAGCCGTCTTACACACATCAAGAAGACCAATTTCAAAGGATGATCCACAACTTGCTGTCCATTGCCATGAGGTGCTTCCTCATCATGGCCCTCCACTTGGGATAATCGTGACCGGCCAAAGATAGGGCATGTCACTTTCTTCATACCTGCGGTCGACATAACTAAAACTCGGTGGTTAAACCAAAATCACACGTAACAAGGGAGTACCTCATACCGATACCAATTGAAAGTGCGTTATATCGACTAGAGGGGGTGAATAGGCGATTTTTATGAATTATTCATCGAGGAATTTGCGGTGAGGAAATTCCTTTGCGAAGAACTACTTGCAAATGAATAAGTACCGAGAAGTAAGCATAACAGAATGCGGGCATGGTCATCATGATGAAATAAAGACAAACAAAGAGTACAGAAGCGTAAACACATGATAACACAAGATGAAGACAAACAGATCAAGAAATTGAACTGAGGAAATTGAGAAAGTCTTCAACAAAGTCTTCAAGCACAGATATGAACAAACACTCAACACAAAGAATGAGGAAATGAAAGGGTTGAGGAAATAGAACCGATAAGTTTGGTGAAGACAATGATTTGATAAACCAGTTCCAACCGCTGTCCTGGGTTGTACGTCTGGGTTGGAGCGGCCGAGTATTTAAACTCGAGGACACACAGCCCGGACACCCGCCGGCCGAAAGCACGCAGCTCAGGACACCAAGTCCTCACCGTATTCTCCTTGAACTAAGGTCACATGTAACTCGGCCCAATCACTCGTGGTAAGTCTTCAGGTGACTTCCAAACCTTCACAGACTTGGTCACTCGGCGATCCACAATTCCTCTTGGATGCTCTAGACCATGACGCCTAACCGTCTGGAAGAAGCACAATCTTCAATGGCAACAAGCGTCGGATCCACGCAGGATCAATCTCTTCAGTGATGCTCAATCACTTTGGGTTTGTAGGGGTTTGGTTTTGGGTTTTTCCTCACTCGATGATTTTCGCTCAAAGTCCTCAGAGGATGGGTTGCTCTCAAATGACAAGTGTCAAGTTTCTCTCGGAGCAGCCAACCAGCTAGTGGTTGTAGGGGCGGCTATTTATAGCCTAGGGAGCAGCCCGACATGATAAGACATAAATGCCCTTCAATGATATGACCGTTAGGTGGATAAGATATTTTGGGACAGCTGGCGCGCAGCACAGCAACGGTCGGAAATTTGAATCTCAAATTCCTCAGGGCTATCATGTTCCTCATCGTAGGCAATCCAAGACCGGCGAATTCCTAACTCCTCAGTAGAACAAATTCTCAATGACCGGAAGAACTTCGTCTCATCCTTTGAAGAAAGTGACTGAGCTGTATGAGATTTCCAAAAGGCTTCACTCAAGGGTTTGGTAGGTGTAGGATTTTGAGTTGAGCATCACATGGAAAATTTTCCTTAGTATTTCCTCTAATTCGCTTTTAATAAAGATGGTGTTTCCTATGACTCAAGAAAGAGAAAAATGAAACTACAAAAACAAAAGTCTTCACGCTTCATGTTCCTCAAATGAATACCAAGTCTTCAAGGTCACACCAATTTCTTCACTTTCAAAGTCTTCAGAAAGTCTTCAGAATATCAAAGTCTTCAGTCGAAGAACTTCATTTTTAGGGGTCGACTTTCACTCTAAATATCAAACTCCTCACAGACTTATAGACCTGTGTACACTCATAAACACATTAGTTTCTTAACCTATAAGTCTTCAATACACCAAAATCACTAAGGGGCACTAGATGCACTTACACTTCCTTCTGAGGAATGATATGCAAATCACTCGCCTGGCCATGAGCTTGGTGGCCTCCGGTGAAGGCACTAACGAACTCATGACACAGATCCGACCAAGAAGAAATGGAATCCGCTGGCAAGTGCATCAACCAAGATATGACATTGGGTTTCAGGGCCAACGGGAAGTAATTGGCAAGCACCTTGTCATCGCGAGCCCCAACGGCTTGCATCGCGATGGTGTAGATGCTGAGGAACTCCGACGGGTGGGTCTTGACATTGTACTTCTCACCGACGTCGGGCTTGAACGTATGGTGGGACAACCACTGGAACTGCCGCAGCTCACGGGTAAAGGCTAGGCAACCCACCTCGTAAGGTAGGCCGCCGGAGCCTCCCGGTGCTGGGTGGTCCATAGCGGGCCCCGCCCGCCTATCTGACTGGTGGCGTGTATCGCGCCGGCGCTCGATGGTGGTTCGAGCGTCTTCATGGATTCGCTCCCGGAGAACTTGGCGCTGGTTGCGGTGGGTCCGTGGGTTGGACGACGCTATGGAAATGTTATCACAAGTGTCATCATGACGGATGGACACCCGCGGTGGCTGGCGTGGAGGAGGAGAGTGCACCGTGGCCGCAGCACCTCCGGCTGCCAGCGGTGGTTCGACGGAGCGCCGGCCTGAGGGCCCCGCTGGCCGTGGCTCGTCTTGGTTGGCGATGCCGACAAGGCTACGGATGGTGGCCCTCCACTCATCGAGCTTTTCCGCAGCAGGAGGGAAGTCGAGGAGTAGCTGCGCGCGCGCCAAAGCTTCTGCTGGCGTGGGTGGCGGCGAGAGCTGCGTGGAACATGGCGCGCTTTGACTTCTAACCACGTTAGAAGGAGCTCTATCACGGCCCAGCGGCTGCGTGCCATTTTTGCCAGCACTTCGGCAGGCATGCTGGCCTCCTTCGTTCCGTAGATGATGCACAGGACTCTTCCCACGGCGGTGTCCGGGGTCTCCAGCGTGGTGGCGCTGCTCGTTGCGCGCACCTTGGGAAGAGCGCGCTTTGGGCGCCGGCGTAGGCGTCTTGAAGGTTGCTGCGCCGCCCATAGGGGGCACAGCGACACCCCTGGAGGGCCCCATGCTGCCTGCGGGGGCCCAACCCCGTCTTTGGATTTGGCGGTGTGCAGCTCGTCGTCTGGCGCACGAACGACTCCGCTCGCCAGGCTCTGACTGCCAGAGCGATGCGGGTGCTCGCGGGCCGCGGCTCAGGTTCTGTCCGCGACCGGCCCGCTACTCGCCCGCACTGGCACGGGCCGTTCGGCTCCCGACGAGCCGATCGCCGTGATCGTCTTCTTCTTGGGAGCCATGGCGATGAAGAACTACTAGGCTAACTGCTAGACCGGATTCTCACAACTGCATCCCCTACCTGGCGCGCCAAAGATGTCGGGGAAACGACACCTATGGGATCACTGGAATCCCTTCTACGGTTGGCGGGCGCGAGGTTGTGAGAAGAGAGGGTTTAGGAGCTAGCACAAAGATCGTTTACCCAGGTTCGGGCCGCGAGGATGCGTAATACCCTAGTCCTGCTTTGGTGTGTATTTCAGAGTGTTCTTGAGCTCTCGAACTAGCTACGGTGGCTGCGTAGTTCCAAAGAGCCGAATCCTTCTCCAGTATGCCTCGGGCCTCCTTTTATAGTCGAAAAGGGGTTGCCACAGTGGAACACAGGAGGTAGAAAGGTGTACAGTGCGCGAGCTTATCGCTCGACATTACGGAACAAAGTGCATTAAATGCGCTACTTAGGTGTCCATTAGCTTTATCAGGGACGGGAACAAGGCCCGTCCCGTCTGTCGCCACTCTGCATCGCTTTGACACGCGCCCAGGCCAGCGATGTGTGCAGCGCTATGTAGGCAGGCAGGCTGGTGAGGTGGTGCGGTGGCAGGGCCTTCACAAAGATCCACATGCCACCACGCAGGTGCTTGCTGGGTCGGTGTAGAGGCTGCTCGTCGCCACGCAGGTGACTGCCCAGCTGGTTGAGCTGGCAGCTTCATGGGGATGGAGGTGGTGTCTTGGCAGGCGCGGGCCTGGCTGTGGCCCCGCTGATGCCCTCGGCAAGGGTCTTGCCGGGGCCCCGGCAAGGGTCTTTCCATGGCGTCATGGTCGTCCCCGTCAAGGATCTTGCCAGGGTCTTATGGATTTCCTCGGTTAGGATCCCGCCGAGGGTCGTCGTCTTCTGGTCCTCATCTGATCTCTTGTGTTTATGATCTTGACAAAGATCTGCATGCCACCACAGAGGTGCCTCCCGAGCCTTGGTTCCAACATAGTCTTTGGCGGCATTTGGAACCCTTGGGCTCAAGGTGGCTCGCTCTTCTTGCGTTGGGCAAGTTGCCCCGGCAAATCTCTTGCCGGGGCCGTGGAGGTCGTCCCGGCAAGGGTCTTGCCGGGGGGTCCACCTCGCCCCTTTGCTCTTTGTGTTTCTGATCTTGGCGTTGCCTTGTTCGTCCTGTGCTTCGATTTTCCTCCGGCCTCCCTCCTCTGCCCTGCTAAGTGTGGCTGTGGCACGTGTCTCTGACTGCCCGTGCACAAGTAAAGGGGTCAAAATGAGAGCCCCTACTTTTGTACACCGACAGTGTGTTTCATGAATGGATCAATGATTGAGCATGATGGGCTAGGGATAGCTTTCTTTAGTGCTGATATTTTGAAAGACATGGTTGCTTGTTGATATGCTTGAGTATTGATGTCCATGTCAAATCATAGACTATTGCTTTCAATCATTCATGTCCAAATGTCTATGCTACAAAAGAAAAGAGTATATCACTACTAGGGAAAACTTTATACACATAATCTTAACAGCAGCATGGTTTAAAAACAAACGCTACTACTAATTAGCAGTAGCGAGCTCCAGGAAGCCGCGCTACTAATAGCCCAATAGCAGTAGTGCTCTAGGTGAAACAAGCGCTACTACTATAATTGCCACGACGTTGCCTCCAGGCTAGATATAGTAGTAGCACCCTTCTCCTGGACGCGCTACTGCTAAAGTACTTAGTAGTATCATTTTTCTTCAAAACTCGTTGCTGCTAAGTATCACCCCCCTTGCAACTAATTAAGTTTAGTCCCATACTGCTAAGCAAACAAGGTGTTTAATACCTTAAATATGTTACTTCTCAAACTATCTAGAGCACTTGGCCTTCATTGAACTATATGTGTAGGATTTGTGGCTACATTATGAATCCTCGCCTGTGCCTATACAGGTATGGTGAGGATTCATGTTGACTATTTAGATTCTACACAAAAAGATCAATGACAATGTATATTTTTGATGTTTTTACATGCTTAGACTTAGCAGTAGCATTTTTTCAGGACAAAGCGCTACTTATATTGGGCTTAGCAGTAGCGCGCTCCCTGTACCCACGCTACTGCTAAAGCAAAACAAAACACGCGGCCCGGCCCCCCGCAAGCTCATGTCTCAATCGTCCCCCTCCGCCCGATGCCGACAACTGCGTTAGGGTTTCTCCTCCGCCACCGCCGCCGCAGGTAGTGCTCCTCCCCCCTCTCGCCGCCCCTCCACTGCTCCTCCACCCTCTCGCCGCCCACTCTGTCGTTGCCCGCGAGCTCTGGCCGAGCGCCTTTGGCCGGCCGCCCTCGATCCCCTCGCCGGCCGCTGTCATCGCCCCCTCTTATAGGAAAGTCACCGGCCTTCCCCTTGTCAGCACCCCCAACCGAGGTCACCATGCCATCCCCCTCCTCGACAGCACCCCCTGAGTGCTGCCCTACCTAGATGCAGCGAGGGCTTACGAATTTCATATGGATAACAAGATGCTTTTGTTTTTTTGTAGTAAGTTATTTTTTGCAAAATGTAGGTGCCAATTTAGTTGAAATGCTTTGGTAGGTGGTACCGTAATCTGCTAGATATTGGTTTTGATACAAGTATTTAGTTTGCAAGTGCTAAGTTAATCCCAATTAAATTTGCCACTTGTTTTTTTAATCAGTTATCTTAGGCAATAGGGACCAAATTAGATGAAATGTGTCTTGGTAGGTGGTACCTTGATTTGGTAGATAACTTATTACAGATCTTAGGATTATACCTTTGGTAGGGGCCAAATAGTTTTTTCGGCAATAGGTGCCACTGAAATTCTTTCGTAGGTGATACCTTTTCATCTTGTATGTTACTAGATCTTAGGATTATAATTGTCCATCAAATTAATTCTCGCGGAAGAATCTCTTCATCTAGAGACATTCTAGAAGGCGTTAGTAAGCTAATTGAGAACTTGTTGGCTGCGAGTCTTGTTGGCTGATTTGGCATTTGCCTGCTAGCTGTTGGTTTTATTATAGAAGGTGTTAGTAAGTTAATTGAGATCTTGTTGTTTACTTTTTGGGATCGGGTTCCACTATGAAAATATAACTGAAGAATAACCAAAAATATCACATGCTACTGTTTTTCTTTCCTGTGAAGTGGATCATTAATCCTTTGCTCATATTGCTTTAGGAAAATGGCGCCACCACCACCACCACCATGTCGACTGTGCAAGTCAAGGTGCGCCAGCAACCTTGTAACTGGCAAGATATTCGGCATCTACTTCTAGCCGAGTTTTCGTCATGTCGCGGTAAGAAATTAGACGAAATGTAACAACTATTTTATTTTTAGTGTTGGCATTACTGCATTATGTCATTTTGCTTTTTTTACATAGATCGTCCCATGCAATGTGAGGTTGAAATTCAATAAGCTGACATGAGACAATGTGACATTTGAGGCTCCTGGGGGGGGGGGGGGCGTACACTATGGAGGTCGAGAAAGGACGCAATATGTCGCAGATTGGAGGAGATGGATGGGCCCGTTTCCTCGCCCGCATGCGTCTTACTGGTGGTGAGTTGATTAGATTCTCCTTCAGAGAAGAAAGACCTAAGCTGGCTGTCATTATATCAACCTGGTGGAAGATGACGAAGATGATGAAGATAATGAGGACCCACTCGATGAAGATGATGAGAACCCACTTCATGAAGCCATGGTATCTCAAAGAATGAGGCTGAGCGAGGAGGAGGTGTGCAACCTATGGGACATAATTCGGCCACGTGATGACTTTTTCGGGGTGCCACTTGTGACCCGCCTGACAAGTAACATGGTCGATCGGCATGAAATGGTATGTTATACTGACTGTAGTAATTTGATGATATATATATATATGCTTTATTGTTATACTTACAAATGCAAATTATCCGATGATATGCTTAGTGAATCCGATGATATGCTTAGTGTAGAGTCCAATGATATGTTGTGTGGAATCTATTCAATGATATGCTTTAGTGTAGAGTCTGATCACATGCTTATTAGTGTAGAATCCAAGGAACTATTAATAGTGTAGATAATCCATATATACTTATTAGTAGAATTAATGCTTAATTAGTACAAATGTGTAGTACTATGTCTTTTGATAGTGTAGAAATCTATACTTAATAGAAATATATTTGCAAGAGCATGTGTGAGGCTATTTATTAATTGATATGTTTTTCTATTCAGAAATTTCCAAAGAACCTATCTGTGAGTTGTGTTATCGAGCCTGATGAAGAAGGCTCAGCTGGACTACGCCTTACTGCAAGGGGCTCCGTCACTACCTATACTTACCGCATGGACACAGACGGTCGCACACACTTAAACTCGGTTGGGTGGAAGATATTCCTCGTTGGCAAGAATCTTCGTGTTGGACATGCCATCCTAATTACTATCAGGAACACCCACCGCCCAGGCTTGAGGATGATGATCGTCGTCGATATCATCTAGAACTACATATGTGTGTGTGGCTATATCATCTAGAACTATATATGATGGTCGTTGTCGATATCATGTAGAACTACATATGATGATCGTCGTCGATTTCATCTAGAACTACATATGATGATCGTCATCGATATCACCTAGTACTGCTTGACGATGCATGTTGAGTATATATGAAATTGTTATCTAGTACTCCCTCTGTTCCAAATTACTCATCGTGGTTTTAGTTCAAATTTGAACTAAAACCACGACGAGTAATTTGGAACCGAGGGAGTACTACCTAGTACCTATAATGCTTTATGAAATTAATATCTAGTAGTACCTAGTATCTGGAAATTGCAATTTATTGAAGCTAAAACGGGGTAGGAAGCCAGGGGGAAATGATGAAAGATATAGCAGGTAGCGCGGGGCTAGGAAACCGCTATAGCTAATTAATAGTAGCGCGGTTCGGAAAAGCGCTGCTGATATAGTCAATAGTAGTAGCGCGGGTACAGACCGCGCTACTACTAATAGTTAGCTGTAGCGCCGTAGTAGTAGCGCTGCTGCCCACGCTGCTGATAGCCTCAAAACCCGCGCTACTACTAGGGTTTTCCCTAGTAGTGTATGATAAATATGATGGGTAGCATTGCACATCAAAAAAAAATCTGTTTTCAATTGCTACTTTAACATGAGAAGTTTTCTGAGAAAGAATTGTTGTTATGATCCTAGGAAAAGTTATGGAAATTATCATTGATCAAACTTTTGCACTTTGCTAGCATTCACACTTCATAAATTATTTCTTTTATCATTTACGTACTCGAGGACGAGTAGGAATTAAGCTTGGGGATGCTGATACGTCTCCAACGTATCTATAATTTATGAAGTATTCATGCCATGTTTACAACAACTTTATATGGGTTTGGTATGATTTGCATGGAACTAACCCGGACTGACGCTGTTTTCAGCAGAACTACCGTGGTGTTGTTTTTTGTGCAGAAATGAAAGTTCTCCAAATGAGCTAAACTTTTTGATGATTTTTTGGAACAAAAGAAACCCCCGAAGCTTCGTGGAAGGACCAGAAGGTGAAGGAGTAGGGCACAAGACACCAGGGCACGCCTGGGCCCTTGCCCGTGCCCCGGTGGGTTGTGCTCACCTCGAGGCCCATCTTAGCGTGAAACCAACGCCAAAAATTCCTATAAATAGAGAAACCATCAGGGGTAACCCTAGATCAGAAGTTCCGCCGCTGTAAGCCTCTGTAGCCACTGAAAACCAATCTAGACCCCGTTTTGGCACCCTACCAAAGGGGGGAATCATCTCCGGTGGCCATCTTCATCATCCCGGTGGCCACCATGATGAGGTGGGAGTGGTCCACCCTCGGGGATGAGGGTTTGTACCAGTAGCTATGTGTTTAATCTCTCTCTCTCCCATGTTATTGAGATGTCATGATCCTGATGTATCACGGGATTTGTTAATATAGTCGGATGATATGGTGTTTTCCCCTCTTTATCTTGTTGCGAAGAATTGAGTTTTCCCTTTGAGATTTTGTTGTTACCGGATTGAATACTTTCATGGATTTGAGAGCACCTGATATATGTCTTGCATATGAATACTTGTGGTGACAATGGGGTATCGTATTGATTCACATGATATATGTTTTGGCACTCAACTCACGGATTCCTGAGGTGACATTGGGGTAATCTATGCATAGGGGTTGATGCACGTTCTTGTCTTTGTTTCTCCGGTAGAAATCTTGGGGCACTCTTTGAGGTTCTTTGTGTTGGATTTAGTAATATGAATCTGAAATTATTTGGTGTTATTTTAGTATGAACTCTTGGATAGATCGATCGGAAAGAATAGCTTCGAGGTGGTTTCGTACCCTACAAATAATTTCTTCTTATGTTCTCCGCCAGATAGGAACTTTAGAGTGATTCTTCATCTCACTTTGAGGGATGGTTATATGATCCAATTATATTAGCATTGTTGAGAGATTGCACTAGTGAAAGTACGGACCCTAGGCCTCATTTTCAAGCATTGCAATACCGTTTGTGCTCCATTTTATCATTTGCTCCCTTGCTATATTTTATTGTTTCTATTACAAAATATATATCTACTATCATTACTACACTTGTATCACCATCTCTTCGCCGAACTAGTGCACCTATACAAATTACCATTGTATTTGGTGTGTTGTGGACACAAGAGACTTTTTGTTATTTGGTTGCAGGGTTGTTTGAGAGAGACCATCTTCATCCTACACCTCCCACGGATTGATAAACCTTAGGTCATCCACTTGAGGGAAAATTGCTACTGTCCTACAAAACTCTATGCTTGGAGGCCCAACACAAGTCTACAAGAACAAGTTGCGTAGTAGACATCAGGCAGCAGTTGCAGCTGAAACTGTGGCTCTGGAAGTGTCTGGCACTACAGCTGACTTGGACATCCTCTAGAACTGAGTAGTCGTGGGAAGTGTTGGACTATGATGTTCGTCCTCATCAGTGCTAGCACGCTTTGACTCATCCACCTCTTTCTTGAGACTCTCAACTGTGGACTGGACTTCTGTCACCTTGATATCCATATAATAAAATTTAGCTTCGACAATCCTCTCAAGACTCTTCTGGTTCTCTGTGAGGCTGGTCAGGCTCCACTCAATCCTCCGAGTAGCTTGAATGAGATATTGCATTTGATCGGTCTTTGTCTTGAGCAATGGAGCTGAGTAGGCACTAGGTATTGAAGCCCTTGCATCCTCAGCACTTGCATGAGTTGCGGCTGAACCAGGATGGATGGATCCGTCGTAACCTTTTTATCCTCAAACTCTGGCTAAAGTGGCAAATGCTCACCATCCAACGGAAGTTCTTGTTTGCACCTTTGGAGTTGATGAGAACCTGAATATGAGGGGCAAACCCACAAGACCTCTTCTGATCAGCATCTGTCCTCTTGATAGCTTCCACAATAAGATCCATGACCTTGAACTTCTCATGTTGATCAATATGATGTAACATTTTATGGAGTGACCTCAAATCGTCCTCTCATCACCTGACTTGGGCATCAAAGTATGCCTCATAATAGTGTTGGAGGTAGAAAGTCCTGCCAACAAGAAATAGACTGAGCCAAGTTTGTGTGATTCTTTGTACTCTCGGGTACCTCTGTGTACATGTTAGCCATGGAATTGTGGTCCATCCTTGGCTTAGCATACATATCAATATCAATTTCATCAGCCTTTGGCACACCAAGCAATGTGGCCCACTCAAGTACACTGGACTGGTACTTCACTCCTTCGATCGTCCAGACAATTCTTCCATTCGGATAGAAGTGAGCTGTAGAGTAAAATTGCATGATCATTTCACCGTTCCATGCAATCAGCTTATTCCCAATAAACTCATCAACATCAACAGTTCAGAAATCCTCATGAACGTGGGGGAATTTATCCTCATGAAAGTCAATGTACTTCCAGTCCACCCACTTCATGTCACTAACAATGGGCTTCTTATCAAGCAATACTGTGTCGTAGAAATCTTGTTATTCTTTGGTGCAGAAACAATAATTTTGATGGGGAACGAAGCATGAAAAAAAAAATCTATGAACACCCAAGATCTAATCTAGGAGATGCATAGCAACGAGAGGGGAGTGTGTATACATACCCTTGTAGACTGAAAGCGGAAGCGTATATAACACAGTTGATGTAGTTGTATTCTTCGCGATCCGATCACGATCCAATCCAATCTAGCGTCGAACGGACTACACCTCCGCATTCAGCGCACATGCGGCTCGGTGACGTCTCCTCCTTCTTGATCCAGCAAGCAAGAGAGGAGAAGTAGATGGGATCTCAACCAGCACGACGGCGTGGTGGAGATGGTGGTGGTGCATGATACGTCCATTTTGCATCATGTTTACCTACTGTTATTTATAAAGTTTTTATGCATAATAATGCTTTTTGGAGTAATTCTAATGCCTTTCTCTCATAATATGCAAGGTTCACACAAAGAGGGAGAATTCCGACAGCTAGAAATCTGGACCTGAAAAAGCTACGTCAGGCTACCTATTCAGAACAACTCCAAATGAGCTGAAACTTCACGAGGAATTTTTATGGAATAAATAAGAAATACTGGAGCAAATAACTACCGGAGGGGACCACCTGGTGAGCACAAGACACCAGGGCGCACTAGGCCCCCAGGCGCGTCCTGGTGGGTTGTGCTCAGCCCAACCCACCTCCGGTGCCCATCTTCTGGTATATAAGTCATTTTGACCTAGAAAAAAATAAGGGGATGACTTTCGGGACGAAGCACCGCTTTCTCGAGGTGGAACTTGAGCAGGAGCACTTTTGCCCTCCGGTGGAGCGATTCCGCCAGTGGAACTTCCCTCCCGGAGGGGGAAATCATCGTCATCATCATCACCAACAACTCTCCCATCTTGGGGAGGGCAATCTCCATCAACATCTTCAACATCACCATCTCCTCTCAAACCCTAGTTCATCTCTTGTGTTCAATCTTTGTACCGAAACCTCAGATTGGTACTCGTGGGTAACTAGTAGTGTTGATTACTATTTGGTTTATTTGGTGGAAGATTTTATGTTCATATTCATTATGATATTTAATACCCCTCTGATCTTGAGCATGATTATCATTTGTGAGTAGTTACTTTTGTTCTTGAGCTCACGGGAGAAATCTTGTTGCAAGTAATCATGTGAACTTTATATGCGTTCGATATTTTGATAGTATGTATGTTGTGATTCCCTTAGTGGTGTCATGTGAACATCAACTACATGACACTTCACCATATTTGGGCCTAAGGGAATGCATTGTGGAGTAGTTATTATATGATGGGTTGCGAGAGTGGCAGAAGCTTAAACCCTAGTTTATGCGCTATTCCGCAAGGGACCAATTGGATCCAAAAGTTTAATGCTATGGTTAGAATTTATTCTTAATACTCTTCTCATAGTTCCGGATGCTTGCGAGGGGGTTAATCATAAGTATAAGGTTTGTTCAAGTAAGAACAACACCTAAGCACCGGTCCACCCAGATATCAAATTATCAAAGTAGCGAACAGAAATCAAATCGACATGGTGAAAGTGACTAGATGAAATTCCCGTGTACCCTCAAGAAAGCTTTGATTATCATAAGAGACCGTTTTGGCCTGTCCTTTTCCTAAAAAGTATTGGGCTACCTTGCTGCACTTTTGTTACCATTATCGTTACTTGCTCGTTACAAATTGTCTTGCTATCAAACTACTCGTTACTTATAATTTCAGTGCTTGCAGAGAATACCTTGCTGAAAACCACTTGTCATTTCTTTCTGCTCCTCGTTGGGTTCAACACTCTTACTTATCGAAAGTACTACGATTGATCCCATATACTTGTGGGACGTCAAGGCTCTTTTCTGGCGCCGTTGCTGGGGAGTGAAGCGCTCTTGGTAAGTGGAAATTGGTAAGGAAAAATTATTACTACGTGCTGAAATTTATTGTCACTTGTTACGATGGAGAACAATCCTTTCTGGGGTTTGTTCGGGGTATCTTCACCTAGATCTGAACCACAAATAGTTGCTCCTCAACCCACTGCACTTATTGAAAATATTGAATATGAAATTCCTTCGGGTATGATAGAACAACTGCTAGCTAATCCTTATGGAGGAGATGGAACTGAACATCCTGATATTCACTTGATATATGTGGAAGAAATTTGTGGATTGTTTAAGATTGCAGGTTACCCAGAGATGAAGCTAAGAAGAAGGTTTTCCCTATCTTTTAAGGGAAAAGCATTGGCATGGTATAGGCTATGCGATGATATTGGATCTTGGAATTGGAATCGATTGAAATTGGAGTTTCACCAAAAAAAAATATCCTATGCATGTAGTTCATCGTGATCGGAATTATATATATAATTTTAGGCCTCGTGAAGGAGAAAGTATCGCTCTAGCTTGGGGGAGGATTAAGTCAATGTTATATTCATGCCCCAACCATGAGCTCTCAAGAGAAATGTAACATCCCAAATTTTCAATTTGGCATGTCATAGGTCATCCATGCATATCATATTTTATTGCTTTTACGTTTGCAATCCTCGAAAATCCTAAGCAACTCAAGGACCCTCGGAGAGAGTTGGGGATTTTCCGATTTTCAAATTTGAATTTTATCAAATAATGAAGACAAGGATTTTGGATTTTATTATTTTTCTCTCTGGAAAAATATTTCGTGATTAATAATGAATGAGAGGAGATAATATGACTTCTCCAAAAATAATTGAAATACCGGAGGAAAAATGTTAAAATCATTATTTGGTTTTTATTTTATTTATTTGCAATTTTATTTGCCCTAGAGAAAAATTTGCATAATTTAAAAAATTGCATTTTAGGGGCCAAGAAAAGTTCATCTTGTTCTAAATATTTTATTTAGGCAAAGAAAACTTGTTTTGGTATTTTAGATTTTATTTATTTTTCTAGGATTTTTATAAGTTTAGTGAACGCTTTTAAAAAAAAAAATTAAATGACCAGCATGGGGGCCAAAGGCAAAGCCAGCCGACCAGCCCGCCGCTTTGTCTTGTGGCCGCCCTTGGCTGCCGGTCCGAGTCCGAGCCGGACTCCTCCTCCCCGCCGCCTTGCCCTCCTCCAAGCCGCCCGCCCCTTTAAATAGCCGCCACCCTCTAGCCACCACCGCCGCCCACCCGGACCCGGAGCCCGAGCCCCGAGCCCGAGCCGCCGCCACCTCCGCGCCCGCGCCGCCCCTCGCCGAGCCGCCGCCGCCTCTAGCTGCCCTCGCCGCCCCTCGCCGAGCCCCGCCGGAGCCGCCCGCCCCGCCGGACGACCTCGCCGGAGGTAGCCCCCTCGTCGCCGTTTTTTTTAGAAAAACCCTAGCCGTTTTTTTATATAGAACGGTTTTATTTCTCCGGGTTATTTATTTTAAGCGTCATTCGGCGTATGCTCGCTTTTAACGAACGTGTTCGCTGCTTAGTTTCTGCTAACGAACGTTCGTTCGTTTAGCTGTTCGTCGTTTTCTGTTATCGGATTTATTCCGCGATTATTCCGATCGCGATTTCTGATCCGATGTTTGAATTAGTATAACTTTTCGCTCGTTTATCGGAATCAGGCGATTCAAGCGCCTGGAGTTTCATCTCGAAACCCTCTTTCCGAATAGCCAACTCAAACCAGTTTTTGCCTTTGTAAAATTTGACCCTAGTTCAGATTAGTAAACGGATCTTGTTTCTTTCGCCGTTTGAGTTTCATTGCTCCGTTTGGTTTGATTTTTCTCGTGAACCGGAGTTCTTAAGTTGAACTCTCTGGTCAACCTCTTTCAGTTGAAGTTTCGTTTGTGCATCTTTGCTTGTTGCTTATGTAGTATTGTTTGCTTGCGATAGAATTCCCGGAGTGCGAAGCGTGTTACTACGAGTCTCTAGGATTCACGGATCGTCAGCAAGGCAAGTAACACTTGATCATATTCCCTTTCATACCCAGTTTTTATGCATTAGTTCAACCCTCAAACATTGCATGGTTAGGATGTCATTAATTTGTGGGTTGGGAAGTAGATGATGAGGTAGGAACCTATTGCCCTGTTACTATTAAACCCTTGGGAGTTACTTCTACGTGTTGCTTATAATGCTATGATATGCTCGTAGACGTGGTTGGGTTTGAGAGTTATTCATGACAGATGTGAGATTGTTAATTAAAGGTTAACTTAAGGTGGCAACTTTAATACACATCTGGGTGGATTGAGGCACCTGGGGAACCCAGAGTTGTCTGTTTTATTTTTGGAAATCCCGGGGTACCCGTGTGATCCTCCTATGGACCGCCACCCAGGCTCAAAGGGAACTGAGATTATTGATGCTAGAAACTTCCGTGTGCAGCCACAAGCTATTATGGGCTCTAGCATAGTTGAGTAAGTTACTGAAGCTCTTGAAGAGGTAGATCAGCAGGTAGTGGGTGTTGTAGGTTTGGTATGATCTATCCGGAGTAGAGAGTTAATGTTTAGAAAGATCGTGTCTCGGTCATCCGTTTCTCAAACAACATGCAGTGCGAGAAATCAACGGAGGCGATCGAGTCTTGTGGGGAAAAGTGCACAAACCTCTGCAGAGTGTACAATCTAATCATGGTTTGCCGTGTCCCTGGTTATGGACAATTCTGAGTATCTAGTACTTGAGTAATTACATGTATCTCATCACTCTAAATTAATATTGCTGGGATGATTAACTACTTTAATTGGGATTGAGTTGGGGTTATACCTTCTCAATGATGTTTCAACCACCATGATAGTTAAATTAAAATTTATTCCTTTGATGTAGGGAAAAATTGGCTTTTTAAAATCAGAATCAGAGAGCTTTCCACCAGCTAAATATGCATGTAGTGTTAGCATTATTCTGTTATTGCTCTATTATGTTACTTTGCCAGCATATTCCATGTGCTGACCCGTTCTCGGGCTGCAACATATTATGTTGCAGACTTTTCATACGAGGAGTAAGGTTCGATAGGTCGTTGCCGTGCAGCTCAGCTTTGCCGTTGGAGTTGATGGACTCACTTTATCTTCGAAGCCTTCCGCTGTTATCGTATTAGATGGCCTTAAGCCATATTATTGTAATAAGTTCTCTTTTGAGACATTCGATGTAATAAGTGTGTGATTGCTACTCTGTTATAAATCCTTCGAGTATCGTGTGTGTCAAGATTACCGATCCAGGATGACACGGAAGCACAGAGACTTGACCATCTGAGGTCGGGTCGCTACAAGATGGTATCAGAGCACACGCTGAGTGTAGGACACGACCACTAAGATAAAACCATAGATCACTCTTCTCTACTCATTTCTGACTCCTCTCCATTTTTCTCTCTTTAGGATGACGGAGATGAAGTACAAGTTTGCACAACCGGATGAAGACACACCTTTTGGACGCCACTTGAAGGAAGTCACTAGGTACCTGAACATTGGAATACCAAGCTTCACCGGACGCATAACGCCACCTTACCGTAAGAAGAGTCCGGAAGATTCAAGCTCTAGTTCCGGAAGGACGCTTATGCCAAGCACGGAGCCCATAGTGTGTGTTTTCAATGCACCAACATGGAGTTCGGGAAAGAGTATGGCAGCTCACATTACCATGGGACGCATTGGAGAAGTCTACAATAGGGAGCTTAAAGACACCATATATCAAATATGTGGGCGCCGAGACGAGCAATGGGAAGTAATCAGCACAAAGAAGGATAGATCCATTGCAGCTTACATCCAGAGCTAAACCAGCACATTCGACGTCGGAGAACCCGGATGTCTTGGCGGACATGATGGATTTGAAGAAGGCGAAAACTAGGATCATCGAGCTAGAGGAAGAACTCAAGTTTACACGCGATGGATATGAAGAAGAAATCAAGACCCCATTGGAGAAGAATGACGGCGTAGTCAAGAAGATCGAGTCTTCATGGGAGGACCAAAGACCGAAAGAAGAGGGAGAAGATCCCACTTGTCCGGACAACTACATCATCATCGGCATTTACACCGACTCGATCCAAGTGATGATGACTATGAAGACAAAGTCGAGCAGACATCATGGAGTCTTCCACCGATCAAAGTTTCTAGATGACCACCATATAATAGTAGTATTCCCCCATGTAATCAGTAGTAGATGAGCACTTATGCGATAGTCCTAGACCGTTTTGTATGCCCTTGCTTGATTGAACGAATGTGTGTGTTTGCCTCATGTGCATATGGGTAGTGTTTTCTCGCTATACCTCTTTCTATTCTAATCTCTTCCATCTAAACCCTCAGATGCCTCCAGACGTGACCCGGTTTTGTTTTCCCAATCAAGCTCACCCAGCCGATCCAACAAAGAAAATGCCTTGATGCAATTGCTAGTTCGTAACTGTGGCAATGCCAACAACAATAACAACAACCCGCCGCCATGGACAATTTAGCCCGTTTTCGAGGTTACAACCGCCGGTGTTTTCCAAAGAGCACCGAGCCAATAGTTCTTGGCGATGATTGGCTACGCCAGTATCGGAAGGGAGTTAACCACCGCAGGATGCACGGATCTTTGAAAGGTGCGCTTTGCCGCACATCAATTGGATGGACCAGCAGCCGCATGGTGGGAGAATTACACGGCTACTTTTCCTATAGCCAATGTCACTTGGGACCAGTTCCAACAAGCTTTTACGGCCCATGTTTCAACCGGATCCATGCAGATAAAGAAGCGTGAGTTTCGCCACTTATGTTGTGGAACCGCATCTGTGGCCCAAAGACGTGGATGAGTTTAGCAAGTTATCACGCTATGCCCCTGATGATGTGGCCACAGATGCCGCGAAGCAAGAGAAGGTTATGGAAGGGCTGAATGATGAGATGAGTATGCAGTTGATGGTGGCAACCTTCAACAACTACCAGGAGTTGGTAGATAAGGCCCTAATGATTGAAGGGAAGCAACAGCAGATTGAGAACCGTAAGAGGAAGTATGGACAAGGGAAGTATAACTCAGGAACTCACCAGAAGCCTCGCTTAACCCCGAACTCGGGAGGACTTGTCCATAACCATGGAGGACATAACCATACTGGAGGAGGATCGCATAATCAAAATGGTGCGAAGAACGGGAATGGGAATGGAGTCAACAATAATCAGAATCGCTCTAACCCAGCTACACCCGCCAAGAGGGACTTAAGCCAAGTTGTTTGCTTCAAGTGCGGGAAGACAGGGCACTACGCCAATGACTGCCCTGAAGGAAAGAATGGAAATGGAAATGGAAGCGCTGGGAAGAATCCCAATCCATTCAACAAAGGACAAGTGAACCACGTTAACGTGGAGGAAGTTGAAGAGCAGCCGGACGCGGTAATAGGTAAGTTTTTGGTTCAGTCATTTACCGCTATTGTTCTTTTCGATACTGGTGCATCGCATTCATACATATCAAGTGGATTTGTGGAGAATTTTAAGTTACCAACCCAAACCCTTAGGACCCCTCTTCTAGTGAGCTCGCCTGGAGCAGAGTATATGGCTAGCAGATGGTGCCCCCAGATACCCCTAATCATTGGCACGCATGTTTTTCCGTCTGACCTAATTATCTTGGAGTCGCAAGGATTGGATGTGATATTAGGTATGGACTGGATGTCAAAGTATGGAGGAAGTATTGACTGTGCTAGCAAGTCAATTTACCTTACCACCCCAGAGGGAAAAATGATTAAATATGTATCTAGGCATGTGCCTAGGAGGAGCCAAGTGAATGCCCTCACGGGAGTTGTACAGGAGGAAGTACCTGTAGTAAAGGATTATCCGGATGTTTTTCCAGAGGAGTTACCAGGCATGCCACCGGATCGAGACATCGAGTTTCTGATAGAACTATTGCCAGGTACAGGGCCAATATCAAAGAGACCCTACCGGATGCCCGCAAATGATCTGGAGGAAATTAAGAAGCAAATCAAGGAGATATTGGAGAAAGGATACATTCGTAGGAGTTCATCACGTTGGGGAGCCCCAGTACTTTTGGTTGAGAAGAAGGATAAATCCCTAAGGATGGTTGTTGATTACCGAGCTCTGAATGAAGTAACGATAAAGAACAAGTATCCATTAGCAATGATTAATGATCTGTTTGATCAGTTGCAAGGAGCTAAGGTGTTTTTGAAGATTGATCTACAATCAGGATACCATCAGCTGAAGATCCGAGAGAAGGATATACCAAAGACATCATTTACCACACGGTATGGATTATATGAGTATACGGTCATGTCATTTGACCGACTAACGCCTGACCTATTTCAGGAGTATGATGAACAAAGTGTTCATGGAGTATTTGGACAAGTTTGTTGTGGTGTTTATTGATGATATTATGGTTTACTCGAAGAACGAAGAGGAGCACGCGGAACACTTGCGTTTGGTTCTCGAGAAACTCAGGGAACACCAGTTATACGCCAAATTCAGCAAGTGCGAGTTTTGGTTGAAGGAAGTTGGATTTCTTGGGCATGTTATATCAGGAGAGGGTATAGCAGTAGACCCCAGTAAGGTTCAGTCAGTCACTGAATGGTTGGCACCCACTTCAACCAAATGAGATTCGATTTCCTTGGACTGGCAGGATATTATCGGAGATTCATTGAGAACTTTTCCAAGATTGCTAAGCCAATGACTGAAATGCTAAAGAAGGATACTAAGTTCCAATGGACAGAGGATTGCGAGACCAGCTTTCAAGAGTTGAAGAAACGGTTGACTACAGCCCCAGTGCTGACATTGCTAGATATAGATAAGGAGTTTCAAGTGTATTGTGACGCCTCTCGCTTGGGACTTGGATGTGTTGTTATGCAGGACGGAAAAGTTGTTTCGTATGCCTCACGACAGCTAAAGCCACATGAGTTGAACTATGCCACGCATGATTTGGAGTTAGCAGAGGTAGTACATGCGCTGAAGACCTGGAGACATTATCTTATTGGAAACCGTTGTGATGTGTACACAGATCATAAGAGTTTGAAGTACATTTTCACACGTATGAGTTAAACCTCGCATGCAGGAGATGGCTGGAACTTATAAAGGATTACGATATGAAGCTACACTATCATCCAGGAAAGGCCAACGTCGTAGCAGACTCTTTGAGCAGGAAGAGTTATGCCAATATCCTTGAAAGTAGAGGACTGCCAAAGGAGTTAGCTGAGGATATTATGGAACTTCGGTTGGAGATTGTTCCAAGAGGTTTTTCTTGCAACAATGGAGGTTCAGTCTATGTTATTGAACAAGATTCGAGAAGCTCAGAAGGAGGACAAAGGGATTGCTGAGATAAGAGAGAAGATGGGCGAAGGAAAAGCCAAAGGTTTTCGCGAGGATGAGCATGATACCTTGTGGTTTGAGGACCGAATTTATGTGCCCAACAATTCGGAGATCAGGAAGTTAATACTTCAGGAGGCTCATGACTCACCATACTCGATTCACCCCGGAAACACCAAGATGTATCTGGACTTGAAGGAACGTTTCTGGTGGACTGATATGAAGAAGGATATTGCCGAGTATGTAGCCGTTTGTGATGTATGTCAGAGAGTGAAGGCAGAGCATCAAAAGACAAGAGGGATCATATGTACCTATGCCAATACCCGAATGGAAGTGGGACAAACTTGGCATGGACTTTATCACCGGATTACCCAGAACCAAGGCAGGATGTGATTCAATATGGGTAGTTGTGGATCGTTTGACCAAAGTAGCTCACTTCATCCCAGTGAAAACAACTTATACAAGTGCCAAGTTGGCCAAAATATATATGACCAGGATCGTATGTTTGCACGGAGTTTCGAGGAGCATCGTATCAAATAGAGGAACACAGTTTACTTCAAAGTTTTGGCATCAGCTACACCAGACTTTGGGTACCAGATTGGAGTTTAGTACGGCGTTCCACCCACAAACGGATGGACAGACAGAGAGAGTCAACCAGATTCTGGAGGACATGTTGAGAGCCTGTGCACTAGATTATGGATCTAGTTGGGATGGCAATTTGTTGTACACAGAGTTCTCGTACAACAACAGCTACCAGGCCAGTTTGAAGATGGCACCGTTCGAAGCTCTGTATGGACGCAGATGTAGAACACCATTGATGTGGGATGAGGTTGGAGACCGTCAGTTGTTTGGACCAGATTTGATCAAGGACTCAGAGGAGAAGGTTAAACTGATCAGAGACAGACTAAAGATCGCTCAGTCTAGACAGAAGAGTTACGCAGATTCAAAACTCAAGGAAGTAACCTATGAAATTGGAGATGAGCCTATCTCATGAGTATCACCCTTGAGGGAGTGAACGCGTTTTGGAGTAAAGGGAAAGTTAGCCCCAAGATTTGTAGGACCATATCGTGTTTTGGAACGGATGGGAGAAGTTGCCTACAAGCTGGAGTTACTCAAGGATTGTCGAGTGCACGATGTGTTTCACGTGTCACAGCTGAAGAAGTGCCACGCTGAGATGGCCGACATACCGTTAAATGATACAGTGCCCCTAGAGGCGATACAGTTGGATAGTAATTTGACTTACGAGGAGAAGCCAGTAAAGATTCTTGATTTCGACAGCCGAGTCACTCGCAACAAGGTTATTAAGTTTTGCAAAGTTCAGTGGAGCCACCATACCGAGGAGGAAGCCACCTGGGAGCGGGAAGATGATATTTGCAAGGACCATCCGCACCTATTTTCTAGCCAACCCGAATCTCGAGGGCGAGATTCATCTTATGTGGGGTAGGTTTGTAACATCCCAAATTTTCAATTTGGCATTTTATACATAGTTCATCCATTCATATCATATTTTTTTGAATTTTCGTTATAAATCCTATAAATCCTAAGCAACTCAAGGACCCTCGGAGAGAGTTGGGGATTTTCCGATTTTCATATTTGAATTTTATCAAATAATGAAGACAAGGATTTTGGATTTTATTATTTTTCTCTCTGGAAAAATATTTCGTGATTAATAATGAATGAGAGGAGATAATATGACTTCTCCAAAAATAATTGAAATATCGGAGGAAAAATGTTAAAATCATTATTTGGTTTTTATTTTATTATTTGGAATTTTATTTGCCCTAGATAAAAATTTGCATAATTTAAAAAATTGCATTTTAGGGGCCAAGAAAAGTTCATATTGTTCTAAATATTTTATTTAGGCAAAGAAAACTTGTTTGGGTATTTCAGATTTTTATTTATTTTTCTAGGATTTTTATAAGTTTCATGGAACGTTAAAAAAGAAATGACCACAGACGATCGGGCTAAAGGCCCAAAGCAGTGACCATCGCCGACGACTTTGTCTTGTGGCCACGCCAAGCCTTCGGACCAGAGTCCGAGCGGACTCCTCTCCCCGCCTTGCCCTCCTCCAAGCCGCCCGCCCGCCTTTAAATAGCCGCCACCCTCTAGCCACCACCGCCCGCCCACCCCGGGACCGGGCAGCCTGAGCCGAGCCGCCGCCCGCCGTCGCAAGTCGCCGCCGCCTCCGCGCCGCCCGCCCTCGCCGAGCCGCCGCCGCCTCTAGCTGCCCTCGCCGCCCCTCATGAAACCCCGCCAGAGCCGCCCGGCAGACGACCTCATGGGAGGTAGCCTCGTCGCCGGTTTTTTTAGAAAAACCCTAGCCATTTTTTTATATAGAACGGTTTTATTTCTCCGGTTTATTTTTTGCGAGCGTTCGCTCATTCGTTCGTTTTAACGAACATGTTCGTCATTTAGTTTCTGCTAACAAACGTTCGTTCGTTTAGCCGTTCGTCGTTTTCCTTTTATCGGATTTATTCCGCGATTATTCCGATCGTGATTTCTGATCCGATGTTTGAATTAGTATAACTTTTCGCTCGTTTATCGGAATCAGGCGATTCAAGCGCCTGGAGTTTCATCTCGAAACCCTCTTTCCGAATAGCCAACTCAAACCAGTTTTTGCCTCTGTAAAATTTGACCCTAGTTCAGATTAGTAAATGAATCTTGTTTCTTTCGCCGTTTGAGTTTCATTGCTCTGTTTGGTTTGATTTTTCTCGTGAACCGGAGTTCTTAAGTTGAACTCTCCGGTCAACCTCTTTCAGTTGAAGTTTCGTTTGTGCATCTTTGCTTGTTGCTTATGTATGTATTGTTTGCTTGCGATAGAATCCCGGAGTGCGAAGCGTGTTACTACGAGTCTCTAGGATTCACGGATCGTCAGCAAGGCAAGTAACACTTGATCATATTCCCTTTCATACCCAGTTTTTATGCATTAGTTCAACCCTCAAACATTGCATGGTTAGGATGTCATTAATTTGTGGGTTGGGAAGTAGATGATGAGGTAGGAAACTATTGCCCTGTTACTATTAAACCCTTGGGAGTTACTTCTACGTGTTGCTTATAATGCTATGCTATGCTCAGAGACGTGGTTGGGTTTGAGAGTTATTCATGACAGATGTGAGATTGTTAATTAATGGTTAACTTAAGGTGGCAACTTTAATACACATCTGGGTGGATTGAGGCACTGGGGAACCCAAAGTGTTGTCTGCTTTTATTTTGGAAATCTCGGGTGCCCGTGTGATCTTCCTATGGACCACCACCTGTGCTCAAAGGGAATCGAGATTATTGATGCTAGAAACTTCCGTGTGCAGCCACAAGCTATTATGGGCTCTAGCATAGTTGAGTAAGTTACTGAAGCTCTTGAAGAGGTAGATCAGCAGGTAGTGGGTGTTGTAGGTTTGGTATGATCTATCCGGAGTAGAGAGTTAATGTTTCCGAAAGACTGTGTCTCGGTCATCCGTTTCTCAAACAACATGCAGTGCGAGAAATCTTACGGAGGCGATCGAGTCTTGTGGGGAAAAGTGCGCAAACCTCTGCAGAGTGTACAATCTAATCATGGTTAGCCATGTCCCCGGTTATGGAAAATTCTGAGTATCTAGTACTTGAGTAATTACATGTATCTCATCACTCTAAATTAATATTGCTGGGATGATTAACTACTTTAATTGGGATTGAGTTGGGGTTATACCTTCTCAATGATGTTTCAACCACCATGATAGTTAAATTAAAATTTATTCCTTTGATGTAGGGAAAAATTGGCTTTTCGCAAAAATCAGAATCAGAGAGCTTTCCACCAGCCTAAATATGCATGTAGTGTTAGCATTATTCTGTTATTGCTCTATTATGTTACTTTGCCAAAGCATATTCCATGTCTTGACCCGTTCTCGGCTGCAACGTATTATGTTGCAGACTTTTCAGACGAGGAGTAAGGTTCGATAGGTCGTTGCCGTGCGGCTCGGCTATCTTTGTTGGAGTTGATGGACTCACTTTATCTTCCAAGCCTTCCGCTGTTATCGTATTGGATGGCCTTAAGCCATATTATTGTAATAAGTTCTCTTTTGAGACATTCGATGTAATAAGTGTGTGATTGCTACTCTGTTATAAATCCTTCGAGTACTGTGTGTGTCAGCATTACCGATCCAGGGATGACACGGAAGCACAGAGACTTGACCATCTGAGGTCGGGTCGCTACAAGAAATTATCATTCAGAATTTTTATGTCCGGCTTTCTCATAATGATCGATCCATTCTCAATACTTCTTGTACTGGTTCCTTTATGAAGAAGACTATTGAATTTCGATGGAATTTTTTAGAAAGAATTAAAAACAACTCTGAAGATTGGGAACTCGACGAATGTAAAGAGTCAGTTATTAAGCTTAAGTTTGATTGTGTTAAATCTTTTATGAATACCGATGCTTTTCAAAAGTTTAGCACTAAATATGGACTTGACTCTGAGGTAGTAGCCTCCTTTTGTGAATCTTTTGCTACTCATGTCGATCTCCCTAAAGAGAAGTGGTTTAAATATCACCCACCTATTAAATAAGAAATTAAAGAACCGGTAGTAGCTAAAGATCAAACTATTATTTATAATGTTGATCCAGTTGTTCCTACTGCTTATATTGAAAAACCACATGTCCCTGTTAGGATGAGGGAACATGCTAAAGTTTCAACTGTGGTCAATAAAAGTTATATTAGAACACCTAAACCAGCTGAACAAATCAAGGTAGAACCTAGTGTTGCTATGGTTAAGGATCTCCTGGTTGAAAATATAGATGGGCATGTTATTTACTTCTGTAATGAAGCTGCTAGAATTGCCAAACCAGATGAAAAAGATAAACATAGACCTGTTGTTGGCATGCCTATTGTCTCAGTTAAGATAGGAGATCACTGTTATCATGGTTTATGTGACATAGGTGCCAGCGGGAGTGCTATTCCTTTTACCTTATATCAAGAAATTATGAATGACATAGCACCCGCTGAAATAGAAGACATAGATGTTATTATTAAACTTGCTAATAGAGACACCATCACACCTCTTGGGATTGTTAGAGATGTTGAAGTCTTGTGTGGGAAAATAAAATACCCTACTGATTTTCTTGTTCTTGGTTCCCCACAAGATGAATTTTGTCCCATTGTCTTTGGTAGACCTTTCTTGAACACCGCTAATGCTAAAATAGATTGTGAGAAACAAACTGTCGATGTTAGTTTTGGTGATGAGTCTCCTGAGTTCAATTTTTCCAAGTTTAGTAGAAAACCTCATAAAAAGAATTGCCTAGTAAGGATGAAATTAATGGTCTTGCTTCTATTTCTATACCTCCTACTGATCCTCTAGAACAATATCTGCTAGACCATGAAAATGATTTACATATGCACGAAAGAAATGAAATAGATAGAATCTTTTTCGAACAACAACCTCTGCCTAAACACAATTTGCCTATTGAAACTCTAGGAGGTCCTCCTCCACCTAAAGGTGATCCTGTGTTTGAATTAAAACAATTACCTGAGACTTTGAAATATGCTTGTCTTGATGAGAAAAATATATATCATGTTATTATTAGTGCTAACCTTTCAGAACATGAAGAAGAAAGATTATTGGAAGTTCTAAAGAAGCACCGAGCTACTATTTGATATACTCTTGTTGATCTTAAAGGCATCAGTCCCACTCTATGTCAGCACAAGATTAATATGGAACCTGATGCTAAACCCATTGTTGATCACCAACGTCGGTCAAATCCGAAGATGAAATAAGTGGTAAGAACGAAAATATTAAAACTTCTAGAAGCATGTATAATCTATCCTATAGATGATAGTAGATGGGTAAGTCCTGTCCATTGTGTCCCTAAGAAAGGAGGTATTACTCTTGTTCCTAATGATAAGAATGAACTTATTCCACAAAAGAATTGTTACAGGCTATAGAATGGTAATTGATTTTATAAAATTAAACAAAGCAACTAGAAAAGATCATTACCCTCTGCCTTTTATTGATCAAATGCTAGAAATATTATCTAAGCACACACATTTTTGCTTCCTTGATGGATATTCTCGTTTTTCACAAATACCTGTTTCTCAACCTGATCAAGAAAAGACCACTTTTACTTGTCCTTTTGGAACTTATGCTTATAGATGTATGCCTTTTGGTTTATGCAATGCACCTGCTACCTTTCAAAGATGTATGACTGCTATATTCTCTGACTTTTGTGAAAAGATTGTTGAGGTTTTCATGGATGACTTTTCTGTTTATGGGAAGTCTTTTGATGATTGTTTAAGCAATCTTGATCGAGTTTTGCTGAGATGTGAGCAAAAAAATCTTGTCTGGAATTGGGAGAAGTGCCACTTTATGGTTAACAAAGGTATTGTTTTGGGTCATAAAATTTCTGAAAGAGGTATTGAGGTGGACAAAGCTAAGGTTGATGCAATTGAGAAAATGCCATGTCCTAAAGATATCAAAGGTATTCTTAGTTTCCTTGGTCATGCTTGTTTCTATAGGAGATTTATCAAAGACTTTTCTAAAATTTCTAGGCCTCTTACAAATCTTTTGGAAAAGGATATTCCTTTTGTTTTTAGTGATGATTGTTTAGAAGCCTTCGAAACACTCAAGAAAGCCTTAGTTTCTGCACCTATTGTTCAACCACCTTATTGGAACTTGCCTTTTGAAATTATGTGTGAAGCTAGTGATTGTGCTGTTGGTGATGTTCTAGGACAAAGAGTGTTGGGGAACGTAGCATGCAATTTCAAAAATTTCCTACGCTCACGCAAGATCTATCTAGGAGATGCATAGAAACAAGAAGGGGAGAGTGTGTCCACGTACCCTCGTAGACTGAAAGCGGAAGCGTTTGACAACGCAGTTGATGTAGTCAAACTTCTTCTCGTTCTGACCGATCAAGCACCGAACGTATGTTACCTCCGAGTTCTGCTCACGTTCAGCTGAATGACGTCCTTTGAACTCTTGATCCAGCATAGTTTCAAGGGAGAGTTCCATCAGCACGACGGCATGGTGATGGTGATGGTGAAGTGATCCGCGCAGGGCTTCGCCTAAGCACTAAGTGAATATGACCGGAGGCGTAAACTGTGGAGGGGGGCGCCGCACACCGCTAACAATGTTTGTTGTGTGTTCTAGCGGTGCCCCCCTCATATATAAAGGTTGGAGGGGAGGAGAGGCAGCCAAGGGGGCGCCCCAAGTAGGAGGAATCCTACTTGGGAACCTCCCAATTTGGCCTCCCCCTTTCCTATTCCTATTCGGAGTAGGAAGGGAAGAGGGGGAAGGGGGAATCCTATTCCCTTTATCCTTTCCTTCTTCCCCTTACCTTCTCCAATTTGGCCAGCCCATATGGGAGGGGGGCACACCAGCCCCTTTGTGGCTGGTGTGTTTCCCCTCTTGGCCCATTAGGCCCATATAGCTTGCCGGGGGTTGCCCGGAACCCCTTCCGGTGACCCGATACGTACCCGGTACCCCCAGAACACTTCCGGTGTCCGAATACTATCGTCCTATATATGAATCTTTACCTCTCGACCATTTCGAGACTCCTCGTCATATCCATTATCTCATCCGGGACTCAGAACAACATTCAGTCACCAAATCACATAACTCATATAATACAAAATCGTCATTGAATGTTAAGCGTGCGGACCCTACGGGTTCGAGAACTATGTAGACATGACCGAGACACCTCTCCGGTCAATCCAATAACGGAACCTGGATGCTCATATTGGTTCCTACATATTCTATGAATATTTTTATCGGTCAAACCGTAATGACCACATACGTTATTCCCTTTGTCATCGGTATGTTACTTGCCTGAGATTCGATCATGGTATCTTCATACCTAGTTAAATCTCAAGCATCGCAAGTCTCTTTACTCGCTCCAGAATGCATCATCCCGCAACTAACTCATTAGTCACATTGCTTGCAAGGCTTATCATGATTTGCATTACCGAGAGGGCCCAGAGATACCTCTCCGATACTCGGAGTGACAAATCCTAATCTCAATCTATGCCAACCCAACAAACACCTTCGGAGATACCTGTAGAGCATCTTTATAATCACCCAGTTATGTTGTGACGTTTGATAGCACAAAAGGCATTCCTCCGGTATCCAGGAGTTGCATAATCTCATAGTCAAAGGAATATGTATATGACATGAAGAAAAGCTATAACAATAAAACTGAACGATCATTATGCTAAGCTAACAGATGGGTCTTGTCCATCACATCATTCTCCTAATGATGTGATCCCGTTCATAAAATGACAACACGTGTCTATGGTTAGGAAACTTAACTATCTTTGATTAACGAGCTAGTCTAGTAGAGGCTTACTAGGGACACGGTGTTTTGTCTATGTATCCACACATGTATCAAGTTTCCGGTTAATACAATTCTAGCATGAATAATAAACATTTATCATGATATACGGAAATATAAAATAACAACTTTATTATTGCCTCTAGGGCATATTTCCTTCAGTCTCCCACTTGCACTAGAGTCAATAATCTAGTTCACATCGCCGTGTGATTTAACACCAATAGTTTACATCACCATGTGATTAACATGCGTAGTCACATCGGCATGTGACCAACACCCAAAGGGTTTACTAGAGTCAATAATCTAGTTCACATCACCATGTGATTAACACCCAAAGAGTACTAGGGTGTGATCATGTTTTTATTGTGAGAGAAGTATAGTCAACGGGTCTGCCACATTTAGGTCCATATGTATTTTGCAAATTTCTATGTCTACAGTGCTCTGCATGGAGCTACTCTAGCTAATTGCTCCCACTTTCAATATGTATCCAGATTGAGACTCAGAGTCATCCAGATCGGTGTTAAAGCTTGCATCGACGTAACTCTTTAGGATGAACTCTTTATCACCTCCTGATACGTCTCCAACGTATCTACTTTTCCAAACACTTTTGCCCCTGTTTTTGGACTCTAACTTGCATGATTTGAATGAAACTAACCCGGACTGACGATGTTTTCAGCAGAACTGCCATGATGTTGTTTTATGTGTAGAAAAGAAAAGTTCTCGGAATGTCCTGGAAATACACGGAGGCACTCTTTGGAATTTATAAGAATTTTTGGCGAACGAATTAATGCCAGGGGGCCCACAGCCTGTATACGAGACAGGGGGGCGCGCCCCCCTAGGGCGCGGCCTCCTATCTCGTGGGCCCCGGACCTCCTCCGACCTCACCTCCCCCTCCATCGAGTCCGTCTCGGGGAGAAAAAAATCAGAGAGAAAGTTTCATCGTGTTTCACGGCACGGAGCCGCCGCCAAGCCCTAATCTCTCTCGGGAGGGCTGATCTGGAGTCCATTCGGGGCTCCGGAGAGGGGTATTCGTCACCGTCGTCATTATCAACCATCCTCCGTCACCAATTTCATGATGCTCACTGCCATGCGTGAGTAATTCCATCGTAGGCTTGCTGGACGGTGATGGGTTGGATGGGATTTACCATGTAATCAAGTTAGTTTTGTTAGGGTTTGATCCCTAGTATCCACTATGTTCTAAGATTGATGTTGCTATGACTTTGCTATGCTTAATGCTTGTCACTAGGGCCCGAGTGCCATGATTTTAGATCTAAACCTACTATGTTTTCATGAATATATTTGTGTTCTTGATCCTATCTTGCAAATCTATAGTCACCTATTATGTGTTATGATCCGACAACCTCGAAGTGACAATAATCGGGATACTTCTCGGTGATGACCGTAGTTTGAGGAGTTCATGTATTCACTATGTGTTAATGCTTTGGTCCGTTCTCTATTAAAAGGAGGCCTTAATATCCCTTAGTTACCGCTTAGGACCCCGCTTCAACGGGAGGGTAGGACAAAAAGACGTCATACGAAGTTCTTTTCCATAAGCACGTATGACTATTTACTAATACATGCCTACATTACATTGATGAATTGGAGCTAGTTCTATATCACCCTATGTTATAAATATTGCATGAGGAATCGCATCCGGCATATTATCCATCACTGATCCATTGCCTATGAGCTTTTCATATATTGTTCTTCGCTTATTTAATTTTCCGTTGCTACTGTTACAACTACTACAAAAACCCAAAAACATTTATCTTTACTTTTGCTACTGTTACTATTATTATCATACCACTTTTGCTACTAAACACTTTGCTGCAGATACTAAGTTATTCAGGTGTGGTTGAATTGACAACTCAACTGCTAATACTCAAGAATATTCTTTGGCTCCCCTTGTGTCGAATCAATAAATTTGGGTTGAATACTCCACCCTCGAAAGTTGTTGCGATCCCCTATACTTGTGGGTTATCAAGACTAATTTCTCGCACTGCTGCTGTGGAGCATAGCTCTATTCTCTCGAGTCACTTGGGATTTATATCTGTTGATCACTATGAAGAACTTGAAAGACGCTAAGACCAAGATTTTGACCTCAACTACGAGGGGAGGTAAGGAACTGCCATCTAGCTCTGCACTAGATTCTCCTTCCGTTATTAGTAAGCTTGCGACACCTAAACCTGCTACTGCTATGAATTCTGATATGTCGCATATTATTGATGATGCCACTTCTGCTATGCATGATGAAACTACTTATGTGCTTGATACTACTTTGCCATTAGGTGAACTTCTAGATGAACAACTTGCTAGAGTTAGGGGGAATGAAATTACTGAAGATCCTATTACTGATGATAGTGATGATGAATGTTCCCCCATTGATTATGTATTACCTGTTGTTCCTAAGGGTTATGTTATGAATGAAGCAGCTGCTATGGAAATTCTTGCTTGCAATGATAGAAATGATCTTAAGAAATTATTAGCTAAATGGAAGTAGCAGTCTCTTAATGCTAGAATGAAACCCGATCCTGCTTTTGCTACTTCACCTATCTGTGTTACTGATAAGGATTATGAATTCTCTGTTGATCCTGATATTATTACTTTAGTTGAATCTGATCCTTTCTATGGCCTTGAATCTGAAACTGTTGTGGCACATCTTACCAAGTTGAATGATATAGCCACCCTGTTTACTCATGATGAGAAGTCTCGCTATTTATACATCCTCAAGATATTTCCGTTCTCATTAAAGTGTGATGCTAAGACTTGGTATAATTCTCTTGCTCCTGGTTGTGTGCGTAGTCCCCAGGATATGATTTATTACTTCTCTGCTAAATATTTCCCTGCTCATAAGAAACAAGCTGCCTTATGGGAAATATATAATTTTGTGCAAATCAAAGAAGAGAGTCTCCCACAAGCTTGGGGGAGGCTTCTCCGCTACTTAATGCTTTGCACGATCATCCTCTTAAGAAAAATGAAATACTTGATATCTTTTATAATAGACTAACCGATGCTTCCAAGGACTACTTGGATAGTTGTGCTGGTTGTGTTTTCAGGAAAGAACAATGACGAAGCTGAAATATTATTGAATAATATGTTGACTAATGAAAATAATTGGACTCTTCCCGAGCCAGTTCCTCAAGTAATTCTGAACCAATTGAGCCAACTCTGAGCCTATTCCTAAACCCAATTCAAGAAGAAGAGGTGTTTTATTTCTCGATCTGAAGATATGCAAGAGGCAAAGAAATCAATGAAAGAAAAGGTATTAAAGCTGAAGATGTTAAGAATTTACCTCCTATTGAAGAAATACATGGTCTTAATTTCATCATCAAGAACCACATTGTCTTGATAACTGACATCTAGTAGTAAAGGTAAATTCTCTCTATAGATATGATAAAGTTGAAATACCTCTACTAAATTTCATAGCCCATGCTTAGATGAATTTGATGACTTTATGGCTAGGCAAGAAAGTTTTAATGCTTATGTTGGTAAAGAGTTAAAGAATAATGCTTTCGAGATAGGATGCATAGGTGATAATCTGGCTAGAGTTAAAGATAAACTTCACCGCATTAGCAAATATGCTTCTATAGTTGCTACTCAAGCTGAGCAAGTACTCAAAGCTCAAAATGATTTGCTTGATGAATTGAATAATAAAAATGACTTTGAAGTTAGAGTGGCTACTAGAACTGATAGAATGACTCAGGAACCTCTGTATCCTGAAGGCCACCCTAAGAGAATCGAGCAAGATTCTCAGAGAAATAATTTAGAGGCACCTAGTTCTTCTAAAAAGAAGAACAAGAAAAATGATAGAACGTTGCATGCTTCTAGTGAACCTACTGTAGACACACCTGAGAATCCCAATGATATTGCTATTTCTGATGCTGAAACACAATCAGGTGATGAACATGAACCCAATGATAATGTTAATGATAATGTTCATGTTGATGCTCAACCTAGCAAAAACAATGATGTAGAGATTGAACCTGCTTTTGATCTTGATAACCCACAATCAAAGAATCAACGTTATGATAAAAGAGATTTTGTTGCTAGGAAGCATGGTAAAGAAAGAGAACCATGGGTTCAGAAACCCATGCCCTTTCCTCCTAAACCATCCAAGTCAAAGGATGATGAGGATTTTGAGCGCTTTTTGAAATGATTAGACCTATTTTCTTACGTATGCGCTAATGGATATGCTAAAAGTAAATCCTTATGCTAAGTATATGAAGGATATCATTACAAATAAAAGAAAGATACCGGAAGCTGAAATTTCCACCATGCTTGCTAATTACACTTTTAAGGGTGGAATACCAAAGAAACTTGGAGATCGGGATGTACCAACTATACCATGCTCTATTAAAAGAAATTATGTTAGAACTGCTTTATGTGATCTTGGAGCCGGTGTTAGTGTTATGCCTCTCTCTTTATATCGTAGACTTGAATTGAATAAGTTGACACCTACTGAAATATCTTTGCAAATGGCTGATAAATCAACTGCTATACCTGTCGGTATTTGTGAGGATGTGCATGTTGTGGTTGCAAATGTCACCATCTTAACGGACTTTGTTATTCTTGATATTCACGAGGACGATAGTATGCCTATTATCCTTGGTAGACCTTTTCTTAATACTGCAGGGGCTGTTATTGATTGCAACAAAGGCAATGTCACTTTTCATGTTAATGGTAATGAGCATATGGTACATTTTCCAAGGAAACAATCTCAAGTCCATAGCATTAATTCTATTGAAAAAGTTCCAACTATCATTTAGGAGGTTTTGAATTTCCTCTCCCTACTGTCAAGAAAAAGTATGATATTCTTATTGTTGGGGATTTTCATATCCCCGTTGAGGTAACTTAGTGTTATTCGAAATTTTTCCGGTTCCGTGTTACTCGAAATGAGTTTGTTAAAAAGACTTGATCAACCTTGTTAGTGGGTTCATTTTGATGATCACGAGATGGATGAAACTAGAAGGCACAACCTTCTGCACCCTCTTTTTACTTTCTATATTTTAGATTAAATAAAGCAAAAATAGTATTATCCGTCTGTTTTCTGAATTATCCGTGCATTAAAAAAATAGTCCGAAAATAAAAGTGCTCCAAATGCCCTGCAAATTCAGTATGATTTTTTCCTGGAATATTTGAGGATTTTAGGCACTGAAAACACTACGGGGGGCCAAGCACCAGGCCACGAGAGAGGAGGGCGCGCCCCCTGTCTCGTGGGCCCCTGGTGGCCCCCTCCACTTATGCCAGCACCCACACACTTCATCTTCTACACAAAAAAATCCCCATCTAGCTCAAGCACGAGTTCTAGCTCGTTTTGCTGCGATTTTTGATCTCTTAGCTCAAAGCTCCATTCGCAAAACTGCTTTGGGAGATTGTTGCTTGGTATGTGACTCCTCCATTGGTCCAATTAGTTTTTGTTCTATGCTTTATTCATTGCAAATTTTGCTGCATAGGTGACCATGTTCTTGAGCTTGCATGTTAAATTTTTGAGGTCCCAAGCAATTTCAATGCATGATATAGGCTCTAGGCACTTGTAGGAGTAGTTGCTATCAATCTTGTTTAGTTTTATTCACTTTTATTTTGAAGTTACTAAAATTTCAGAAATTTTCAGAAAAAGAAATATGCTTAGAAGAATGTACCAAGGAGGTTCCTCGTCAAAGAAAGGGCCAAGGATTGCTATACGTGAACAAGATGTTAATTTGCCAAGGGACGCGAATGTACGGGCTTGTGAGTGGCCATCCGATGATTTTACGGTCGAAGCAGGCTTCAAGGAGAAATTTGACGCGTATGTGCGTAATGCCGAGCTGGAGGACTTCTTACAAGATAAGTATCCGCAGTACTATCAGTTGACTGATTCTTTTGTGCGGAGGTTTAAATATAACTGCGCGCGTAATTCTCCTAGTGTCATGTTTGATATTTATGATTCATCTTATACCATGGATTTAGAGGATTTCACAACTGCTTGCAAACTCCCCGCATGGGGGTAATATTAATGATCCTCCCTAATCTGAATTTAGAGATTTTCTTGCTAGTATTACTGTGGGAGAATCTAGGGACGTAGCACAAGCTACCATAGGGAGCATTCATTTTCCTGCTATACACTACTTTGCTCTCTTTATTGGTAGATGCATTAATGGTAAGGACGAAGTATGTCACATGTGTGCTCCTGATCTTTGTGTCCTCAAGAGTGCTGTGTCAGGTTATAAAGGTTATAACTTGGGGGCAATAGTTGCACGTAGGTTGCGAATAATAGTAGAAGGGGAGATTTCTTTGGAGGAATTTATGCAACCCGTGTGGCTAATTTTCTTAATATAGCTCCATGAGAGGGGGATATGATTGTACCTCCTGTTTATTTGGATAAAGAAGCTATGTTTGATCATCATTTTCTTGAGAGGAATGAACAATTCCTCCATTATCGACTAATCTATGACAGACGCAACATCGTCCCTGTTACTCTTCCTGCTCCCTACCTTTTTGATTATCAGGCAAAAGGAAGATATGTTATCACCAGCTAAGAAGCAACTGAATATGAGAGGGGAATGGAGGCAGCTCGCCAACACGCTGCTGCTCAGGAGGCGGTCGCCTCTGCATCTCAAGATTACCCCAGCTTCACTTATGGATATCAGCCAGGCGGTCCTTGGTACGAGACCAACTTAGGCCAAAAGCCTAAGCTTGGGGGAGTACGTATTTCTCACCGACTTTACATTCATGTTCACACACTAGTCGTCGGTGCTCATACTCTTTCATTGTTTTATCCATGCTAGTTTAATTTTCTTTTTCTAGTTTTCTTCTTGTGTGTTTGATAAACCTTAAGAAAAACCAAAAAAATTAATTAGTTTAATTCCCATGCTTGTAGTAGAAATAAAATGAAAACCCAAAAGATTTCTCGTTCTTCTTTTTACTTGTTGGGAGCTTTCCGTGTAAATAGTTTTATTTTCTTTTCTTTCCTTTGGGGGTCGAGAAGACCGTATTGAAAATGCTTAGTGGCTCTTATATGCATGATTGTTTATTTAACTTAGAGCCCATATTACCCTGTCTTCTCTCTTGAGTTGAATGCTTGCAGATTCCAGCTTAGTTCAATGCACATGCACTCTTATTATTATACACGTCGTTTGGTCATGCGAGTGAAAGGCAATAATGACGATATATGATGGACCTATTGGGATGAGAAAAGTTGGTATGAACTCGACTTCTCTTGTTTTTGTAAATATGATGAGTTCATCGTTTCTGAGTCAGCTTATTATGAAGTAAACATATTTGCAATGACATTTAGAGATTATAGTTGCTTGTGACATTCTTGATTAGCTATGAGTTATAATGGTTTACCTTGCGTGCCAACATGCTATTAGAATGATTATGATGTGGTATGATGGGATGGTATCCTCCTTTGAATGAATTGAGTGACTCGACTTGGCACATGTTCACACATGTAGTTGAATCAAATTAACATAGCCTTCATGATATTTATGTTCATGGTAGATTATATCCTCCATATGAGTCCACTATACCTTCCTATATGCGGTATTTACCTGCCGTTCCAAGTAAATTTGTATGTGCCAAACTCCAAACCTTCAAATGATTTGTATGCTCGAGCAGCTCATGTTTCAACTAGGGCTGCCTATATCTTCCATGCTAGGTGGGTTATTCTCAAGAGGAGTGGACTCCGCTCCTCATTCATTTAGAAAGGGCCAGAATCGGATGCCCAGTCCCATGATCCAAAAGATCAAAGCAAATCAAAATAATTAAACAAAACTCCCCCAGGGCTGTTTTATGTTGGAGGCACTCGTTGTTTAGCCATGGATTGATACTTGTTGGTGGTTGGGGGAGTATAAACCTTTACCATTCTGTTTGGGAACTGCCTATAATGCATGTAGTATGGAAGATACAGCCATCTCATAGTTGTTGCGTTGACAGCAGAAAGTATGGCGCTCAAAATGTTATTCAATCTCTAATTTAAAATCGAGCTCTGGCACCTCTACAAATCCCTGCTTCCCTTTGCGAAGGGCCTATCTATTTACTTTTATGTTGAGTCATCACCCTTGTTATTAAAAGCACCCGCTGGAGAGCACACTGTCATTTGCATTCATTATTATTGGTTTATATTGGGTATGACTTGATTGGATCTCTTTTACCATGAATTACAATGTTTAGTCAGTCCTTGATCTTTAAAGGTGCTCTGCATTTATGTTTTGCGGTCTCAGAAAGGGCTAGCGAGATACCATTTTGTTATATCATGTTATGATTATTTTGAGAAAGTGTTGTCATCCGAGTTCTATTTATGGCTCGCTAGCTGATTATGTTATTGATATGAGTAATTGTGAGACCTATGTGTTACTGTGAGTATGGTTAGTTCATAATATTTGCTGAAACTTGAATGCTGGCTTTTCATGTTTACATCAACAAGAGCAAACAGAGTTTGTAAAAGTTTTTCTTTATCACTTTCAGTTTATCAACTGAATTTCTTGAGGACAAGCAAAGGTTTAAGCTTGGGGGAGTTGATACGTCTCCAACGTATCTACTTTTCCAAACACTTTTGCCCTTGTTTTGGACTCTAACTTGCATGATTTGAATGAAACTAACCCGGACTGACGCTGTTTTCAGCAGAACTGCCATGATGTTGTTTTATGTGTAGAAAAGAGAAGTTCTCGGAATTTCCTAGAAATCCATGGAGGCACTTTTTGGAATTTATAAGAATTTTTGGCGAAAGAATTAATGTTAGGGGGCCCACAGCCTGTCCAAGAGACAGGGGCGCCCCCCTAGGGCGCGACCTCCTATCTCGTGGGCCCCCTGGACCTCCTCCGACCTCAACTCCAATTCCATATATTCCGTCTCGGGGAGAAAAAAATCAGAGAGAAAGTTTCATTGCATTTTACGACACGGAGCCGCTGCCAAGCCATAATCTCCCTCGGGAGGGCTGATATGGAGTCCGTTCGGAGCTCCGGGGAGGGGGATTCGTCGCCGTCGTCATCATCAACCATCCTCCATCACCAATTTCATGACGCTCACCGCCGTGCGTGAGTAATTCCATCATAGGCTTGCTGGACGGTGATGGGTTGATGAGATTTACCATGTAATCAAGTTAGTTTTGTTAGGGTTTGATCCCTAGTATCCACTATGTTCTGAGATTGATGTTGCTATGACTTTGCTATGCTTAATGCTTGTCACTAGGGCCCGAGTGCCATGATTTCAGATCTGAACCTATTATGTTTTCATGAATATATGTGTGTTCTTGATCCTATCTTGCAAGTCTATAGTCACCTATTATGTGTTATGATCCGACAACCCCAAGTGACAATAATCAGGATACTTCTCGGTGATGACCGTAGTTTGAGGAGTTCATGTATTCACTATGTGTTAATGCTTTGGTCCGGTTCTCTATTAAAAGGAGGCCTTAATATCCCTTAGTTTCCGCTAGGACCCCACTTCAACGGGAGGGTAGGACAAAAGACGTCATACGAGTTCTTTTCCATAAGCACGTATGACTATTTACGGAATACATGCCTACATTACATTGATGAATTGGAGCTAGTTCTATATCACCCTATGTTATAACTATTGCATGAGGAATCGCATTCGGCATAATTATCCATCACTGATCCATTGCCTACGAGCTTTTCATATATTGTTCTTCGCTTATTTACTTTTCCGTTGCTACTGTTACAACTACTACAAAAACCCAATGTAAGTGCATCTAGTGCCCCTTAGTGATTTTGGTGGATTGAAGACTTATAGGTTAAGGAACTAATGCGTTTGTGAGTGTACACAGGTCTATAAGTCTATGAGGAGTTTGATATTTACAGAGAAAGTCGACCCTAAAAATGAAGTTCTTCGATCAAGACTTTGATATTACGAAGACTTTCTCAAGACCTTGAAAGTGAAGAAATTGGTGTGACCTTGAAGACTTGGTATTCATTTGAGGAACATGAAGCGTGAAGACTTTTGTTTTGTAGTTTCATTTTCTCTTTCTTGAGTCATAGGAAACACTGCATCGATAAAGGGGGTCGAGGAAATACTAAGGAAAAATTTCCATGTGATGCTCAACTCAAAATCCTACACCCACCAATCCTTCGAGTGAAGCCTTTGAAATCTCATACTGATTCAGTCAATTTCTTCAAAGGATGAGACGAAGTTCTTCCGGTCACGAGGAATTTGTTCTGACCGAGGAGTTAGGAATTCGCCAAAGGCGGATTGCCTACACAAAGGAGGAACATGATAGCCCCGAGGAATTTGAGAGTCAAATTTCCGACTGCTGTCTTGTCTTGGCCAAAGAGTCCCAAAATATCTTATCCACCTAACGGTCATATCATGGAAGGGCATTTATGTCTTATCATGTCGGGCTGCTCCCTAGGCTATAAATAGCCGCCCCCTACAACCACTAGCTGGTTGGCTGCTCCGAGAGAACTTGACACTTGTCATGTGAGAGCAACCCATCCTCTGAGGACTTTGAGTGAAAATCATCAAGTGAGGAAAAAACCAAACACCAAACCCCTACAAACCCAAAGTGATTGAGCATCACTGAAGAGATTGATCCTGCGTGGATCCGACGCTTGTTACCTTTGAAGACTGTGCTTCTTCCAGACGGTTAGGCGTCATGGTCTAGAGCATCCAAGAGGAATTGTGGATCACCGAGTGACCAAGTCTGTGAAGGTTTGGAAGTCGCTCAAGACTTACCACGAGTGATTGGACGAGGTCCGTGTGACCTTAGTTCAAGGAGAATACGGTGAGGACTTGGTGTCTGGGCTGCGTGCTCACGACCGGGTGTCCGGACTGTGTGTCCTCGAGTTTAAATACTCACCGCCCAACCAGACGCATAACCGAGACAGCAGCTTGGAACTGGTCTACCAAATCATTGTCTTCACCAACCTAATCGGTTCTATTTCCTCAACCCTTTCATTTCCTCATTCTTGTGTTGAGTGTTTGTTCATATCTGTGTTTGAAGACTTTGATCAAGACTTTCTCAATTTCCTCAGTTCAATTTCTTGATCGGTTTGTTTTCATCTTGTGTTATCCTGTGATTACGCTTTACGTACTCTGTGTTTGTCTTCATTTCATCATGATGACCATGCGTGTATTCTGTTATGCTTACTTCGAGTACTTATTCCGCCAAAGTAGTTCTTCGCTAAGGAATTTCCTCACCGCAAATTCCTCGTTGAAGAATTCATAAAATCGCCTATTCACCCCCCCTCTAGTCGATATAACGCACTTTCAATTGGTATCAGAGCAAGGTACTCCCTTGTTCTATGTGATTTTGGTTTAACCACCTGGAGTTTTAGTTATGTCGACCATAGGTATGATCAAGGTCTCAGCAGGGTGTCCTACCTTTGATGGGACGGACTACCCCTACTGGAAGAACAAGATGCGAATGCATCTTGAAGCAATTGACAATGATCTCTAGTATGTTGTGGAAAATGGTGTTCCCTTAGTCACACCTTCTCTGAATGCTGCTGACGTGAAGAGATTCAAGCAACTCGATTCTCAAGCGAAGAATATCATATGTGGCCATCTGAGCAAAGGTCAATATGGAAGAGTGAGTGCTTTGGAATCTGCCAAGCTCATCTGGGAAAGGCTGTCCAAAGTGAATGAAGGAGTCTCAACTCAGCATGACTCTCGAGTTGATGTTCTTTGGAATCTCTTCAACCGCTTCAAAAGACTCGACAACGAAAATGTTCAACAAACTTTCGATCGCCTCACTGACATCTCAAATGAGCTTCAAGCACTTGGCGCCACTGACATCACCGACCATGAGGTGGTGAAGAAATTGTTAAGATCGCTTGATTCCTCATTTGATACTCCGCACCGATGATACAAGAGCGTCTTGACTACAAGTCACTTGATCCTGCCGATATCCTCGAGAGGCTAAATACTCATGAGTTCGAGCTTCTTTGAAAAGAGAGATCTCTATGGTTCTAGCTATGGAAAAACACGTGCTCAAGGCCAAGGCGTGTCTCGAACTGAGTGTGAAGATTACGGTAGTAGCCTTGGAGATCCTGAAGAATTAGGCCAGGAGCTAGCATCGCCGTGAAGAAATTCCAGAAGTTCACAAGACGTGGTCGCTTTGGAAAATCCTCAAGAAGCAGTGATTCCTCATCTAGTGACTATAAGAGAAGACTTTGTCACAAATGTAAGAAACCTGGTCACTACATCCAAGATTGTCCTCAGTGGGAAAAGGAAATAAAGAAGAAGAAACACAAGGATTACAGTTCTGATGACGCTTAAGAAGAAGAAGAAATCATCGAAATCTTCATCATCAAAATCCTCAAAGCCTTCTTCTCACAAGAAGAGCAGCTCCAAAAGGCTCGGGCATTCATTGGCAAGGAAATGGACTCTGAAGCTGAATCGAGGAACATGAGGAAGAGGAGGCATCGTAAGAATCTGAGTCCGGTGTGGCGAGTCTAGCTCTCGCTCTTTGCTTCGTCGACAAGTCCATCTTCAACTCTGAAGAAAATGACCTCACCAACAATGCTGATGAAGATAGTGATGACTACACTCCCACTTATTTCTTCATGGCAAAGGGTGCCAAGGTACTCAAATATACCTCCTCTGAATCTAGTGAAAATGAATCTGATGAAGATCTAAAGCCCAATTACTCAAAACTTGCTAAAATTGCTGTAAAACAACAAAGGGCTTTGGAAAAGGTTCAAAACATGCTAGATAAGAGTGATGATATGTTAGGTGAAGAAATGGATCGCACTAAAGCCCTGACTGAAAATCTTCAGAGACTTCAGTCTAGGTTTGATAGCCTGTGAAGAAATGGATCGCACTAAAGCCCTGACTGAAAATCTTCAGAGACTTCAGTCTAGGTTTGATAGCCTTCAAGGTCATCATAACACTCTCTTATCTGATCATGAGAAACTTTCTTATGAATTTCTTCAAAGAAAGCAAGACCTTGAGAAGATAAGAGTGAGTTATGAAGATCTTCAGAAGGAAAGCGATTCATTACTTGCTCAACAAATCAGCGCTTCTCAAGAAGAATTTGTTCCTCCATGCTTAAAGTGCATTAAACGTGAATCTGCTAATTCTTCACCTGAATGTTCAAATGCTTCAACTATTACAAATTCTTCACCTGCCTCTATCACTAATTCCTCATCTCGAGGACATTGCTAGTATCACCGACGATGCAGTGGTGAAGGAATTGTACATGACAGTGCATGTACAAAAGCCTCAAAGGGCATCGACTCTTTGTGATGTGCTTAGAAAGCAGATCCTCAACAGGAACCCTAGGAAAGAGGGTATTGCCTTTGAGAGGAAACTCAAGGTGCGATGGAACATATTGGAAGCCCGAGCAAAGATCCCAAAACCTCATGGGTTGCTACAAAGGGACCTCCAGTTGATCCATCTAACTTATCCGGCTTTACATGCTAATCTCCTCATTCTTCCGATGAGTCATTTGACTCCAACTAAAACTGTTCAAAAATCAGAATGGTGAAGTATTTGCTAGATATGTTGGCACTAACTGCAAGAACGGTTCCCCTATGAAGAAAATCTGGGTTCCCAAGAAGTGCCTTCAAAGTCTTCAGGTGAATGTCCTCATGACACCACCTGTGAAGAATAAGAACCCCAGATCAAATTCTTCATATGGACCAAATTCTTCATATGGATCCAAGTCCTCATACGGACCAAATTCCTCACGTGGATCAAATTCCTCAAAAGGATCAAAGTCCTCATATGATTATCATCGTGCTAACAACTCTGCTTCGCAGGTAGAGCTAAGGGCTATGAATATGTGCATTATTCTTCAAACCAATATGTTCATAAGTCCTCAAGAATTTCTCTCGCTTATTCATATGCTTACCCTAACCCCTCTTATGTGAAACGAAATGGTTTGGCTTCTATGCCACCATTCTCGTATGGTGCTCGCAGAGTAATGAACTCTTTGCCACCCCTTCGATGTGGGTGGTGAAGAAAAGGACTAATCTCTTCTGCAGGGTCAGGTCTCCAGACGTGCCTTAACGTCCCAAGAATTTCTTTGAGGACACGACAAAATTTCCTGAAAGGACGTTAAGCTAATCATGATGAAATGAACTTTCATTTCACACGCCATCATATCGCTTATCCGAATCTCGATCGATGAAATTCATCTCGATGAACTTGATATCATATTCTTCACGATGAAGTATATGAGATCGTAAGTTGCACTAATTCATCTGCAGAATGATCAACCCAAAGCCACCGAGTGGGTTCTCGATAGTGGGTGTACAAATCACATGATCGGTGACAAGAATCTATTGATGGATGCTCCTTATCACCGTCACATCTGAAGCATATCATCTGGCCGACAAAGGCAAAAGTCGTATTGGGTCTTGGTAAGGTTGCGATCTCTAAGGATAAACACATGGACAAAGTCATGCTTGTTGAGTCCTTAGGATACAACCTCATGTCGATCTCAATGCTTTGTGATCTTGATATGGTTGTTATCTTTGGCAAGTATCGTTGTGTTGTGATTATGGAAGTCGACAATTCCAAAGTCTTCAAGGCTTTAGGAGAGGAGTCTTGTATATTGTTGATTTCTCTACAGACCACAACCAGCCGTGTGTCTACTTGCAAAAGCTTCGAAGGCTGGCTATGGCATCGATTTACTTGGTCACGCAGGCATGAGGAATTTGCACACGCCATAAGAAGAAGCATGTCATTGGCATTGAGAATGTAAAATTCCTCAAGGATCACTTATGCGAGCTGTGAAGCTGGAAAATGACCAAGGCCAAGCATCCAAATAAGACTATCATGACCACTACTCGTCCCTTTCGAATTGCTTCACATGGACCTCTTTGGTCCCAATCATTACTCAAATTGTCGTTAATGATGCATCTCTATATGGATTTGTTATTGTTGATGATTACTCTCGCTACACTTGGGTACACATTGTTACTTACAAAAATCAAGTGCAGGAAGTCTTCAAACGATTTTCCTCGAGGGCTTCAACCAACTTTGGTGTGAAGATCAAGCACATCAGGAGTGACAATGGAACTGAGTGCAAGAATTCCGGTCTTGATGACTATTTTGATGAACTTGGTATTACTCATGAGTTATCTGCTCCTTATACTCCTCAGCAAAATGGCGTCGTGGAGCGCAAGAACAAAACTCTTGTTGAGATGGCTCAGACTATGCTTGATGAATACAAAACGCCTAGTAATTTTTGGATTGATGCAATTGATACGGCGTGCCACATCATCAACAGAGTATATCTTCACAAATTCTTCAAGAAGACTACCTATGAACTCCTCACTGACAAGAAACCCAATGTAAGTTATTTCAAAGTCTTCGGTGCTAAATGTTGGATTAGAGATCCTCATCACAATTCTAAATTTGCAATCAAAGCACATGAAGGTTTTATGCTTGGTTACGGAAAGGACTCAGACACCTACTGAGTCTTCAACATCACTCTTCACAAGATTGTTGACAATCAGAGATGCGCAGTTCGATGAAACTAATGGCTCGCAAAGAGAGCACCTACCTTCCGTGTTAGATGAACCAGCACCGAGGAATCTATCAAGTTCAAGGCAACCGAGGATGTCATTCCCATCAAGAAACGCTGAAGAATTCATTCCTCAGACGCCAAGAACGCCGAGTGATGCACCTCAAGATAATGTCAAGACAATGGTACTGAGGAAAATGATCAAATTCCTCGACGACAACCAGCTCATCCTCGCATTGCAAAAGAAGTGCAAGTGGAGAAGATCATCGATAACATTAAAGCGCCAGGTCCTCTCACACGCTCAAAAGCTTCACATTTATCTAACTTTTGTGGGCACTTTGCTTTTGTCTCTATCACGGAGCCCACTAAGGTAGACGAAGCATTTCTGGAGCCGGAGTGGATTCAGGCTATGCAAGAAGAATTACATCAGTTCGAGCTCAACAATGTCTGGGAACTGGTCAAACGTCCAGATCCTCGCAAGCATAATATCATTGGCACAAAGTGGATCTACCGCAACAAGCAAGATGAAAATGGCCTTGTGGTGAGGAATAAGGCACGACTAGTAGCTCAAGGCTACACACAGTTGAAGGAATTGATTTCGATGAAACTTTTGCACTGTTGCTAGACTTGAGTCTATTCAAGATATTACTCGCCTATGCTAACCATCACAATATCACTTTATATCAAATGGATGTGAAAAGTGCATTCCTCAATGGTAAGCTTGAGGAAGAAGTATATGTTGCTCAACCCCTGTGTTTTGAAGATCCAAAGAATCCTCGACAAAGTCTTTAGACTTAATAAGGCCCTCTATGGTCTCAAACAAGCCCCCGGCGTGGTATGATACATTGAAGGAATTCTTCGTGAAGAATGTCTTCACACCAGTTCACTCGACTCTACTCTCTTTACTAAATCTTATGATGGTGAACTGTTTGTGTGCCAAATATATGTTGATGATATTATCTTTGGCTGCATCGACCAACGTTATAGTGATGAATTTGCCTATATGATGAGTGAAGAATATCAAATGTCTATGATGGGAGAGTTAAAATTCTTCTTAGGTCTTCAAATTCGTCAACAACACAATGGCATATTCATATCTCAGGAGAAATACCTCAAAGATGTCCTGAAGAAATTCGGCATGCAAGATTGCAAAGGCGTCAAAATTTCTATGCCCACAAATGGCCATCTATGCACTGATGAAAATGGTATTGACTTCGATCACAAGGTATACCGCTCCATGATTGGTTCTTTCTCGTACTTTATGTGCATCTAGGCCAGATATAATGCTTAGTGTTTGCATGTGTGCCCGATTTCAAGATACACCGAAGGAATCACACCATAAGGCTGTGAAGCATATTCTTCGATATCTAGTTCACACACCAACACTAGGATTATGGTACCCCAAGGGCTCTGTTTTTGATCTCATTGGATATTCTGACTCTGACTACGCTGGTGATCGTGTGGATCGCAAGTCAACTTCCGGCACTTGTCATTTCCTCGGACGATCTTTGGTCTGTTGGTCCTCGAAGAAACAGAATCACAGATCACCGCTTCATCGCGGAAGCTGAATACATTGCTGCTGGCTCGTGTTGTGCTCAATTGCTGTGGATGAAGCAAACTCTCAAGGACTACAGCATCAACGTGAAGAATGTGCCTCTCATCGTGACAATGAGAGTGCCATCAAGATTGCTCACAACCCAGTTCAGCACTTTCAAGACAAAGCACATTCAAATTGGCCATCATTTTCTTCGTGATCATGTGTTGAAGGCGACATCTCTATCGAGCACGTGAAGACCAAGAGCAGCTAGCCGATATCTTCACTAAGCCCTTGGATGAGAAGAGATTTAGCAAGTTGCGCAGTGAGCTAAATATCTTAGAATCTTCGAATGTTCTTTGAAAAAGACACACATCCTAACACTTATGCAAAATTGATGACTTAGATGTGCAACACATGAAGACACGTTTTTCTTCAATCAATGAAGAATAACACTCTAAGTGTGAAGAAATTAATGAAGAATTTGATTTTCATAACCCTACGACAATTGTAATGCGGTGTCTGAAATCATCATTCTTATACGGTGGGTCACGCCACCACCAAAGTTGAAAATCTTCAATTTGAGTTTTTCCTCGCTTTTGAAATTCTTCAGTTTTCAAATTCTTCAACTTTGCAAAATCTTCACTGCTTCATTGCCTTTCTTTCTTCATTGGCTATATATATATATATGGGTTTATGTCCTCTACAGCATTCACTTATAGTTATTTCTTCAAGTCGTCTTTTTCTGCTAAGTGAGTGTGATCGGACCCTTCCCCCTCTATGCTATACTCAACCCAATCTATTCACAAATTCTTGATGTGCGTTCTATTTGAAACTCGTTCAAAATCTTCACTGTGTCCTTGTCAGCTGAAGAAATTGCGAACGGAACTTTAAAACTGATCTTATCCAAACTTTCGGTTTTGCCGCTCAAACTGTTCCGCATCCCACGATGCATTATTTTACTCACCCACGATCATACACGATCTCCACTACACGGTACGTGGGTGACACATGTCGTGAGAAGGAGAATGGTCAGGGGCACGTTCGTCCTAAATCTTCGGGCGAACAGTTTTCACTGCCTCTATAAATACCCCTCTCTCCAACCTCACTTCTTTTACTCCGCACGACCTCTCTCTCGCTCGAGCTCCTCAAACACTATCGCCGCTGCTACTCCATCGTCGCCGCTGAGGAAGAGCTTCACCGCCTCGACCTCGCCACCGACGCATTTGCGCCGACCGCTGAAATCCTCACTCCGCCGCCGTAGCTGTCTTCCTCCGCCAAGTTAGGGCGTGGAAGATCTGAACTGACGAACTTCCCAACTGTTCTTCTTAGTTCGTCGTGTTCTTCACTTCGGGTAATTAAAAGCTACTTTTATTACTCGCTTTGATCCTCAAGCTTTCCTGAAAATCTTCAAAGGTGTTTATTCTTCAAATCCTCACACACAAACACCTCACAAGCTATCTGCTCTTGATTCGTTTCTCTAAGCAATCATTTTCTTCAAGATTCCTTAATTGTGCGGATCCTCGATCCGCATAACTCGAACCTAAGTCAAAGAACGCTTAGTGAAATTCTTCAAGGCTCATCTGGTCAAAATTCTCAAAACTTGTTCTTTTTAAACCTTCTGAGAACGCATATGACCTCTCCAAATTCCTCGCAACTATACTCTATTCACAGGTACACATGTCCGCTGCTGAATCACTAGGTTCTCATCAACTTAACTCATTTGCAGCGTTCCTCGAAGAAAAACTGCATACTTCTTCGAAAACTCAATTGTTCAATTTCCTCAATCAAGAATATGGCGACGGTAAGAAGCCACGAAAGGAGGAAAGAAACCTGAGGTTATGACTGCTTTTGAGATCCCCGAGGAAATTTATGCTGACTCATCAGTACACGATGAAGAAAACAAAAATCAGCGCAAGGTGCGATTCGTAAGATTGAACGGAGATGGGCAAGGGAATGGAGGGAATGCAGATATGTGACTCCAAAGTACATGAAGAAATTCGCTCTCAATCCTCCATGCCCAAGAGCTCCATTGGCACTGCCAAGTAGTCAATTCCCACCAAAGATCAAGCGTGGTGAGGACTTTCTCAAGAATGGGCTAAGCGCCAAGCTAAATTGGCAAGACAAGCCAAGGAGGCAAAGAAGAAATTCAATGAGGATTACGCCATCGCTATCACATCGAGGCCTCGGTCAAACCGAGGAAATCCATGCCAAAGAAGTCCGCTCATAAGCCAAGTGTTTCACCATCAGCGCCCTCACGGCCAAGTTCTCGCCAGGCGCCCTCACGGCAAATTCCTCACATCGCTACAGCTCCACCAAAGTCCTCAACAGCTCCGGCTAAAGTCCTCGGCTCTTGTGCATCCGGCTACATGTCAAAGGACTGCTGGTTTCTCGATTGCCTCGAGTTTCAAAGCAAGTTCCTCAAAGAGCACCAATTTCATCATCCGCCCGACTTCTGAAGACCAAAGCAACAGCTGGACGTGGTCCTCGGCCAAGTCCAAAGAAGAAACAAGTTGCATTCCATGTGCCTTCTGATGATGAACTTGCGGAAATCATCAGAGATCGCCAAGAAAGGGCCGCTAGAGCCAAAGGCACATTTGTGCCACTGCTGTTGGATCCGAGGAAAATCACTATGTGCAAGTGCTGATGAAGCCTTTGAAGCCAAGGCAGGCCCCAAGAACCAAATTCCTCGTCAAGGAATTATTGTATGTGCCTCGGACTGTCTATCGGATTCTCGACGAAGACAATGAGTCCTATCAAAGGCCACGACTCGAATGATGAAGAAGTCGTTGGCATCATGAAGAATATGCTTTTCTACATCATCCATGGCGTTCCCGTCAACTTCCATGATTTCTTCATGAGGACTCTGGCAAACAGTGCTATGTCACCATTTGAGCTGAAGCCTTATGCACCCTGGATAATGAGATTCATCAGGACAAGGTCTTCACTCAATTACAAGGCTGATACTATGAACCACTACAGCTACTTGCCCCCGATTGAAGTCCTCAAACGGACATTTACCTCAGATGATGACAAGGGCAAGGCTATGCTTGTGATCGATGAAGGCATTCGTCCATTGGATGGACAGGTTTCAAAAGCAGCATCCTACTCCACCAATGATGACTCGCCACCCATGACTCGCCGCAAAAATACCTCGGTCAAGCAAAGTCCTCAAGCTATCGTGACGCAGGTGATGATCGATCGTGAGTTACTCCTCGTCTTCATCGTAAGGTTGATCGCAATCATAAATGGGTCAAGCGTCAGTTTGGTTCAATTCTTCACAACATGACCTCAACACACAATGCAGTGAAGAAAAACCACTACTAGCTCCATGAAACCTTCAAACACACCTGGGCTGTTCTTTCACATGTCTACAAAGGTGTAAGAACCGACGCCAATGGGACTCAAGGAAGAATTTGACTGGTCTGCACCTCCTCCGAAGAAATACAAGAAGGTCAAACTTCCTTCCTTGGTGGCCAGCTCCTATTCTTCATCGCGCGACACTGATGAAAATGAAGACTTGGACGACACCACGGCAGGTCCTACTACAACAACCGACCCCAACAACGCTGGGCGCTCCTTCTTCAACTTGAAATTCTTCAGAGCGTTAGTCCTCGCTTCGATTCTTTTGGTCATTTGATGACAAAGGGGAGAAATTTGAGTTAGTCTTCAAGCCGGTCTAGTTTATTGCCTATATACAGTAATTTATTTTGTTAAGTTACAACTCTCGCTCTTCCGAAACTTTTATTGGATCGAGTTGTAATCTTAAACCCGATGGTGCTTTGATACTTTTGATGCTTTATGCTCTTGCACTACGCCTCGATTCTCTTGAGCTCCTTGAAAATCTTCATAGCAAATCTATTTGAGCTCTGATACTCTTAATGCATTATTTTGCATGCTTGTTCCTCATTAATGTCATGCCGAATTACATCAAGCACCATATTTCATCATGCATTTCAAATTCTTCATACTATATGTCAAATGCGTGTATGAATTACAAGATATAGGGGGAGATCTCCATGATTCAACTCTTCAAATGTGCATTGCCTCAAAAGCAAATTCCTCACTATGCACATCTTCAGGGGGAGTTCTTCTATATCTTGCAATAAAATTCTTCATTATCAGTATTTACACTTCATATGTTTATCCGTTGAAAACTTAACCTATATTGTCATCAATCACCAAAAGGGGGAGATTGTAAGTGCATCTAGTGCCCCTTAGTGATTTTGGTGGATTGAAGACTTATAGGTTAAGGAACTAATGCATTTGTGAGTGTACACAGGTCTATAAGTCTATGAGGAGTTTGATATTTACAGAGAAAGTCGACCCCTAAAAATGAAGTTCTTCGACTGAAGACTTTGATATTCTGAAGACTTTCTGAAGACCTTGAAAGTGAAGAAATTGGTGTGACCTTGAAGACTTGGTATTCATTTGAGGAACATGAAGCGTGAAGACTTTTGTTTTTGTAGTTTCATTTTCTCTTTCTTGAGTCATAGGAAACACCGTACTGATAAAGGGGGTCGAGGAAATACTAAGGAAAAATTTCCATGTGATGCTCAACTAAAAATCCTACACCTACCAATCCCTTCGAGTGAAGCCTTTGGAAAACTCATACAGTTCAGTCAATTTCTTCAAAGGATGAGACGAAGTTCTTCCGGTCAGCCGAGGAATTTGTTCTCGACCGAGGAGTTAGGAATTCGCCAAAGGCGGATTGCCTACGATGAGGAACATGATAGCCCTAAGGAATTTGAGAGTCAAATTTCCGACCGTTGCTGTGATGCGCGCCAGTTGTCCCAAAATATCTTATCCACCTAACGGTCATATCATTGAATGGCATTTATGTCTTATCATGTCGGGCTGCTCCCTAGGCTATAAATAGCCGCCCCCTACAACCACTAGCTGGTTGGCTACTCCGAGAGAACTTGACACTTGTCATGTGAGAGCAACCCATCCTCTGAGGACTTTGAGTGAAAATCATCAAGTGAGGAAAAACCCAAACACCAAACCCCTACAAACCCAAAGTGATTGAGCATCATCAAGAGATTGATCCTCGTGGATCCGACGCTTGTTACCTTTGAAGACTGTGCTTCTTCCAGATGGTTAGGCGTCATGGTCTAGAGCATCCAAGAGGAATTGTGGATCGCCGAGTGACCAAGTCTGTAAAGGTTTGGAAGTCGCCTGAAGACTTACCACGAGTGATTGGACGAGGTCTGTGTGACCTTAGTTCAAGGATAATACGGTGAGGACTTGGTGTCCTGGGTTGCGTGCTCAGCGACTGGGTGTCCGGGACTATGTGTCCTCGAGTTTAAATACTCAGCCGCTCCAACCAGACGCATAACCGAGACAGTTAGCTTGAACTGGTCTACCAAATCATTGTCTTCACCAACCTAACTGGTTCTATTTCCTCAACCCTTTCATTTCCTCATTCGTGTGTTGAGTGTTTGTTCATATCTGTGTTTGAAGACTTTGATCAAGACTTTCTCAATTTCCTCAGTTCAATCTCTTCATCGGTTTGTCTTCATCTTGTGTTATCCTGTGATTACGCTTTTCTCGTATAATCGTGGTTTGTCTTCATTTCATCATGATGACCATGCGTGTATTCTGTTATGCTTACTTCGAGTACTTATTCCGTCAGTAGTAGTTCTTCGCTAAGGAATTTCCTCACCGGCAAATTCCTCAGCGAAGAATTCATAAAAATTGCTTATTCACCCCCCCTCTAGTCGATATAACGCACTTTCACCCAAAAACATTTATCTTTACTTTTGCTACCGTTACTATTATTATCATACTACTTTTGCTACTAAACACTTTGCTGCAGATACTAAGTTATCAAGGTGTGGTTGAATTTACAACTCAACTGCTAATACTCAAGAATATTCTTTGGCTCCCCTTGTGTCGAATCAATAAATTTGGGTTGAATAATCTACCCTCAAAAGCTGTTGCGATCCCCTATACTTGTGGGTTATCACCTCCAAAACCGAGAAATATTTCCTTAGTCCTTTAAGGATAATTTTGACCGTTGTCCAGTGATCTACTCCTGGATCACTGTTGTACCCCTTTGATACGTCTCCAACATATCTATAATTTTTAATGCTTCCTTGCTGTTATATTATCAATCCTGGTTGTTTTATAGTCATTTTGTAGTCATTTTATACCATTTTTTGGTACTAACCTATTGACATAGTGTCAAGTGCCAGTTGCTGTTTTCTGCATGCTTTTTACATCGCAGGAAATCAATATCAGACGGAGTCCAAATGCAACGAAACTCCACGGAGATTTTTGATGGACCAGAAGACACATAATGGGCCCTGGCTGCACCTCGGGGGTGCTACGAGGAGAGCACAACCCACCAGGGCGCGCCAGGAGGCCCAGGCGCGCCCTGGTGGGTTGTGGCCACCTCGGGTGCCCCCGGACCGCCTCTTTGCTCTATAAATACCCCAATATTCCCAAAACCCTAGGGGAGTGGACGAAATACTGATCCAGCCGCCGCAGAGTCCAGAACCACCAGACCCAATCTAGACACCATCACGGATGGGGTTCACCACCTCCATTGGTGCCTCTCCGATGATGAGTGAGTAGTTCTTTGTAGACCTTCGGGTCCGTAGTTAGTAGCTAGATGGCTTCCTCTCTCTCGCTGAATTCTCAATACAATGGTCTCTTGGAGATCCATATGATGTAACTCTTTTTGCGGCGTGTTTGTTGGGATCTGATGAACTTTGAGTTTATGATCAGTTATATCTTTTTATATCCATGAAAGTACTTGAGTTTCTTTGATCAGTTTTATGCATGATCTCTTATAGCCTCGTATTTCTTCTCTGATATTTGGGATTTGTTTGGCCAACTTGATCTATTTATCTTGCAATGGGAAGAGGTGCTTTGTAGTGGGTTCGATCTTACGGTGCTTGATCCCAAAGTGATGTATGGGGAACCGACACGTATGTATCATTGCTACTAAGGATAAAACGATGGGGTCTATTTCCATATAGATAGATTTTGTCTACATCATGCCATTGTTCTTATTGCATTACTTCGTTTCTTCATGAACTTAATACACTAGATGCATGCTGGATAGTAGTAGATGCAGGCAGGAGCCGGTCTACTAATCTTGGACGTGATGCCTATGTAATGACCATTGCCTGGATATCGTCATGATTATTTGAAGTTCTATCAATTGCCCAACAGTAATTTTTTCACCCACCGCTTGCTATTTTTCTCGAGAGAAGCCACTAGTGAAACATGCGGCCCCGGGGTCTCTTTCTCATATATTTGCCTTTGCGATCAACTTTTCCTTTGCATTTATTTTCAGATCTATTAAACCAAAAATACAAAAATACCTTGCTGCATTTTATTCTTATTTATTTTATTTGGCATGCTCGATCTATCAATCTACTACAATTTTATCTCACGTCCGTTTACCATCTTGAGGCACTGTACCCGGAAGGGATTGACAACTCCTTTAACACGTCAGGTTGCGAGGATTTGTAATCTGTGTGTACATTGTGTTGCTTGGTTCTCGTACTAGTTTGATAACCTTGGTTTCATATCTGAGGGAAATACCTACCGCCGCTGTGCTGCATCATCCCTTCCTCTTTAGGAAAATACTGACGTAGCTTCAAGCGACATCACCCTTTGCCAAACTCATGGCAAGCTACACAATAGGTCTGGTATAAAGCATGGCATACTTTATAGAACCTATGGCTGAGGCATAGGGAATGACTTTCATTCTCTCTCTCTATCTTCTGCCGTGGTCGGGTTTTGAGTCTTACTCAACTTCATACCTTACAACTCAGGCAAGAACTCCTTCTTTGACTGATCCATTTTGAAATCCTTCAAAATCTTATCATGGTATGTATCTGATCTATCTTTATAGATCTTGATGCCCAATATGTAAGTAGCTTCTTTCAAACACTCCTTTATGCTTTCCAGAAAATTCTACATCATTTCCGATCAACAATATGTCATTCACATATACTTATCAGAAAGGCTGTAGTGCTCCCACTCACTTTCTTGTAAACACAGGCTTCACCGCAAGTTTGTATAAAACTATATGCTTTGATAAACTCATCAAAGCGTATATTCCAACTCTGAGATGCTTGCACTAGTCCATAGATGGATCGCTGGAGCTTGCACACTTTGTTAGCACCTTTAGGATTGAGAAAACCTTTTCGTTGCATCATATACAACTCTTCTTTAATAAATCCATTAAGGAATGCAGTTTTGACATCCATTTGCCAGATTTCATAAAATGCGGCAATTGCTAACATGATTCGGACAGACATTAAGCATCGATACGAGTGAGAAAATATCATCGTAGTCAACACCTTTAACTTCACAAAAACCTTTTGCGACAATTCGAGCTTTGTAGATAGTAATACTACTATCAGCGTCTGTCTTCCTCTTGAAGATCCATTTATTCTCAATGGCTCGCCGATCATCGGGCAAATCAATCAAAGTCCATACTTTGTTCTCAAGCATGGATCCTATCTCAGATTTCATGGCCTCAAGCCATTTATCGGAATATGGGCTCATCATCGCTTCCTCATAGTTCGTAGGGTTTGTTATGGTCTAGTAACATGACTTCCGTAACAGGATTACCGTACCACTCTGGTGCGGAACATGCTCTGGTTGACCTACGAGCACTAGTGCAGGATGCTGCTAACGCGACACTACAATCAGAGACCCTTCGAGAAACTGTTTGCGATGCCATAACCGCAAACGGTGGTGTATGAAAACCGTCAGAAATGTATAAAATGTTTGTGATGACGTATGCATCAAACACGGTTCAGGTTTTAGTTGCGTGTGCGATGAAGGGCATACGATTCAGTTCAATTAACTGTTTGTGATGAGGACGAACAAAAGAAACGGGCAGCCAGATGAAGGCGTGTGCGATATAGAGCACACGGTTCACTCGGATGAACTGTTTGTTATTAGGCAACACAAAAGAAACGGGCAGCCAGATGAAGGTGTGTGCGATATACAACATACAGTTCACTCGGATGAACTGTTTGTGATTAGGCAACACAAAAGAAACGGTCAGCCAGATCAAGGTGTGTGTGATTGAGGGCATACGCTCGTAAGGATTAACTGCTTTGTGATTAGCAAATGTAATGTAAACGGGTAAGCCAGATCAAAGTGTCTATGATTGATGGCATACACTTCACATGGATGAACTGTTTGCGATTAGCCACAACAAACTGAAACAGTTAGATAGATCAACGTGTGTGCGCTAGACGGGCACACCCATTCTAATTAAAAGAAGCGTGCGCGATGGTAATAACGAGCGCGCACGGTTGTTCGAACAAGATGTGTGCTGACATTGCCTATTGCGGTGCACCCTATGGTGCAAACGCCACGTACACGGCCGAGAAGGCGTACATGCCCATGTTACGCCTTCCGGGAATAGTGTCACACTTATAACCATCAGTAAAGTTTGATCATGCGTCCCGTCACAATTTTTTTAGAAGAACAGGGAGGCCGCGTCCCGTCACATTCCAAATTGCAAACCTGTTCACACTGATCAAAACCTAAACGGTTTCACACTTAGGAGCGTATTACTACACGGTTATAAATACTACTACAAGATGACTGCACATTCCTCCTCAACTCCTCATCCACAAAAAGTCAAAAACAAACAAGTCATTCATCATCGCTCTTTAAGGCCCGCCAAGGCCGCATGAATTTCGGGTCGAGATTGCCACCGGATAGGCGAGCCCGGAAGCGGAGCACGAGAGATGTCCCGCCGCGAAAAGCAGCCAATATGTCCCGCTGCACGGTCGTAGCAGCAGAGAGGTCCTGGCCAAGACCGCTGAAGCAAAGCATGGAGGACCCGCCAGGCCGTCGGCGATGCAGACTGGTCCGCCGTGCCGCTGAAGCGTAAGATATGTCTCGCTGCCGCGAATGCAGCAGTAGATGTCCTCCTCACCGCGGTGGCTCGGGAAAATGCTCATGGGCAGGCGAGGACTTACAGGTGCATGCGAGCCCTCGTCCTTAGGCAGATAGATCAGATCTCCAGGTGGGAGAGGTTGCAGGATGACCTGAAAGCGTCGTTTGAACAGTCTACCGACGTCATCCGGCAACTAAATGAGAGCAATGCGAAGCTCTAGGCCGAGCGCGACCTACTGAGGGCGAAGATCGTTGGAAGTGTGGAGCGTCAGGAGCAGACCACTGCCTTGTTGAAGAGGACCGGCGTCATCGTCGAGAAACTTATGGACGAGAATAACAAGCTGCGCATCGAGTGCAGAAGGCTTGTGGAGGAATCCGTGGATGCTCTCAAGCAGCATCTTGAGGACAAGAAAGAGCTCGTCGCGCTTCGGCCGCAGTAGACTAGTTCCCGCTATTCCGCAAAGCAATGCATCAAGAAAGTAGAGATCAATGAGCCAGATCGTTTTTTTCCTTCTTCTTTTGCCCTTGTGTATTTCGGGCGTTGCCGCATGTGGCTTTTTTTAATTATGTTTCTAAATATGTAAGACAATTATTATCCACTGTCATCGTCCTTATATTCATCATGCTTGCTATAAGTCGCAATCGATGCTATGTAGGTCCGTCGGATCTTACATCAAGATCCATGCAAAACTTTCTTTCCAGATTTTCATTTTTCTCTCTTAAATCTCAGCCCATTGAGACATATAGCCACACCGTAGAATAGGTGCTCGGGTGCCATTAATGGAGACATTGCGAGGGAGGTGTGTGGCAGGTAGCGGTCAAAGGGCTCTCCTCCTGATAAGCATGCGCAGGGATCTGATCGCACGCCTCCCGTACTCAAATAGCTACCCCGCACGACACCTCCTAGCCAATAAAAAAAATGGACGCGTGGCCGCACGTAATTGGTAAGTCGAACGCCCACGGTTTCAATAATACTTGTGTTTCCGATTTGTAACATGACAACACTTGTTCCAAAATGACTTTGTTGATTGTTAATGCGTGGGCCTTCACAAATCGGACAAAAAAAATTACCACATCATGTTGGTGCCATGTCATGAGACCATGCCAAGTTTCATGATTTTCAGGTGTGTTTTGGAATTACAGGAATTAAAAACCAAGTTTCTCAATCGTTGTGGCCGAGCCACGATGCACAAATGTTTGAATTTCACTCCCATCTCTTGCATGGGACCTAGAAATTCACCCAAGGACACACATGTGATTTTTCAAACAACTTTGATGCACTGGAGCATGTGCTTGTAGTTCAAATTTGAATTATGCACATTAAAAGCCCAAAAACTCAATTAATGTATAAAAAGGCCAAACGAACCCAGAATAATTTCAAAATTTAGCACGGTACTTCTATTTGGTCTAATATAGTTGTATAAAAAAATTAAGGCGGGAGAAGGCAGTGTATGTATGTCGTTTCGCACACAGAGGTGACACGTTCCGTCTCAGAACCACGAGCCTTCTTAAGGGAAGCTCGGGTTTGCAAGAAGCTTACACCAAAGCTTGTCCCAATTTGGCCAAAAAAATTACCGCAACATGTTGGTGCCATGTCATGACACCATGCCAAGTTTCATGATTTTCAGGAGTGTTTTGGAACTACAGGAAATAAAAAACCAAGTTTCTCAATCTTTACGGCTGAGCCACGATGCCGAGATGTTTGAACTTCACTCCCATCTCTTGCATGGGACCTAGAAATTCACCCAAGGACACACATGTGATTTCTCAAACAACTTTGGTGCACTGGAGCATGTGCTTGTAGTTCAAATTTGAATTATGCATATTAAATGCCCAGAAACTCAATTAATGTATAAAAAAGGCGAAACGAGCCCGGAATAATTCCAAAATTTAGCACGGTACTTCTACTTGGTCTAATCTGGCTATGTAAAAGAAGTAAGGCGGGAGAAGGCAGTGCACGTATGTCGTTTCGCACACGGAGGTGACACGTTCCCTCTCGGAACCACGAGCCTTCTTGAGGGAAGCTCCTGTTTGCAAGAAGCCTACACCAAAGCTTGTCCTAATTCGGCCAAAAAATTATCACAACATGTTGGTGCCATGTCATGAGACCATGCCAAGTTTCATGATGTTCAGTTGTGTTGTGGAATTACAAGAATTAAAAAACCAAGTTTCTCAATATTTCCGGCTGAACCACGACGCCCAAATGTTTGAATTTCACTCCCATCTCTTGCATGGGACCTAAAAATTCACCCAAGGACACACATGTGATTTTTCAGACAACTTTGGTGCACTGGAGCACGTGCTTGTAGTTCAAATTTGAATTGTACACATTAAATGCGCAGAAACTCAATTAATGTATAAAAAAGGCCAAAGGGACACGGAATAATTCCAAAATTTAGCACGATACTTCTATTTGGTCTAATCTGCCTGTGTAAAAAAATTAAGGCGGGAGAAGGCAGTGTACGTATGTCGTTTTGCACACGGAGGTGACACGTTCCCTCTTGGAACCACGAGCCTTCTTGAGGGAAGCTCCGGTTTGCAAGAAGCCTACACCAAAGCTTGTCCCAATTCGGCCAAAAAATTACCGCAGCATGTTGGTGCCATGTCATGAGACCATGCCAAGTTTCATGATTTTCAGGCGTGTTTTAGAATTACAGGAATTAAAAAGCCAAGTTTCTCAATCTTCCCAGCCAAGCCACGACGCCCAGATGTCTGAATTTCACTCACATCTCTTGCATGGGACCTAGAAATTCACCCAAGGACACACATGTGATTTTTCAAACAACTTTGGTGCACTGGAGCACATGCTTGTAGTTCAAATTTGAATTATGCACATTAAATGCCTAGAAACTCAATTAATGTATAAAAAGGCCAAAACGAACATGGAATAATTTCAAAATTTAGCATGATACTTCTATTTGGTCTAATATGTCTGTGTAAAAAATTAAGGCGGGAGAAGGCAATGTACGTATGTCGTTTCGCACACGGAGGTGACACGTTCCCTCTCGGAACCGGGAGCCTTCTTGAGGGAAGCTCTGGTTTGCAAGAAGCCTACACCAAAGCTTGTCCCAATTCAGCCAAAAAAATTACCGCAGCATGTTGGTGCCATGTCATGATACCATGGCAAGTTTCATGATTTTCAGGCGTGTTTTGGAATTACAAGAATTAAAAAGCCAAGTTTCTTAATCTTTCCGGCCGAGCCACGACGCCCAGATGTTTGAATTTCACTCCCATCTCTTGGATGGGACCTAAAATTCACCCAAGGACACGATGTGATTTTTCAAACAACTTTGGTGAACTGGAGCACGTGCTTGTAGTTCAAATTTGAATTATGCACATTAAATGCCCAGAAACTCAATTAATGTATAAAAAGGCCAAACGAACACGGAATAATTCCAAAATTTAGCATGATACTTCTATTTGTTCTAATCTGCCTGTGTAAAAAAATTACATGGACAAGGCAAAGGTACGTATGTCGCTTCAAGACACAGAGGTGACATCGCTCTCCTGAACCGGAGCCTTCTTGAGGGAAGCTCCTGGTTTGCAAGAAGCTTACACCAAAGCATGTCCCAATTCGCCAAAAAATTACTGCAGCATGTTGGTGCCATGTCATGACACCATGCCAAGTTTCATGATTTTCAGCCGTGTTTTGGATTTACAGGAATTAAAAAACCAAGTTTCTCAATCATTCCGACCGAGCCACGATGCCCAGATGTTTGATTTTTATTCCCGTTTCTTGCATGGGACCTATAAATTCACCCAAAGACACACATGTGATTTTTCAGCAAACTTTGGTGCATTGGAGCATGTGCTTGTAGTTCAAATTTGAATTATGCACATTAAATGCCCGTAAACTCAATTAATGCATAAAAATGGCAAACAAACCCGGAATAATTCCAAATTTAAACACGACACTCATGTACTAGTTGCATGTTCAATGTACATAAATGTTCTAGCAATTCAAGCACCATCCTTTCCCTCCGTAACACCATTTAATCTTTCAAAACATAATGAAAAAAATCAGGTATACCACAAACAGTTTACTAGAAAGAATCGTGTGGAATGCGATATAAAATATCTTGGTGCACTGCCTTGTCTGGCTTACGCAGAAGCTTCATTGCCTACAAATCCACGCCCCCGCTTGAACCACACTTGCGCCAGCTTCCTTGCGGCACCGAGCGAAATTTTTGCCACCGCATGAAATATCTATCTCCCCCCTCCCTCCTACCAAAAGCCACATTTCCACTGTTCCTCCTTGCTTTCCAAGTTCAAACCTTCACTGCTGCTTCCTGGCAGCTCAGCCTCCTTGTCGGTGACCCTTCTTCTTGCAGTGCCGCCTCCTCGCCGGCTACCCTTCTTCTTGGTGAGCCGCCTCCTCACCGACGACCCTTCTTCTTGCAGCACCTCCTCCTCGCCGGCGACCCTTCTTCTTGCTGCGCGGCCTCCTCGCCGCCGACCCTTCTTCTTGCTGCGCGGCCTCGTCGATATGGTCAGATAATCCACACCCCACCCACGCCATCCTCCTCCTTTCCCGTCCCACACGCCCCGACTGACGGAGCGACACCTTCCACTGAAATCACTTCCCCCCTCCTCCAATTAAGTGGCGCCCACAACCATTTTACAGGCAGTATAACGTGGAGCTGAGTAGCATGTGGCCACACGCGCGAATGAGGTCGCTATGGTTGACATGTGTGTCGACCGCCAGATCTTGGAGGAGCACCTCGTCTTCGAGGCCACCGTCGACACCGCCGCGCGGTTGTCAACTTTAAAATATAGTTCGTGATGTTTTCTCGAGGCCACCGCCAAAGGCCTTCGAAAGTGATTTGTCCTCTGTAATGTTAATATGCAACTGATGTTCGCTAACAGTTTGGTCCTCTGAAATGTAATGTTCGGGCTAACACTTTGGTCCAACAATTGCTACATTTCGTAGTAATCGCTTTTCAAGCATTCTTTGTTTTGTTAACTGTCTTATCTTCTAGTACATGTTTCTATTCTACAATGTCGTGCTCGCTAACTATTTTGGTTCATTTGGTCTCGCTGTCCATTTAACTGTTTGGTTCAGTTCTGCAATTTGATTTTCATTTGCTGTGGGTACAATTTTGTATTGTTATGCATGTGACACCGATCGAATTTGGTTGTACTCAATACATATTCTACTGATAGTATCACTAAAAAAAATACACTTCCGTGATGATACGTGTTTGTCACAGTAGTTCGCATTTTGTCATGCATGTACATCCATGATGATTTCATGACAGAATCAAGATAGTCATACCCGTCGTCAGAGAAGTGTTCCATGACATTACCAAAATTATCATCACGAAAGTGTCCACTTCCATGACGATAAATCGGGCGCCATGTAAGTGCTTTCGCCAAGGGTGACCGACACGCGGCATCCACCGTGAACGGAACGCCGTTAAGCTATCGTCGGGTTTTGGATCCGATAACCCGTTAACAGCTCCGACCAATGGGAAATTTCCACGGTAAAATTCTTATTGGCCGGACAAAACACGGTCACCGCTGCTGGATCATATAGGCGCCTATGATAAGTCGACACGTGCCACGGCCCACCACTGGCCCATTTAGCTTACAAAGTCGGCCCGTTTGACTTGGTCAAAAGGTAACGGGCTGGCCCATGAAAAGCCTGTTAACGGTCTCTTCGCAAATAGCCCATTTTACGGCCCATTAACTCACGGCCCGTTAGGCCCTAAAGGAAATCGGCCCAACAACGTCATGTGGGCCGTCGAATATAACACCAAATTTATTTCACTTTCGCCCATGTATGGCCCACGATTTATTTATTTCGGCCCATATGAGGCCTTTCAGATCTTTCGCCCTTTACAGTGCCCACGGTGACTCTAGCCCATAATGAACAATAATTTTCTTTGTACCCGTTAACGGCCCATGATTTACATGGGCCGCTTCAGCCCGTGTTAGCTTTCGGCCTATTGACGGCCCATACGTTCTGGGCTCCTTTTGGCCCTTGATTACTTCCTACCACATCGGCTCGTTCCCCTAATGGGCCAAATTCGCCCATGGCAAGAGTCGGCCCACATCGGCATGTTCCCCAAATGGGCCAAATTCAGCCCATGGCAAGAGTCGGCCCACATCGCCTCGTTACCCTAATGGGCCAAATTCGCCTATGGCAAGAGTCGCCCGCTTCGCCTCGTTAACCTGCTATGCGCCATTTCCAAATTGGCCCTATATTCTCGCCCATTAACGACCCATTATGCCCGTGATGTAATTAAGCCTTTGCAGTCCCACGACATGTTAACGTCTGCTACCGGCCGGGCCGATACCAATTACGCCGACACGGCCCATGTAGACCCATTTATCCGACGGCCCGAGGCCCACCGACATTACGTGCCCATTTATCAACGGCCCGAGGCCCACCGGACATAAAGCCCATTTATCGACGGCACCAGAGGAGACCCATGGATCCCACGGCCCGTGATATGGCCCATGGTAGTTGTGGCCACTAGCAAACCAGGAAAAGGAAGACTAGGAAATAAATAAGGTCAAACTAACGCTTAGGCTATTAAGGTGATTGCACAGATTACATCCACTCGGCATCAAAGATCGCCACCGGTGCAAATATAGCTAACACCCTACACTATACAAAAATGGCTTGTTGTTTTCTTCACCGGTGGCTGCACGTTAAGAATAAATTTTGTATCGCATCAAAACAAATTACAACTATATAACAAAAGGAAGGTTGGCACAAAACTTAATAGTCTAGCGTATAAATGCACCACCGTAAGTTCAAGCTCGATTCATTTGACATGATCATTATGCTTTTCATGTCAGATTGTCCGATGGAGCACCATAACCTCGCCTTCATTTCCCTGTGCTCCCGAACAACATAGCAAATGTCCGATAGTCCGGTTTCAAAACCATGCATATCTTGACAACATTGAGCAATGTTTCTCCTTGTTTCACAAAGGGCCTCTCATAGAGAATGGACTTGTGTCCGGAGCATGTATACAACAATGCTTTGAGCTTGCATATCTTGATCATGAGGCGCTTTGGACGATATTGCCTTAACAACCAACCCAAGATACGCAGAACGCCCTTTTGGCACCGTTAGTGGATTGTATCGACCCACTGCAGCAAGAGCTGACATTGCGGTTATAGTTGCCTCGCCACCTTCAGAAGGTGGCGGTTCCACCATTTTTTCCATAGCTCGCTGAAAAGTTGAGGTTTTACATTAATAGTACCAGAACAGAAGATATTAAGGAGGCAGCAAAACCAAACAAAATAGCTTTGGTTTATATATAGAACTTATTCTGGTGAACCCATGTAAAATATTAGTTGTATTTTATTGCAAAGTACATAATAAAACCAGGTTCCAAACATATGACCATGTACCATCGCTAATGTATTGTCTATTTCTTCAGATTGTATTGAGGGCTAAGGATAAAGAGACGAAGTTTATAATACGGTAAGCATAGTATGACATCATTCATATCACAAAACAACCGAGAATGCATAAACAGTAATTGTAACATTGTGTGGGCAAGTCCAAAGACGGAACTAGATTACGGGTCAAGATCAAAGGAACGTCACTCCTCTCTTTTAAACCTTGTAAGGTGCAATGATACGCTAAGACAATTGTGTATAAAACTGAAACGAGTAATAGACATTGGCTGCAAAATATGCAGTTCAAGGCACAAGTTAGAGTAAGTAGTAGTTAAAAGGCATGAGGATTAAGGACTTACAACAGCGGCTTTGACTGGTGTAGTCATGTCCTTCTTCTTGCTGGTGTGACAGTCCTTGAAGATTTCCACAACATTTGGTTCAGGTACTTTTTGGTCCTTGCGGGCTTTCCTCTGCATTTCAAACAAGTCCATATAGATCTGATAATATGGTACAGCGAAAAGAGTGAAACAACAGCTAATTACAAGAGCCTCGCAGTGTGCAATATAGCTATGAGATCCTGTCGCCTGTTGGAATTTCATTTTCATACGGTTAGCCTTGTTCTTTGAACAGTTCACCTACAAGAAGATAGATTTGTGTGGCACATGCGTAAATAGGACTTCAACATGTGATCTGATCACATATATATAATGTACTGATACTTCGGATCGCACTCGGTTTAACAAGGCCCTCTAGTCTTCATCCGATATATTTTCCATCGGAGATGTTTGGGAAAGTTCACCGTTAGCCTTGCCTTCAAAGTGAGTTTTCCTCAAGTTATACCGACATCGCCGCAGAGAAGACTTGAAAACATGGGTGCAAGCTTGTCTGGTTTCATCATCTTGGCTATCCAACTTGAACCTCATTTGTTGAAAATTATGGGAGTCTCATTATCAGCAACCTAGAAAGTATGGGACAGAGCAAGACGATATTACTAGTTTCCATACATAACCATACTTACAGATAAATGGTCACGGAAGGTGTTGAACTGGGTTTCGTCTTTGTCATTCCTGTACTGAATCCATGTTAGGAGGATACGTACATGGCACCTAACGGCAACCACTGCCTCTAATACTAACTTGGCTAACTCTGTAGCATCACGTGGCCTTTTTAAACCTGCCTCAAAACGGATCTCCATTCTTCCTCCTCAAGATTTAGTTAACCTATTGAGCATTATCCCTGATGTTTGTTTACTCTTGTGCCTAGGTGCTAGTCCAACAATAAACATAGGAAGTGTTAGTGTACATCAAACTGTGAGACTACATATAAAGAAGCATGGAATAAAGAATTTGACACCAAAGAACTACCTTCTTGCTGTTGAAGCTCACAAGGTTCATCTGATATTGCCAACTCGCCTTGTGTCAAGAGTGCTTGGGAAGTAGTGTCGTGGCAAGGGAGCTTGGGAACGTGTTGCTAGTTTTCCTTGACGACGAGTATGTCGTGGCAGTTGGTAGTACTGTGGTAGGTGTTGCAAGAACTAGGGCTGTCTCTCGCTTGTTTGGTGGCAGCTATTTGTTTCGCTTTGGCCTTTTTGCAGCTCGTGTAGCATGGGATGCCGTGGTTTGTAGAATTTTCCAATCGGACTTTGGCCTTCTATTGCACCATCAAGCATCAAAGCAGAATCTGCAGGATTTATCCGCTTCTCATTCCCCGCCATTCTGTGTTTCTTCCTATTTCTCCGTGACATGTTAAGTCGTTTACAAGAAAACAAATAACAATTTAGTTCTTCAGAACAAATTGATGCATGATGCAGACAAACTGAACTTTGATGTTAGACAACCACATGATAGGAGGATGTAATATGTATGAAAAACAGGACGAAAGAGATAGCTAGAACTATGATGTGTAAACTAAGAAGAAGACATTTCACCAAATTAGAAGCAATGCAATGGATTGTAGACACCATATGAAAGATGCGACAAATATCGTCACCAAGTTAATGTTGTCTCATCATAAATGGTGTTTAAACAAATGTGAAGCAAGACAAGAAATAAATCATATGCAAGATGCAAAAACATCACACTACCATGTTAGAGGTCTCTCGTCATTAGTCCCATTGCATATTCACAAAGCATTGCATATTCACAAATTATGATGTGTAAACCGAGGAGAAGGCATTTCAACAAATTAGAAGCAATGAAAGCTAGACACCATATGAAAGATGCAACGAATATCACTCTACCAAGTTAAAACTGTCTTCGCCATAAGTGCCATTTCAACAAATTAGTAGTACAAGCTAGAAAAGAATGTGAGATGTAACCTATATCACACTCAAGTCAAACGTGTCTTATGATAAGTGATTGTTGCAGGTTAAACAACAGTAGTAATTTGATGTAAGAACATGGTGTGATAGATGACATTGTATGTTCTAGAAACAGAACACGGTCTTATTCAAGTATAATGTGTAAAGTAAGCAGATGGAATTCAACAAAATTAGAAGCAATACAAGCTAGACATCACACATAACATGCAACCACATATAAGATTGCCAAGTTAGAGGGAGCACCAAAGTGATGCTGCACTAGGGGAGACGTGCTCATCATAAACACAGCTTTGTTGAGTGTCTATGCATGTGTTGTCTTGGAAATCATCTTGGGGTGTGGAGGAGTAGAAATCAGAGAGGCCCTCCATTCGAAGGAGCACCTTTATCCGCTGCCTTGCTAACTTCCTTCCGCTTTATTGATTTTGAATTGTCAAGTAAAACCGACAAGAAAAAGCAATAAAATTCTCTCTTCGTAACTCATTCACGCATGATAACGACAATCACTACTTTGATGTAAGGCAAACACATGATACCAGGATGGAATATGTACGAAAAACAGGACGGCATGGCATGTTCACAACTGCTTGTGTAAACTAAGCGTAAACCATTCCAGCAAATAAGAAGCAATTCAAGCTAGACACCACATGAAAGATGCAACCAATATGACTCGCCAAGTTAAAAGCGCCCCATCATAAAATGGAATTTCAACAAATTAGAAGCAGCGATACTATAAATCATATGAAAGATGCAACTAATATCGCACCGCATATACTAAAGGTTGCTACGCCTTGAGCTTATGCTGGTTTTCCTCGAAGATGAGAGGGTGATGCAGCAAAGTGTAGCGTAAGTATTTCCCTCAGTTTTGAGAACCAAGGTATCAATCCAGTAGGAGGCTCCTCAAAAGTCCCACGCACCTACACAAACAAACTGAGAACTCACAATCAACGCAATAAAGGGGTTGTCAATCCCTTCACGGCCACTTGCGGAAGTGAGATCTAATAAAGATAGTATGCTAAGATAAATATTTTTTTGGTATTTTATAATATAGATGCAAAAAGTAAAGATGCAAATAAAAGTAGATTGGAAGTAAATATGATAACAGATAGACCCGGGGGCCATAGGTTTCACTAGTGGCTTCTCTCAAGATAGCATAAGTATTACGGTGGGTGAACAAATTACTGTCGAGCAATTGATAGAAAAGCGATAGTTATGAGATTATCTAGGCATGATCATGTATATAGGCATCACGTCCATAACAAGTAGACCGACTCCTGCCTGCATCTACTACTATTACTCCACAAATCAACCGCTATCCAGCATGCATCTAGAGTATTAAGTTCATAAGAACAGAGTAATACATTAAGCAAGATGACACGATGTAGAGGGATAAACTCATGCAATATGATATAAACCCCATCTTGTTATCCTCGATGGAAACAATACAATACGTGCCTTGCAACCCTTTCTGTCACTGGGTAAGGACACCGCAAGATTGAACCCAAAGCTAAGCACTTCTCCCATGGCAAGAAAGACCAATCTAGTAGGCCAAACTAAACTGATAATTCGAAGAGACTTGCAAAGATAACTTAATCATACATAGAAGAATTCAGAGAAGATTCAAATATTATTCATAGATAAACTTGATCATAAACCCACAATTCATCGGATCTCGACAAACACACCGCAAAAAGAGTTTACATCGAATAGATCTCCACAAGAGAGGGGAGAACATTGTATTGAGATCCAAAAGAGAGAAGAAGCCATCTAGCTAATAACTATGGACCCGTGAGGTCCTGTGGTAAACTACTCACAACTCATCGGTGGGGCAAGGATTTTGATGTAGAGGCCCTCCGTGCTTGCTTACCCCTCCGCAGAGTGCCAAAGAAAGGCTCCAAGATGGGATCTCGCGGATGATGTAAGGTTACGGTGGTGGAAATTGTGTTTCGTGGTGCCCTCGGATGTTTTCGGGCACGAGGTATATATAGGAAGAAGAAGTACGTCGGTGGTCGGCCGAGGGGCCCACGAGACAGGGGGGCACGCCTCTATAGGGGGGCGCCCTATCTCGTGGAGGCTCGTTGCTTCTTGACTTGCACTCCAAGTTCTCTCGGATCACGCTCGTGAGAAAATCACGCTCCTCAAGGTTTCATTCCGTTTGGACTCCGTTTGATATTCCTTTTCTTCGAAATACTGAAATAAAAAAAAACAGCAATATGGGCTGGGCCTCCGGTTAATAGGTTAGTCCCAAAAATGATATAAAAGTGGAAAATAAAGCCCAATAAAGCCTAAAACAGTAGATAAAGTAGCATGGAGCAATCAAAAATTATAAATACGTTGGAGACGTATCAAAGGTGTCTCGTTATATTGATTGATGCGGGATACAAAAAAACAATAGTTTTATGTAAGGACATGCTTAATAGACAGATGTACCATGTACTAAATACAGGAAGGCATGTCACATTAATAGAGTATAATGTACTCCTCCGTCTCCATAATAAGACGCTTTTGGCACTAATTTAGTGCCAAAAAACGCTTTTACATTATGGGACGAGGGAGTATAAGCTAAGGACTAGCACATGCAAGATAGCCAGATTGGAAGAATTACAATCTAGACACCATATGCAACATGCAACCACATATCACGCTGCTAAGTTAGAGCAAGCACTGTGGATGCTAGTGTAGGGGAAATGCTGAATCAGCTACAGAGCTACGCTCACTATCTTCATCTAGCATTTCGCTTCTTGAGAATCATGTTGGGAGGCTGACGCTGCATTCTTTACATGAGTAGTCCCCTTGCCTGCCTGCCTGCCTCGTCATAAGTGATTGATGAGGGATACACAAGAACATTAGTTTGATGTAAGAACATGATTAATACATGTATGTACTAGTATGTACCAAAAATGTAAAGGCATGTCATATTCAAAGGTATAATGTGTAAGCTAAGGTAAGCAATTTAACCAAATTGGAAGCAATACAAGCTAGACATCCTACCGGAGTGGTGAACATGATCATCTAGGACCTCGTGAGCCCGTGTGGAGGCGGTTGCTTCGCCACCATCGTGGCTTTTTAGTTGGCTTCCGTGTGATGCATGTCTTTGTTGGGCTTGTCATCGGCTCGGCCAAAGGCTCTCGACTAGCTATTTGTCTTCCGGTGCTCACAGGATGGTGGTTCATGTAAAAATATCTTTCCTTATCTTAATAAAGACCGACTTCGCCTTTCGAATACAAGCTAGACACCATATGGAACATGCAACCACATATGACACCGCTGGTTAAAGCAAGCACTGGATGGTGGTTCATTGCAGCAAGGTCATCAACTCTAGAGCTACGCCACCGCCTCCATCTCACGACATTGCACCCTTTATAGCGATAACGTGTCGTGCCTAGCCGCCAGAGAAAGCTGGCACGACTTGTCTCTTTTCTTTTATGCCTCTCGAGGCGCATCAAATACCCTTGCATAAAAACACAATAGTGAGAGTATTGGTGAAGTGTGTGTAGAACTAGTGCACTGTAAAAGTAGCAGATAGCAGGTGGCTGAAAAATAAATGACAGGAGACATATGATAGCTCTACAACATTGCATGGCAAACAAAATTAGATTCTACTCCGTATTTGATTTTGTAATATATGAGCACAGGAAATGCAGGTACTCCTCTAGCACACCACCACATGTGGTCATATCTAAGATAACAGTAGACTGAAAAGAAATAGTTCATTCGAATTTTTTAATGAACCGTCTGATCTATAAGGAACGGGCAGATGGCCTTCGTTTATCTCCCGCCACCATCGCTGACGATCTTTCTTGACCGCCAACACCACCGCCTGCACTTCGCCTCCGCCGCCCGCCTCCCATCGACCTCACACCACCGCCAGCTTGGCAGCGCCCCATGCCATCCCTTTAATCCCGCCGCCCTCCATCGGGCGCTAGTAGCTCTAGGCCGCACACGCCCTAAGATAAACACTATATGCTGCTTCCCCGGCGTAATAGTCGTATTAGCTAGCGCTGTTACACTGGGAATGCTTCCTAATTGGGAATCAACTGGACAGAAATTGAAATTTAGGGGGGCGACGGACCTCTAGCTAAGGTGAAATAGTATATGAGGAGAAACCTTGTGCATCACGAGTTACTAGGAACATCTAGTATCAAGAAGAAGCGGTCAACTAGTGTCTTCTGTGGGATGAATACTGTGCAAGCAGAGACGTAAGATTTGCACGAATAAGGGAAGAGGAGTACCTTCTTCGGTTGCTGGTGTGGTCACCTCCACATGTCGCTACCGATCTTCTTTCTTTTTACCGGGAAACCGATGTTCGAGGGTGCAGGCTTGGACGAACCCATGGCCAAATTGTTGACTGCGCTGTTGCCGTGGGCCGTATGTCGGGGAGGGGAAGCAGATCCGAGGCGGCGAAGGACGAATGAGCAGAACAACTCCGGCAAGTGTGGAGGGTGGCGGTTGGAGCAGCAGTGGTGAGGCGCAGGACGGCGTGGTTGAACTGGCTCGGCACGGACGGCTCGGCCTCGACTTCAACTACTAGCCGGAGGGCGCTATGTTGAGATTATGGTGTGGACGCATTTACGCCGGGTATCGGCTCCGCGTGATGGAGGAGGGGCGGCGTTGATGGGTGGGATGGGGTGGCGGATGGAGGACGCCGTGTTTCAAGGCTGGTGGAGAGGTAGTTTTGGCGCCCACGGAGTACCTAATGGGGAAGCAGACGGGTGGGGGGAACCATGTTTCGTCTCTGGGACGCGCTTGTTTTTGGCTTTTTTTAATATAAGATGGGACGCGCTTTTTTGAAATTTGGGTAAAGTACAAACTAAGCCACCCTCTAAAATATCGGACCTACTGCGTGTCGGGGGTAGGATGGAAATCCCAGGTGTCCCAAATAGTGGACGGAGCGATTTCGCCGCCGCATGTGTGCTTAGGGCGGCCATTGTGTATGAATGTTTTTCGGAGGCGGTTGCGTATGCCTAGATGAAGCTACAAACCTACCCCGGTTTAGACCTTTGGACGCCGGACCGTAGGTTTCACGGGTCGAAAGTTATTAGAAAAGTAATTTCCTTGTACTACCAAACATTGGTCTCACGCGGTTTCAAGTAGTAGAGGCTCTTTGGCGCTTCGCTCAAATTTTGAAACACAAGCATTCACGTTTAGAGTACTTTTGAACTATGAGGATTGACCTAAATAGACAACGTTATATTTGACCTTGTATGTTTGAAAACCTCATTAAATTATCCACTTCTTTTTGAAATTTTGACACTTGAAAATCCTATAACTACGATTATTTTGGAATGGAGGAGCTGAATTTGAATCTATTTTGTAGACGACTACATATGCTATTATGTACAAAATCAGAGCAAAGATTGGTGCCCCCATAATTTAGGTATGGTTTACAAATGCCATGATATCAAATTCAAATAATTGAATGGACTTCATGTTGAATTCGATTTTTTAAAACCACCTTAGGTTGAATTCAAATGTATGCTAGTTCATATGTAGCTATTTATAATGTCCATTGTGTAACTTTTGTATGTATAATGTGCTTTACACACACAACATGAACTATACTCACGTTTATATTCGATTGCTAAAGTGATGCATTGTCTGGAGTTCAAAGTACTAACTATTTGGATCAATTGTGTCGAATAATAACATAGACATGCTCAAATTCGATAGAATCTAGGTGTCTGATGGATCAATGACCGCTCCTTACACGAATTGCAAATATCATGATCCCATCCTAATATTTGGATACAATTTATATCTTTAATCAATGTGGAGAGCAGTCTTTACGTGTAGTTTCACTCTCCATCGGTGGTCTCTCACACATGCTCACACACTCTCTCCCGAGGTGTCTTTCTCGCACACATGCTCTAGATATAACCCTCCCTCCCTCTCGTAACCATTTACAACTGTTTTCACTAATGTTTATCACAAGCACTCTTCCTCTCGCAAACATACACACGCACAATCCTCATCGAGCCTTTCTATATACATGGACCTGCCTACGTGTCTCATGCATGCACATTATCTTTAGGCCTGTCTCCCACACGTTGTCTCACACCTCTCTTCCTAATCGACGAGTATGATTCTAGCAGAGCATTCTGTAGGATGCCCCTTAAAGTTAGGTTGGATGAATAGTAATATCAGAGAAAAGGGGTTACCTTAGTCGAGAACCTAGGGTTACAAATCCTAGCTGGCTTTGTCAGTGGACACAGAGTCCTTCACAATTCTGCTATCTTTGTCTTGTACGACTAGTCATCCATGGGTCTTCCTAAATGTGTCATGGGCCGACCAATGTGGCGCAGATGTAACCGAACGAAGGGCCTCACCTCGACTCCACCGGACCTCACGCTGTGACACACCCTCTTCCCCCACGCCTCATTATCTTCTCACACCCACACATACCAACACAAACACCACACACACGTAAAACTTCTCATGGTGCCTCTATTCCTCCCCCTTGCATATGCACACTCAAGGGAATGGAATCTATTGTCGTGACGCCATATTCGCTCTCTCTCTAGACCACTCTCATTTCTCGTACTATCTCTCCCACGCCTCACGGGCCCCTCTATCCATGCCTCTCTCGAATACGTAATACACACACATACCTCTCTAGGCCCCGCCAAATGCATCAACTACACATTCACACATGTTACATCACGCACTTCTATTGATCTAAAAAGCCCTCTCTTCACATTTATTTCAAGATACAACATTCATTTTGAATAAAGTGTGGCCAAAAAATTATTTTAGAGTTTCTACATATATACAACATTACAAAGTTATATGGAGGAGTACAAACGCTTAATTTGCATTGCATGGTGCCCACAATGATATTTATTCCAAGACCGTGAATTTGTATATTTTTATATTATATACAAAGTTAGTCATAATAAAGAGAAACGAAGAGCATCTCTCTCTCCATCGTGATACTCCCCTCAGACGCCTTTCACGTATGCACACAAAACTATCTCCGTGTCCTCTAAAAGTAAGCCCCCGTAAAATTCACGCTGTTTCATCTTTCTCTCGCGATATATGCAATGACGATCATTGTATTTGAAGTTTAAAGCACGATACATACATTGACTTCATAATCCACTCATTACGGTCACCGCTTATGTTTAGTGGTTATTATACACCACGGCAACCGCATAACCTCAGATTTGCTCATGACATGACTAGTTGACCAGTTAAACGCTCCACATGGCACCTCTAGTGTTGCATCAAATTATCTCACTACCATCGTGCCCACCTATCGACTTGTATCTACTCTACATCTACACTCTTATAAAATACATAAAATACAGTCTTATAAAAAACAGAGTTGGTGATGATGGTGTGCCTGCCATCCTGCAATATAGGTCGTCTGATTTATATCTGACGGATAGGAAAGAAACTAGGGAAATTTTGCAAAAAGGTACCCACACACCTCTCCACATTTGCAAATAAGGCCTTCCCTCGTTCATCCTTTTCTCTCACAAGATAAACAAGTCATACAAATGCATCTTGATGTTACGCAACGACGGGCATCTTGCTAGTAAGAATGAAAACAAACGACAAAAAAAATATTTCGACGGTGGTTCAAGTCATGACCAAGGGCACAACGGACAAGGTGGCCTTTGTATTGGTATGCCGAGCCGTCTGTTTTAACACACATGAGCTGGTGTGGTGATTATACACACACGCACGCATGCACACGAACTGCATCCACGCAACACTCACACAAACACATGCACCCACGCACGCACGCAACACTCACATGTACACACGCAGCCATGCACTCACGCAACACTCACACGCACACACGCACGCATGCATGCACACACCAGTACACCACACGACCAACACAAACTCTCACGCTCAAGTGCTCAACCTACACGTGCATGCGCACACATCAGCCCTCGACAGTACATACACAACCAGTGTGATTCTCACAAGACGGGTTGGAGCCTTATCGCTACCACAGAATTTGTGTTTATATGACCTTTTCCCTATGCGAATCGACAGGTGGGACCCACAAGGAACATGGTCAATTTAACTAGTCAACATGGCGCCACGCAGACTATTTGGCCGGTCAACAGAGTGCAATCCGATGCTGAATCGTGAGCAAGTGACCGGATAATCACCGCAAAACGATATAGTGACCGTAATCAGCTTATTGTGAAGTTCGGTGACCAGATACGCTGTTCTCTCTGTAGGCACTCCAAAAATTCATCTCTACATGTTCTCGCATGTTACTTCTATCAACTATTCAATATAGCACTACTACTACACTCTAACACAATACATCATATGTGTTTTTAGTTTTACTTGATATCATATTGTTACTTATAATTATTCAGTTTGCATACAAAGAAAATTGCCTTTTGAAATGTATGGCCAAGATTATCTACCGCTGGAAAAATCCTGCCCTTTCCTCGTTTAATCGGTTTGTATCGATGGATCATGCGAAACAGCAAAACTATAGTACTATACAAAGACAAGTGACAGCTTCATCGGGCCATCGTGGTCGCCTACTCCTCCGTCAGAAGAGTGGATCGCCACTTTCGTAAATCTTCTAGTCCCTTTCACCACATGTGGGACATCAAGCTACCGGGTCCACGTACATACCGAATACAAAGGCAGAGCAGCCGGTGAAGCACCTTAGTCATGGCGCCGGCATAGTGATGAGCAATGAGGCGCCAAATCACAAAGCTGCACCTTTCCCGCAGCTAAGTTGGAGGACGAAGTAATAATGCTAAAAAGAAGTTGAGGGACGAAGCAACCATCATTTCACCTGCTGTCAATCCGCTTCTCCTCATCTTCTTCAACTTAACCACGTGTTGCTTCGCCGTTGTTCTCGCCTCATGTGGGACGCGGATCGGCTTGGTAAAGCAATCGACACGTGGGACCACATGTTAGCAAACCGCCATCCGCGCGCAAAATCACCTCCATTTTACTAATCTTGATTCTATAATTTTTAGATCAATATAATTGAGATTTGTATAGATAGCACATGTGAGCAAAAACCAAGTGGTACGGTTAAGGGCATCCACAATGTGTAGCCAAATGTGAAAATTGCTTTTGGCATTGTGGGAACCATTGTGGACGGTGTTGCCAAACCCAAAAAGATGGAACCAAAGCTCCCTGATTGATTGATTGTAGGAATAGAAAAATGCATCGTCTCTCCTCTTTCTCCCATGCTTGGACACATGTAATACAAAGATAGAGCATGTAATCTACTCCCTGTCCCTTCTATCACAAATCACAAAGTAGTGAGGTGTCAAATCACAAAGCACGGAAGAAGCAACCATCATTTCACTCTTCACGACTCCGCTTCTCCATCGCCTTCTTCGAGAAACCATTCACCGCACTAGTACTCCTAGTAGTAGTACTAGTAAAGGACTTCCGGATGCAAATAAGGTGGTTGTCTCGGCTTGCAGTGTGGCACTTATAATCCACTTACCGTGGTCTCCTCAATGGTGTTCTCCGCCTAACGACTTCGCCAAACCACAAAAAAATCGCCGACGCCACCGCAATGGGGAAGGAAGTCAAATATAGTTACTACCTCCATTTTTTGTACACAAGGCCAAGATATCAAAATTACAATTTGCAAAGGGCCACTAACACTAATCGAGGCAAAATTGATGGGGTTAGCAACCAAGGACATTAATATCCTCGCATGGATGCGGAAGTGAGAAGGTTGGTTTGCATGGCGCTGCATTAATCAAGCCATGAGGAGTGAGATGGTTAGCTCTTTGGTCTTTCGAGAAAAATACGCATTAATTGACACGTGAAACGAGGATTTGTATCGATTAAATCCCGCCAAGGAAAACCCCGCCTTTCTTTTTTTAACACTAGTACTCCTAGTAATGCACGCATTTATCCTGCTTTGGGTCTAGGCCTTGCATTGCCAAACTTCGCCACACATTTTTGCCAAGCTTGCCTAAAGTTTTCAAAATGAGAAGGAGGTACACTTACAAGACGGGTTGTCGCGGGGTCGCACCGCACCTCACACGGTCGCTTCCTCAAGACGCCATGGCCGCACCGCACCCTCACACAGTCACTCATGCATGCCGCAAACCCAACCAAGGGAACACACCCTCACTGACACTTGCTATCGCATGTGAACAAACCAAACTCAGCCATCCTATCGCTGGCACATAATTTTCGTTCATAGAGTCTGTTTATCCAACCGCATGTTGGGGAGTATCCAGACGCCCGCAAGCGGTGGTCTGCTGGGGAAGAAGAAGAGGTGAGGAAGAAGGAAAGAAGGGTTAGGAGACGAGGATATTCATCCAACCGCCTGAAATGGTAGATCGACCCAAGTCAAAGCGATTTGCATAACAAATATAGTATGTTTTTACACAGCAAAAGATCCATAAAAACAACAACATAAAGAAAAACTATCATTGCTCGTGGGAAAGAGACGGCCTTGCCTTTTTGGCTGCGGGCGCGAATAACCTGCCGCTGCCGACGGTGTCTCCGCGACCGTGGTTGTCTCGGCCTTTCCAGCCTACTGGCCCTGGGGCCGGAGCGCAAGGGCGCCTGCACGACGACGAGAGCACATCCCGTTCAAGTCGAGGACGCCCGGTTCCGCCGCAGGAGGGCCTCGATGGCAGCACATCCGCAAGGCCCGCTGCCGAAGTCGAGCCTCCGCCACCCGGTTAAAGTCTGTGACGTCCGTTCCGCCGCAGGAGGGCATCGGCGAGAGCGGCATCCGCGCTCGCTGCCGAAGTCGATCTCTTCGCCGCCCGGTTCATGTCCATGACGCCCGGTTCCGCCGCAGGAGGGCCTCGGCGGCAGCGGCACCGCGCGCTTCGCCTCAAGTTGAGCCTCCGCCGTCCGGGTTCACATCCACGACATCCGGTTCCGCCGCAGGAGAGCCTCGGCGGCAGCGGCATGCACGCCGCTCAAGGCCGACTTTCTGAGCCTCTCGCCTCCGGGTCCTCCTTTAGTATCGCCATGTTGAACCGCTGGTCCGCTTCGCACCATGGGGGACTCGACGCCAAAGACGAAGTCGACATCCATCGCCTCATACCCATCGGGGCCTTTGTGCGCCGCGACCTCCGCGATGAACATTGGATCGGCTTCTCCTCCTCGAGCTTGGCTCCACGTAACTCGTGGTTTGGCCCGCCGCAAAGCGAGCTTGGGAACGGAGGTCTGTGGTGCCGATCGCCGTCATGATTTCGCGGCGCCCGCCGCCAAAGATCTTGTAGTAAGTGATCTTGTGGCGCACCATGGCTTTCCTCAAGAACTAGGGACGCTGATGCGGGCTAGGGATCAAAGGTGGGGGAATGGGCTGAGATTTGGTATGGTTTTAGGGCAAAGGGCTGGCGAGGGACGCAGCAACAAGGCTCGTGTGAATAGTGGTTCCGGTGACGACCGGTCAATCGGTTTTGATCAGACATCGCCTTGTCGCGTCAAGGCAGTGCCCGGCAAGACGCTGGACCTCCACGCCGCCACCGAATGGAACGCGCTTGCCTTATGCTGGCCGCCAGGGACCGCAGTTGAGAGAAAACCGACGTCCCTCCCCCTCCCCCACCCGCGTCATTTATTATACCACCACTCCCTCTGTTTTATGCGGAGTAAATAAAAATAGAGGGAGTATACTACGGATGAGGGTCCCCTGACATGGCCGAACCCATTGAGTAACCCGACATACGGGCCTAGCAAGCATGGGGTCCGCCAGTAAGTGACCGAAAGGGAGGGTAAGGCAGGGATACCTACGTCAGAGGATTCACTTCCACTATACTACTTTGACCAAGTGTTAGATTAATAATATATGACATGCAACTTACACAAATATTAGAGCAATAATATATGACATGCAACTTACACAAAGCATACAGGGTCTAATGCGTTTTTCGAGGCTAACTTTGATCAAATGTTAGAGTAATAATATATGACATGCAAATTACACAAAGCATACGGTCAATTTCAGATGTGAAAGGAGTTTCCAATGATATAATTTTCACATTATACATCTCATGTACTATTAATCTTGTCAATAGTCAAATTGGAAACCATCTCGAGTACAAATCTAGGAGTACGCATTTAATCTAACAATATTGATTGAGTGTTGTTGAATGTTCATACCTTTTTGATCATAGTAGAGATACTTTGACTACACATAAAACTTATATGTAAAGTAGAAAGGATAAGAGGGAGTATATTGTACGTTCAAAAACTAAACGTAACATTGAATACCCTTTATATATGATTTATGGATGCTATGATCACCGGTTCAAAATTTTGAACTGGCTTTAGGTATCACATGCCCCCACTTGTTCCCTCTCGATTTCATCTTGGGGTCCGTAGATCTATTGAAAGAGGACTAGGGTGGGTACATGCGAATGATACTTGGCGGAATGTTCAAATGAGGCATGCGGGAGGATGGACTCGATCGAGGGCTTACATGATCGATGGAGAAGAGGGTTGGAGAGGAATGAGAAATAAGCAAACGCCACATGATTACACTTGAACGGCTCAAATAAACAATAAGTTGTCTCGCTGGCCTACATAGTGAAAGGCCTAATGTGCAACACGGAGCAATCGACGCCGAATATGGCCGGAAAACAGGGAAACCGACATGGGGGCACACCACGCCGGACGACGAAGCGCAGATTAGTCCAATGGAGGAGCTGGCCCATGACCTCCTCGCCACCGACAACCGCTCATGTGGGTCGTTGGGGCCAACAACGGGCGCAGCTCCAAAGACAGCCATCGGACACGACGCATCAAGGGTGAGCGACATTTACCATATCGTCGCTAGACACGACCGGTTTCAATGTGCTGAGGGTGGCGTTAGTGCTGTGGCACGACCAACAGTATGTTTGATTTGTGCCCAAGGTTGCCCCATCAAAGCATTGGGTAGCCAAAATTTTGGTTGAGGTATTGGTTGCCCATGATTTGGCCGACATTGGCAAGAAAAATGAACTAGAGTTGGCTAGAGTTCATTGGCATGCCAAAGAAATGGCAACCATCCAAACAAAGACCAACCTTTGGGTCATGACCAAAATTTTGGTTGAGGTATTGGTTGCCCATGATTGGGCCGACATTGGCAAGAAAAATGAACTAGAGTTGGCTAGAGTTCATTGGCATGCCAAAGAAATGGCAACAATCCAAACAAAGACCAATCTTTGGGTCATGACCAAAATTTTGGTTGAGGTATTGGTTGCCCATGATTTGGCCGACATTGGCAAGAAAAATGAACTAGAGTTGGCTAGAGTTCATTGGCATGCCAAAAATGGCAACCATCCAAAAAAGACCAATCCTTGGGTCATGAAAAAATTGGTAAGGTGCACTTTGGCCACAATCCCAACACACCCCAACACCCGCTTGCCGAGGATGCACGGGCGCCGCGACGCGTCTGCGGAGTGGTGTAGCGCGCCAATCGCATCCTATGGACCTAAGACCATGCCGGTCAGTTTTGCTTTTTCAATGACATGCGGGATTGCATTTGAGCAAAGGGCATCTCCAACGCTGCCACGACCGCAGCTGACTACCCCGCACACCAAAGCCCTCGCCCTCACGCCGCTATGCGCGGTGCGTTCCCAGCCGGGCGCCACTGCCCGCATTCATGCCGGCCCATTCAGATGTTGTCGCAGAGGCTCGGTTCGAGGAACAACTTCCGCGACTTAATGACGCACCCGGACGCTGGCCTCACCGTAATGCGCTACTTAAAGCGGCAACGCCCAGCTAACCTCCACACCATAGCGCATCGCCCTCCTACCGCACCACATCCGCCATGACCGCAAGTGCGAACGCCTACGGAGAGATTGTCTTCGGAATGAAGCTCGAGGTCGCTGCTTCGCCAGTCGCCTCGCGACGCAATAGCGGCGTAGCCGGACGCGGACGCGATCAAGACAAGCGGTGGCTACGCGGGCGGCCGACGACGGGAGCACCATCAGCCACGCTGCCCTACTTGCCGCCGCCCAACGTCTGCATCGCTGAGGTGGGACTCCTCCGAGGATGAGTAGGGCATGGGAGGCGGCAGGCATGGTGTGCCAACCGGCCGGTCCGTATCCCGTGTTCTACTTCTTCTCGCCGGAGACCGCACCTTCACTTCACGGCTCTTGAACCCCGCCTGCATATAGAGATCGCAGATGGAGGATGTCGGTCGCCGCCAGAGAATAGGTTTAGGGTCGGGTTTCTTTTATTTTTCTGTCCTATAAAAGTTCAAATGTAATGAAAATCTGCCGTGGTTTGCATTAATCTTGGCCGGTGTATATGAACTTTCACAATAATATACATATTGTAGGAGTATTAGCAAGATGCCCGTATGCTACACGGAAGATCAAGATCTTGTGGGAGAAAAGGATGAACGAGGGAAAGCCTTATCTCGCAAATGTGGAGAGGAGTGCGGTAAATTGTCATAGTTTCCTTCCTATCCGTTAGATATAGATCGGACGGCCTATATTGCGTGATGACAGTACACCATCATCACCAACTCTGCTTTTATTGAATCGAGACAAATCTAAAACCCAACTAAGCCAACCTCCCAAAGATATCGCTGCTGGAAAAGACCCGCCGCTACTGCTTTAGTCGGGATTACCGGATTACTAGTAGTAGTATCGATGGATCGCGAAGCAACAATTTTTTGAGGGGCGAAGCACCTAGTTTAAAAGGAAAAAGGCGGTACACTCACAAAGACTCTCGCCATGGGTCGATTGCACCCACACACGCTCGGTCCTGCACACGGCTCACGCAAACGGAACGCGCTTCGCTTGCCTCTTCACCGACACGTGGACTGCACTTGAGAAACCGACCATACGCGTAAACTCCCCCGCCCACCGCTACAAAAAATCCTCCCCCAACACAAAAATTCCCCCAACCGATTGAACCGCCTTCGCCAAATATTCCCCAAACCCCTCCCTCCACTCCATTCGCTCAGCCAAAGCCGCTTTCCCCGCCGCCGATACATCGGGCGCCATGTTCGCCGAGGGGACGACGGCGATCCTCTCGCCCCACAATACGCCTCAGAGACTACCGCCCTTCTAGCCATGCCGCCACCTCCGCTATGTTCTTGTGGAGGCGACGGCGGTCGGGCCGCCGCCATCACCGGGCGACGCTCAGGTGGAGACGCACGGCGGTCAGCCTTTCTCCCACGGTACGCGTATTTTAGACTAAGGCCCTGCTCATGTTTGGTAGCGCTGAATGTTAGCTGATAGACGCTGTTAATCTCACTGCTTGGTCAAGTAGTTTATCGTCAATATGCTCGCTTAAGAAGCTTCCTTGCCATGTTCTCGCACTCAATCGGCTTTAGCTGAGATGGCATGCCAAGGCCGATTAGTTGCTAAAATATCCTGCCATATATTTATTGTGACGATTGCCATGGTCTAGTAGCCAACTGTTAGGTGAAATAGCTCTACACCGCTTTATACTCGATCTTTGCTGGGCGATGGCCTTCGATAGTTTGATGGCTGTGTGTGCTCGGCCTCATTGATCTTTAAACAGCTCGCCATAATTTAGCACTCAAATCTGTTGCTGAATTAGCTTTACATGTATTTTGTTACTTAGATATGCTCATCCATATATCTTGCCATAACTTTAGACATCGACCTAGGTATTTTTTTTGGACTTCATAAAAAATCATATATGCTTTTCCTGTAATATCTATTAGAAGAACTAATTTGTATGTTCTAATGTATGGACGGACTTGATAACTTCGCTCAAGATTCTCCGCTGCATATGTCGAGGGGGTTGAAAACTTCATGAACTTTATCGAGCTGAGTACGGTGGTCCGAAATCAGATGTGCTCTGCCTGTAGCAGTTGTATGAATTAAGTTACAAGACCCTACCAATCGTGGCAAAATCATCTACACTTGTATGGGATGTCGGTCACATATACTAGGTGGGCTCATCATGGTGAAACTGTGACCGTCAATGTTATTAACTACGTGGAAGCAGCAGATCACCATCTTGATCTGCCTGATGCTCAGGTGGAAGAGGAGGAGGTGGTGGTGGCGGAGCTAGTGAGTTTGACCAACATTGAAACAATGCTACGAAATGCTCGTGCATTCCGTGAACTTTCACCTGCAGAAGAAAAACGGTGGGCCCGCATGTTGGAATAATGCAACGTTGCTGTCACACCCTGTGAAATAAGTCACAAGATTCTCACTATGGTCACCTTTCTTCGTGTGAAGACATCTCGAGCGGATGACCAACAAATCATTCGATGCGATGTTGGCTGCTTTCCGCAAATCTTTCCTGACAAGTTCGAGCTGCCACACACCTACAAAGAAATGAAGAATTTCCTTCGTGCGATTGGAATTGGATATGATATGATCCATGTTTGTAAGAATAATTATGTTCTGTTCCGAAAGGATTATGCCAACTTAAGTGAATGCCCGAAACGCAAATCATCAAGATGGAAAGATGGCGATGCTGTGAAGAGGATTCCTCATAATGTCCTGAGACATTTTCCAATTACACCAAGATTGCAGAGGTTGTTTCATGATGTCAAACAAGAGAGGATGTACTGTGGCATTCTAGGAACCAGGAGTACAGAGATCGTAATGTAATGAGCCATCCATCTCATGGTAGTGAGTAGAAAAGCTTCAATGATAAACACAAAGAGTTTGTCACGACCCGAGAAACATTAGACTTGGCTTAGCTTCGTATGGATTTAACCGATTTGGCTACCGTGAGCGCCACATATAGCATGTGGCCAGTGCTTGTTATCCCTTACAACATGCCTCCAAATGTCTGCACCAAAGGATCAAACTACATGATGGCCTTGCTCATCCCAGGTCCAAAAAGTCCTAGAAAGGATTTTGATTTGTTCATGGAGCCTCTTGTGGAGGAACTTCAACAACTATGGACGGGTGTTCTCACTCGAGACCTATATAGCAGCCCACCAGCTGATTTCTTTCTCAAGGTCGTTGTAATTTGGTGCATCCATGATTATTCGGCTTTGGGCAATCGCTGTATGAACGACACATGGTTACAATGCATGTGTTCACTGTGACAGGAATCACTGGCCATACGTAATACTTAGCAAAATCTGTTACATTGGACACCGCTGCTTTCCTTCCCAAGGACAAGCCGCATCCTAGAAAATACCAAGACATGTGTTCAATGCAAAGCATGAAAACCGTGATGCGCCAAAGAGGCTCACCGCCGATGAGTTGCAAGTGGAATTAGAGAAGGTCAGGAATATTACACCAGGAAACCATCCTGGTAATGGTAACGGGAAAAGGAAGCATGGCATGGTAGAAGAGAGATTATTGTTTACCCGCAGGTCCACTTTGTGGGACTTGGAGTATTGGAAAGATTTGGATCTGCGGCATAATCTTGATGTGATGCACATCGAGAAAAATATATGTGACAGCATTATCGGCACACTTCTTATCATTGAAGGCAAGACGAAAGATACCTAAAAAATCTAGGATTGATTTGACACACCTGGGTATCAGAAAGGATTTGCAGGTGCAACATGAAGGTAAACCACGGGATATGGCACCAGTGCTACCTCTTGAGCACTGCGTTGGATTTCCCCAAAGAGGAGAGGATGATGCAGCAAAGTAGCGTAAGTATTTCCCTCAGTTTTTTAGAACCAAGGTATCAATCCAGTAGGAGGCTACGCACAAGTCCCTCGCACTGCACAAAATAATAGCTCCTCGCAATCAACGCGATTAGGGGTTGTTAATCCTTCACGGTCACTTACTTAGAGTGAGATCCGATAGAGATGATAAATAATATTTTTGGTATTTTTGGTATAGAGATGCAAAGTGAAAAGTAAAAGACAAAGTAAAAACAAAGCAAGTATTAAAATAATGGAGATTGATATGATGAGAATAGACCAAATGAGGGTTTCACTAGTGGCTTCTCTCAAGAGCATAAGTATTCTACTTGGGTGAACAAATTACTATTGAGCAATTGATGTAATTGAGCATAGTTATGAGAATATCTAGGTATGATCATGTATATAGGCATCACGTCCGAGACAAGTAGACCGACTCCTCGCATCTACTACTATTACTCCACTCATCGACAGCCTATCCAAAGATGCATCTAGAGTATAAAGTTAAAAACAGAGTAACACGTTAAGCAAGATGACATGATGTAGAGGGATAAATTCATGTAATATGATTAAAAAACCATCTTGTTATCCTCGATGGCAACAATACAATACATGCCTTGCTGCCCCTTCTGTCACTAGGAAAGGACACCGCAAGATTGAACCCAAAGCTAAGCACTTCTCCCATTGCAAGAACTACCAATCTAGTTAGCCAAACCAAACGGATAATTCGAAGAGACTTGCAAAGATAACCAATCATACATAAAAGAATTCAGAGAAGATTCAAATATTGTTCATAGATAATCTAGATCATAAACCCACAATTCATCGGTCTCAACAAACACACCGCAAAAATAAGATTACATCGAATTGATCTCCATGAGAGAGGGCGAGAACATTGTATTGAGATCGAAAAAGAGAGAAGAAGCCATCTAGCTACTAGCTATGGACCCGAAGGTCTGAAGTAAACTACTCACACCTCATCGGAGGGGCTATGGTGATGATGTCGAAGCCCTCCGTGGTGGATGCCCCCTCCAGCGGAGCTCCAAAACAGGCCCCAAGATGGGATCTCATGGATACAGAAAGTTGCGGCGGTGGAATTAGGTTTTGGCCCTCATCCGATCGCTTGGGGGCAATGAGGTATATATAGGAGGAAGGAGTACGTTGGTGGAGCAACAGGGGCCCACGTGGTAGGGGCGCGCCTAGGGGGCGCCCCCACCCTCGTGACCGCCTCACATTTCTTGGAGTAGGGTCCAAGTCTCCTGGATCACGCTCGGTGAGAAAATCACGCTCCTCAAGGTTTCATTCCGCTTTGGACTGCTTGATATTCCGCTTTCTTCAAACACCGAAATAGGCAAAAAACAGCAATTTTGGGCTGGGCCTCCTGCTAATAGGTTAGTCCCAAAATAATATAGAAGTGGAAAATAAAGCCCAATATAGTCCGTAACAAAGAGATAAAGTAGCATGGAGCAATAAAAATTATAGATACGTTGGAGACGATCGTGCATCCCCAAGCTTAATTCCTGCCGTCATTCTCGAGTAGGTAAATGATAAAAGAGAACTTTTGATGCGGAGTGATACTTTGACATAATTTCAATGTAAATCTTCTTAATTGTGGTATGAATATTCAGATCCGAAAGATTCAAGACAAAAGTTCATATTGACATAAAAATAATAATACTTCAAGCATACTAACTAAGCAATTATGTCTTCTCAAAATAACATGGCCAAAGAAAGTTATCCCTACAAAATCATATAGTCTGGCTATGCTCCATCTTCCCCACAGAAAATATTTAAATCATGTACAACCCCGATGACAAGCCAAGCAATTGTTTCATACTTTAACATTTTCAAAACATTTTCAATCTTCACGCAATACATGAGCGTGAGCCATGGATATAGCACTATATGTGGAATAGAATGGTGGTTGTGGAGAAGACAAAAAGGGAGAAGATAGTCTCACATCAACTAGGCGTATCAACAAAGGCTATGGAGATGCCTGTAAATAGATATCAATGTGAGTGAGTAGGGATTGTCATGCAACGGATGCACTAGAGCTATAAGTATATGAAAGCTCAACAAAAGAAACTAAGTGGGTGTGCATCCAACTCGCTTGCTCACGAAGACCTAGGGCATTTAAGGAAGCCCATCATTGGAATATACAAGCCAAGTTCTATAATGAAAAATTCCCACTAGTATATGAAAGTGACAAAATGAGAGACTCTCTATCATGAAGACTTGGTGCTATTTTGAAGCACAAGTGTGGTAAAAGGATAGTAGCATTGTCCCTTCTCTCTTTTTCTCTCAATTTTTTTATTTGGGCCTTTTTATGGCCTCTTTTTTTTCATTTTTTTTCATCCCGAGTCTCATCCCGACTTGTGGGGGAATCATGGTCTCCATCATCCTTTCCTCACTTGGGACAATGCTCAAGAATGATGATCATCACACTTTTATTTTTCTTACAACTCAACAATTACAACTCGATTCTTAGAACAAAGTATGACTCTATATGAATGCCTCCGGCGGTGCACCGGGATATGCAATGAAACAAGAGTGACATGTATGAAATAGTTATGAAAGGTGGCTTTGCCGCAAATACGATGTCAACTACATGATCATGCTAGCAATATGACAATGATGGAGCGTGTCATAATAAACGGAACGGTGGAAAGTTGCATGGCAATATATCTCGGAATGGCTATGGAAATGCCATGATAGGTAGGTATGGTGGCTGTTTTGAGGAAGATATATGGTGGGTTTATGATACCGGCGAAAAGTGCGCGGTATTAGAGAGGCTAGCAATGGTAGAAGGATGGGAAAAAGTGTGTATAATCCATGGACTCAACATTAGTCATTAAAAGAACTCATATACTTATTGCAAAAATCTAGAAGTTATCAAAGCAAAGTATTACACACATGCTCCTAGGGGGATAGATTGGTAGGAAAAGACCATCGCTCGTCCCCGACCGCCACTCATAAGGAAGACAATCAATTAATAAATCATGCTCCGAGTTCATCACATAACGGTTCACCATAATGCATGCTACGGAATCACAAACTTCAACACAAGTATTCTTTAAATTCACAACTACTCAACTAGCATGACTTTAATATCACCATCTTCATATCTCAAAACAATTATCAAGCATCAAACTTTTCTTAGTATTCAACGACTCAAAAGAAAGTTTCACATATCTTGAATACCAAGTATATTAATATTTAAGCAAATTATAATGCTATTAACGACTCTCAAAATAATCTAAGTGAAGCATGAGAGATCAATAGTTTCTTTAAAACAAATCCACCACCGTGCTCTAAAAGATCTAAGTGAAGCACTAGAGCAAAAATTATCACGCTCAAAAGATATAAGTGAAGCACTATGAGCAAAACTATCAAGCTCAAAAGATATAAGTGAAGCACATAGAGTATCCTATCAAATTCCAATTCATGTATGGCTCTCTCAAAAGGTGTGTAAAGCAAGGATGATTGTGGTAAACTAACAATAAAAGACGCAAATAATACAAGACGCTCCAAGCAAAACACATATCATGTGGTGAATAAAAATATAGCTCCAAGTAAATTACCGATGGAAGTAGACGAAAGAGGGGATGCCTTCTGGGGCATCCCCAAGCTTTGAATTTTTGGTGTCATTGGTTTATCTTGGGGGTGCCATGGGCATCCCCAAGCTTAGGCTCTTGCCACTCCTTGTTCCATAATCCATCAAAAGAATTTACCCAAAACTTGAAAACTTCACAACACAAAACTCAATAGAAATCTCATGAGTCTGCTAGAGAAAGAAAACAAAAGACTACTTTAATGTACTGTAATGAACTCATTCTTTATTTATATTGGTTTTAAACCTACTGTATTCCAACTTCTCTATGGATTATAAACTATTTTACTAGCCATAGATTCATCAAAATAAGCAAACAACACACGAAAAACAGAATCTGTCAAAACAGAACAGTCTCTAGTAATCTGTAACTAACGCGGACTTATGGAACTCCAAAATTCTAGCAAAATAGGAAGACCTAGAAAATTTGTTTAATGATCAGCAGCAATTGGAATCAGTATTTTATCACGTTCTGGTGATTTTAAAAAATTGTTTTCGTGAACATAAAGATTCTGGAAATTACAGCAAGATCAAATAACTATCATCCAAGAAGATCCTATAGGTCTAACTTGGCACAAACACTAATTAAAACATAAAACCACATCCAAACAGAGGCTAGATGGATTATTTATTCCTAAACAGAAGCAAAAGCAAAAAAAACTAAAAATAAAATTGGGTTGCCTCCCAACAAGCGCTTATCGCTTAACGCCTCTAGCTAGGCATAAAAGCAAGGATAGATCTAAGTATTGCCATCTTTGGTAGGAAATCCATAGGTGGCTCTCATGACAGATTCATATGGTAATTTTATTTTCTTTCTAGGAAAGTGTTCCATGCCCTTCTTTAAGGTAAATTGGAATCTAATATTCCCTTCCTTCATATCAATAATTGCACAAATCGTTGTAAGGAAAGGTCTATCAAGAATAATAGGTCAAGAAGGATTGCAATCTATATCAAGAACGATAAAATCTACGGGAACATAATTCCTATTCGCAACAATAAGAACATCATTAATTCTTCCCATAGGCTTTTTAATAGTGGAATCCGCAAGATGCAAGTTTAGAGAGCAATCATCAAAGTCACGGAAATCTAGCAAATCACACAAGGTTTTGGGGATAGTAGAGACACTAGCACCCAAATCACACAAGGCATGAAACTCATAATTTTTAATTTTAATTTTAATAGTAGGTTCCCACTCATCATAGAGATTTCTAGGGGTAGAGACCTTCAACTCAAGTTTTTCTTCATAAGATTGCATCAAGGCATCAACAATGTGTTCGGTAAAGGCCTTATTTTGACTATAAGCATGAGGAGAATTTAGCACGGATTGCAACAAGGAAATACAATCAATTAAAGAGCAATTTTCATAATTAAATTCCTTGAGATCCAATATAGTGGGTTTAGCAACATCTAGGTTTTTATTTCTTTCAATCCCACATTTATCAATTTCATCATCAAGATCTAAAAACTCCGAATTGTTAGAACGCCTTCTAGGTAAAGGAAGATCATAATCAGTTTCATCAAGGTTCATATTGCAAAACAAAGATTTAATGGGGCACACATCAATAAATTTTTGATCTACATCTTGATTTTCATAGGAATTGGAAGAACACGCTTTAATAAAGGCATCTTTGGAAGCACGCCCTCCTAGCGGTTCTTTCTTTGCACTCATCATTGGAAATTATCATAGCTTTGAGAGACTCATTGATATCATGCTTAGGAGGAATAGATCTAAGCTTTAAATAATCAACTTCAAGAGAAATTCTATCAACATTCCTAGCCAAATCATCAACTTTAAGCAATTTCTCCTCAAGCAAAGCATTAAAATTCTTTTGCAAACTTATAAATTCTTTAACACTAGTCTCAAATTCAGAGGGCATCTTATTAGAATTGCCATAAGAATTGTTGTAGGAATTTCCATAACTATTAGAGGAATTACTAGGTGTCGGGGAGGCTGATCGTACCCACGAACACCTATGGGGCCGGCGGACCAGGCCCCTTTGTGGTTCGGAGGGGGGCGGAGATCGCACGAAGAGCGGATCGAGGCGAGGCACACGAGCAGTTTACCCAGCTTCGAGCTCTCCTGAGAGATAAAACTCCTACTTCGCTTGTTTGATATATTGTGTTCTTGCTAGGGAGCGATGCGAGCTACAAAACCTAGCGTGAGCGATCTGGTCTCTAGTGAGTCGAATGAACCGAACCTCCTCTACGCTATGCATGTGCCTCCTTTTATATGCTCAAGGGTCTCCGATGGTGGCAACATAGGCGAGGGTACAAATGTAAAACAGGAGTTGGTACACCTACTCGAACAGTGTACAAAGGTAAAATACCTAACTCGACGGCAAGGGACAAAAGCAATAAATGCCCGCCGTTGTCGCCCAAACAAAGGCAACAGAGACCGTCAAAAGCGCCACCGCCGCCACGATGGTAAGCTTGTCAGCGCCGCTTATCGCTGTTTCTCCGCTGGCTGCACACCTTCTCGACACGCCGCCGCATGGAATGGTCCCATGGCGACATCGCTGTCGGATGAGCTGGAGCGGGATGGAGAGAGGTTGCTTGCCGCGGACGAATCCTTGTCGCGTCCGGAGGCTTGTCGCGCCCGAGCCTTCCCGAAAGCTCCTCTTGCCGGGCCTTGTCTTCTGCATGCCTTGAGTGGCCTTCCCGCAAGCTCCTCTTGCCGGGCCTTGTCTTCTTAATCAAATACTTTGTTCTTGAATGGCTCCAAAGGAGCCACGGAGGATCTTGGCGGTGATTTAGGCAACCTCGCCGCTGGTGTCGTGAATCGCCCATGCACGAGTACGGGATACTAGGGTACCCCTACTCTAGTACACCGACAGAGCCCCCGGCTCGGGCCAGACACGGTGCCGAAGCGCCATCGGGCCAGGCCCAAAACAAAGGCATACCACACGCCGCCTTGATCACGCCGCAACTCACCTCGACCCACCACGACCCCCCACTAACGGCACGCACCGAACGTGGCGTCATGCGCGAGATCGTGGGCGTGGTCGGGGGTTTCTTTATTAGGAAAAGCGGAACGTCCGCCTCCCCTCTTTATAAGCGGAGGAAACAGGGCAGGCCGTCCACTCCGCCATTGTTGTTTTGTCAAGAAAACCACCGCCGCCCCCTTCTTCTCCAAAGGCGAAGAGAGCAGCGCCCGCTTTCGCCACAAGCGCGCCACCGCCGTCGGCCTCCTCCGCCGCCGCCATGGCTCAAAGCCGACAAGGAGAAGGGCGCCAGTCGGCCGAGGCGCAGCGGCTCGCGGCGCTGGCGCAAGGAGCGGCCATCTCCCCGCTCGGCGCGCAAGGGAGCTGCGGGATGTCTTCTATATCTTTTGGTCGACGGAGACGCTGCGGCGCATCCTCGCACGAAGGTACTCCCCGCCTCGCTTCGATTTGGCCCCAACCGGGTACCCCTTCTTTGCCCTTTTTCTATTGCGGGCTTTGCCCGCCTTTTTCCGGAAGTTCTTCTGCGATATCATGAACACGTATGGCCTCCGCCTCCTTGATTTCACCCCCAACGCCGTTTTGACCATGGCAGTTTTCACAAGACCTTTGGCGAAAAAACTTTGTCGGAGTCCACCCAAATGTGGCACTCTTCCGCCACTTCTTCGTGCTCTCAAGGCCGAGAGAGGAGAGCCACTTGGCGGAGGGATAGCTTGGGTCTCCGTGGATCGGCAAGAAAGAAGCCTATCTCGAAGGAGAGTTCCGCAACAAGTGGGAGGAGTGGAGAGCCAATTGGTGTTGGGTCAGAGGAGAACCCGCAGCTCTTTCGATCGCTGCAGGCGCCAAACCCCAATAGTGCGCGGCAGAGATTGGAGTAACTTGGCGCCGGAGGATGCTAGGTTGAAGATAGTTGTGACCGGATTTTGCGCCTCAAAGCTTGCCGGACTCACCGTAGGCGCAGTTGGTGCAGATTTCTTCGCCGCCAGATCGCTTCCCTTGCAGGAGAGGAGGAGGCCTGCTTGGGAGTTCCAAAATGCGGCGTATATTATGAGGTTGCGCCTGGCCCGAACTGGAATTTCACCGCCTTGGAGTTGGATGCGATGCTGCTAGAGCTGTTCAAGAACGACCCCGATCACCCCGAGTGGTTTAGGTTGCCGAGGGGGTCGCCCCATTATGCAACAACTCGGCGCCGACCGCATCCGCGCCATGATGCCGCGCAGCGATTCCCATGGGATCGTTCCAACCTGGCAGAGCCCCCGACGAGGTCGCGGCAGTTCTTCGACGACTTGGAAGAAGTGCTGATCCGCCCGACGAAAGCGTAAAGGCTCACTCGCGACACTCACCGACGAGGAGATGGCGCGATTGCCACCAGTGGTGGAGGAGGCGGCAGCCGCCGCCGCTGGAGCCTTCGGTATACCGTGGAGGAGGCGGACGCCAAGGCGGCAAGCCTTGCCGAGCGAAGGGAGCTCGCCGGCGAGGACGAGCTTGTCGAGCCCGAGGCCGAGTCGAACGGACCCGCCGAGGGCGCTTCTTCTCCACCACCCAGCGACTTGCCGCCAATGGAGCCCCCGTTCCGCTTAAAGAGGCGCTCCGCAAGGCCGAGACGAAGTCGGGCAGCAGATCGCCCACAAAGAAGCAGCGCCAAGGCGACGCGCTTCTACCGCGGGTAAGCGATGTTGCCGCTGGAGCGCCTCACACTGCTGCGCTAACCGGGCGGAATCTTCTCGTGCCACCGCCGACGCCCGCTAAGCGGGCTAAGAGAGCCGACTCCCCCGCCTCGTTGCACCGGAGGCGAGCCGGAGTTTGACTTCTCCGCGCTCAGCTCCGAGGAGGAGGACGGAGAGTAAGCTCTTGAGATTGCGCTTGTATTTCTTCAATTTTATTGCTTCATCTTGAATCTGATTTGCTTGCTCGACTCTTTCCTTTTTACGACGCCGCCCAGAGAGCGTCGAAGAGGGCTAAGATCCCGACGGTCGCCGTTGAGGACGATCCTCCTGGCAACAGGGGACGCGTCCGAGACCCCTTTGCTGGACTCCGGCAACCCTTCCTCAGAGAAGCCCCCAAAGACAACCCCCAAAGTAAGTGTGCGGTTTTCTCCTTACTATTAGGCGGCAGGGTGCTCCTTCTTCGTTGATACCTGATTGTTTGCTTGTGTAGGAGCAGAGCAGCCTCATCAGAGGGCTCGAAGCCGCCTCAAATCCTGCTCACGCCACCACGCCGCCAAGGGGGATTCTCCGGCAAGGGAGCGCCCTCCGACAAGGGAGGCCACTCCGCAAGGGAGGCTACCCGGCAAGGATGCGCCAAAGGACCCTCCAAAGTGGTCGAGGCCACGGTCATGGATCCCGTTGTAGGTAATTTCCTTACACGAAAATTTCCCTTGGGCTTGTTTTCCTTTGTTTCTCTTTTTGAACATTTGCTTGACTGCTCCTTCTTCGTCTGACGCAGAGCCGATGGAGGTCGAGGCTGCCGGCGAAGAGGAAGCGCGCGGCAACACCGACGAGGCTGCCGTCATGGAAGAAGAGGTCGTTGTAGTGGAAGAAGAGGCCGTCGCCGACGAGCCTGTTGGCGAGAAGGCCACCGAGGCTGCCGGTGCAGAAGCTGGCGAGGGGTCAGCGATCAGACCGACGCCCCGAGGCCGCAGGAGCGCCAGCGCTACATCGACAATCGACTTCCGCCGTTGCCGCAGCTGTCAGTTCCGAGGAGCCCCGGCGACCACCAAGGCCGGGCGAGGGTGTTTTCATCAAACTCCCCGGGAACCGAAGCTCAGGGCGCCGGTCGAAGGAAAGACCTTCGACGGCGAAGCTACTCGCCTCCGCTGGGCTGACGCTGTGGACGCGCCAAGCAGCAGAGCGGCGAAGTCCGAGGAGGAGCAGCCGAAGAAACTGTTGTCGCCTACCGCTACCGGCAAGCCAAGTTGGAGTCCCGGGAAGCACTTGTCGCGAGGGCAGGAGCGGACATGGAGAAGCTGCCAGAAGAGCTCCGAGCGCCAACCAAGAAACTCTCCGCGACGAAAGGTAAGCGCGGGGGCAAGTTGCAGAAGAGCGCACGGCCTTCATCCTTGAGAAGGCCGCAGCTGAGGAGGAGCAGCGGCTGGCTGCCGAGAAGCTCTCCGCGCAGGAAAGCGAGCCGGCGCAGCGAAAGGTCAACCTGGACAGCCATGAAGAAGACCTTGCCGCGCGCGAGGAGTCACTTGGCGAGGCGCTTAAGGAAGCGAAGGATGCTGCCGCAGCCGCCGAGGCCGCCAAGGAAGAGTTGAAGGCGAAGGTGGCACAGCTGGAGGCCAGCCTCAAGAAGAGCGGCGAAGAGCTTGCCGCGCTCAAGCATGAGCGCGAGAAGGACGCCTACACTCTCGGCGAAGCTGCAGTCGCCTCGCTGATAGGGGCAAGGAGCTCGACGCCGCCAAGGATTCCAAGGCGGATCTTGAGCTGAAGCCGACCACTCGACGCAGACGTTGGACGGCGCCAGGAGCGGGAGGTGGGCTTGTTGGAGACGATCAAGGCCAAGGAGGAGCTGCTAGTGAATGTTGCCTCCACCCAGAGCGCCTTGAGGGAGAGCGTGGAGCACTGGATCAAGGTCTTGTGGACACCGGCCACGACATCCACAACGAAATGATGGAGCTGGGGATGATGGACCTTGCATTCCTCCGACGAGCATCTCCAACCCAAATACCAAACTCAGCTTTATTCTTCAAAGGCGCAGGACGGGTCTCCAGCGACTCCGGAAGAGGTCCCAAAGCAGCTGGCCGAGGAATCACGCCAGATCTGTGCGGGAGCCCTTGAGAAGGTGTTGATAAAGGTGGCCTTCCGCAATCTGGGCCTCAACCTTAACGGCGCCCCTCGCATCCTTGCCGCCAGATGCCAACGTGGAGGAGTTTCAAAGCCCTTGTCACACCCATTGTGGACAAGGTGAACAAGATCAAGCGGATTGATGGCGACCGCAGAGACTAGGCCGCCAATTTTATCTTTCCCTTGTCGCTGCTGATCATGTTTAGAACACTTTGTTAGATCAGCGACAAGTTATTTTGTAATATACTCTATCTTAGGTGATCAATGCAACGTCATTTCCTCTACTTGATTCCTTCCTTTGTACGTTTCTACCTTACGCATTTGGGGGACCTGTCGGTGCGGACACCTTTGTCATGAAGGCCGAGTGCGAACGTCAAGAGCCTCATCGGTAGTGCCGCCCGACAAGCAACCTTGTCGCGACTAGCCGCAGCTCACTTAAGTTGTTGAGCGGACTCGAAACAAAGTAAGGGCGCCGACTAGCTCATGAGTTGGTTCCTTTGCGCACAGGTTTTCCATACAAAGTACTATCATTCGAGGAAGTAACTTAAAAATTTAAAAATTGATTGCTCAAACTTTGGCAACTTAGCTTTTCCGTCTCTTGCTTCTCGATGAGGCGAAACTTCCTCGAGCGGTGCCTGGTCCATAGTATTATCTTCTCCTTCTCCCCTAGTTAACTTGTGCGCGAGGGAGCCTTCCTTTCTTTGAGAAAAGAGAAAGAAGAGGAAATAAAGTTATGGAGCCTGTGGGCTCGATTTTGCTTACCGGGTGTGGTTGTCGCACAAAGTGTTAGCCAAAACATGCAATAAAATGATGAAAGCATGAATTTGACAAGTTGTGCGCAACACATGTGCTTTATCGATGCACGAGGTCTGCGCTCGCTCAGAAAAGGATTACATGCAACAGCTGCAAGACTTGTACAAAGGTGGTTGCCGAACGGGTTCCGCAACCGCGCCTCTATGGGTAAAACTTACGAAGATGCTCAATGTTCCAGGAGTTGCTCACCGGGATGCCATCTTCGGTCTCAAGGCATGACAACGCCAGCCTAGTGACTCGCTTTCACCCGATAAGGGCCTTCCCACTTCAAGGCCAACTTGTTTGAATTCTTGGCGGATCGAACGCTACCAAGAACAAGGTCACCTTCCTCGAGACTTCGGCACTAATTTCTGCGGCTATGAAGCGACGCAAAGCTTGTCGGTAGTAAGCAGCTTCAAGACAATGCCCGAAGACGATCCTCCTCAAGGAGCAGCGTCATCTTGTCGCAGCTGCTCTTGCTCAAGCTCATCATAAGCGAGCACTCGAGGCGCATCCGTGATACGAAGTTCCGTGGGGAGAACTGCCTCGCCCATAGACTAGGAGCAAAGGTGTCCGCCGGTGGCTCGATTTGGCGCCGCCCCGATCGACCAAAGAACCACCGGCAGCTCATCGATCCAGCTTTCTTCCGCACTTGTACAGCCTCGTCGAAAGTTACGGTCTTGAGCTGGCAAAGACTTCAAAGATTTGCCCTTCGCTTGACCGCTGCTTCTCGGGTGAGCAACGGAAGCAAAACAGACCTTGGCGCCAAGATCTTGGATGTACTGCATGAAGGTGCGATCAGAAATTGTGTGCGGTTGTCGGTGATGATCCCGTTAGGGATTCCAAACGGCAAACAATCGACGTGAAGAACTTGATCGCCGATCGTGCTACCACCTTCCTCATCGCTTCCACTTCCGGCTACTTTGTGAACTTGTCGATGGCGACGCATAAGTATTCAAAGCCCGCGACAGCTTCGGGGAAGGGGCCGAGGATGTCGAGCCCCAGACGAAAATGGCCAGGATAAAGGGATCGTCTGGAGAGCCCGAGCTGGTTGGTGTATCTGTTTGGAATGGAACCGCACGCTTCACACTTGGTTACTTGTGCGCTTGCATCCTCGGAGGGCTGTCGGCCGTAAGAAACCTTTGCCGGAAAGCTTTGCCCAAGTGCTCTCGCGCCAATGTGGTGACCACATATGCCTCCGCAGTATCCGTGCTAAAAGCTTCGGCCCATCTTCCCCGGAATACACTTCAATTTCACACCGTTGAGTCTTCTTCGTATAGTATGCTGTCGACAAACCGGTACATACCGACCGCCGGGCTACTCTTTCCGCTTCTTCTCACTCTTCGGAAGTTCTCCTGTCAAGGAAATGGACAATCCTGTGCCCATGCCGGAGCTTGCGGCTCGACAACAAGGACCAAAGGCACATCCGCCGCTGCAGAACATCAGCTTCTCACGGCAAGAAGAACTCGCGGCTCGCCGAGCTTGACGCTTCCGCAAGCTTGCCGGAGCAAAACTTGCTCAAGCGTGCTCGCTTCAACGAAACAAACCTCGGGCTTGTCGGAGCAGATCGCCCCTCAAAGACTGTTGGTGTTGATCTTGGGGACCTTCGCAACGACGGCTTCGAAGCTCTGCCAAAAGTTGTCACCAGAGATCAACTTCCTCTTCTTGCTTTGTCCGCTTGATGGTGTTACGGTTGGTTGAGTCAGCTTGAGCACGAAAATCCTCGGTTCCATTGTGCAACTTAAGTGCAGCGCACTTTGACAGCCGTCGGCAATATCATTCTCGAGCTCTTGGAACATGTTCCATTTGTAGGCCGTCAAAGTGCTCTTCTAGCTTCCTCACTTCATCAACGAGGCTTCCATCAACGGACTCGTAATCTTTGTTCACTTGGCGGACGACAAGTTGCGAGTCACCCCGAGAATAAGCTTTTTGATCCCAAGGTCCATCGCGATCTCGAGACCGCAAGCAAACCTTCATACTCTGCAGTATTGTTTGTTGCTTGCTCCTTGGGAAAGTGCATCCGGACTACGACTTGAGGTGCTCTCCGGTGGGTGCGATAAGTAGCACGCCAAGCACCGGGCGCTTTGCAGCGAGAAGGCACCATCAAAGTACATCAGCCACTCTTGCTTGCTTCCTTGACGGGAATGCTCGCTCTCGAATCTCTTCATCCGGCGCTACGCCAATTTCGCTATGAATTTCGCCAACGCCTCGCTTTGGATAGTTGATGTGCTTTGAAACTTGAGACCAAAGCTTGACAGGTTCCAATGCCCACTCGACAATCCCGCCTGCTGCTTCGGATTCTCGCAAGAACCTCTTCAAATGGAAAGCGAGTGACAACTGTGATCTCATGTGCTTGGAAGTAATGGCACAGCCTTTTCTCGAGGCCATGAGGAGGCCGAAAAGCAATTTCGCACACCGTAGTACCTTGACCTAGCCTCGCAGGAGGGAACCGACAAAGTAGATCGGGCGCCGCACCATCCTTTTCTCGTGATCTCGGTCATGCGTCTGCGCTGATTCGGCCCTTGTCGGGACCAGATCTTGTCGGCGAAGCCCTCGCTTGTCGCTGGATGTGCTTGCCGTGGTTGCCGGCTCGTCATCCGCCTCCTCTCCGCTACATTAACGCAGCACTAACCACTTGATTGGTTGCTGCTATATATAGCGTGAACTTCTTTGTGGTTTAGGTGCGACAAGTGGTGGAGTGGAGGACAGTATCTCTTTAAGTCCTGCGCAGCCTCCGCTTCGGGAGTCCATTTCATTGGACCTGCCTTTTTCAAAATTTTGAAAACGGCAGGGCGCCAGCAGACCTAGAAATAAACCTCTTGAGAGCAGCTACGCAACCGCAAGTCTTCGTACATCCTTGACGCGCTTTGGTGCTTCAATCTGCTCAATGGCCTTGATCTTGTCGGGATTAGCTTCAATCCCTCGTTGAGACACGAAGAACCCGAGAAGCTTGCCGGAAGGGACTCCAAACACGCACTTCTCGGGGTTGAGCTTGAGGTTGATCTTGCGCAGATTTGCAAAGGTCTCGGCCCAAATCTTGAACCAGAGTTGCTTTGTCCTTGCTTTTGACCACTATGTCATCCATGTAGGCTTCTACATTTCTATGCATTTATGCTCAAAAGCCGCCATGGACTACCCTTGCAAATGTTGAACCAGCATTCTTCAAACCGAAAGGCATCCGTATGAAAACAAAGTATGTGCCACATGGTGTAATGAATGCGGCCTTCTCCTCATCTTCTTCAGCCATGAAGATTTGATGGTATCCTGAGTATGCATCAAGAAACGAAAGCAAATCACATCCAGCCGTGGAGTCAACAATCTGGTCAATGTGCGGCAAGGGAAATGGATCTTTGGGACAAGCTTTATTAACATCCGTGAAGTCAATACAAAGTCTCCATTTTCCATTTGCCTTGTGCACGACTACGTGGATTGGCCAACCACGTAGGGATGGAGCACCTCGACAAGGCCCGCCGCTTCCAGCTTTCTTGATCTCTTCGCTATGAATTCTTGGCGTTCCACCGCTTGCTTCCTCGACTTTTTGCTTGACGGGCCGTGCATGAGGACAAACGGCCAGCGGTGCTCAATCACTTTCACAGGAACACTGGGGATGTCGACGGTTGCCATGCAAACACGCCGACATTCGCCCGCAGGAAAGCAACGAAGCGCCGCCTTTCCTATTTAGGGTCGAGAGAGGCACCGATGGTAAAGGTACCACCGGTCGCCCTCCTTGGCGGGCACCTTCTTGGTCTTTGGCGGAGCTACCATCTTCTTGCACTTGCCGGTGGAGCTCGATGGTGCGTCCTCGACGGTAGCGCAGCACTCAAGAGGTGCGCTTGCCGGAGTGAGCATCGAGCTCTTGTCGGACTTGGACTTTGTCTTCTTCCCCGGGAGCTTCAGCCGCAAGTGTCCGGCAACTGTCGCTGCCGCTTGCATCCCGGTAGAGATCTTGTCGGCACGTATAAGGGCATCCTTCTTGTCGCCATGGACAGAGATGACGCTTATCGGGCCTGGCATCTTGAGTAAGTTGTAGGCGAGTGAGAGGCTGCCATGAACTTGGCGAGTGCCGATTTGGCCAAGTATCCCATTGTAAGGCAATGGGAAATCGACAACGCCGAATGTGACCCTCTCGGTCCTAAAGTTCAGCTCACGCCAAATGTTACCGCAACGTAATCTTCCCTTCGCTTGCTTCTTCCCGGATTGATTCCTTGGAAGGTGCCGGTCTCTTCGAGCTCATTGTCAGGATTTGAAGCTTCTGGAGCACCGCAGAGGAGATCAGATTCAAGCCGGCCCCGCCGTCCACTAGCATTTTGGTGACCTTGAGGTTGCGGATGGTTGGTGAGACCAACATCGGCAAGCACCCGACCGCAGTTATGCGATCAGGGTGGTCCTCAATATCAAAGACGATAGGCATGCTGGACCACTTCAGAGGCTTGCGTGATTCTACGGATGGTTCCGCTGCATTGACCTCCCGCATCCATTGCTTGAGTTGGCGGTGGGAGGTATGCAGGGAAGCACCTCCGTCAACGCAGAGGACCTCTGTGGCTTTCGAAACTCCTGCTCATCGGGCGTTGTTGTCTTCCATATCTTCGCCGTCGTCATCATCTTCATCCTTGTCACGGCCGCGGGAGGTCATCTCCTTGCCGTTGCTTGGCCTTGTCACAAGGCCCTCCCCGGCCGGACGCTTCTTGCTTGCTCCCCAAGACCTTCCCTGGCCTTCTCTTTGTCGCGCCGCTCGTACTCAGCCCTCTGCTGTTCGACAAGCTGCTCGACCTTCTTGCAGCTCTGGAGATCGTGGCCCTTGGTGCGGTGGATCTTGCAAGATCGCTTGCCGGAGCCGCCCCGCTTGTTTGGCGGCCGCCACCGACCGGTGGTTGGCATCAGCGCAACCTCCTTGCCGGAGCCACCAGCCTTGGCGTTCTTGTCGCCACCTCCGCTGTCGGACTGCTCAACAGCTAGCACTTCTCTACCTTTCTTCTTCATGTTGCCTCGCCGCGGCCCTTCTTTGCCGGGCGGCCTCCTCACTGCCGATCTCGCTAGCATTCTCTCCTGAGTCTCCTCCTTCCTCGGTAGCGTGCACACTTGTCGGCCAAGGCGCATAACTCACCGACGCCCTTGACTTTGCACATCGCCATCTCCTCCTCATCCCGCGGTTCCGCACATTCTCGATGAAACGACCGATCACCGGCAGGGTGGACATCTGGATGTTGTAGTGCACACGGCTGAATCTCTGAATGAACTTGGCGCAGGGACTCTCCTTCCTTCCGGGCGAAGCAGATGAAGGTCACTCTCTTGGCCATGAGGTTTGTGGCCACCGTGAAGGCGCCAACAAACCGATGGCACAGATCTGCCCAAGAGGATATGGAGCTGTCCGACAAGTGCATGAGCCAAGATCCGACGTTGGGCTTGAGCACGAAGCGGGAAGTAGTTGGCGAGGATCTTGTCGCCCCGCCCCCGCAGCCTGCACCGCGATGGTGTAGATGCCGAGGAACTCCGACGGATGCATCCCGCCATCGCATTTCTCCGCACGTCTGGTTTGAAGTTTTTCCGCTGGGCCATCGACTTGCCGCAGCTCACGCAAAGTGAACGCAGGGAAACCTACCGCAGACGGCAAGTCGCTCGCTCCTCCGGGCGCCGCACGTCAATAGAAGGCCCAGCGCCGCGCTTGTCGGATCGACGCCGCGCTTCTCTCCGGCGCCGATGCGAGTTCGGCGCCCTCTTGTTGTCGCTCATGAAGAATCTTGGCGCTGATCGCGGCGAAGCTCATGGATCCGGCGACGCGGTGGAGTCGCTGTCGAGGTGGATCCGTGAGTCGGCGATCTTGGCCTTTCGTGGCGGAGAGTGCATGGTGGTTGCACCTCCGACAGCCTGCCGCCACCGGCTCGCGTTTTGTCGCCTTGCCGCCGCAATGATGGCGTTGGTTGCCGCGAGCGCCGCTGCTGGCAAAGCCGATGAGGCTCTGGATGGTGGCCCTCCACTCGTCGACCTTGTTGGCCGTTGGAGGGTAGTCGAGGAGCAGCTGAGATCTCGCCAGAGCTTCTGCTGGAGTAGTGGGTGGCATTGGCGAACGGTGCGAGGAGCGGGATATGCTCGGACTTCTAACTACGTTAGAAGGAGCAGCACCCGCCCAGCGATCAGATCTCACTCGTACAAGATGTTGGCGCGCATGTCGGTCTTGAGGGTCTCGATCCAACGAACGTATGGCATTGTGAACGCCATGACGTTGTTGGTCCCGCTCCTCTGAGATGGGCGCGGGGATGCGCGGACGCCGAGGTTTGCGGGCCTTGTCCTTGGACTTGGCAACGCCGCGAACACCTTCGTCGGGGCCCATTCCTCCGCCGGCGTCGCCCCACCACCCGCTTTGCTGCGGTGAGGGTGGGTACGACGCGACGGCTCTGCTGCCGCCAAGCCTTCTTCTTCGGTGGCATGTTGAGGAAGATGTTGAGGACGCCGCTCGTGTGAATGTCGGATCAGATTCACACGGCCTCGATGCCCCTACCGGGCGCGCCAAAGATGTCGGGAGGTCGATTGCACTCCACGAACACCTATGGGGCCATGGACCAGGCCCCTTTGTGGTTCGGAGGGGGGCGGAGATCGCACGAAGAGCGGATCGAGGCGAGGCACACGAGCAGTTTACCCAGCTTCGGAGCTCTCCGGAGAGATAAAACTCCTACTTCTGCTTGTTTGATATATTGTGTTCTTGCTAGGGAGCGATGCGAGCTACAAAACCTAAGCGTGAGCGATATCTGGTCTCTAGTGAGTCGAATGAACCGAACCTCCTCACGCTATGCATGGGCCTCCTTTTATATGCTCAAGGGGTCTCCGACAGGTGGCAACATAGGCGAGGGTACAAATGTAAAAAAAAGGAGTTGGTACACCTACTCGAACAGTGTACATGCAAAATACCTAACTCTGACGGCAAGGGACAAAAGCAATAAATGCCCGTCAGTGTCGCCCAAACAGTGCAACAGAGACCGTCAGGTGCGCCACCGCTCGCACCGATGGTAAGCTTGTCAGAGCCGATTATCGCTGCTCTCCGCTGGCTGCACAGCCTTCTCGACATCGCTGCGCATGGAATGGTCCCATGGCGACACATTGCTGGATGAGCTGGAGCGGGATGGAGAGAGGTTGCTTGTCGCGGCAAGCACCTTTGCCGCCCGAATCCTTGTCGCGTCCGGAGGCTTGTCACGCCTGAGCCTTCGGCAAGCTCCTCTTGCCGGGGCCTTGTCTTCTGCATGCCTTGAGTGGCCTTCCCGGCAAGCTCCTCTTGCCGGGACCTTGTCTTCTTAATCAAATACTTTGTTCTTGAATGGCTCCAAAGGAGCCACGGAGGATCTTGGCGGTGACGAGGCAAACCTCGCTGGTGTCAGAATCGTCTGCGGCAATCTAGCACGGGATACTAGGGTACCCCTACTCTAGTACACCGACACTAGGATAAGGCCTAGGATTAAAATTCCCTCTATACGCGTTGTTACCAAAATTATTCCTACCAGCAAAATTCACATCCATAGATTCATTATTGTTCTCAATCAATGTAGATAAAGGCATATCATTAGGATCAGAAGAAACACCCTTAGTAGCAAATAATTTCATAAGTTCATCCATCTTTCCACTCAAAACATTAATTTCTTCTATCGCATGCACTTTTTTATTAGTAGATCTTTTGGTATGTCATTGAGAATAATTAATCATAATATTATCTAGAAGTTTAGTAGCATCTCCTAGAGTGATTTCCATAAAAGTGCCTCCCGCGGCCGAATCTAAAAGATTTCTAGAAGAAAAATTCAATCCGGCATAAAAGTTTTGTATAATCATCCACAAGTTCAAACCATGAGTAGGACAATTATGTATCATTAATTTCATTCTGTCCCAAGCTTGTGCAACATGTTCATGATCAAGTTGCTTAAAATTCATAATATCGTTCCTAAGAGAGATAATCTTAGCGGGGGGAAAATACTTAGAGATAAAAGCATCTTTGCACTTGTTCCAAGAATCAATACTATTTTTAGGCAGAGATGAAAACCACGCTTTAGCACGATCTCTAAGCGAAAAAAAGGAAATAGCTTCAATTTAACGACATCATTATCGACATCTTTTTTCTTTTGCATATCACATAAATCAGCGAAGCTTATTCAGATGAGTAGCGGCATCTTCACTAGGAAGGCCGTGAATTGATCTTTCATAACAAGATTCAACAAAGAAGTATTGATTTCACAAGATTCAAGATTGGCAAGAGGAGAAATCGGAGTGCTAAGGAAATCATTATTATTGGTATTGGTGAAGTCACACAATTTGGTAGTATCTTGAGCCATCGCGACAAACAAGCAATCCAACACACGAGCAAACAAAAGGCAAGAGATAAAAAAGGAAAATGGGAAAAAGAGGAGGAGATTGGGAAAGAGAGGGCGAATAAAACGGCAAGGGTGAAGTGGGGGAGAGGAAAACGAGAGGCAAATGGCAAATAATGTAATGCGGGAGATAGGGATTGTGATGGGTACTTGGTATGTAGACTTTAACGGTGCCAGAAGTGGCTTGTTGTTAGGAGTCCAAGTCTTGACTTGCTCTTGCGTAAGCCTCCCCGGCAACGGCGCCATAAATTCTTCTTGCTACCTCTTGAGCAATCGCGTTGGATTTCCCGAAGAGGAGAGGATGATGCAGCAAAGTAGCATAAGTATTTCCTCAGTTTTTGAGAACCAAGGTATCAATCCAGTAGGAGGCAACGCACAAGTCCCTCGTACCTGCACAAAACAATAGCTCCTCGCAACCAACGCGATTAGGGGTTGTCAATCCCTTCACGGTCACTTACAAGAGTGAGTTCTGATAGAGATGATAAATAATATTTTTGGTATTTTTGGTATAAAGATGCAAAGTGAAAAGTAAAAGGCAAAGTAAAAACAAAGCAAGCATTAAAGTAATGGAGATTGATATGATGAGAATAGACCCGGGGGCCATAGGTTTCACTAGTGGCTTCTCTCAAGAGCATAAGTATTCTACGTTGGGTGAACAAATTACTGTTGAGCAATTGACAGAATTGAGCATAGTTATGAGAATATCTAGGTATGATCATGTATATAGGCATCACGTCCGAGACAAGTAGACCGACTCCTGCCTGCATCTACTACTATTACTCCACTCATCGACCGCTATCCAAAGATGCATCTAGAGTATTAAGTTAAAAACAGAGTAACGCCTTAAGCAAGATGACATGATGTAGAGGGATAAATTCATGCAATATGATGAAAACCCCATCTTGTTATCCTCGATGGCAACAATACAATACGTGCCTTGCTGCCCCTTCTGTCACTGGGAAAGGACATCGCAAGATTGAACCCAAAGCTAATCACTTCTCCCATTGCAAGAACTACCAATCTAGTTTGCCAAACAAACGGTAATTCAAAGAGACTTGCAAAGATAACCAATCATACATAAAAGAATTCAGAGAAGATTCAAATATTGTTCATAGATAATCTAGATCATAAACCCACAATTCATCGGTCTCAACAAACACACCGCAAAAAGAAGAGTACATCGAATAGATCTCCACGAGAGAGGGGGAGAACATTGTATTGAGATCCAAAAAGAGAGAAGAAACCATCTAGCTACTAGCTATGGACCCGAAGGTATGAAGTAAACTACTCACACTTCATCGGAGGGGCTATGGTGATGATTTAGAAGCCCTCCGTGGTGGATGCCCCCTCCCATGAGCTCCTAACAGTGCCCCAAGATGGGATCTCATGGATACAGAAAGTTGCGGCGGTGGAATTAGGTTTTCGGCTCCTCATCTGATCGTTTGGGGGTACATAGGTATATATAGAAGGAAGGAGTACGTAGGTGGAGCAACAGGGGGCCCACGAGGCAGGGGCCGCACCCTAGGGGGGCGCCCCCACCCTCGTGACCACCTCTGTTACTTCTTGGAGTAGGGTCCAAGTCTCCTGGATCACGTTCGGTGATAAAATCACGTCCCCGAAGGTTTCATTCCGTTTGGACTCCGTTTGATATCCCGTTTCTTTGAAACACTGAAATAGGCAAAAACGACAAGCAATTTGGGCCTCCGGTTAATAGGTTAGTCCCAAAATAATATAAAAGTGGAAAATAAAGCCCAATATAGTCCCAAGCAGTAGATAAAGTAGCATGGAGCAATCAGAAATTATAGATACGTTGGAGACGTATCAACCAGCTGTGTACGTCTTGGACATGGTAAAAAGAAAAGAATTCTGCGAGGTCCTGTCATGTGTGAGATTCCCACGTGGATTTGCTTCCAACCCTGAAAGGAGAGTCAGTGCAGATGGAAACAAGGTACAAGGGTTGAAAATTCATGACTGCCACGTCCTACTTCAAATGGTTTTACCTGTTATCCTTAGAGGATTGGGCCACCTTGACTTATATAGAGCAGTTGCAGAGTTGGGACAATTCTTCAGGGAACTCTGTAGTAGAAATATCAGGATAGATGCTTTGGGGCGTCTTAGAGACAAGATACCAACTATCCTATGCGACCTTGATAAGATATATCCTCCAGCCTTCTTTGAGGTGATGGTGCATTTGGCTGTTCATCTACCTGATGAGGCACTACTTAGAGGTCCAGTACAGTATGGCTGGATGTACCCTATTGAAAGGCGGCTAGGCACTTTCAAGGCCTACATTGCTACAGAAGCGTTGACATTCTGCTCAAAATACATTGAAACAACTGATCGGCTTAGCAAAGAGGTGGGTGAAGACAATCCCGGGCTCAATGTTTTCGATTATTCTGTTCGAGTTACAGGGAAGAGTCAACAAGAGGACAAACCTAAAGATTTGGACAAAATGGTTTGGTATGTGTTGAATAACTGTCCTGAGATACTACCTTATATCAAGTAAGTGCAGTATGGCAGCTTATACATCGTAATCTACTAAACTTGCAGCATATTCTTATATATTTAGATGTTTGACGCGATCACTATGTTGTGCAGCATCTACAAAGAGGAGTTACTACCGCAAAATCCAATAAACATTGACAAACTGGTTATGGCAGGATTTGCGAAATGGTTCAAGAACCATGTAAGCTTTTGAAGTGCACTGCCAGTTTTTTTTAATATATTGAGTACATAAGATGATCAGCTTGTCTATTTTCTAACCATAGGTTAAGAAGATGCGGGAGGATGGGCAGGCAGTTGATGATGCCCTTTACTCACTAGCAATGGGTCCTGGTACTCGGGTAAGACATTATGAATCTTGCATTGTTGGAGATGTGCGCTACAACACCCTTGTACGAGACGAAGGCAGGAAGACACAAAACAGTGCCATCACGAGCACGGATACGTATGACAAAGAGACAACTGAAATGTATGCTAACATAACAGACCTTGTTGATTGCAGATATCTCCGATTTCGAGGATCATCGGTGTGTGGTTACATGTCTTTGTCGTTGGTATAACCTGTTTTCCGTGATCGCAAAACCCAGAGCTGATGATTATTTCAAATCCATCAATGTCAAGGCGGCGTACTCGCATCAACGAGCCTTTTATTTTGGCAAATCAAGAAACACATATATTTTTCTTGGAAGACACATTTGCACGTAGCGATGACTGGAGAGTATTGTAAAGGTTTGAGCAGAGGAATTCGTTTCATGAAGTTGCACAACAATATTATGCTTACACTGCTCCTGATGTACAAGATAACATAGATGTTCCTAATATCTTTGAGAACCATCACGTCAATGACACCGGCGAAAAGATTGCCTGTCGTGCTGTGAACATACAAGAGTTGATCAAGAAGAAGCCAACATTCGAGGACGTTGAGGACGAAGAAGAAGAAGATGACACCGTGGGGAATTACGATTCAGACCGATACACATGGCGAAGATGTTGACGCTGCTGTCATGGATGATGATTACATTGCTTTTGTCGTATTTGTCGCCGAAGACATTTTCTTTATCTACTATGTGAAATTGTGTTTGCTATGACAACTGAAACCTGATGAACATGTTGTTTAGTATTTTGCTGTGAGAACATCACTTGTTATGTATGCTGATTTGTGTTTGGTGATTGTATGACAAGTAAAACATGATGACATTGTTGTTTACTTGTACTCATATTTGGCTGTGAAACTTGAATTTGATGACATAGTTTGTTGTTGGACTGCAATTTGCTCGACGTCTTCGAATGAGAACAAAGCTGACCCGACAGGGCCTCTGCTATTTATTTATTTATATGAGCAAAATGGGATACCCCCTGATTTCCATTAATAGAAATCATTAGATGTTCACAACACTACACCCAGCCTGCTACACAGGTTTCATTCATTACTAGTTTCAAAGAAAGTGCTCATGTCGTAGCCACTGAATACATCACGAGTGCTACATACACTACAAATAAAGAGACAATCATGCTACAGAGCACATCGATTTTGCCCATTATCTTCACAAGCTCTTTCATCTCCTCATTGCTGTCAAGGTCGTTCAACAGCTGTTGCTTGGCCATGATCAGAGGAACTGCATCTTTAACCTTCTGCTCTGCATCTTCCTCTTCTACCGTTCCTTCGCCATTTGTCCAACACCCCAACCTGCTGGTATTGGGATTCCTCGGCTAACCAAATAATCATCGTAGTTGCATTCCCCTCATCAAGAACTTCCCGTAAATACAAATCACACGAATCTTCCCTTTTCGCATGAATCAAATTGGAAGATCATCAACCAAACTATTAAAAAAATCAGCAACTGAAAGCAGCAGAACAACACTTAAACATATTATTACCCCATGATTCGGGCATTTGTAGAAGACTCGGCCAGGGTTGCAGATTGTGGTTGAGACGCGGCGGATGACTCTGCGTGAATTGCAGCAGTGGCACCACACCAACGACAGCGGGTTGCGATGAGCAATCGGCTGCGGTGCAAATGCCGGCGGGGGTGTGATGAGACCCGCAGGCGATGGTATGGGTGGTGACTTGGCGCATATCTGGTTGTTGCCTGCTGAAGAGCAGGTGGATGAGCAGCCAACGGACATGGTTGCTGCGGCCAGAGCTTCTGATGCTAGGCAGAGTAAGTAGAGAAGAGGAGAAGCGAACGTTGGATATGTCAGTTTCATTACTTGCAGAGTAGCATAGCACCATATATAGTCATAGTCTAGGTTTGGATACGAACCAGCTACAGGAGCACATCTTTGTTTTTTCTAAAACTCGGCAATGTCTCTTTACTGGTACACTAGCTTGTTCTGTACGCCTTCCCAAGTCTTTGATTTTGAAAGTGCAATAATCCCTAGGTGGTTTTGGTAATTCATAACAACATATAGCTCATTGAGCTAATACTATTCCAAGATAAATATTTCAAGAAAGCTCAATGAATGGCATGGCATGGATGATGAAAGTGGATCCCTCAAAATATTAAGGACAAAGGATTGGCTCAAGCTCAAAAGCTCAAGACTCTTCATTTTACATTTTAGTGATCCAAGATCACATTGAGTCTATAGGAAAAGCCAATACTATCAAGAAGGGATGAGGTGTTGCTTAATGAGCCTTTTGCTCCATGTGCTTAGTGATATGCTCCAAAACCCTCCACTACTTTCTCACATCCACATATGACCTAAACCCAAAGTCAAACTCGGCCCTACCGATTCTTTCTATCCGGCACCACTGAGTTCAGATGTCATAGCCACTGCCACAAACCCTAGGCAAATCGGTTTCACTCGGTCTCACCAAGATGGGATTGTAATCTCTGCTTTCCTTCCTAACTTTTTGGTCTCACCGAAGAGTTTAATCGGTCCCATCGAGATGACAATGTAAACTCTCTGCTTCCCTTTTGTAACTTTTCGGTCTCACCGAAAGAGCAAATCGGTCCCACCGAGTTTACCTGACCAACTCTCTGGTTAGCTAATTACCAAATTCGGTCTCACCGAGTTTGTGTAATCGGTCTCACCGAGATTACGTTATGCCCTAACCCTTACCAAATCGGTCCTACCGAGATGCATGTCAGTCCCACCGAAAATCCTAAGGTCACTAGGTTTACTAAATCGGTCCGACCGAAGTTTTATGATTCGTCCCACCGAGTTTGGTAAATTGTGTGTAACGGTTAGATTTTGTGTGGAGGCTATATATACCCCTCCACCTCCTCTTCATTCGTGGAGAGAGCCATCAGAACGAACCTACACTTCCAACCTACTCATGTGTTGAGGCCAAGATATTCCATTCCAACCATATGAATCTTGATCTCTAGCCTTCCTGAAGTTGCTTTCCACTCAAATCTTCTTTCTACCAAATCCAATCCTGTGAGAGAGAGTTGAGTGTTGGGGAGACTATCATTTGAAGCACAAGAGCAAGGAGTTCATCATCAACACACCATTTGTTACTTCTTGGAGAGTGGTGTCTCCTAGATTGGCTAGGTGTCACTTGGGAGCCTCCAACAAGATTGTGGAGTTGAACCAAGGAGTTTGTAAGGGCAAGGAGATCGCCTAATTCGTGAAGATCTACCGCTAGTGAGCCAAGTCCTTCGTGGGTGACGGCTGTGGTGGGATAGACAAGGTTGCTTCTTCGTGGATCCTTCGTGGGTGGAGCCCTCCGTGGACTCGCGCAACCATTACCCTACATGGGTTGAAGTCTCCATCAACGTGGATGTACGATAGCACCACCTATCGGAACCACGACAAAAAAATTCGTGTCTCCAATTGCGTTTGAATCCTCCAAACCCTTCCCTTTACATTCTTGCAAGTTGCATGCTTTGTTTTCTGCCGCCTATATACTCTTTGCATGCTTGCTTGAATTGCGTGAAGATTGCTTGACTTGTTCTAAAATAGCTAAAATCTGCCAAAGTCTAAAATTGGGAAAAGGTTGAGTTTTTATTGGTCAAGTAGTCTAATCACCCCCCCTCTAGACATACTTCAAGGTCCTACAAGTGGTATCAGAGCTTTGGTCTCCATTTGCTTTGATTTCCATTGCTTTTGGTGGTCATAGCCTTGGTTTCACAACCTAGGAGAGTATGGCGTCTAGCGAGGGAAATTATCATCAGAGAGGTCCTTTCTTTGATGGCACTAATTTTGCTAGTTGGAAGCATAAGATGAAAATGCATATTCTCGGACATAACCCCGCCGTTTGGGCTATTGTGTGTATTGGCTTGTAAGGTGAATTCTTTGATGGGAGAGAACCGAACCGTGAAGCTAGTGCGGATGAGTTGAAGATGTTGCAATACAACGCTCAAGCTTGTGATATCCTCGTCAATGGATTGTGCCCCGAAGAGTTCAACAAAATCAGCCGTCTTGAGAATGCAAAGGAAATTTGGGATACTTTGATTGATATGCACGAAGGTACCAACTCCGTTAAGGAATCCAAGTTGGATGTGCTCCAAAGTCAGCTTGACAAGTTCAAAATGAAGGATGGTGAAGGTGTCGCTAAAATGTACTCTAGTCTTGCTCTCATCACAAATGAGATTGCTGGCTTAGGAAGTGAAGAGATGACCGATAGATTCATCATCAAGAAGATCCTAAGAGCATTGGATGGAAAATATGATACCTTGTGCACATTGATCCAAATGATGCCCAATTACAAAGATCTCAAGCCTCACGGAAGTCATTGGAAGAATTGTTGCTCATGAGATGTCACTCAAGGATAAGGAGGAACTTCACAACAAGTCGAGTGGTGCTTACAAAGCCTCATGTGAAGCCCCACATCATCAAGTGAGAAACAAACCTTCAATGAGGAATTGAGCTTAATGGTGAAGAACTTCAACAAATTCTACAAGAGTAGAAGCAAAGAAAGAAGCTCTAAGTCAAGGTCCTACAATGACAAAAGATCTTCTAGTCGAGAGCGCAATTGTTACAATTGTGGGAGACCCGGACACTATTCCAATGAGTTTACGGCACCCTACAAAAGAAAAGAAGATTCTCCCAAGAGAAGAAGTAGAAGAGAAGAATCACCATCAAGAGAGAGAAGGAGTAGAGATGATCGTTATGAACGAAGACCCTCACGGATAAGCAAGGATTCAGAAAGGAAGGACAAGTCATCAAAGAGCTACACAAAACGAAGACATCAAGCTCATGTTGGTGACTGGGTATCCGGCTCCGACTCCGACCATCACTCCGAGAGAAGCTATCACTCCGACTCCAAATACACTCAACATGAAGGTGTTGCCGGTCTAGCACTTGTGTCAACCAACTCCTACGACATATTTGAATCACCAAATGAAGGAATTGGTAGATGCTTCATGGCCAAAGGTCCTAACGTAACACACCCCGAGTATGTTGATTTTGATGTTGATGAAGATGACTTGCTAGGTGATGATGATTTACTTGTTTGACAACTCTAGTGATGAATACTATGATGCAATGTCAATTAATCATGCTAATCAAGTTGAAACGAATGACAATGATAAGGAGAAAATTGAGCGTTTAACTAAAGAACTAAACACTCTTAAGTTAGCTCATGAAACTATCTTTGAAGATCATCGAGAACTTTTAAGGGCTCATGAGAAGTTACGCTTTGAAAAGCTCAATCTTGAGCAGGAGCATGAGTTCTTAAAGGAAATCAATGATGATCTTCGCAAGAAAAGTTCTTCTTAGATTGCCAAGCGTTTACTCTTATCTACTTACATGCCTCAAGTCAAGTCTAGTAACAAGAACAAGAAAGATTCTTATTCTAGTAGTAACAATAACAATGCTAAATCCAATATTGTTGCTTCTAGTAGTTCTCTTGATTACACTAATGATTCTCTTAGCCAAGTTACACTTGAGCAAGAAAACAGCTTATTGAAGGGAATTATAGAGAAAGGTGTATACAAGAGTCTTGCCGGGAGTAAGCAATTTGAAGAAATTGTACGCAAGCAAGGAAGGAACCGGAAGAATCAAGGTGTTGGTTTCGAATGAAAGTTCAATGCCAATGGAGTTGCGTGGGAAGAAGATAAATACCCCAAGACGAAGTTTGTTCCTCAACAAGAGAAGTATGATCCTACTTCCTTCAAGGGAACACAAGCTCAAGATGATCTTCCACCACAAGACCACAAGAACAAAGGCAGGGACAAGCTTCAAGAGGAGATTGATGCATTTGAAGAAGCACCTAAGGCCTTGGTCAAGTGGTTTCCCAAGACTACGTCAAGTTCTACTTCATCAAGTACAACTAATACACAAAGGATTCCCATCAAGTTGATGTGGATCCCGAAGAAGAAGAACTAGAGAGTTCTTGAGGGTGACTCCGCCAACATTTTTCTCTCATATCAGTATGGCAAGGACAAGTGCAATCAACTTCCATATCTTGCACTAGTTCAAGGAGTCACAAACCCTCATGTTGTTAAGGCAAGGGACAAGGTAACCTAATGTTCTCTTGGACATCATTTTATGTGACTGCATCACTCTATGTCTATGGATATCCTTGTTTGTTCCTTGTGGGACTAAGCCATGTAGGTATTGAAAGTGCAACTCACTCCAAAGGATTGCTCCAAACGATCTACATCAACATTGAGCATCCACATCTTCAACACCTACATGAAGTCATCATCGACAAAACCCAAGGTTAGTTTATCCCTCTAAGGGGGATCTCACATCTAGGGGAGCTTAACTCTAAGAATTGAGTCAAAGCAACTCTAATGATGTGAACACATAAATGCTTTATGTAAAAGTGGTAACCCCACTTGAGCTTAAACGATGAGTATGACCTATGATCAAATGTTCTCATTTGACTCCTAAGTCAATATACTCATATATAGATGACCTAGTAATCGCCAATTGTTGGATAGATGCTAGAATTGGTTGTGCATGCTTTGTCACATATTTCATTTGTCATCTTATTGCGTGAGCATGTTGGTTGCATATTTACTCATTCGAGGACATCCACTTGTTGTTTTGATTGTTTGGTTTTTTCTTTCTTTGGCCAAGTGGATGGACAAGAATGCCTAAGAACCTTATCTAGCTATCTATGCTTTTCTCATCTCAAACTATATTCATGCTACATCACAAAATTTGATCAAGTCAGATTCGAACCACTCTGTGTGAGGAGCACTCGGAGTCCCCGATTCGTCATAGACTTAAACTTCCAAAACTTCTTTGTGATTTTCGGTCTGACCGATTCCTCCATTTCGGTCATACCGAGATTACTAAGTCGATCTAGGTTTTCATCTCAGTGCAACCAATTTTTACTTTTTGGTCACACCGAGTTGCTATAAATGTTCACAATTTTGCATCTCGGTGCCACCGAGTTGTACCACTCGGTCACACCGACAGGGTCGGGCTATATATATCGCACGGGCAAAATTTGGAAAACTTTCTCCGAATCCTCGCGCCCGCGCATAGCTCGCTCTGCCAACTTGGTCTACGGATCGTCGACTTCGTCGCCAGCCGCCTCCAGTCGCTGGTCTCCGCCGCCGTCAACGGAATTCTCCTCCGCCGTTGCCGCCGTAGCGAGTTCCCGCCGAACTAGGGTATGGATTCGATCACAGTGCTTTCCTCGTTCGATTCTCAGCACATTGTGAACATTATGCATCTTTCCACGATTGAATCACTCCTATACAGTCAAATCGATCCTTAGAATAGCAGCGATTCGAAAATTTAGGGTTAGGTTTCTGCCGAAACCATCTCGGACCCACCGAGTTGAAAAACTCGGTCCCACCGATTTGGCTAACGCCATTGCACTTGTAAGTCTCGGTTCTACCAAGAATTACAAATCGGTGTGACCAATTTCTGAACTTTGTGAAACCCTAGCAGTCTCGGTGCCACCAAACTGTGACTCGGTCTGACCGAGTTCACTAGTTTAGGTTGCAAAACGGCTTCCGTATCACCGAGTTTGAAAATCGGTAGATCCGAAATGTTTTCAGTGGGAAACTAAAACTAAGTTTTTTGAATCATTCTTTTGCAAAAATCTCTGCATTTTGTGATGCTCATCTACTCTACCTCATCTATAACTATTCACAAGGTCAGCAGTCAGTTGAACAACATGTCAGACCAGAGTGATAGCCAGAAGAAATATGAAGAAGGGCGGGTCCTAAGAAAGCTCAAACCCAAGATCCCAGACCACAATGATGCTCATCCTGTGGCTGAAAACATGAAGATTAGGACAGATAATGGGTTGAGGCTGTGGAGAGAGACAGATCCATATGCCACGAGGAGAAGGACTGCTGTTGATTACAGGTTCCACAACAAGGAGCAGCAGGACTTTTATGAGACTGTCTTGCTGGATAAGAAGCCCATAGTTTGCGATATGAGATGGGTCAACTGGACCTACATGAAGGAGAACGCAGAACACTACCCTGGAGTTTATGACAGCTTCAGTGCTTGTGGAGTTGCTGGTTTTGTTGGGAATAAGCTCACCAACTGGAACGATGAACTTATCATGCAATTCTACTCCACAACACGTTTCTATCCAGATAGCAGGATAGTGTGGATGTCAGAAGGAACCAGATATCAGTCTACCATAGAGGAATGGGCAAGTTTGATCAATGCCCCAAAGGAAAGTGAGGATGTCCTGGATATTTATGGAAAGAAGAAAATGGATCATAGCACAATGTCACACATGTACAAGGAGATCCTCGATGATGCACTTGAGAACTTCAAGTTTGGATCGATCCATTTTCCTTTGTCGGGGCTGCCCTACGATCAATCGGATCTTAAGGCATACTCTATTGCCCAAATCAGGTGACCATAACATGATTAGAGGAGATGCAATCAATTTGCTTCATGTTTTTGATGTGCCTCGAAATTCAAGGTCATGAGCCTCATAGTCGAGACAATTAAGAGGACAGCAGATCGAAGAGGAGTTGTGGTTATGCCCCACAGATTCGTGGAGTTGATAAACTCGAAGATGGGCACAGGAAAGTATCTCTTGGATAAGGAACACATGGTTCTCTATCCTGATTTTGAGGACATTCGAGTTGTCATGACCGAGAATGAACCATCATCAGTGCAAGCTCAGGAGAGAAAGGAGAAAGCAAGGAAAGAGAAAGCTGCAAAGATGCCAACTCAAGCAGAGGCATCTGACTACTTTCTGAAGAACAAGCAGGAGCAGCTTGGTTACTTAATAGCATCATCTCTGCGGATTGAGAAGGGGTTGACCACCTTAACTCAAAACCAGGAGAGCCTGGAGAGAATCATGGAACAAAAATTCTATGATCTTGATGTCAAAGTGACTGAGATTCAAATACCGTGTGGAGCAATTACAAGATGATATGCAGGAGAGGAAGGGCAAGGCGACAAGCGATGCATTTGCGAGTGCCTAGAGCTCAGAGGTCATTGCAGTACCAACTCCGGACACGAGCCACTTCTTGACTCCAGCTACAGCTCCAGCTCAACCAGCTCCAGCTCCAACTTCTTCAGCTCCTACCACGTCTACTGATGCGTTCATCCTTGGAGTCCTGTCTACACCACCACCAGAAGACCAAGCCCGAGAGATGACATAGTACTATGCATTTTCTAGGAACTTTTTGGTAACTTGTTGCCAAAGGGGGAGAAAATGTATAGATCATAGGCTTCGAGAGAGAGAGATTTGCTTTTGTTCTCTCTTGTCTTCTTGGTTGAACTTTTTGCGTTTGATTGCTTGAGATACTATGCATTACCCGTGAGACATTGATGATCATGTGTTTGATCATAAGCTACACTTATGCCTTTTATGATATTATCATATTTATCCTTATATGATCATTCACTGTGCTTGGTGATGAGTGCATGTATTCAATCGTTATTATTTTGAGCGCTCCACCAAGATGTATGTGACATGGAAGAGTAACCCTTGAGCCTAATTCCTTGTGCATTTGCAGTCCAAAGCAAATCTTAAGATATGCACAAATTTAGGGGGAGCTCTTGCTTATCACATACTTCTCAAAGCGACGATGTTTTTCAATTTTATTTTCTTTTGTCGAAGCTTTGATCTATATGTTGTCATCAATTACCAAAAAGGGGGAGATTGAAAGTGCAACTATCCATAGGTGGTTTTGGTAATTCATAACAACATATAGCTCATTGAGCTAATACTATTCCAAGATAAATATTTCAGGAAAGCTCAATGAATGGCATGGCATGGATGATGAAAGTGGATCCCTCAAAATATTAAGGACAAAGGATTGGCTCAAGCTCAAAAGCTCAAGACTCTTCATTTTACATTTTAGTGATCCAAGATCACATTGAGTCTATAGGAAAAGCCAATACTATCAAGAAGGGATGAGGTGTTGCTTAATGAGCCTTTTCTCCATGTTCTTAGTGATATGCTCCAAAACCCTCCACTACTTTCTCACATCCACATATGACCTAAACCCAAAGTCAAACTCGGCCCTACCAATTCTTTCTATCCGGCGCCACCGAGTTCAGATGTCATAGCCACTGCCACAAACCCTAGGCAAATCGGTTTCACTCGGTCTCACCAAGATGGGATTGTAATCTCTCTGTTTCCCCTTCATAACTTTTCGGTCTCATCGAAGAGTTTAATCGGTCCCACCGAGATTACAATGTAAACTCTCTGCTTTCCCTTTTGTAACTTTTTCGGTCCCACCGAAGTTTACTCGACCAACTCTCAGGTTAGCTAATTACCAAATTCGGTCTCACCGAGTTTGTGTAATCGGTCTCACCGAGATTACGTTATGCCCTAACCCTTACCAAATCGGTCCTACCGAGATGCATGTCAGTCCCACCGAAAATCCTAAGGTCACTAGGTTTACTAAATCGGTCTGACCGAGTTTTATGATTCGGTCCCACCGAGTTTGGTAAATTGTGTGTAACGGTTAGATTTTGTGTGGAGGCTATATATACCCCTCCACCTCCTCTTCATTCGTGGAGAGAGCCATCAGAACAAACCTACACTCCCAACTCACCAGTTCTGAGAGAGAACCACCTACTCATGTGTTGAGGCCAAGATATTCCATTCCAACCATATGAATCTTGATCTCTAGCCTTCCCCAAGTTGCTTTCCACTCAAATCTTCTTTCTACCAAATCCAATCCTGTGAGAGAGAGTTGAGTGTTGGGGAGACTATCATTTGAAGCACAAGAGCAAGGAGTTCATCATCAACACACCATTTGTTACTTCTTGGAGAGTGGTGTCTCCTAGATTGGCTAGGTGTCACTTGGGAGCCTCCAACAAGATTGTGGAGTTGAACCAAGGAGTTTGTAAGGGCAAGGAGATCGCCTACTTCGTGAAGATCTACCGCTAGTGAGGCAAGTCCTTCGTGGGTGACGGCTATGGTGGGATAGACAAGGTTGCTTCTTCGTGGACCCTTCGTGGGTGGAGCCCTCCATGGACTCACAAGAACCGTTACCCTACGTGGGTTGAAGTCTCCATCAACGTGGATGTACGATAGCACCACCTATCGGAACCACGACAAAATATCCGTGTCTCCAATTGCGTTTGAATCCTCCAAACCCTTCCCTTTACATTCTTGCAAGTTGCATGCTTTATTTTCCGCTGCCTATATACTCTTTGCATGCTTGCTTGAATTGTGTGAAGATTGCTTGACTTGTTCTAAAATAGCTAAAATCTGCCAAAGTCTAAAATTGGGAAAAGGTTAAGTTTTTATTGGTCAAGTAGTCTAATCACCCCCCCCCTCTAGACATACTTCAAGGTCCTACAGATTTTCTTTCCCTTTTTTTGCGAGGAAGGAAGCAGGACAAAATTGAGAGTTCCTCGGACTCAAATCCAAGACCTCTCGGTTGAAAACCAAGGGTGCTAGTCACTTATGTGGCGAACGTTCCCTGTGAGGAGGACGGCAGACGAACGCATTTTCCTCACAGTTTTCTTCCTATATATAAAAAAGTATGCTACTTGGTGTCCGCTTAGTCGAAAAACGATTGTGCCAACCTTGACCATTGGATGACATTCAACGCCCTGCTGCGTTTCTTGATCTCTTCTTCCTCGAGCCGCCAAAGCCAAACCAGCGTCGGCGGGACCGCCTGCTCCCGCCTCCCACGGCTGGTTGTGATCTTCCCCGGCTCCTGTTCGTTCCCATACGAGGCCTCACCATCGTCCTCCGCCTTGGTTCGCTCGCCGCGGCACCGCCCTCCGGTGTTGTCAACATGGTCAATAATCGAGAGGAATAAGGAGATGACTGAACATGGTGAGTATGACAGTAGGGACCCAGCAGCGCGCGCAGTAATTTTGTTTTTTTGGGACGGCGAAGGGTATCAATTGGGTTGTGCGGGACCCGTGGCCCGTCTAGCCCAGGCTTTTATTTCATATGTTTAGCACATGACCAGACCATTTTGTTTTTTTCCTTTCTGAAAAATGGCTAGCCAGCTATTTTGTTTTTTGCAGAATAACCAACATAGGCCTACTTGCTTTTCTATGCCCTGTTGGGCCAGAAATCTTTCAAGACGAGGAGGGATACATTTTGCCCAGAAAGCGGGCTATAAGTAATAAGAAATGGGCTATAAGTAATAAGAAATGGGCTATAAGTACTAATAAATGCGCTGTAAAATGAAAAAAATACAGCAAACAGGCAATTAGTTCCAAAATACAGTTTTCTTTCGGATTTTGATATTTTAAATTTCATTGTTTTTGTGCGGGTAAAGTTTCATTGAATTTAAATTAAGGTATATTTAGATTTAAAATTAATTTGAATCTGGCTAGAAATTTCGGGTTGTATCTTTGTTTGGGAAAGATATGGAGGCTGACTTGTGGGTCTACTAGGTTGACGTGTACTTTGGCTTTGTCAACTTAGTCCACAAATGATTTTAGCAGCAGTGACCGTTGGATGTTAATCCAACGGCCGTGCTGCTTCTTCAATATCTGATCTTCTTGCTCCAGCTGCCCAAACCAGCTCCGGTGGGACTACCTGCTCCCGCCTCCCGTGGTCGGTCAGGTGCCGCACAGCCGCACCGCCCACCCTACTTCATTGCTAGCCGGGCCATTCCTCTACTCACCCACACCTCCTATTATTTTCCGGCTGACGATGGCGGACCAGTACACCTCATACTCCCCACCGTAGGGCAACCATTGCCGAAGTCTTCCTGCCCGTGTCGTTCCTTCCTAGGCCTCGCCGTCGTCCACCGCCATGGTGCTCTCGGCGCGGCCTGGTCAACGTGGTCAACAAACGACATCCATCGACCATGGACTGTACGCACAAAATAATGATTCCTCCACCTGACAGCTAGGACCCATCGGAAGGGCCTCTGTATTTCGCGAAAAAACGTTCCCCCCGCTGACATGTCGGACCCACCAGCTATATCTTCGCACGCAAGGAAGTGCCTCCTCGTTACGCACAAAAAATGAATACCCACCCTGCTAGCTGGGACCCACCATAGTGGGAGGATGACTTGTGGGCCAACTAAGTTGACGGGGACGGAGGGCTTTGTCAACTTAGTCAATATGAACGGTTCTAGCTCCAAAGTGACTGACGATGTCCATCCAACGGCCGCGGTGCTTCTTCAACCTCTGGTCTTCTTGCTCCGGCCACCCAAAGCAAAGGCTTGGCTCGTGCCGCATGCTCCTGCCTCCCGTGGCGGCTGTCTTTGCCGCGAGGCCTCACCGCCCTACTATTCCCACGGCTGGCGGGCCACTGCGGCAGCAGCAACCTCTGCTGCGGCAAGCGGTGAACCCTCGTACTCCTCTCCGCGTGGGCTTCCACTGCCGCGTCTTTCCCGGCTCCGCGTCGTCCCCTTCCTAGGCCTCGCCGTCGTCCACCGCCGTGGTTCTCTCGGCGCAGCCTGGTCAACATGGTCAAGGAACGACTTCCATTGGAGATGGACTGTACGTGGAGAGGCTGACAGCTGGGTCCACGGCCGCAGCAAGGAAGTGCCTCCTTATTACGCGGAAAATAATGATTCCTCCACCTGACAGCTGGGACGCACCGGACGGGACACTGTATTTCATGGAAAAAACGTTTCCCCTGACTGTTGGGACCCACCAGCTTCATCTTCGCACGCAAGGAAGTGCGTCCGGCCAAAAAACGATTCGCCCCCTGACTGCTGGGACCCACCAGCTACACCTTCGCATGCAAGGAAGTGCGTCCCGGCAGAAAAAAAACGATTCGCCCCCCTGACTTCTGGGACCCACGAGCTACATCTTCGCAGGCAAGTGCTTGAAAGTCGGGACCCACCTGGTCGAAGCGTACATAGCGTTGTCATCCTGGTCGCGAATGTGTACGTACATACTGGTCCATGTAGAGGCGCACACGTGTCGTAGTAGAGGCGCGCACGTGTCGTAGTAGAGGCGCGCACGTAGCATGTACACGTACGTACATCGGCCAGGGTGCAAGAAAGAAAATACGGCCACCTATGTGTACATACGGGCGCGGTCTCGAACGCCTACTCGCGCATACGTACGGCCAGGGCTCGTGTACATGGCTTGGTCGGAACGGAGAAACAACATCGTCATCGTGTTCATGAGGAGGCAACGAAATGCGTCGTGTTCATGGGGAGGCAACGGAATGCGTCGTGTTCATCGGGAGGCAACGGAACGCGTGGGAGCCAACCGGCTTGGACGGAACATGCGATGGAAACGAGGCCTGGCGTACCGCAGAACGGATGAAACGGCCTTGTGTTCGACCGGCCACGTTCCAAACAGGGTCCTGTTGATCGGGAGGGGTGTGGCGTACCGCAAAACGGACGAAACGGATCTCCTACGGTCGAAACGGGGGTCCTGTTGATTGGGAGGGGTGCGGTGTACCGCAAACGGATTTAAACGGACCTCCTACGGTCAAACGGGGTCTGTTGATCGGGAGGGTGTGGCGCATCGCAAAAGCGGATTTAAACGGACCTCCTACGGTCGAAATGGGGGTCTGTTGATCGGGGCGGGTGTGGCGTGCCGCAAAAGCGGACAAAACGGACTTGTGTTGGAGTGCTACGGTCAAGCGGGGTCCCGTTCATTGGGAGGTGTGGCGCATCGCAAAACGGGACTCCACGGATATCGCTTCATCTCCACCGTCGACCTCCTCCAACCTCCACGGGCTACCGTCGACCTCCTCCAGCCTCCACGGGCTCCTGTTCATCCAGCCTCCACCGCGCTACTCCACCGGCCTTTGTTCAACCAACCCCTCCACCGTCTCATGTTCATCCAGCCCTCCACACCACGGGGTCTGTTCAACCACCCTCCACGGCCATCCCTCCATCGTCTCATTGTTCATCCAGCCCTCCACACCACGGGGTCCTGTTCATCCAGAGGCAACGCCACCGCTCATCGCTCATCGACCGCAACGCGCTTGCTCATCCCAGAGGCAGCATCGATCGGCTTGATTAGCAGAAGATAGCGAAGAATCGCTCGATCGGGTTCGATTAACAACCATCGATCGATCGCTCGGGTTCAAGAACGCCAGAGTTCGCAAAGGCAATCGCTCGGGTTCAGTTAGAGCCCAACGCCTCGCTCAGGTTCAGTTAGAGCCAACGCCTCGCACGTGTACAAGAGAAATGCGCTTCGCTCGGCCCCCGACCTCCCACCGTAACCGGCAACTCCCCGAAATTTTCCTCTCCCTCGCTTCTACCACGGTTTTTCTGTCATGGATGGCCCAAAGAATGTCATGCGATTCGTCTCGCCCGCCCAGACTTAAAAGCCCATTTTCTGTCTTGATTTTTTTCATAGAAGTAGGAGCCCACCACATCTATGATGATACCGGGTTTTGTCACAATTATCGTCATAGAAGTGTCATATGTATGATAGAAAAAAATTCATCCGGCCCAAAATGTCACGTATGTGTCTTTTTTTTGTAGTGTATGGCAACTCTCAGTTAACCTGATCAAGATCTTCCTTATGTGCGTTGTAGGGAAACAATGGGAGACACTGTGGTTTACCATCGAGGTTTGTTCTAGCAGGGTCCTTTGGCTAATAGCACATTATTGTGCAGTTGCAGGAATCATTCTAATATTTAGGTTTCTTACAATTTGGTCTTGGACATGTAGGTCCTGCTGTCAGAGACTTAAACCCACTGTTCGACCCATTTTGCATATGGGGAAATGAGATGTCCATGAAGATCAGTCAAGTCAAGAAACTCAGAAAGATTGTTAGGATGAAGAAACTTGCGGCGAATAACAGCAAGATCTTTGTTTGCACAATGAACAAGACGTCAGTCAACTATAGGATGGTACCAACTCTTTTACCTTGTTTTTACCCCTTGCGCCATTTCAAAATTTACAACAGTGATTTATGCATAGCTTTGTTTTCAGTACTTTTCAAAGTAGTTCACCGATGATTACCTCTCAAACCACCTGCATGGTCAAGAGGCAAGGAAGGTTTCATTCAACACCCACGGTACAATATTGAAGTCTTGCTGAAGAGGACGAAGGTTGGGCGGGCAATTATCCATAGCCACTGGCCTAAAGTTGCAAGGACATTCAACATCACTGAAGGCTCAATATTTGCCTTCCGCTTCTGTAGTTTCCCAGATGAGATTCATCTGTCTATTTACCGTGTATGATGCTACTTTCCAAAGGTTTTTGATGTTGCATGTGAAACTTGGTGATGTTGTGTAATGGCGTAACTGAGTGCCAAAGCTATCTGATGTAATTCGATTATGAAATCCTGGTTGCTTTTATACGGATATGAAATATCTGGCGTGTTTTATAAGAAATATCTGTTTGATTAGTACATGGATTATCATTAATATGCTAATTACCTTGCTTATTGGGGTTTTCTATTGCAAACGGTTACTCAGACAGCACCGTGGGCGATGAACTCAAACAACCCGCAAGGTTTCTAGAAAGTAGGTGTGTTCGATCAACTAACAATCACACACGGCTTCCGACAACGAACTATTTGCGTTAGGCCACCTTGCACAAATGCTTCCACACAAAGAACTGTGTGGGATGTACATACCTACGGAAATGATTTTCTGGGATTCACCGTGTGGGATGTACATACCTACGGAAATGATTTCTGGGATTCACCGTGTGGGATCTACATACCTACAGAAATGATTTCTGGGATTAACCATGTGGGATGTACATACCTACGGAAATGATTTCTGGGATTCACCGTGTGGGATGTACATACCTACGGAAATGATTTTTGGGATTCATCGTGTGGGATGTACATACCTACGGAAATGATTGGGTTTTCATGACTCGCCCGATCGCTCACTGCCCCAGCCTGGGTCCCATGAGGGCCTATCCCCGACGATTTCTGGGTCGTGTGGGAAGGACCCCCTATCGCCCACACTCACTTGGCGACAGTTCCAAATGCCGTCGCGGAAAGGGGTTTTAAACCGTTTGTTTAGGACGTCGCTGTACTAGTGGAGGTTCGGTAGAAACTTGATCTGAAGTTTCATGGTCATTATCATTAGCTTCCTCACTAGTTGGTGCAGGCATCACGAGAACGGTTTTCTGTGATGAGCTACATTCCAATTTGAGAGAAGGTACAATTACCTCATCAAGTTCTACTTTCCTCTCACTCACTTCTTTCGAGAGAAATTTCCGACATGTGTTTCATCAAGTAGATATAGCCATATCTGCTCAAATCATCTGTGAAGGTCAGAAAATAACGATACCCGTCGTGAGCCTCAACACTCATCGGACCGCATACATCGGATGTATTATTTCCAATAAGTCAGTGGCTCGCTCCATTGTTCCAGGGAACGGAGTTTTAGTCATCTTGCCCATGAGGCACGGTTCGCAAGTATCAAATGATTCATAATCAAGTGATTCCAAAAATCCATCCGTATGGAGTTTCTTCCATGCGCTTTACACCAATATGACCTAAACGGTAGTGCCACAAATATGTTGCACTATCATTATCAACTTTGCATCTTTTGGCATCAATATTATGAATATGTGTATCACTACGATCGAGATTGAATAAACCATTTACATTGGGTGTATGATCATAGAAGGTTTTATTCATGTAAACAGAACAACAATTATTCTCTAACTTAAATGAATAACTGTATCGCAATAAACATGATCCAATCATATTCATGCTCAAGGCACACATCAAATAACATTTATTTTGGTCCAACACTAATCTCGAAGGTAGAGGGAGTGTGCGATGGTGATCTTATCAACCTTGGAATCACTTCCAACACACATCGTCACCTTGCCCTTAACTAGTCTCTATTCATTTTGCAATTCCTGTTTCGAGTTACTAATCTTAGCAACTGAACCGGTATAAAATACCATGGGGTTACTATGAACACTAGTAAAGTACATATCAATAACATGTATACCAAATATACGTTTGTTCACTTTGCCATCCTTCTTATCCGCCAAGTATTTGGGGTAGTTCCGCTTCCAGTGACCATTCCCTTTGCAGTAGAAGCACTCAGTTTCAGGCTTAGGTCTAGCTTTGGGTTTCTTCACGGGAGTGGCAACTTGCTTGCCATTCTTTCTTGAAGTTCCCTTTCTTTTCCTTTGCCCCTTTTCTTGAAACTAGTGGTCTTGTTAACCATCAACACTTGATGCTCTTTCTTGATTTCTACCTTCACCGATTTTAGCATCGCGAAGAGCTCGGGAATCGTTTTCATCATCCCTTGCATATTATAGTTTATCACGAAGTTCCATACTAGAGAACTCTATCAATCACTATCTTATCTGGAAGATTAACTCCCACTTGATTCAAGCGATTGTAGTACTCAGACATTCTGAGCACACGCTCACTGGGTGAGCTATTCTCCTCCATCTTGTAGGCAAAGTACTTGTCAGAGGTCTCATATCTCTCGACTCGGGCATGAGTCTGAAATACCAATTTCACCTCTTGGAACATCTTATATGCTCCGTGGCATTCAAAACGTTTTTGAAGTCCCGGTTCTAAGCCGTAAAGCATGGCGCACTAAACTATCAAGTAGTCATCATACCGAGCTTGCCAAACGTTCATAATGTCTGCATCTGCTCCTGCAATAGGTCCGTCACCTAGCGGTGCATCAAGGACATAATTCTTGTGTGCAACAATGAGGATAATCCTCAGATCACGGACCTAGTCCACATCATTACTACTATCATCTTTCAACTTATTTTTCTCTAGGAACATATCAAAAATAAACGAGAACTACATCGCAAGCTATTGATCTACAACATAGATATGCAAATACTATCAGGACTAAGTTCATGATAAATTAAGTTCAATTAATCATATTACTTAAGAACTCCCACTTAGATAGACATCCCTCAAGTCAACTAAATGATACATGATCCAAATCAACTAAACCATGTCCGATCATCACATGAGATGGAGTAGTCATCAATAGTGAACATCTCTATATTGATCATATCTACTATATGATTCACGTTTGACCTTTCGGTCTCCAGTGTTCCGAGGCCATGTCTGTACATGCTAGGCTCGTCAAGTTTGACCCAAGTATTCCGCTTGTGCAAAACTGTCTTGCACCCGTTGTATGTGAACGTAGAGCCTATCACACCCGATCATCACGTGGTGTCTCAGCATGAACTTTCACAACGGTGCATACTCAAGGAGAACACTTATACCTTGAATTTTAGTTAAGGGATCATTTTATAATGCTACCGCCGTACTAAGCAAAATAAGATGCATAAAATATAAACATCACATGCAATCAAAATATGTGACATAATATGGCCATCATCATCTTCTGCCTTTGATCTCCATCTCCAAAGCACCGTCATGATCTCCATCATTAGCGGCTTGACACCTTGATCTCCATCGTAGCGTCGTGGTCGTCTCGCCAACTATTGCTTCTACAACTATCGCTAACGCATAGTGATAAAGTAAAGCAATTACATGCTGTTTGCATGTCATACAATAAAGCGACAACCATAAGGCTCCTGCCAGTTGCCGATAACTTTTACAAAACATGATCATCTCATACAACAACGTATATCACATCATGTCTTGACCATATCACATCACAACATGCCCTGCAAAAACAAGTTAGACATCCTCTACTTTGTTGTTGCAAGTTTTACGTGGCTGCTACGGCTTCTAGTAAGAACCGCTCTTACCTACACATCAAAACCTCTATGGTGTTTCGTCAAGTTTGCCATTTTAACCTTCAACAAGGACCGGCTGTAGTCAAATTCGATTCAACTAAAGTTGGAGAAACAGACACCCGCCAGCCACCTTTATGCAAAACTAGTTGCGTGTCTGTCGGTGGAACCGGTCTCATGAACGTGGTCATGTAAGGTTGGTTCGGGCCGCTTCATCCAACAATACCGCCAAATCAAAATAAGACATTGGTTTTAAGCAGTATGACTATCACCGCCCACAACTCTTTGTGTTCTACTCATGCATATCATCTACTCATAGACCTGGCTCGGATGCCACTGTTGCGGAACGTAGCATGCAATTTCAAAAAAAAATATCCTACACTCACGCAAGATCTATCTAGGAGATGCATAGCAATGAGAGGGGGAGAGTGTGTCCACGTACCCTCATAGACCGAAAGCGGAAGCATTTGACAACGCGGTTGATGTAGTCGAACCTCTTCTTATTTCGACCGATCAAGCGCCGAACGTACGACACCTCCGAGTTCTGCACACGTTCAGCTTGATGACGTCCCTCGAACTCTTGATCCAGCAAAGTGTCGAGGGAGAGTTCCGTCAGCATGATGGCATGGTGACGGTGATGGTGAAGTGATTCACTTAAGGCTACGCCTAAGCACTACGTGAATATGACCGGAGGCGTAAACTATGGAGGGGGGGGTGCCGCACACGGCTAACAATGTTTGTTGTGTGTTCTAGCAGTGCCCCCCTTATATTCTATATATATATATATATATATATATATATAGGTTGGAGGGGAGCAGAGGCAGCCAAGGGGGCGCCCCAAGTAGGAGGAATCCTACTTGGGCACTGATACGTCTCCAACGTATCTACTTTTTCAAACACTTTAGCCGTTGTTTTGGACTCTAACTTGCATGATTTGAATGAAACTAACCCGGACTGACGCTGTTTTCAGCAGAACTACCATGATGTTGTTTTATGTGTAGAAAAGAAAAGTTCTCGGAATGTCCTAGAAATCAACGGAGGCACTTTTTGGAATTTATAAGAATTATTGGGCGAAAGAAATACATCAGGGGGCCTAGGGCCTGTCCACGAGACAGGGGGGCGCGCCCCCTATCTCGTGGGCACCCTGGACCTCCTCCGACCTCAACTCTAACTCCATATATTCCGTCTTGGGGAGAAATAAATCAGAGAGAAATTTTCATCGCATTTTACGACACGGAGCCGCCGCCAAGCCCTAATCTCTCTCGGGAGGGCTGATCTGGAGTCCGTTCGGGGCTCCAGAGAGGGGGATTCGTCGCCGTTGTCATCATCAACCATCCTCCATCACCAATTCATGATGCTCACCGCCGTGCGTGAGTAATTCCATCGGAGGCTTGCTGGACGGTGATGGGTTGGATGAGATTCACCATGTAATCAAGTTAGTTTTGTTAGGGTTTGATCCCTAGTATCCACTATGTTCTGAGATTGATGTTGCTATGATTTTTATATGCTTAATGCTTGTCACTAGGGCCCGAGTGCCATGATTTCAGATCAGAACCTATTATGTTTTCATGAATATGTGTGTGTTCTTGATCCTATCTTGCAAGTCTATAGTTACCTATTATGTGTTATGATCCGACAACCTCGAAGTGACAATAATCGGGATACTTCTCGGTGATGACCGTAGTTTGAGGAGTTCATGTATTCACTATGTGCTAATGCTTTGTCCGGTTCTCTATTAAAAGGAGGCCTTAATATCCCTTAGTTTCCGTAAGGACCCCGCTGCCACCGGAGGGTAGGACAAAAGATTTCATGCAAGTTCTTTTCCATAAGCACGTATGACTATTTACGGAATACATGCCTACATTACATTGATGAATTTGAGCTAGTTCTATATCACCCTATGTTATAACTATTGCATGAGGAATCGCATCCTGCATAATTATCCATCACTGATCCATTGCCTACGAGCTTTTCATATATTGTTCTTCGCTTATTTACTTTTCCGCTGCTACTGTTACAACTACTACAAAAACCCAAAAACATTTATCTTTACTTTTGCTACCTTTACCTTTATTATCGTACCACTTTTGCTACTAAGCACTTTGCTGCAGATACTAAGTTATCCAGGTGTGGTTGAATTGACAACTCAACTGCTAATACTCAAGAATATTCTTTGGTTCCCCTTGTGTCGAATCAATAAATTTGGGTTGAATACTCTACCCTCGAAAGCTGTTGCGATCCCCTATACTTGTGGGTTATCAAGACTAATTTCTGGCGCCGTTGCCGGGGAGCATAGCTCTATTCTCCGAGTCACTTGGGATTTATATCTGTTGATCACTATGAAGAACTTGAAAGACGCTAAGAGAACAATTTATCCCTCAACTACGAGGGGAGGTAAGGAACTGCCATCTAGCTCTGCACTAGATTCTCCTTCCGTTATTAGTAAGCTTGCGACACCTAAACCTCGCTCTGCTATGAATTACGATATGTCGCATGTTATCGATGATGCCATACATTATGCATGATGAAACTACTTCTGTACGTGATACTACTTTGCCATTAGGTGAATTTCTAGATGAACAACTTGCTAGGATTAGAGGGGATGAAATTACTGAAGATCCTATTACTGATGATAGTGATGATGAAGGTTCTCCCAATGATTATGTTTTACCTGTTGTTCCTAAGGGTTATGTTATGAATGAAAAAGCTGCTATGGAAATCCTTGCTTGCAATGATAGAAATGATCTGAAGAAATTATTAGCTAAATGGAAGCAGCGGTCTCTTAATGCTAGAATGAAACCCGATCCTGCTTTTGCTACTTCACCTATCTCGTATTCTTGATAAGGATTATGAATTCTCTGTTGATCCTGATATTATTACTTTAGTTGAATCTGATCCTTTTGATGGCCTTGAATCTGAAACTATTGTGGCACATCTTACCAAGTTGAATGATATAGCCACCCTGTTTACTCATGATGAGAAGTCTCGCTATTTATATATCCTTAAGATATTTCCGTTCTCATTAAAGGGTGATGCTAAGACTTGGTATAATTCTCTTGCTCTGGTTGTGTGCGTAGTCCCGGGATATGATTTATTACTTCTACGCTAAATATTTCCCTGCTCATAAGAAACAAGCTGCCTTGCGGGAAATATATAATTTTGTGCAAATCAAAGAAGAGAGTCTCCCACAAGCTTAGGGGAGGCTTCTCCGGTTACTTAATGCTTTGCCTAATTATCCTCTTAAGAAAAATGAAATACTTGATATCTTTTATAATGGACTAACCGATGCTTCCAAGGACTACTTGGATAGTTGTGCTGGTTGTGTTTTCAGGGAAAGAACAGTCGACGAAGCTGAAATATTATTGAATAATATGTTGACTAATGAAAATAATTGGACTCTTCCTGAGCCAGTTCCTGAAGTAATTCCTGAACCAATTGAGCCAACCCCTGAGCCTATTCCTAAACCCACTCTGAAGAAGAGAGGCGTTTTATTTCTCAGTCCTGAAGATATGCAAGAGGCAAAGAAATCAATGAAAGAAAAAAGGTATTAAAGCTGAAGATGTTAAGAATTTACCACCTATTGAAGAAATACATGGTCTTAATTTACACTTTGAAGAACCACATTGTCTTGATAACCCGACACAGGTAGTAAAGGTAAATTCTCTCTATAGACATGATAAAGTTGAAATACCCTCTACTAAATTTCATAGCCCATGCTTAGATGAATTTGATGACTTTATGTCTAGGCAAGAAAGTTTTAATGCTTATGTTGGTAGAGAGTTAAAGAATAATGCTTTCAAAATAGGACGCCTAGGTGATAATCTGGCTAGGGTTAAAGATGAACTTCACCGCGTTAGCAAATATGCTTCTGTGGTTGGTACTCAAGCTGAGCAAGTACTTAGAGCTCAAAATGATTTTCTTGATGAATTAAATAATAAAAATGACTTTGTTGTTAGAGTGGCTACTAGAACTGGTAGAATGACTCAGGAACCTTTGTATCCTGAAGGCCACCCTAAGAGAATCGAGCAAGATTCTCACAGAAATAATTTAGAGGCACCTAGTTCTTCTAAAAAGAAGAAGAAGAAAAACGATAGAACTTTGCATGCTTCTAGTGAACCCTCTGTAGACACACCGAGAATCCCAATAATATTTCTATTTACGATCTTTGAAACTCAATCAGGTGATGAACATGAACCTAGTGATAATGTTAATAATAATGTTCATGTTGATGCACAACCTAGCAATGATAATGATGTAGAGATTGAACTCTTTGTTGATCTTGATAACCCACAATCAAAGAATCAACGTTATGATAAGAGAGATTTTGTTGCTAGGAAGCACGGTAAAGAAAGAGAACCATGGGTTCAGAAACCCATGCCCTTTCCTCCTAAACCATCCAAGTAAAAGGATGATGAGGATTTTGAGCGCTTTGCTGAAATGATTAGACCTATTTTCTTACGTATGCGTTTAACTGATATGCTTAAAGTAAATCCTTATGCTAAGTATATGAAGGATATCATCACAAATAAAAGAAAGATACCGGAAGCTGAAATTCCCACCATGCTTGTTAATTACACTTTTAAGGGTGGAATACCAAAGAAACTTGGAGATCCGGGTGTCCCAACTATACCAAGCTCTATTAAAAGAAATTATGTTAGAACTTCTTTATGTGATCTTGGAGCCGGTGTTAGTGTTATGCCTCTCTCTTTATATCATAGACTTGAATTGAATAAGTTGACACCTACTGAAATATCTTTGCAAATGGTTGATAAATCAACTGCTATACCTGTCGGTATTTATGAGGATGTGCCTGTTGTGGTTGCAAGTCACTATTTTAACGGACTTTGTTATTCTTGATATTCCCGAGGACGATAGTATGTCTATTATCCTTGGTAGACCTTTTATTAATACCGCAGGGGCTGTTATTGATTGCAACAAAGGAATGTCACTTTTCATGTTAATCGTAATGAGCATACGTTACACTTTCCGAGGAAACAATCTCAAGTTCATAGCATCAATCCAATTGGAAAAGTTCCAACTATCATTTTTGGAGGTTTTGAATTTCCTCTCCCTACTGTCAAGAAAAAGTATGATATTCTTATTGTTGGGAATTTTCATATCCCGTTGAGGTAACTTAGTGTTATTCGAAATTTCTCCGGTTCCGTGTTATTCGGAATGAGTTCGTTAACAAGGCTTGATCAACCTTGTTAGTGGGTTCATTTTGATGATCACGAGATGGATGAAACTAGAAGGCACAACCTTCTGTACCCTCCTTTTACTTTCTGTTATTTAGATTAAATAAAGCAAAAATAGTATTATCCGTCTGTTTTCTGAATTATCTGTGCATTAAAAATAGCCCGAAAATAAAAGTGCTCCAAATGCCCTGCAAATCTAGTATGATTTTTTCTGGAATATTTGAGGATTTTAGGCACTGAAAACACTACAGAAGGGGCAAGCACCAGGCCTCGAGAGAGGAGGGCCCCCCCTGTAGGGCGCGCCCCCTGTCTCGTGGGCCCCTAGTGGCCCCCCTCCACTTATGCCAGCACCCACACACTTCATCTTCTACCCAAAAAAATCCCCATCCAGCTCAAGCACGAGTTCTAGCTCTTCTTGCTGCGATTTTCGATCTCTTAGCTCAAAGCTCCATTCACAAAACTGCTTTGGGAGATTGTTGCTTGGTATGTGACTCCTCCATTGGTCCAAATATTTTTTGTTCTAGTGCTTTGTTCATTGCAAAATTTTGCTGCATAGGTGACCATGTTCTTGAGCTTGCATGTCAAATTTTTGAGGTCCCAAGCAATTCCAATGCATGATATAGGCTCTAGGCACTTGCAGGAGTAGTTGCTATCAATCTTGTTTAGTTTTATGCACTTTTATTTTGAAGTTACTAAAATTTCAGAAATTTTCAGATAAAGAAATATGCTTAGAAGAATGTACCAAGGAGGTTCCTCGGCAAAGAAAGGGCCAGGGATTGCTATACGTGAGCAAGATGTTGAATTGCCGAGGGACACAAATGTTCGGGCTTGTGAGTGGCCATCCGATGAGTTTATGGTCGAAGCAGGCTTCAAGGAGGAATTTGACGCATATGTGCGTAATGCCGAGCTGGAGGACTTCTTACAAGATAAGTGTCCGTAGTACTATCAGTTGACTGATTCTTTTGTGCGGAGGTTTAGATACAACTGTTCGCGTAATTCTCCTAGTGTCATGTTTGATATTTATGATACATCTTATACCATGGATTTAGAGGATTTCACAACTGCTTGCAAACTCCTTGATGGGGTAATATTAATGATCCTCCCAAATAAGAACTTAGAGATTTTCTTGCTAGTATTACTGTGGGAGAATCTAGGGACGTAGCACAAGCTACCATAGGGAGCATTCATTTTCCTGCTATACATTACTTTGCTCTCTTTATTGGTAGATGCATTAACGGTAAGGACGAAGTATTTCACATGTGTGCTCCTGATATTGCTGTCCTCAAGAGTGCCGTGTCAGGTTATAAAGGTTATAACTTGGGGGCAATAGTTGCACGTAGGTTGCAGAATAATAGTAGAAAGGGAGATTTATTTGGAGGAATTTATGCAACCCGTGTAGCTAACTTTCTTAATATAGCTCCACGAGAGGGGGATATGATTTTACCTCCTGTTTATTTGGATAATGAAGCTATGTTCCGTCATCATTTTCTTGAGAGGAATGAACAATTCCTCCATTATCGACTAATCTATGACAAAGCAATGTCGTCCCGTTACTCTTCCTGCCCCTACCTTTTGATTATCGTGCAAGAGGAAGCTACGTTGTCACCAGGGCAGAAGCAACTGAGTATGAGAGAGGAATGGAGGCAGCTCGCCAACACGCTGCCGCTCAGGAGGCTATCGCCTCCGCAGCTCAGTACAACCCCAGCTTCACTTATGGATATCAGCCAGACGGTCCTTGGTACTAGACCAACTTAGGCCAAAAGCCTAAGCTTGGGGGAGTACGTATTTCTCACCGACTTTACATTCATGTTCACACACTAGTCGTCGGTGCTCATACTCTTTCATTGTATTATCCATGTTAGTTTAAATTTCTTTTTCTAGTTTTCTTCTTGTGTGTTTGATAAACCTTAAGAAAAACCAAAAAATTAGTTAGTTTAATTTCCATGCTTGTAGTAGAATTAAAATGAAAACCCAAAAAGATTTCTAGTTCTTCTTCTTACTTGTTGGGAGATTTCCCGTGTAAATAGTTTTCTTTTCTTTTCTTTCTTTTGGGGGTCGAGAAGACCATATTGAAAATGCTTAGTGGCTCTTATATGCATGAATATTTATTTAACTTAGAGCCCATATTACCCTATCTTCTCTCTTGAGTTGAATGCTTGCAGATTCCAAATTTTAGTCCAATGCACGTGCACTCTTATTATTATACACATCGTTCGGTCGTGCGAGTGAAAGGCAATAATGACGATATATGATGAACTTATTGGGATGAGAAAAGCTGGTTGAACTCGACCTCTCTTGTTTTTGTAAATATGATGAGTTCATCGTTCCTGATTCAGCTATTTTGAAGTAAACATATTTGCAATGACATTTAGAGATTATAGTTACTTGTGCCATGCTTGATCAGCTTTGAGTTATAATGGTTTACCTTGATTGCCAACATGCTATTAGAATGATTATGATATGATATGATGGGATGGTATCCTCCTTTGAATGAATTGAGTAACTCGACTTGGCACATGTTCACACATGTAGTTGAATCAAATCAACATAGCCTTCATGATATTTATGTTCATGGTAGATTATATCCTACTCATGCTTGTACTCGGTGTGAATTAATTTTAATGCATGTTTACGACTGTTGTCGCTCTCTTGGTTGGTCGCTTCCGGTCTTTTGCTAGCCTTCACTGTACTAAGCGGGAATACTGCTTGTGCATCCAAACTCCTTAAACCCCAAAGTTGTTCCATATGAGTCCACTATACCTTCCTATATGCGGTATCTACCGCCGTTCCAAGTAAATTTGTATGTGCCAAACTCCAAACCTTCAAATGAAATTCTGTTTTGTATGCTCGAGCAGCTCATGTACAACTAGGGCTGCCTATATCTTCCATGCTAGGTGGGTTATTCTCAAGAGGAGTGGACTCTGCTCCTCATTCACGAGAAAGGGCCGGTCACCGGGATGACCAGTCCCATGCTTTATGCAAACAAAATCAAAATAATTGCAAACAAAACTCCCCCTGGGGCCCGTTGAATGTTGGAGGCACTCGTTGTTTAGAGCAAGCCATGGATTGATGCTTGTGGAGGAGGGGGAGTATAAACCTTTACCATTCTATTTGGGAACTACCTATAATGCATGTAGTATGGAAGATACAGCCATCTCATAGTTGTTGCGTTGATAGTGAAAGTATGCCGCCCAAAATGTTATTCAATCTCTATTTTAAAACCGAGCTCTGGCACCTCTACAAATCCCTGCTTCCCTCTGCGAAGGGCCTATCTATTTACTTTTATGTTGGGTCATCATCCTTCTTATTAAAAATCACCCGCTGGAGAGCACACTATCATTTGCATTCAATACTATTTGTTTATATTGGGTATGACTTGACTGGATCTCTTTTACCATGAATTACAATATTTAGTCAATCCTTGATCTTTAAAGGTGCTCTGCATTTATGTTTTGCGGTCTCAAAAAGGGCTAGCGAGATACCATTTTGTTATATCGTGTTATGATTCTTTTTGAGAAAGTGTTGTCATCCGAGTTTTATTATTATGGCTCGCTAGCTGATTATGTTATTGATATGAGTAGTTGTGAGACCTACGTGTTATTGTTAGTATGGTTAGTTCGTAATACTTGCTGAAACTTGAATGCTCGCTTTTCATGCTTACAACAACAAGAGCAAATAGAGTTTGTAAAAGTTTTTCTTTATCACTTTCAGTTTATCAACTGAATTTCTTGAGGACAAGCAAAGGTTTAAGCTTGGGGGAGTTGATACGTCTCCAACGTATCTACTTGTCCAAACACTTTTGCCCTTGTTTTGGACTCTAACTTGCATGATTTGATGAAACTAACCCGGATTAACGCTGTTTTCAGCAGAACTACCATGATGTTGTTTTATGTGTAGAAAAGAAAAGTTCTCAGAATGTCCTGGAACTCAACGGAGGCACTTTTTGGAATTTATAAGAATTATTGGAAGAAATAAATACATCAGGGGGCCCAGGGCCTGTCCACGAGACAGGGGGGCGCACCCCCCAGGGCGCGCCCCCTATCTTGTGGGCCCCCTGGACCTCCTCCGACCTCAACTCCAACTCAATATATTCTGTCTCGGGGAGAAAAAAATCAGAGAGAAAGTTTCATCGCGTTTTACGACGCGGAGCCGCCGCCAAGCCCTAATCTCTCTCGGGAGGGCTGATCTGAGTCCGTTCGGGGCTCCGGAGAGGGGATTCGTCGCCGTCGTCATCATCAACCATCCTCCATCACCAATTTCATGATGCTCACCGCCGTGCGTGAGTAATTCCATCGGAGGCTTGCTGGACGGTGATGGGTTGGATGAGATTCACCATGTAATCAAGTTAGTTTTGTTAGGGTTTGATCCCTAGTATCCACTATGTTTTGAGATTGATGTTGCTATGACTTTTCTATGCTTAATGCTTGTCACTAGGGCCCGAGTGCCATGATTTCAGATCTGAACCTATTATGTTTTCATGAATATATGTGTGTTCTTGATCCTATCTTGCAAGTCTATAGTCACCTATTATGTGTTATGATCCGACAACCTCAAGTGACAATAATTGGGATACTTCTCGGTGATGACCGTAGTTTGAGGAGTTCATGTATTCACTATGTGCTAATGCTTTGTTCGGTTCTCTATTAAAAGGAGGCCTTAATATCCCTTAGTTTCCGTAAGGACCCCACCGCCACGGAGGGTAGGACAAAAGATGTCATGCAAGTTCTTTTCCATAAGCACGTATGACTATTTACTGAATACATGCCTACATTACATTGATGAATTGGAGCTAGTTCTATATCACCCTATGTTATAACTATTGCATGAGGAATCGCATCCGGCATAATTATCCATCACTGATCCATTGCCTACGAGCTTTTCATATATTGTTCTTCGCTTATTTACTTTTCCGTTGCTACTGTTACAACTACTACAAAAACCCAAAAACATTTATCTTTACTTTTTCTACCGTTACCTTTATTATCATACCACTTTTGCTACTAAACACTTTGCTGCAGATACTAAGTTATCCAGGTGTGGTTGAATTGACAACTCAACTGCTAATACTCAAGAATATTCTTTGGCTCCCCTTGTGTCGAATCAATAAATTTGGGTTGAATACTCTACCCTCGAAAGCTGTTGCGATCCCCTATACTTGTGGGTTATCAGGCACCTCCCATTTCGGCCTCTCCATTTTCCTATTCCTATTCGGAGTAGGAAGGGAAGAGGGGGAAGGGGGAATCCTATTACCTTTATCCTTTCCTTCTCCAATTTGGCGAGCCCATATGGGGAGGGGGCGCACCAGCCCCTTTGTGGCTTGTGTGTTTCTCCTCTTGGCCCATTAGGCCCATATAGCTTGCCGGGGGTTACCCGGCACCCCCAGAACACTTCCGTTGTCCTAATAATATCGTCCTATATATAAATCTTTACCTCTCGACCATTTCGAGACTCCTCGTCATGTCCATGATCTCATCCGGGACTCCAAACAACATTCGGTAACCAAATCACATAACTCATATAATACAAAATCGTCATCGAACGTTAAGCGTGCGGACCCTACGGGTTCGAGAACTATATAGACATGACCGAGACACCTCTCCGTTCAGTAACCAATAGTGGAACCTGGATGCTCATATTGGTTCCTACATATTCTACGAAGATCTTTATCGGTCAAACTGTAATGACAACATACGTTATTCCCTTTGTCATCGCACTACAAAAAAATACACTTCGGTGATGATACGTGTTTGTCACAGTAGGTCACGTTTTCTGTCATGCATGTACATCCATGACGATTTTATGACAGAATCAAGATAGTCATACCTGTGTTGTCGTAGAAGTGTTCCATCACATTACCAAAATTATCATCACGAAAGTGTCCACTTCCATGACGATAAATCGCTCGTCATGCAAGTGCTTTCGTCAAGGGTGACCAAGACGTGGCATCCACCATAACGGGTCGCCGTTAAGCTATTGGGTTCCGGTTTGGATCCGATAACCCGTTAATAGCCCTGACCAATGGGGATTTCCACGTGTAAAATTCTCATTCGCCGGATAATGCACTTGTCAGCTAAACGTTGGGACAGATGTCATTCCTACAATGGACGGAAGACGCTTATGATATGTCAACACGTGGCACAGCCCAACAGTGGCCCATTTTAGGTAAAAAGGTCAGCCCAGCTAAAGGCCCACCATGTTTTTAGACACTCATGGGCTGGCCCGTTAACAGCCTACCATGTTTTGGGTCAAATTGAGGCCCATACCAGATCAGGCCCGTTCACAGCCTGCCATGTTTTGGGAAATATTATGGCCCATATAAGATCAGGCCCGTTACCAGGCCACTGTTCTTTTGGGCCCATTCTAAGACATGTTTGTATTTCAGCCTGTTAAATGCCCGTTTACCAGCTCGGCCCGATAATAGTTTCGGCCTGTTAGTGGCATGTGGTGCCTCTGGGACGTTGTTGGCCCGATTTAACTTTAGGCCATTTAACAGACCATGCATAAACTGGGCTATTTCTTGTCCGAAGTAACGTTAGGCCTCTTAACAGCCTGTAGTCTTCGTGGATAAATTTCAGCCCAACTGGCCTATCGGCCTGTTAATGGCCCGTGTAACAGTTGGGCCTAATTACAGCCCGCGTTGAATCCGGCTTGCTTACAACCCATCTGATAATGGCCCATGACACTTTTGGGCCTATGGCCCGCGTGGATACCGGCCTGCTTAAAGCCCATAATTTTATTGGGCCAAACAGGCCCGAGATATATTTTGGCCTGTTAACTGCTCGTCCTATTTGGGCTGCTTAGGCAGTTTCGGCCTGTATTGGCCCGTGATTTTTTCGGCTCAATGCTAGCCCATTCTAGGTTTTAGCCTGGTAAACGCCCAAGGTATTCTCTGGCCCAGCTGGACAGAACTTTACTCGGCATGTTAAAGGTTGGATACTACTATAGGTTTAGACCTGCTAATGGCCCAAGATGATTATAGGCCCATCTTTTGGCCCATATGAGTAACGGGCCGGCCTGAAGACCAACAACACTGAGATCCACTGACCCTTCCGGCCTAAATTATAGCATACCGACCAAAGAATAAACCTAGACTATACAATAAAGAAATTACGACATACTAAATCCATTGGGAATCAAAGTTCGCTACCGGTGATAATAAAGCGCAACATGACCGCGGATTACATACAATGGGCATCAAAGGTCGCCACCAGTGCATATAAATGCGTCGACAAAAGAATATACAAAACTGGGAGCACTTCAGAAGGCACTAGGACTGGCCAGGACGGGCCCCGCAAGCAGCCGAACAAGCTGATGAGACCTCAGTTGTGTCAACGATAGATGCTCCATCCCTAGTTGTATGACACCATAGTGCGCAAGGCAGTCCTCTGAAATCTTCATTGCATCTTTGACTTCAAGTCAGAGCTGAGATGAAGCAAGCCTTTCCTCTTTAAGTTGAGACTGAAGAAGTCGAACTGATTGAGGGAGCAACTTCACAAAGGTTGTCTCACACCTGCTGGTGAGTAGCTTCAACTCACTGTCTTCATCAAGACATGACCTTGGGGTCATCTTGCTCTCCTCAACATGGTTTAGCTCACTATCTTCCCTAAAGTTCTGCCTGGCATAAGAGATACGACTCTGAAAGAGAAACAAGGAGACACGTAACAGGTTTCACAATTATATAAGCAAATAAATGGATCTGTTCTGCATAAGGAACATGTTTTTACAACTACAATTTAAAAGTGGTAGTTGTTGCAAACATCCAATCAGATGTAAACAGCAAAGTAAACAGTAGTGGAGGAAATGATGCCTATCCAAATCTATACTAGAACAAAGTTTGAAGGCCTGAGAAGGATGAACTTACATTACATGATAGCACGGGTTGGACAAAGCCCTTCTCCATGTTGATGGAAGGATAATTCAATAAATTCCCCAAAGAAAATTCTTTATAAGCGTTGCCATTATTCTACATTTTGCAAGGAGTAAATATAGATCAAATAATATTGGAAGAAACAGAGGATAATGAAGCTTAGGTGCATACTGATGTTACATAATCAAATAGCAATTAATTAAGTACAACGTTACAAGGTAAAAGGTACTGACAAGAGGAATGTAGACATCAACGTGTGTAGTGGCATTGGCTTTATTCAACATTTTGGTAAGAGTAAATGTAGATATGATAATTTGGAGAAAGTGGAGGGCAGGGCAGATAAGATGAAGAGTAATGCTAGACAATCAACTATCTCGTGATGCAAGTACAGCAATACCACCACCGTCCGTTATTACTTGTCGCTCAAATGGATGTATCTAGCACTATTAAGTTCTAAATACATCCAATTGATCAACAATTAATTCAATCAGAGGGAGTACATGACAACAGGTACTTACGGGAGGAATCCAAAACTTCATAACCATTGTGTGAATTCTACATTTATCTAAGAGTAAATATAGATCTTATAATTTCAAGCAAAGGGAGGATAAAGAAGCGAACATTTATAGTGATGCTACATAATCAAACAACAATGAGTGTAAGTATGCTGACAAAGGGCAAGAGGTACTGACAAGAGAAATGCAGAGCCGAGTATTGTTGTGAGATCCTATGATCCTTTGAGCAAGGAGATTCATCTAAAATTAGTTTTCATACAAGAGAGAAGGTAAGGCACATGCAGAAATTTAGGAGTTCAAATTTTGAATTGATATCATAGACAAGACTACGACCTTTGGGCTCTCAGCAGTTCTAATAGGGGTTTGGCCAGTGGAGTAGGGGTAAAGTGTGGTATAGTTGGGCCTGTGTTTTCTATGGCTGCTGATATATCTGATTTAACGGGTATCACTACCTTTTCCAAATACCTAGTTTGTACTCCTTGAGGATCTGCACTCACCCTCTTCCTTTTGGACATCTATTACGAAAGAACAACATTTGCCTCGAAAAACATAGTATGATGAAACATGGAATAGGTACAGAAAATGGATAGGTATGGCATATACTCATATATGATACTTAAACTAAGCATATGGTGTAATAAAGTAGAAGTAATGCAAGAGGTCAGATGCAAAATATGTGCGACCAATACAACCTTGCCAAGTTAGAGCAAGCACCTTGATGGGTGAATAAGATAGGCCATCGTCCACCATGCCAAGTCTGTTAGCCAGTGGATTGTTCCACAATATTCCTCTCGTGCGCCCATTCTCATAATTATTTTGATAATGTTCAATACCTGACATGCATGAAAACATAAAAACAAGTGAGATTATCTTTGTAATGCAGAAGTGATTCTAATCCAATACTGCCTCCCTGTAAACCCCTTTGTGCTATCTCTGCAATTCTTCTGAGAGATGCCATGCATGCTATAATTTGGTGTGTGCATTAATATAATGTGGCCTACTACTCAAAATATGAGAGCTCCAGAAGTGAGATACTTCGCTGATGACAGCTTCAACATATAGTAAAGAAGAACAAGTTGACCTGACTTGATAGATTCAAAATATACTAACGGAGAACAACTCGACCTGACCAGTCGGCCGCAAATGTCTCTGCTACTCTTCCCAACAAGGAACATACTTATTAAAGAAGATAAGAGGGTCATCTTAAAGAAGAGCATAAGAGCAAGCAGATTGAAGATATTACAAGTCTTTCTGTACAATGTCGGTTGCCCACCCATGATGAACTAGAGCGCACAGAGAAATACTATTCCTTCCGGTCTCTCCATATGTGGCTCACATGCATTTCGAAACTAAAGTAGGAACATTTAGCTGACCAATTAAATATCTCTCAGTTTTACTAACATCAGCATAATATTAGATTTGAATTTGTACAACTAAGCTTGTTTAGCTCGATGGGTGGAGCAGTGCTATTACGACACGAACCACGTAGGCTATTCATGGTCATCATAAAATGGGGAAACCATTAGCATGATGAGTATAGTGTTGACCGTGGCAGTGGGATGGCAGATCTGAAGCTGCAAACCGCGCAAATGGTAGTTATCAACCGATGTTTGCTTTGAAATAACAACTAATATTTGGTATGGATAAGAAAGTACAGTCAACAAGTGACAAAGAAATGCAATTCTGCTGTCTCTTTATATGTCGCGACATGCATTTGTAAACTCAAGTGGGACCTTTAGCTAACCAATGAAATGTGTCTATTAACTAATATCAGTATCATATCACGATCATATTTGAACAACTAAGCTTTGTAATTTTGAGTGTTGTGTTGTTTAGCTTGAAGGGTGGAGTAATGCTAGTACGACAGAAAGCACCTACGCAGATCATGGTAGAGTAGATAAAAGGGGAAAACCCTAAGCATCAAGAGTAAAATCAGGAAAGTGGAACTAGCTGGACCAGTGGGTGGCGCACATGCTTTTCAAAACGAATATAGGAACATTAGGTGACCAATTAAACATTCTCCATTTTAGTAATATGAGCATCATATTAGATTCGTATTTCAACACGTAAGCTTTGGAATTATGAGTGGCATGTTGTTTCGCTTGATGGGTTGAGGTCTTGAGGAGCAGTGCTAGCACGACATGAAGCACCTACGATGATGGTAGTGAATATAAAGGGGGGAAACCATAAGCTTTATGAGTATAGTGACCGTGCCATGGCGGATCTGAAGGTGCAAACTGGACAAAGCTACTTCACAACCAATGTTTGCTTTCAACTAGCCACTACGATTTGGTACGGACAAGAAAAGTACAGTAAACAATTTACCATCTATTTTCTGGGTGAGATCAATAACTTAAGTACATATGGAAGAGTACCACCTCTCTTGCGACGCCGTGTAGGCCCTTGTTGGTACGTTGAGGGTGCTGTGCGTGCGATGGCCGTCGGCGGCGGGGAAGAAGACTTGAGACGGTAGACGGCCGGGTCAGGGGATAAATCATGTTGCCGTGGACGAGGTGGTTGTAGGAGCGGCAACGGAAAGGTGGACAACGACACCGATGAAGCGAGAGGACGTGATGAAAGGATCTTGGTCTGGTGCCGTGGATGAGTGACGTCCATCTCTTGAAGTGGACGACGGGGTAGGGGTAGCGGCTCCGGCAAGGTGGAGATGGGGTGACGGACGGAGGAGACTGGCCGCAGTGGGGAGGTTGTTCGGGCGCCGATGGTGTATGAATGGGGAAATGAGGGAGAGGGGGAATCTCAAACTTTGGGACGCGCTTGTCTGAAATGTGGGAAAGTTACGAACTTATCCCCCGTTTAAAATTTCGGACATCACGTCGGTTGGGGATATGACGATAATCTCGCATCTCCCAAATATTTGACGGTAGCGATTTCGGGCGAGGAGAGGGTGTTTTGCCGCCCACGGTTGGCGCCCATGGTGTATGAACACGACTAATAGGTAGGGCGGTCGTGTCACGTATGAGGTAAGTTACACATCCGCCCCTATTTAAAATATTTGCCTACATCTATTTCGGATGAGGAGAGTTTGTTTTTCCGCCCACCGTGTCACTACTGCAGGATGCTGCTAATGCGACATTATGATCAGAGACCCTTTCAAGAAACTATGTGCGATGCACTAATCGCAAACAGGGATGTAAAAAACGTCAAAAAAGGTGCAAAACATTTACGATGGAGGATGCATCAAACTGGATTCAGATTTTAGTTGCTTGTGCGATGCAGGGCATACGGTTCAGTTCAATGAACTATTTGTGATGATGAGGAACAAAAGAAACAGGCAGCCAGATGAAGGTGTGTGCGATATACAGCATACGGTTCACTCGGATGAACTGTTTGTGATTAGGCAACACAAAAGAAATGGTCATCCAGATGAAGGTGTGTGAGATATACGGCATGCGGTTCACTCGGATGAACTGTTTGCTTTGAGCCAAGAGAACAGAAATGGTTCAATATAACAAGATGTGTGCGATACACGACAAACAGGTCCGTAATCAGAAATGTGTGCGAAGATCCATAATAACACAGACGATTGCTGCTAATAAGCTGTGTGTGTTGTGGGCAAACGCTTGGTGGTATACAATTGTCAGCGATTGATTAAATCATCACCGACGGGTTTCCCAGGAGGGTCCGTGTGCGATGTCATTGCACACAGAACAACAACATATGTACTTATAACTTATAAGGACTTGATTTCATTCCCTAAAAAAGGACTTGATTCCATAAACATATTGAACATCGAATTACATATGTGGCTAGTACACACATGACCTTTGCACACACGAAAGTACGTTCCAAAATGCCTAGGAAACTCAAATAATGTATAAAAAGGCAAAATGAACAGGATAATGACATCTAACTCAACCAAAGTTTTCGGCAGTCACAATCAAATGGATCGGTCTGATCCATAAAATCAAGATCCCGGCCAGAAATTCTACTGGTACAGGATGACAAGTTGTTGTAAATAGAAGCCGAGCACGATCAGAAGCCCTTAGGTCCACCTAAAACTTATTTTTATTTTGTTCAACACTTGCAGCCGTAAGAAATTTCTTGTCGAAAAACTTAATCCTCACGGACAATAGTGCCCTCGCATTCAACATGAAGAATGTGACAAAGCTAGTGTTTGCATTGTTGGATGCATATCCTTCCAAAGGTTCTTGTCTTCAAACGAATGTCATGAGATCTGAGAAAATCCCGGTGCTTCTTGAACCATTGATTGGTTATACCTTTTTCTCCATGTGTTAGTGCCTAAATAGAAATGAAGATTGAAAACAGTTAATGTCTAAAAAGATTATGTTGCAAGAGTGATAGCTCAACAATTAGTTATAGTACATTATATATGGGCTTTCAGTGTGCGTGAAATCATCACCTTTATATACAAATTCTCCAGACATGGAAAGCATTGCAGCAAGCCAATAATTGTGTTCAGATCAAAACACCACATACTGATATGTAAGGTCTTGACAGAATCCACGACCACTGATAGGATGGACAAGCTCTTCATTGAGCATAAAACATAATATTAGTACCAAAAGTGTACTCCAAGATGATACTTAACTTATGCGCACAAATGAAAAAGGCAGATTAAAAAGTTTACGTGAATAATATACAATACCTCAATAGGTGTGGAGCCAAACACCATTTTGAACCATCTAAAAGGATCACGAATTGCACCCAAGGTCTCCAGTTTAGGCGCAGAGACTATAGTTATTTGCGAAGGTACTATACCAGAATCAAGGAGCAACCTTCTAAATGAAGGGGCATCTTCGATGATGAGATCATGTCCAAAAAAAAAACAAATTCCCATGCTTACAAGGTGGGGCGACTTTATTTTGAGACAACGAATATGAATTTCCATTGCAAAAACAAGCAGCAAGCGCTCCAGGGCAGGGCAGCTGGAGTGGATGATGGTGTGCAACGCGGCCTCCAACAGATCAACCACCACAAGCGCAAGTTTTTTTAGCAGGGGGAGTCGAAGCATTTGTACCAAATTGTCTGCTAGATGGCACATGGTAAAGGTGGCAGTGTGGAGAGAGGAGGAAAACTACTTGATGGACATCGGTGGTGAGGGCACAGATACATCAGTTCGTGGTATGTTACATACATAGTCATGGTAGAACTCAAGTTGCTGGAGTTTATCGAATTGACGGGATGTTAGCCAGGCGGCCACCGTGCAGGGTATGTCCAGCAGGTAGCATGCCAGGATGCAGATGCGTTGAACGGAGCCCCCGTGGGAGGAGATGATGGCTCCGGGGAGTTCAGAATCATCATCGACAGATAGCTGACGACAGTCGAGATTAAGAGGCGCGGTGCGCCACAGAGTGCGCCACCGAGATGCGAGGACTTGTGTGCGGCAGCCATCCTTGGTGGGGAGAAGGGAGATGATTTCCCCAAGGATTCCATCCCGGGAGATCGCTGATGCGGTCCGCCGGAGATTCTACTGGTTCCTCAGGTCCAGGTGGGCGCTTCTGGCCGCACAGCCAGGTCCAAGATCTACATCCGGCGGTGGCGCTGGTCGGAGCCTCATCTGTGTACATACCAATCTGAAAGAAAAAATGGCATAACATGTAGGACATTTGAAATCAATTCTCAAGATTAGGAAGAAAAAAGGCACAAACATACATGTAGGTGACTGACCGGTTTTCTGTCGGAGTCGCAGTTGTTGCCGGAGTTGCTGTTGACCTCCGGCTCCGGCTGAGGGTGGGGCACAACGGCAATGACAAATTCAAGGTCGTGCTGCTGCCCGCACGAGACCTCGTCAGCAGCGATGGAAACCTCTGTGGCCAGCTTGACGCGCTGTGCGGGAGCTTCACCAACCCCGGCGTTGCCACTCCCTTCGATAGTGCGCTTCGGCGGCATCGTCATACACTTCGGAGTCCAGACGTCGGTGACCACTGTGGACCGGGGGTGCGGCCGCCTATTATGGCCGGCGGCTCGGGTGCGCAATTAATACGGACCAGTGATAACGCACAATTAAAGGGGATCGCAATAGTTCTCGAGGGTAGAGTATTCAACCCAAATTTATTGATTCGACACAAGGGGAGCCAAAGAATATTCTCAAGTATTAGCAGTTGAGTTGTCAATTCAACCACACCTGGATAACTTAGTATCTGCAGCAAAGTATTTAGTAGCAAAGTAATATGGAAGTAACAGTAATGGTAGCAAAAGTAATATTTTTGGGTTTTGTAGTGATTGTAACAGTAGCAACGGAAAAGTAAATAAGCGAAGAACAATATGTGAAAAGCTCGTAGGCATTGGATCGGTGATGGAGAATTATGCCGGATGTGGTTCATCATGTAACAGTCATAACATAGGGTGACACAGAACTAGCTCCAATTCATCAATGTAATGTAGGCATGTATTCCGTATATAGTCATACATGCTTATGGAAAAGAACTTGCATGCCATATTTTTTCCTACCCTCCCGCGGCAGCAGGGTCCTAACGGAAACTAAGGGATATTAAGGCCTCCTTTTAATAGAGTACCGCACCAAAGCATTAACACATAGTGAATACATGAACTCCTCAAACTATGGTCATCACCGGGAGTGGTCCCGATTATTGTCCCTTCGGGGTTGCCGGATCATAACACATAGTAGGTGACTATAGACTTGCAAGATAGGATCAAGAACTCACATATATTCGTGAAAACATAATAGGTTCAGATCTGAAATCATGGCACCCGGGCCCTAGTGACAAGCATTAAGCATAGCAAAGTCATAGCAACATCAATCTTAGAACATAGTGGATACTAGGGATCAAACCCTAACAAAACTAACTCGATTACATGATAAATCTCATCCAACCCATCACCATCGAGCAAGCCTACGATGGAATTACTCACGCACGGTGGTGAGCATCATGAAATTGGTGATGGAGGATGGTTGATGATGACGATGGCGACGGATTCCCCTCTCTGGATCCCCGAATGGACTCCAGATCAGCCCTCCCGAGAGAGTTTAGGGCTTGGCGGCGGCTCCGTATCGTGAAACGCGATGAATCTTTCTCTCTGATTTTTTTCTCCCCGAACACGAATATATGGAGTTGGAGTTGAGGTCGGTGGAGCAACAGGGGGCCCACGAGGCAGGGGGCGCGCCCAGGGGGCAGGCGCGCCCCCACCCTCATGGACAGGTTGTGGGCCCACTGGCCTTGATTCTTGCGCCACTATTTTAAATATTTTCCAAAAATAAGTTTCCTGGAGTTTCAGGTCATTCCGAGAACTTTTGTTTCTGCACATAAATAACACCATGACAATTCTGCTGAAAACAGCGTTAGTACGGGTTAGTTCCATTCAAATCATGCAAGTTAGAGTCCAAAACAAGGGCAAATGTGTTTCGAAAAGTAGATACGTTGGAGACGTATCAACTCCCCCAAGCTTAAACCTTTGCTTGTCCTCAAGCAATTCAGTTGATAAACTGAAAGTGATAAAGAAAAACTTTTACAAACTCTATTTGCTCTTGTTGTTGTAAATATGTAAAGCCAGCATTCAAGTTTTCAACAAAGATTATGACTAACCATATTCACAATAACACTTAGGTCTCATGTTTACTCATATCAATGGCATAATCAACTAGCGAGCAATAATAATAAATCTTGGATGACAACACTTTCTCAAAACAATCACGATATGAAATAACAAGATGGTACCTCGCTAGCCCTTTCTGAGACCGTAAAACATAAATGCAGAGCACCTTTAAAGATCAAGGACTGACTAAACATTGTAATTCATGGTAAAGAGATCCAGTCATAGTCATACCCAATATAAATTAACAATAATGAATGCAAATGACTGGAGTGCTCTCCAGCTGGTGCTTTTTAATAAGAGGGTGATAACTCAACATAAAAGTAATAGATAGGCCCTTCGCAGAGGGAAGCATGGATTTGTAGAGGTGCCAAAGCTCGATTTTAAAGCAGAGATAAATAATATTTTGAGCGGTATACTTTCATTGTCAACATAACAACCAAGAGATGGTGATTCCCAAACAAAATGGTAAAGTTTATACTCCCCCTCCACCAACAAGCATCAATCCATGGCTTGCTCGAAACAACGAGTGCCTCCAACTAACAACAGTCCTGGGGAGTTTTGCTTGCAATTATTTTGATTTAATTCGCATAAAGCATGGGACTGGGCATCCCGGTGACCAGCCATTTTCTCGTGAGTGAGGAGCGGAGTCCACTCCTCTTGAGAATAACCCGCCTAACATGGAAGATAAGGACAACTGTCGATGTCAAAACCGGCGGATCTCGGGTAGGGGGTCCCGAACTGTGCGTCTAGGCGGATGGTAACAGGAGACAAGGGACACGATGTTTTTACCCAGGTTCGGGCCCTCTCGATGGAGGTAAAAACCTACTCCTGCTTGATTAATATTGATGATATGGGTAGTACAAGAGTAGATCTACCACGAGATCAGAGAGGCTAAACCCTAGAAGCTAGCCTATGGTATGATTGTTATTCGTCCTACGGACTAAAACCCTCCGGTTTATATAGGCACCGAAGAGGGTTAGGGTCACACAGAGTCGGTTACAATGGTAGGAGATCTATATATCTGTATTGCCAAGCTTGCCTTCCACGCCAAGGAAAGTCCCATCCGGACACGGGACGAAGTCTTCAATCTTGTATCTTCATAGTCCAGAGTCCGCCAAAGGTCATAGTCCGCTATCCGGACACCCCATAATCCAGGACTCCTCAAGAGCCCTGAACCAGGCTTCAATGACGACGAGTCCGGCGCGCATATTGTCTTCGGCATTGCAAGGCGGGTTCCTCTTCGAATACTTCATAGAAGATTTTGCACACAAGGATAGTGTCCGCTCGCAAAATAAGTTCCACATACCACCTTAGAGAGAATAATATTTACACAAGTTCAATCTGGCCGACGTATTCCGCAGCGTGATATCACACCACGGCCAAGCCTTTATTCGAATCATTTTTACTGTCCCACCTCAGCGCGTTTAGCGAGGCGGTTTGCTTGGCACGTCTTGTCAAAGCAGAGATCATGTCCCCTTATTTGGGGATTCTCATTAATACGGGCGTGGGTAACCCAGTTGTGCCCATTGGCACGCCTCCTCTATCGAAGGCCAGTCCTGAACGGTCACGGGGAGGGCTCCTAGTATTCAACCTCTTTATAAAGAGACCAAGGCCCCGATCCTTTTTCTCAATCTCAATCGAATCCGCCCCTCGCCTTGAGTTCCAACACCCAAATCTCCAGATTCAGGCGCTTCGGACCTTCAATGATGTCTGGCTCCGACCTTCCAGGCTGGTGGATGCCTTCCTCCGTCACGGAAGAAGACGTCCTAAAGCTAAGAGATGCCAGGTATCTAACCGGCGAAATCTCGCATAGGATGCCTGCCCAAGGGCAGGTTATTCCCACTCCCAAGCCCGGTGAAAGCGTGGTGTTCGCGTCTCACTTCCTTCGGGGGCTAGGCTTCCCGAGGGACCCCTTCATGAGGGGGCTCATGTTTTATTACGGGCTGGAATTTCACGACTTGGACCCGGAGTACATCCTCCACATCTCATTGTTCATCGTCGGATGCAAAGCCTTCCTCCGCATCACCCCTCACTTTGGATTGTGGCTCAAGACCTTCAAGGTGGAGCCGAAGATGATCAAGGGGCAACAGGCAGAGTGCGGAGGGGCTGTTATAAGCAAGAATGCTGACGCTTCATGACCCGAGGGCTCTTTTCAAGAGGAGCTGAGTCCATGGAAACAAGAGTGGTTTTATATCACAGCTCCCAGGGGCACCAAATGGGTGGCGCCACCTGCCTTTCGCTCGGGTCCTCCACCGCGGCTGGCGTCATGGGTCAATAAAGGGGTTGACTGGGGGCCGTCCAAGGACGTGCCCTTGTTGCAGGGCCGTATTCGAGACCTCCTAGAGAGAGAGAGAGATCAATCTGGTCGTAGTAGCACAGGTCATGCTAATTCGTCGCATCCTGCCTCGCAAACGCCGCCTCTCCGCCTGTGGGAGTTCAATCCGGAGGGACCACGAGCTCTCCAACATTTTATGGGCGCAACGCCCGTGGAGATGTACAAACTGTTCTTCGGATCACAAGCAATGTGTCCGGACTTGATCGAGGACGCAGGTCTGAGCTGCAATCGCCCGGATGCTCAAGTAAGTAGTCCCGTACCCGGACACGCTATCTGTATATTTATCATAAACTTGCCCTTAAAAGAGTTGTCCCTTAAACAGGAGTGGATAGCGAAAGCAAAACTGATCAGGTGTCCGGCCCCCCTCCGTGAGACCATGCCGGATCTCGTGTTAACCAAGATGCTGGAGGCTGCGCCTTTGGAAGAAGGCGAAGGGGGGGGGGGGACAAGAAAGCTACTGCCTCCGTGAAGGAGGTTATCAAGAAAGGAGGGATCGAGAATCCCTCCATCCAAGGGGAGAAGAGGACCGCCTCTGAAGATCCGGAGACCAAGGCCTCAAAGCGGGGGAAGAAATCTTCGCCAGAGGGTCCTGCGCTGGGAGATGCCCCGGCCGCACTATTTCCCCAAGGAGATCAGCCCTCCAGCGAGCCGTAAGTAGAGAGGGGAGTTTTAAAATAAGAGACATCCCTGTTTTATTTTTGAAGATGACCGAAATTTTACCTTGTAGTTCGGATCTTAGCCCTTCTCAGCAGAGCTCGTCTTCAGGGGATCTTCGTCCGGAGATGATGGAGAGCGGAACGCCTCCCCCTGCCGTACCGCCTAGCGAGGCGGACGATCCTGAGGTGTCGTTGCGGAGGGTTTCTCCGAATCCGGCAGGGGCGGAGGGCGGTCGTAGGGCCCCCCAAAGCCGTCCGTGTCCGGCCTTCGAAAAAGGCCATCAGACGAGTCCGGCTCCTCCTGGTGCACGGTCGGAGGAGTTGAAGGATCTGCTCGGGCGAGCGTCTATCGCAGAGGATCACCATGCACTGATGGGTACGGTGATTGAAAAAATTTCGTCTGCGGAAAGCGGGTTGTACGAGGCCGCCAGGAGTTTACTGACGGGTTTTGAGGTACATGCAATGATGTACCTATTGACGGTTCCGCATATATAAGATGCGCCCTGTGTAGATTGTAGCCCCTGAGACTCGGTGCGTTGTCAAAAATGACAGCGTGCTGAGGATCATAATCCCAGCTATAATATGTCGCCCTTCCTATGTATGTGGCGGAGCGTCCGGTGGCTAGCCGGACTGTTGAATTTGCCGAACTAAAGCGGCAACTTGACGTGGCAGATGCCGACTCGCGCTTGTCAATAAGCGGCTTGACGAGTCACAAGGTATGTCGTTTCTCCGCGGACACCTGGTAAGGGAGCTTGATGCCCGTGCCTTACAACATGTATGCTTGATGCAGATGGTGCCACTGCCATGGAGAACCTTCGGGCGGAGCTTGCCTGAGCCAAGGAGCAGGCCAGAAAAAGTGATGCGGCTTCCTTAAAGGCGGCCGAAGAGCTAAAAGCCGAACATGCTGCTCACTGCCGAAGCAAGAAGGAAATGGCCGAGATGGCCGTGAAGTTGAAGAATGCTACCGCTGCTGCGAGCTTCTTGAAAAAGAAGGTCGAGCGGAGCAAGAGGACCTGAAGAAGGCCACCACCGAGGCCAAGGATGCTCGCTCTGCGATGAGAGCTATGAAGGAGGAGCTACGTCAGGCCGGAGATATCGCGGCTGGAAAGCCCTTTCTACTGTGGAGGAAGTTCATGGATCCTAAATATGCTCAGTTGGACCGGCTGTGGAGTGCGGAGGATGCTTATCTGGACTTGGCGGCGAGTGCATGGACGCGGCCGAACATTTCGGAGATCAAAAGGATCACGAGATGGAAGAGCTTTTTTGGTCGCAGTTCCGTAATCCAGAGCGTCCACTTCCATTAACCGATCATTTGGCCGAATGGGCGGAGCTGAATAGATTGTCCGGACTTTCCATGAAGGATGTCGTGAATCATTTGTGGCCGAAAAGGCCCGAGCCGAAGAGTTATTTTGGGTTGGTGCAACAGTTCCTTGGTGCGGTGCCGCATATCAAAGCAATGAGGCGGTCAGCATGCATAGAGCGTGTGCGGATGGCTCTTGCCCGTGTCAAGACATACTGGGCGGAGATGAAGGCCACCGATGTTGCATCCCAAGATTCGAACGGAAGCCGAGTACCTGTCGAGCACTATTTTCAGGAAGTTCTGCAGGGCGCTCATTTAATAGAGACGCAGTGCTCGAAGAATATTATGTTCAAATAACATGTATTATTGTGAAACAATGTTTCGATGGAATATAAAATCTTTTTATACTTGTGCCTTCAAGAATTAAAATACCTCATGTGCGGCCGTTAATGTATATGTGTATATAACCTGAAAGATGGCAGTCTTTGGCTTCAGCCCCCACGCCAATAATGTGGGGGTGTTTGCAGAAAGCGCCTTTTCACACTTGATCCAACGTCTTGGTCCTACAAAGGAGGTGATAGCACAACAAACTAGGCAACCGGACTATAATGCTTTATCACTTTCACTTAGCCATAGGAGTTCGACAGTGAGGCTACTATATAGCCCCTAGGGGCACCGTGCTCACCCGAATTCGGGGCGCGTATGTGCCTGACCGGGAAACGGACCTTCGTCAATGCGGAGGAATTCTAAAGATTCCAGCGGGTCATCGAGTGGTTGACCAATCTCACGCTATATCATGACGGTCAGTTTTCGGCTTTCTCTATTGAGGTGCTCGTCTGGCTGAACCGGGGCACAATCGCAGTAGTTCTCCTGGTGCCGCATTAGCCGATAGAGCGGAACGTAAGGCAGCAAAACACAGGAGCCAGGCAAACCCAACATTTGACCAAAGACATGATTCGGAGCTGATGCATATATGGCCTAACTCGAGACGCCGAACACTCCCTAAGGTATTCGGTCTTTGTGAAAACGGGCCGAACAACGCCATTGGTAATAAGCCCCTAGTGTCCAGGTACGCGCGAAATTCTGACGTGGCCTATGCCAAAACGCCAGCCTCCTCCTCGGTTATAGCAAGAAACCGGGGGATGTGTATCAACAAGAGACAGTAAAAAGGTTTACGCAGGTCTTAATCTGAAAAGAATCCTTGTAACGGGTCCCTCGCACATCTGCTACTGTGTCTCCATTGTGCCGTATCCTGGACGGGTGTAGCACGGTGTTCATCTGTAAAAGAGAGGAACTTAGTTGAAAAAGTTTGTGCGAAAATGTACGTTATATTAAATAAACGAAGTACAATTCAAAAAATGAATAAAATTGAGCTTTATTGTCTCTTGTTGTGCATGCGCGGAGCCCCTTGTACTGGGGTATGCGTCTAGTAAGCCCTTGTATGTTTACGCCGGACTCGTCAGGCCGTGTCCGGGGTCTGGACGACCTGTCTAAGTGCTTGTATTGGTGAAGCCGGTTTATTGTGTGGCTGTCAAGGCAACCGCACAATTTTCCGGACTCGAGGAACCCTCGATGTTTCCCTTGAACGAGATGATGCCGCGTGGACCGGGCATTTTAAGTGTAAGAGATGCATGATGCGGTATTGCGTTAAAGCGGGCGAAAGCTTCGCGTCCCAATAGTGCTTGATAGCTACTTGTAAATGGGGCGAGGTGGAAGGTTAACTTTTTGCGGCGGAAGTTGTCGGGTGAGCCGAACACAACTTCTAGCCGTAGAGAGCCCGTACAATGGGCATATGGGCCTGGCATTACCCCTTGAAAGGAAGTGTTGCTGTGGCGAAATTTGGTTGGGTCTATCCCCATTTTGCGGATGGTGTCCTTATATAGCAGGTTTAGATCACTACCGCCCTCCATTAGGACTTATGTAAATTGGAGTCCGCCAATTATCGGATCTAATATCAAGGCAGTCCAACCTGCATTCCGTATACTTCTAGAGTAATCCTCATGGTCGAAGGTGATTGGTTTTAACAACCAGTGGCGGGATTCCTCCGGGATAGGCCGTATGGCGCATACCTCTGTGGGTGCCGCTCTATTTTTCCCTTTTGTCACGTGAATTGAGTTTACTGTTTTGATTTCTTGTGGGAAATTCTTTTTGTTTTCGGTGCTCGCTTGTGGGGTTCGTCATCGTCCTCGCTTGGTGTGTCGAGCCCTTGTGTTCGTGTTGAGTTTGCGGACTGCTTGAAGACCCAACAATCTCTGTGGGTATGGTTTGCGTGCTTCTCGAGTCTTGTGGATTTGGCATATCTTGTCCAAGATTTTGTTTAAGTTAGATAGCTCGTCCCTGTTATCCTTAAGGGGCAGATTTTTATGATTCTGCCGAGAGCTTTTGAATCCGGCGTTGACTGCCGTGCTCTTCGGGCTGTTTCCCTTGGTCCGAGGCTCCTTGCTGCGTCGTGGTTTCCCGTTTCCATCCCTAACTTCGGATGTACTTGGGTCGCTGGTACTGCATCTTGCCAGCCAGCTATCCTCTCCCGCGCAAAAGCGGGTCATGAGGCTTGTTAATGCGGCCATTGTTCTTGGCTTTTCTTGTACGAGGTGTCCGTGAGCCATTCATCTCGGATGTTGTGTTTGAAAGCTGCTAAGGCTTGGCGTCCTGGACAGTCGACTATTTGGTTCTTTTTAGTAAGGAATCTGTTCCAAAATTTCCGGCTGACTCTCCGGGTTGTTGAGTTATGTGACTTAAATCGTCGGCATCTGGAGGTCGGACATAGGTCCCTTGAAAATTTGCCCGAAAAGCATCCTCGAGCTCCTCCCAACTTCCGATGGTGTTTTCGGGAAGGCTTTTAAGCCAATGCCGGGCTGGCCCTTTGAGCTTGAGGCGTAAGTATTTTATGGCATGGAGATCATCTCCTCTAGCCATGTGTATGTGGAGGATGTAATCCTCAATCCAGACTCCAGGGTCTGTTGTTCCATCGTATGCCTCTATGTTTACGGGCTTGAATCCCGCTGGAAATTCATAATCTAGCACCTCATCGGTGAAACATAGGGGGTGTGCGGCACCCCTATATTTAGGTGTACCGTGATGTTCGGATACTTGATGTGTTGCATTGCTTACTAGAGCTTGCTTTCTTGGCCCGTACATAGATCTGACTGGGCCATCTTTTTGATGCGAATCCCTTTGCGGGTCGCGTGCCGGCTTGTGTGCGGCGCCGTTTTCCGCTCTCTGTTTGCCATGGGGTCGTCCATCTGACCGGATGGCCTCCTTGTTTTTTGATTGCGGGGGCTCTACGGCCTCCTCATCAAATTCGAGCAGTAGTTTTCGCTTTGGGTAGCTCTTTGTTCAGCGACTGTCGCCGTATTTGTCTGTGGTGTTGAGTACTTTGCTCCATCTGATTCTGAGTGCATCTTCCGTTGTTTTGAGCTTCCGCTTCTGCTTTTTCAGGCTGCGCGCAGTGGCGATGAGCCTTTTGTGGAGGTTCTTCTGCTCCAGCAACTTGTCCGGCGTGAGATCGTTCGGACTGTTATCTTCGCCGGGGACGGGTTGTTTATCCAGGTTTTCCTGTTCGAACGGTTGCTCGATAGCATGTTCGTCGTCCACCGGTTCGCCCAGCTCCATGGCTGGGTCTGCATGGCTGTTGTCTTTGTCGAGGCAGGACTTTGAGCGGCACTTACGTCACCGTTTTGACTGCTCTCCGAGGGAATGATCCTTCGTAGCGTCCCGTTGTTCCTCGTCGTCGCTTCCTTTAGGTGTATCCACCATGTATACATCATGAGATGAGGTGGTTCTCCAGTGCCCTATAGGTGCTGGTTCATGTTCCTCTCCTACATCGTCGTCCATACCGTCGATGTCTTCGGAGTCGAAGTCGAGCATGTGGGTGAAATCATCGACAGTGGCTACAAAGTGGGTGGTGGGTGGGCATTGAATTTCTTCGTCGTCTGCGTCCCAACCTTGCTGACCGTAGTCCGGCCAGGGCTCTCCTGATAAAGAGAGAGACTTTAGTGAATTCAGGATGTCGCCAAAGGGCGAGTGCTGAAAGATGTCCGCGGCGGTGAGCTCCATGATCGGCGCCCAATCGGATTCGATTGGCGGGGGCACGGAAGGCTCGGAGTCCGGAGAGGAGTCCGCACCTTGAGTCACGAAGCCGCAAAGCGACAGGGTAGGTGTATGGCTCAATCGCCAGAGATCGCAGCCCTCGAGGCGGTGTCCAGCCACCCGTCCTCGATTGGCGATCGGCCCGAGCTAAAGGTCGGAGCGGACATCGGTGCGACCTCCAGGACACTGTTCGGGCGGCAGAGCTAGATCATGCCCTCGTGATAAAGGCGGGCGTGCTTGGCTGTGGCTTGAACCCGTCGAAGATCAAGTCTCCGCGGACGTCGATCGTGCAGTTCAAACTTCCAAATCTGACCTGGTGGCGGGCGTAGCTTTCAATCTGCTCCGGATGGCTGAATTGGCCCGTAGTGCAAAGCCGCCGAATACGAAGATCTGTCCGGGGAGAAAAGTCTCACCCTGGATCGCATCGTTGTTGATGATCGGAGGAGCCATCGGGCCTAAAGATAACGACACAGAGGAACTCCCAATGAAAGCACCAATGTCGGTGTCAAAATCGGCGGATCTCGGGTAGGGGGTCCCGAACTGTGCATGTAGGCGGATGGTAACAGGAGACAAGGGACACGATGTTTTTACCCAGGTTCGGGCCCTCTCGATGGAGGTAAAACCCTACTCCTACTTGATTAATATTGATGATATGGGTAGTACAAGAGTAGATCTACCACGAGATTAGAGAGGCTAAACCCTAGAAGCTAGCCTATGGTATGATTGTTATTCGTCCTACGGACTAAAACCCTCCGGTTTATATAGGCACCAAAGAGGGTTAGGGTTACACAGAGTCGGTTACAATGGTAGGAGATCTACATATCCATATCGCCAAGATTGCCTTCCACGCCAAGGAAAGTCCCATCCGGACACGGGACGAAGTCTTCAATCTTGCATCTTCATAGTCCAGGAGTCCGGCCAAAGGTCATACTCCGGCTATCCAGACACCCCCTAATCCAGGACTCCCTCAACAGCCCTAGTTGATACATGAGCTATTCGAGCATACAAAACAGAATTTAATTTGAAGGTTTAGAGTTTGGCACATACACATTTACTTGGAACGGCAGGTAGATACCGCATATAGGAAGGTATGGTGGACTCATATGGAATAACTTTGGGGTTTAAGGGATTGGATGCACAAGCAGTATTCCCGCTTAGTACAAGTGAAGGCTAGCAAAAGACTGGGAATCGACCAACGAGAGAGCGACAACAGTCATGAACATGCATTAAAATTAATGAACATTGAGTGCAAGCATGAGTAGGATATAATCCACCATGAACATAAATATCGTGAAGGCTATGTTGATTTTGTTTCAACTACATGTGTGAACATGTGCCAAGTCAAGTCACTTGAATCATTCAAAGGAGGATACCACCCTATCATACCACATCACAACCATCTTAATAGCATGTTGGCACGCAAGGTAAACCATTATAACTCATAGCTAATTAAGCATGGCATAAGTAACTATAATCTCTAATTGTCATTGCAAACATGTTTATTCATAATAGGCTGAATCAGGAACGATGAACCAATCATATTTACAAAAACAAGAGAGGTAGAGTTCATACCAGCTTCTCTCATCTCAGTCAGTCCATCATATATCGTCATAATTGCCTTTCACTTGCACGACCGTACTATGTGAATAATAATAATAATAGTGCACGTGCATTGGACTAAGCTGGAATCTGCGAGCATTCAATGAATAGGAGAAGACAAGGCAATATGGGCTCTTTGTTAAATCAACAATAATGCGTATAAGAGCCACTTCAACAATTTAATCATGGTCTTCTCCTATCGACCCCCAAAGAAAAGAAAAGAAATAAAACTATTTACATGGGAAAGCTCCCAACAAGCAAAAGAAGAACGGGAAATCTTTTTGGGTTTTCTTTTAATTATTACTACTACAGCAAGAAAAGTAAACTAGCTAAAAGCTACAACTATTTTTTTTGTTTTTCTTAAGGTTTATCAAACACACAAGAAGAAAGCAAGAAAAAGAAAATAAACTAGGATGGATAGTACAATGAAAGAGTATCAGCACCGACAACTAGCAATGAGTGTGTGAGCATAAATGTAATGTGGGTGAGAGATACGTACTCCCCCAAGCTTAGGCTTTTGGCCTAAGTTGGTTTATTGCCACGGATGGCCTGGCGGATATCCATAGTTGTAGTTGGGGTTGTACTGAGATGAAGAAGACTCGGATTGCCACTAGTTGGCAATCATCTCCGGATCTCACTGGTAATTAGACTGTCGTGGAGGATCAAATTATGGTTCCGGCTCAGAACCTTAGGCGATGTAGGGTTCCAAAGAGGGCGTGAATGGCCGCCACGGTGAACGAGATCTTGACCTGCAGATAAATCAAACAAGGAAGGAGCAGGCAAGGTAATAGTCTCAGGGTGATGTTTATCAAAGAACAATTTGTATTTAAGCACCCCTTCCCTAGTCTTAACAATAAAATCATGCGCTACCATACTCTTATAATCTAAATAAATAGTAGGCAGCAATTGTTCTTCTTTTTCATAGTGCCTAATAGGTATGTTATAGTATGCCGCAAGGCGTGAAGCATAGACACCTCCAAAGATGGGGCCCTTTGTATGGTTCAGACTTAACCGTTTGGCAATAATACCGCCCATACTAACAGAGTCATCGCGGAATAAACCATGGAACAAAATAATAATATCAGGAACACTAAGGTTTCCACAGTTTCCTCGACCAATTAAGCAATGACTAGCAAATATTGCAAAGTAGCGTAAAACAGGAAAATGTATGGTAGTGATCCTTGCATCGGAAACCTTCCTAGTTTCCCCTACAGTAATAGTATCAATAAACCCGTCCACATCTTTACGATGTAGTTCCTCTAAGCTACCCTCGAAAGGTATTTTGCAAACCCTGCAAAATTCATCTAGTGACACCTTCTTAACCACATCATATAAATGAAACTCTACTGAAGGAGGTGATTCCTTAGGATAATAGTAGAAGTTTTGCACATAAGTATTGGCGAGTAAGAGATACTGTTCGTGTTGGTCGCGGAGGAAGTCGGTGAGGCCTCCGCGGTGCGAGGCAGATTATATTTGGGCCTCTCTACTTCTTCACTTTGCTTTTCCTTCGAGCTTCGGCTCGATGAGCCCCTCAAAAATCTCTTCATCATTTTCTGAAAATTTCTGAACTTTTTAGTAACTTCAAATAAAAGTGAACCAAGCTCAACAAAATTGATAGCAACTACTCCTACAAGTGCCTAGAGTCTATATCATGCATTAGAACTAGTTGGAACCATATAAATTTGACATGCAAGCTCAGGAACATGGTCACCTAGGCAGCACAAATTTTCAATGAATAAAGCACTAGAACAAAAACTAATTGGACCAATGGAGGAGTCACATACCAAAGAACAATCCCCCAACGCAGTTTTGTGAGAGGTGCTTTGAGCAAGGAGATCGAAAATCGCAGCAAAATGAGCTAGAACTCGTGCTTGAGCTGGATGGTGATTTTTTTGGGAGGAAGAAGAAGTGTGTGGGTGTAGGAATAAGTGGAGGGGAGCCACCATGGTCCCACGAGGTAGGGGGCCGCCCTGTAGGGGTGGGCGCGCCCTGGACCCTCGTGGCCAAGTGCTTGCTCCCCTTATTGTGTTCTCAGTGCTAGATATTCTTATTCCAGAAAAAATCATATTAAATTGGAAGGGCATTTGGAGAACTTTTATTTTCGGGGTATTTTTATATTGCACGGATAATTCAGAAAACTGACAGAAAAATATTATTTTTACTTTATTTCAACTAAATAACAGAAATTAAAAGGAGGGTACAGAAGGTTGTGCTTTCAAGTTTCATCCATCTCATGCTCATCAAAACGAATCCACTAACAAGGTTGATCAAGTCTTGTTAACGAACTCATTCCGAATAACATGGAACCGGTGAAATTTCGAATAACACTATGTTACCTCAACGGGGATATGCACATCCCAAATAATAAGAATATCATATCTCTTTTTGACAGTAGGAAGAGGAAATTCAAAACCTCCAAAAATAATTGATGGAATTTTTCCAATAGAGTTGATACTATGAACCTGAGGTTGTTTCCTCTGAAAGTGTACCGTATGCTCATTACCATTAACATGAAAAGTGACATTGCCTTTGTTGCAATCAATAGCAGCCCCTGCAGTATTCAAAAAGGGTCTTCCAAGAATAATAGACATACTATCGTCCTCGGGAATATCAAGAATAACGAAGTCTGTTAAAATAGTAACGTTTGCAACCACAACAGGCACATCCTCACAAATACCGATAGGTATAGAAGTTGATTTATCGGCCATTTGCAAAGATATTTCAGTAGGTGTCAACTTATTCAAATCAAGTCTACGATATAAAGAGATAGGCATAACACTAACACCGGCTCCAAGATCACATAAAGCAGTTTTAAGATAGTTTCTTTTAATGGAGCATGGTATAGTTGGTACTCCTGGGTCTCCAAGTTTCTTAGGTATTCCACCCTTAAAAGTATAATTAGCAAGCATGGTGGAAATTTCAGCTTCCGGTATCTTACTTTTATTAGTAACAATTTCTTTCATGTACTTAGCATAAGGATTCATTTTGAGCATATCAGTCAAACACATACGCAAAAAGATAGGTCTTATCATTTCAGCAAAGCGCTCAAAATCCTCATCATCCTTTTTCTTGGATGGTTTGGGAGGAAAAGGCATGGGTTTCTGAACCCATGGCTCCCTTTCTTTATCGTGCTTCCTATCAACAAAGTCTCTCTTATCATAACGTTGATTCTTTGATTGTGGGTTATCAAGATCAACAGCAAGTTCAGTTTCTACATCATTATCATTGCTAGGTTGAGCATCAACATGAACATCATCATTAATATTATCACTAGGTTCATGTTCATTACCAGATTGTGTTTCAGCATCAGAGATAGAAATATCATTTGGATTCTCAGGTGTGTCTACAATAGGTTCACTAGAAGTATGCAAAGTCCTATCATTTTTCTTTTTCTTCTTTTTAGAAGGACTAGGTGCATCAATATTATTTCTCTGAGAATCTTGCTCAATTCTCTTAGGATGGCCTTCAGGATACAAAGGTTCCCGAGTCATCTTACCAGTTCTAGTAGCCACTCTAACAGCATAATCATTTTTCTTACTATTCATTTCATCGAGAAAATCATTACGAGCTTTAAGTACTTGTTCTACTTGAGTGGTAACCATAGAAGCATGTTTACTAATGAGTTTAAGTTCACCTTTAACTCTAGACATATAATCACCCAAGTGTTCAATCATATAAGCATTTTGTTTTAATTGTCTACCAAAATAAGCATTAAAATCTTCTTGCTTAACCATAGAGTTATCAAACTCATCCAAAACATTGGCTAGCAAACTTAGTAGGAGGGATTTCAGCTTTATCACATCTATAGAGAGAATTTACCTTTACTACCTGTGTCGGGTTATCAAGACCATGAGTTTCTTCAATAGGTAATGGATTAAGATCATTTATTTCTTCAACATGCGGTAAATTAAGACCATGTATTTCTTCAATAGGAGGTAAATTCTTAACGTCTTCAGCTTTAATACCTTTTTCTTTCATATATTTCTTTGCCTGTTGCATATCTTCAGGACTGAGAAATAGAACACCCCTCTTCTTCGGAGTTGGTTTAGGAATTGGTTCAGGAAGTGTCCAATTATTTTCATTGGTCAACATATTATTCAATAGAATTTCAGCTACATCCGGTGTTCTTTCCCTGAAAACAGAACCAGCACAACTATCCAGGTAATCTCTGGAAGCATCGGTTAGTCCATTATAAAAGATATGAAGTATTTCATTTTTGTTAAGAGGATGATCAGGAAAAGTATTAAGTAATTGGAGAAGTCTCCCCCAAGCTTGTGGGAGACTCTCTTCTTCAAGTTGCACAAAATTATATATTTCCCTTAAAGCAGATTGTTTCTTATGAGCAGGGAAATATTTAGTAGAGAAGTAATAAATCATATCCTGGGACTACGCACACAACCAGGATCAAGAGAATTAAACCATATCTTAGCATCACCCTTTAATGAGAACGGAAATATTTTAAGGATATAAAAGTAGCGAGTTCTTTCATCATTAGTGAACAGGGTGGCTATATCATTTAATTTAGTAAGATGTGCCACAACAGAAAGGATCAGATTCAACCAAAGTAATTATATCAGGATCAATAGAGAATTCATAATCCTTATCAGTAACAAAGATAGGTGAAGTATCATAAGCAGGATCATATTTCATTCTAGCATTCAGAGTTTTTTGTTTAAGCTTAGCTAATAATTTCTTAAGATCACTTCTATCATTGCAAGCAAGAAAGTCTCTTTTAGTCTCTTCATCCATGACATAGCCCTCAGGCACAACAAGCAATTCATATTTATTGGGAGAGCCTTCATCATCACTTTCATCAATATTATTAGTTTCAATAATTTCATTCTCTCTAGCCCTAGCAAGTTGTTCATAAAGAAATTCACCAAGTGGCACAGTAGTATCAAGCATAGAAGTAGTTTCATCATAAGTATCATGCATAGCAGAAGTGGCATCATCAATAACATGCGACATATCAGAATTAATAGTAGAAGCAGGTTTAGGTGTCGCAAGCTTACTCAAAACAGAAGGTGAATCAAGTGCAGAGCTAGATGGCAGCTCCTTACCTCCCCTTGTAGTTGAGGGATAAATTTTTGTTTTCTCATCTTTCAAGTTCTTCATAGTGACAAGCAGATATAAATCCCAAGTGACTCAAAGAATAGAGCTATGCTCCCCGGCAACGGCGCCAGAAAATAGTGTTGATAACCCACAAGTATAGGGGATCGCAACAGTTTTCGAGGGTAGAGTATTCAACCCAAATTTATTGATTCGACACAAGGGGAGCCAAATAATATTCTCAAGTATTAGCAGTTGAGTTGTCAATTCAACCACACCTGGATAACTTAGTATCTGCATTAAAGTATTTAGTAGCAAAGTAATATGGAAGTAACGGTAACGGTAGCAAAAGTAATATTTTTGGGTTTTGTAGTGATTGTAACAGTAGCAACGGAAAAGTAAATAAGCGAAGAACAATATGTGAAAAGCTCGTAGGCATTGGATCGGTGATGGAGAATTATGCCGAATGTGGTTCATCATGTAACAGTCATAACATAGGGTGACATAGAACTAGCTCCAATTCGTTAATGTAATGTAGGCATGTATTCCGAATATAGTCATACGTGCTTATGGAAAAGAACTTGCATGGCATCTTTTGTCCTACCCTCCCGTGGCAGCGGGGTCCTAATGGAAACTATGGGATATTAAGGCCTCTTTTTAATAGAGTACCGGACCAAAGCATTAACACATAGTGAATACATGAACTCCTCAAACTATGGTCATCACCGGGAGTGGTCCCGATTATTGTCACTTCGAGGTTGCTGGATCATAACACATAGTAGGTGACTATAGACTTGCAAGATAGGATCAAGAACTCACATATATTCATGAAAACATAATAGGTTCAGATCTGAAATCATGGCACTCGAGCCCTAGTGACAAGCATTAAGCATAGCAAAGTCATAACAACATCAATCTCAGAACATAGTAGATACTAGGGATCAGACCCTAACAAAACTAACTCGATTACATGATAAATCTCATCCAACCCATCACCGTCCAGCAAGCCTACGATGGAATTACTCATGCACGACGGTGAGCATCATGAAATTGGTGATGGAGGATGGTTGATGATGACGATGGCGACGGATTCCCCTCTCCGGAGCCCGAGCGGACTCCAGATCAGCCCTCCCGAGAGAGTTTAGGGCTTGGCGGCGGCTCCGTATCGTGGAACGCGATGAATCTTTCTCTCTGATTTTTTTCTCCCCGAACACGAATATATGGAGTTGGAGTTGAGGTCGGTGGAGCAACAGGGGGCCCACAAGGCAGGGGGCGCGCCAGGGGCGGCGTGCCCCCACCCTCGTCGTGAACAGTCTTGGCCCCTGGCCTTGATTCTTTCGCCAATATTTTAATATTTTCCAAAAATAAGTTCCGCTTAGTTTCAGGTCATTCTGAGAACTTTTTTTTCCTGCACATAAATAACAACATGGCAATTCTGCTGAAAACAACATCAGTCCGGGTTAGTTCCATTCAAATCATGCAAGTTAGAGTCCAAAACAAGGGCAAAAGTGTTTGGAAAAGTAGATACGTTGGAGACGTATCAACCAGTGGGAACGAGGCAGGCTGCGGTCGAAAGTTGTCTTGCCTCCCGGTGAGCCTGCGCGGCGGACGTCTACCATCCCTACCATCATTTCACACAGCTCCTCGCACGCCTCCCCGTCAATACACACACCTGCACGCATGCCTCCCGGTATGCCTACACGGCGGACTGCTCGCATGCGTCCCGCTCGCACGGCACACGGGGCGTGCGGTAGCACGTATATTTTTTGGTTTATTTTCTGCCGCTTTACTGCTTCACTGAACCATTTGCGTTGAAGAGATGCACAAATCCTGCATTGAACATCTCGCACGCTTCCCGGTGAACCTGCACACCAGACGAGTTTTGGATCTACTAGAATTTAAAAACCAGGCATCTCAATGTTTTGCCGGCATTCAACAATATTGGTGTTTGAAACTCATTACCATTTCTTGCATGGGACCTAAGCATGCACATGAGGACACATATTTAATTTTTCAACCAATTTATATGCACTGGAGCATGTGCATGTAGTTCAAATTTGAATTATGCACATAAATGCATTGAAAACTCAGTTAATGCATAAAAATGTCCAAACGAACCCCGAAAAATCACAAAAATTGACACAACACTCCTGTTGTTCTATGTTGACACGAGAATTTTTTGGAAGCAATAAGAGGCAATGGATACCGTTTCGTCCCCAAAGGTGGGATGTTCCCTACCGAAACCATCATGCTTGTTGTGAGAAGCTTTGGTTTGTGAGAAGCATATACCCAAACCTGCCCCAAATGGGACAAAATTTTACCACGGCATGTGTTGATGCCGCTCCATGATACCATGCCAAGTTTCATGAATTTCAGACGAGTTTTGGATTTACTATAATGTTAAAAGATGGCATCTCAATGTTTTGCCGACAATCAACGGTGCCCCCGTGTTTGAAATTCATTCCCATTTCTTGCATGGGACCTAAACATGCACCCAAGGACACAAATTTGATTTTCCAACCAATGTATATGCACTAGAGCATGTGCATGTAGTTCAAATTTGATTTATGCACATAAATGCATTGAAAACTCAGTTAATGCATAAAAATGTCCAAACAAACCCTGAAAAATCACAAAAATTGACACAACACTCCTGTTGTTCTATGTTGACATGAGAAAAAATTTGGAAGCAATAAGAGGCAATGGATATCGTTTCGTCCCCAAAGGTGGGACGTTCCCTACCAAAACCATCATGCTTGTTGTGAGAAGCTCTGGTTTGTGAGAAGCATATACCCAAACCTGCCCCAAATAGGACAAAAAAATTACCACAGCATGTTGATGCCGCTCGATGATAGCATGCCAAGTTTCATGAATTTCAGACGAGTTTTGGATTTACTAGAAATTAAAAGCCATGTATCTCAATGTTTTGCCGGCAATCAATGGTGCCCCGGTGTTTGAAATTCATTCCCATTTCTTGCATGGGACCTAAGCATGCACATAAGGACACATATTTGATTTTTCAACCAATTTATATGCACTTGAGCATGTGCATGTAGTGCAAATTTGAATTATGCATATAAATGCATTGAAAACTCAGTTAATGCATAACAATGTCCAAACGAACCCCGAAAAATCACAAAAATTGACACAACACTCCTGTTGTCCTATGTTGACACGAGAAAATTTTTGGAAGCAATAAGAGGCAATGCATATCATTTCGTCCCCAAAGGTGGGACGTTCCCTACCGAAACCATCATGCTTGTTGTGAGAAGCTCTTGTTTGTGAGAAGCATATACCCAAACCTGCCCCAAATGGGATAAAAAATTTACCACGGCATGTTGATGCCGCTCCATGATAGCATGCCAAGTTTCATGTATTTCAGACAAGTTCTGGATTTACTAGAATTTAAAAAACAGGCATCTCAATGTTTTGCCGACAATCATTGGTGCCCCGGTGTTTGAAATTCATTCCCATTTCTTGCATGGAATCTAAACATGCACCCAAGGGCACATATTTGATTTTTCAACCAATTTATATGCACTGGATCATGTGCATGTAGTTCAAATTTGAATTATGCACATAAATGCATTGAAAACTCAGTTAATGCACAAAAATGTCCAAACGAACCCCGAAAAATCACAAAAATTGACACAACACTCCTATTGTTCTATGTTGACATGAGAAATTTTTTGGAAGCAATAAGAGGCAATGGATATCGTTTCATCCCCAAAGGTGGGACATTCCCTACCGAAACCATCATGCTTGTTGTGAGAAGCATATACCCAAACCTGCCCCAAATGGGACAAACATTTTACCACGACATGTTGATGCCGCTCGATGATAGCATGCCAAGTTTCATGAATTTCAGACGAGTTTTGGATTTACTAGAAATTAAAAGCCATGTATCTCAATGTTTTGCTGGCAATCAACGGTGACCCGGTGTTTGAAATTCATTCCCATTTCTTGCATGGGACCTAAGCATGCACATAAGGACACAAATTTGATTTTTCAACCAATTTATATGCACTGGAGCATGTGCATGTGGTGCAAATTTGAATTATGCACATAAATGCATTGGAAACTCAATTAATGCATAAAGATGTCCAACCGAACCCAGAAAAATCACAAAAAATGACACAACACTCATGTTGTTCCATGTTGACATGAGAAAAAATTTGGAAGCAATAAGAGGCAAATGGATATCGTTTCGTCCCCAAAGGTGGGATGTTCCCTACCGAAACCATCATGCTTGTTGTGAGAAGCTTATACCGAAACCTGCCCCAAATGGGACAAAAAATTTACCACGACATGTTGATGCCGCTCCATGATAGCATGCCAAGTTTCATGAATTTCAGACGAGTTTTGGATTTACTAGAACTTAAAAGCCAAGTATCTCAATTTTTTTGCGGCCAAGTGACGGTGGTAGGGTGTTTGAAATTCATTCCCATTTCTTACATGGGACCTAAGCATGCAACCAAGGACACATATTTGATTTTTCAATCAGTTTATATGTACTGGAGAATGTGCATGTTGTTCAAATTTGAATTATGCGCATAAAATGCCTAGAAGACCCAGTTAATGTATAAAAATGTCCAAACGAACCCCAAAAAAATCCAAAATTGAACACAACACTCCTGTTGTTCTATGTTGACACTCGAAATTTTTTGAAAGCAATAAGAGGCAACGGATATCGTTTCGTCCCCCAAAGGTGGCACATTCCCTACCGAAACCATCACGCTTGTTGTGAGAAGCTCTGGGTTGTGAGAAGCTTATACCCAAACCTGCCCCAAATGGGACAAAATTTTTACCACGGCATGTTGATGCCGCTCCATGATAGCATGCCAGGTTTCATGAATTTTAGACGAGTTTCGGATTTACTAGAAATTAAAAGCCATGTATCTCAATGTTTGCGACCGAGTGACGGTGGCAGGGTGTCTGACATTCTTTCCCATTTCTTGCATGGGACCTAACATGCAACCAAGGACACATATTTGATTTTTCAACCAGGTTATATGCACTGGAGCATGTGCATGTAGTTCAAATTAGAATTATGCGCATAAAATGCCTGGAAAACCAAGTTAATGTATAAAAATGTCCAAACGAACCCTGAATAATTCCAATTTTTTGACGACACACCTATAGTTGCATGTTCACTACAGATAAAAGTTCTAACAATTCAAACACCATCCTTTGTAGCTGTGAGCCCATTACATAATCCTTTGTAGATCGCACACAGTTTATGCGTCAGCTACAATCCACAGCCGGCGTGTCAAGCACACTAGCTCACTCCCCAGATATCATTTCACTATTCATTCGTCGCCGGTGAAAGATGGGGATGTGGACCCATGTCGTGAGGGCAACTTCAGTGGCCCACTCTGGCGAGAGCGCGGCCGTAGCCGCCAGGCACGTGATAACAAGCTTGGTTATGGCGACTGCAGTCTGCATCCGGGCGGCCAAGGCCGCCCAAACGGCCGTCGTTGCTTCTCAGGTGGCGGCAGCAACATCTGCCTCGGGGATAGCAACTGGCGAGAGCGGCACAACAGCTGTACGTTCTGCAACGGTGGCCTTAGCCCTGATGGAGGCCGCCCACTACCATGTCGAGGCCGTCGACACCTAGCTCATGGCGGTCACCACACAAATCGAACAAAGCTTCTCCGACAATGGTCGGCAACCCACGGCCGAAGAGCTGGCATTCGCCGAGAGAGTTCGAGCAGCCGTCCGTTCCTGTGCAGCATACCTTGCCACGATAGAGCCCGCCAGAGCCTAGATCGCGGCCGCCCACCCCAGCTCATGGCGGCCTCTGCCAAAGATATGGCGGACGCGGATGGCGAGATGCTTGCCGAGTATGGTGCAATTGATGCCATGGAGCCCCTTCCCTAGGAGACCGTCAGGCGCGAGCTGGACATGGAGGTGGCGGCGGAGTTCGACGAGCACCAGCCGTAGTAGTACTCTTTTTTTAGTTTAATTAACAGCGGCGGTCTTTAATTTGTTAGAGTAATGTTTAGGTCAGCTAGCTCTGTTTTAATTGCTGAACTTGCTCGATTAAGAAGTTAGTCTCCTTTGTGTACCCAAATTATGCAATGACGTGGATGGCCACTGTAACCAGGGAAATTTGAACCAAAATTTTTGACGTTCAAACTCAACACACACGGGTTAAGCTATCTGAATCGGTTGTGATGTTCACTTATCATACACAGTTCTGAATAAGGGACCGTGTCTGATGACACTGTGCGCGCTAGTTTTTTGCCTGAAGTGATTCCAAATTTTCGGCTTCCGCGGAAATACCTACCCCCCCCCCCCGCCCCCTCCCCCTTACCAAAAGCCACATTTCTCCTGTTTCTGCCTTCCTTTCCAAGTTGAAACCTTCACTCCTTGCTTGCAGCATCACCGCCTCCTAGCCGGTGACCCTCCTTCACGCTGCTCGGCCTCGCCTATCCAGGCAGGTAATCCACACCGACCCCCATCCTCCTCCTCCTTCCATATCCCACATGCCCCTACCACCGGTGCGAGCGCGACACCTTCCACCCAAATCATTGACCCCTCCACCAAATAAGCACCGGCCTAAGCCATGGTGCACGCACTATAGCCAGGACCTCAAGGAGCATTTGGCAGCAGAGAAGCAAATCGCGACCGCACACGTGAATGAGGTCGCGATGGCTGCCATTCGTGCCAACCCCCAGATCTTGGAGGAGCACCTCACCGTCGAGGCCACCGTTGACGCCTCGCGCGCGGATGCCGCGACACGGTTGGCTGCTTTAAACGATAGTTCATGGCGTTTTCTCGAGGCCACCGTCGGTGCCTTCGACGAAGACTATGAGGTGTTTTCTTAGCGTACATGTTCTTACCTCATCTCGAGAGCCAGCAGGTTGGTGCCCGGAGCGGCTCAGGCAACTCACCACTACAACGAGGGAACCCACGATGCGGAGGCCTCGCCCTCTTCCATGTCGAAGGAGCCAATTGTCATCGATATCTCCGACAATGAGTAGCTTGTATTATTAGCTCACTATTACGACCCATGTTCAGTTTGCTAGCTACTGCCTTTCCTTAACAAATTCTAGTGAACTATGCTATCTACTTTTACCATGCAATCTTCTGCTATAGTGTATATGTTCTATATGTCGTGCAATGTGGTGTTCAGTTAACTGCTTGGTTCAATTCTGCAAATGTGATGTTCAATTCTTCAGGGTGCAATATTTCCAAGTTGTTAAGCATGCTTGGTTTGGTTAACTGTCTGATCTTCTATTAGGAGTATGTTATATTGTTCAACTGGTGTTTAGTTAACAAATTGGTTCATTTGTTGTGTCTTGTTTCACTTGTTGTGGTGTTTAGTTAACTGCTTGGTTCAATTCTGCAATGCGATGTTCAATTGTTGTGGCTGCATTCTGTTATTGTATACCATGTGAGGAATAAATCGAATTTGGCTGGACTAAATACATGAGAAACAAATACAATTGCTATATCTCCAAGTTGTTAAGCATGCTTGGTTTGGTTAAATGCCTGATCTTCTATTAGGAGTATGTTATATTGTGCAATGTGGTGCTTAGTTAACGTTTGGTTCATTTGTTGTGGTGTTTAATTAACTACTTGGTTCAATTCTGCAATGCGATGTTCAATTGTTGTGGCTACATTATGTTATTGTATACCATGTGAGGAATAAATCGAATTTGGCTATACAAAATACATGAGAAACAAATACAATTGCTATATTTCCAAGTTGTTAAGCATGCTTTGTTTGGTTAACTATCTGATCTTCTTCTATTAGGAGTATGTTATATTGTGCAATGTGGTGCTCAGTTAATGTTTGGTTCATTTGTTGTGGTGTTTAGTTAACTGCTTGGTTCAATTCTGCAATGCAATGTTCAATTGTTGTGGCTGCATTCTCTTATTGTATACCATGTGAGGAATAAATCGAATTTGGCTGCACTTAATACATGAGAAACATATACAAGTGCTATATTTCCTAGTTCTTAATCATGCTTGGTTTGGATAAATGGGTTTTCCATGTGGCTTGAATTAATCGATGAATCTGCAATGTGCTTATTTTTCATCAACATATTTTCTTGATAGCATGCGAACCCTTACTTAACACGATGACTAACTACCTTATATGTGTTGCAGGGAAACAATGAGAAGCACTAAGGTTTACAAGATGGTACTGACTATTATACCTTGCCTTTTTTATTCCTTTGCCCCATTTCTAATATAGAGAAGATATTTATGCACATCCTTGTTTTCAGGCTTCACTCATGATTACCTCTCAAACCACCTCTGTGGTCAGGAGGCGAGGAAAGTTTTCATACAACACCCACGGTTCAATATTGAAGTGTTCCTGAAGAGGTCGAAGGATGGACGGTGAATCATCCACAGGCACTGGCCTAAAGTTGCGAAGACCTTCAGCACTTTTCCAAATGAGATGCATCTCTCTATGTACCATCTATGATGCTAATTTCGAAAGGTTCTAGATGTTGCATGTGAAACTTGCTACTGGTGCAGTTGTGTAATGGGGTGGCTGAGTGCTGAAGCTATATCATGTTGTACTACGATGTATTTCAATTATGAAATCATGCTTCCTTAATATGGAAATAGAATATATTATGTGCTTAATATGAATGTCAATTAGATTAGTAAATGGATTAATAATAATAGGGTAATTAGCCTGCTAATTGCCCAATTAGCTTGCTAATTGGTTTTACCTATTGCAACACCGTGGGCGATGACCTCACGCAACACACACAGTTTCTAGGAATAAACCATGTTGGATCAATGAACAATCACACACGACATTCTCTTGAAAACTGTTTGCGTGACGCCAGCTTGCGCAAACGTTTTCCTTGGAGTGACTCTGTGGGATGTATATACGAACAAAAATGTTTAGCGGTGACTGACTGTGTGGGATGCACTTACGACCGGAAATGATTTCGCCTGTATAATTGTATTTTTTTAGCACTACTGTACGTATTTGTGTATTTGAGTGCTCGCCGGTCACACACGACCTCATTTTGCCGAGCGTGTCTGCCAGGAGGGCATATCCCCGACGATTTCTGGGTCGTGTGGGAAGGACCCCCCTATCGCCCACACTCACTTGGCGACGATTCCGAATGCCGTCGTGAAAAGGGGTTAAAAATCATTTGTTTGGCACCGACGCGTACCAGTATGTATGAATGGGGAAATGGAGGGAGAGACACATGTCTTTCGGACGAGCTTGAATCAAATGTGTTTTGCCGCCCATGTTTGGCGCCCACCGTGTCTGAATGGGCTCAGAGGCAGTCGTGTTACTTCTGATTGAAGTTACTAGTCTACCCCTATCGACAGAAGTGTAAATCCGGTCGATGAGGATGTCAAGTGTCAGGGGTAGACAGTAATTTCCATCTCGCAAACACTTGCTTCGGGTAGACACAAATGATAGTGGGTGTTTAGCCGCTTCGTTCAAAACTTGGGTGAATTAGCATTCACGTTTGCCCTCGGCCCTGGCAACTAAATTCAAATCCAATTTGTATTCAATTACGAATATCCACAGATAATTCTACGTTTTGTTATTTATTTCTTCAAAACCACGACAAAGATTTATTCCACCTTTATATATGATTATGATTTAGAAATGTCGTGATCTTCGAACTCAGTATGTTGGATACACTTTGAGTCAAACAGTTATTTCATCCAATACAATATGCTCACAAGAAAAACAGTTCACCTTATGTCAATCATACAATTACTGAGGATTACCTCGCCTAAAATATTCGGATCATTACAACACATGGACAACGTAGGGGGTCTTACAACATAATCCATTCAGAAACATGACACAACATGCAAGTACGATAATCTAATGACAATTTCAACTGGTATTTAAAGAAGAATTGGGATTACCCTGGGCTTCAGATAGCAGAAACAAGAGGACCTCCTCCGTCTTCAAATGCAACATTCTTACTTCGTCCAATTATTGGGTTGCTTGCATAATGCGTGCAGCTAATTGCATAATTTCCAGCCTCAAGATCAAGATTACTGGCAGCCACACCATCTCTTTCTGCCTCTAGTAGAGCCTCAAGAAGTATACTATCTGTGCTCAGACTGCTCTCCGGCGGTGTTGCCTCTGAACTGCTACCATATGGTAACATGGATGGCGCACTGCTTCCACAAATAGATTCTGGGGTTGTACATTGTGTCCTAGTGTGAATGGCATCCTGAAAGGTTTCCGCTAGACATAAGTAAGAGATAGTTATCACATGATCCAGGCAGTAAGCTTACATGGTAAATGACATATGAATTATTGCCGAGCGTGGCAAGCTATATTTAAATGGTTCGAAGCGGCATCAGCCGAAAATAAATTAAAATGGTAAGATGAAATTAGGGATGTAAGTGGCAAATAAACGACATCCGCCAGTCCCATCTAGTTTTTTTTTGCTACCTCCCTAGTTCATTTTCCTCAAAAAACAAAAACTCTTTTGAACTATCATACCACTAGTGGACTTTAATCGGGATTAAACGGGACCCAGTTGACATCCCTAGTTAAAGGGAGTGTACCACCGCTATATTTAAGTTGCCAAGGCATCTAAGCAGTTGAAATAATCTGAGAAAGCACTTAACAGTGTGGCCTCATATAAACTACGAAGACAGTCTTGTGATGAAGTTTAGAGGAAATGTTAAGGACTCAAATGAACTAGGCATGCATTTCTTTACGATAGTATAGCAGGCACTGCTGACATATTGACCAACTCAGGTATAGCCTAACAAGTAACAAACAAGCATTCGAATCAAGCAATACATCAAAGTAGACAACTGAACTATTTATAATTCTGTAGGATTACAGGTTGAGGGCACAAGCCAATAAAGCAGCCCACATGCATTACATTTCACATGTACTAAAACACACTGGCTTACCATATGTTCTTTGTGAAGCCTACATTGCTTTGTTGCAATGTTCTTTGAAGATATCGTCAGCATCCCGTGGTTGTAAATCTAGTTGTTGTAGTTTATTCTGCACCCTCTATTTAGGTAAAATTAATTTTAATCGCATGCATTGGTTCGAATTGATCATCAATGGTTCATCTAAACTAATGAAAGAAGGGTGCGTGCTTACATGACAATATATGTGCTTCAGCTATTTTTATGCTTGTTCGAGGTGCCAGCCCCAAAAGAACAAATATTTTGCTTGATGGGGTTGGTAGCTCCATAATTAATAGAAGCATCAAATTAGTCATGCAACTTGGGAAGATCAAGAACACACAAAAAATTAATGAACAAAGGCTCGGGGCAGTGATGTAATAGCTAGCATCAGAAAATGTAGGGTAAAACGAACAAAAAGCAGCGGAACCACATGCTAGTTTGCTGATGTGTAATTAAGCATAGAGAACATGAAGCAGTCTGATGGAACCAATAGGTGGCATCAGAACAACACCATTATCATAAATATAGCATGCAAGAAGTAAAATAGTAGGCAGTGATATCTAGGAAGTACAGTAATACTTAGGACAAAACTAAAGCATTGTAACTATATGTGCACTGGTTTGTAATTTAGCACATGTAACATGTTCACTGCGAGAAGTATGGCCCTACAGGTGCAAGCAGGATAACGCGTCTCATGATAAATTGAATGATGCACTGAAGAAATTCAAAGGTGTTGTGCTTATGGCAAGAAAGTGAACGTATGCGCCGATCGTTGGATAATAGTACATGATCACTGGCGGCGTATGTGTATCGTTGTCATACTTGATAGCTAAGGATCGTCGATGGTGCTCGTGTTGCGGTTGAGTTTGGGCCGGCTATCGTCATTGCTGAAGCGGCTCCGGTGCTTTGGTCGCGGCGCCTGTCGACATACAAGAAAGCTCATTTATGGTAAGTGAACAGTTGCACGATAAAGAAGAAAAAACCCGAAGGAGTACAAATCGAAATAACCTGATGAGGCTGCGCGTCAGTAAAGCAGGGCCGGTGGAGTTGAATATGGCGTCCGTGGAGTGGGTCCGATGCAGTGGACGAAGGCTTCGGCGCGATGTCTGATGCTTTCGATGAGGCGGATCTGTTGTGGCGGACGAGGGCTTGTATGGAGGGCTAGCGATGGGGCAGACGAGGGACTCTGTGAAGGCCCTACACTGTGGTGGACGAGGGTGACAGTTAAGTATATCCGATGCGGTGGACCATGATGGCGGTCAAGGAGATCTGGTGCGGTGGATAAGCCAGTCGCCGAAGCAGCTCCGGTGAAGTGGTGAGTTGGCAGTTGGGGTTCCAAGGTGTGGAAGGTAGATTTGGCGGGGTGTGAGGTCCACTGCTGCGGCGGAGGACTAGATTCGGCGGCTTGCCGTGGTTGAGGGGGTCGAGGAGGGAAGGGAGGGCTGCAGGGAAGAATGTTGGGGGCAAAGAGGGGGAAACAATGGAGTTACCAAAGCAGCCCTTTCCGTTCATGTGGCAGGGGTAAAACAGGAATATCACAGGGCTAAACTTTCGGGCGCGAGATATTTCGATGTGAGCGGGAAGTTTGAAAGCTTTTGGCGCCTGAAATTATAAGTGTTCTGCTCTTGTACGGCCGACTATGATATCATGGCCGAGAATTTATTTGTTTTGCACGCAAAAAGTGCAAGTTTTGAAAATCAGTGTCTCCAACTCGAAACTTAGATTGTCCATTCAATTCAAATATGGATCATTGAGCTAGTACAAGCAAATACCATCATACGGTCCAATTCAAATGAAATTCCAAATGTGTATGTGCATGAATAAAGTGGATGATTATAAAGTTTCAACATGCATGTATGTGTATATCTCTAGGTTTGATATATGAATTTGAAATCACGAAATCCTGGCTTAAAAATATACCTCCGTTTAAATGAATTACAGAAGCTAATGATGGAGTCGAATTCCAAAATTCCAATCTTAGGTTTGTAATTCTGGTACATCAAGGTATATCACGCATGTTCAAAAGTATCATTATCTCATAGTCCAAACTGTGAAACAAATTGATCAACCATGAGTGCACACACTATTTTCCATATATATCTCAATTACGCTAAAGTCCCTCAAATATAGACACCTCATTCTTTATCTGAAGCCAACCCCGCGCCCCCCCCCACACATAAGTCGCTCTCTCCCCCAGACACAAACACACGAGCACATTAACACCCCCCTCTCTTCTAAAGTCTGGACTCCAATATAGGTCTCTATCATTTTGTCTCTCGGGCATGCACACATCTCTTCCCCCACTCTCTACGTCTCCCGGCATCTCTCTTTCCCAAGCACACACACTATGTAGAGTGCATCTTTCCCATACACACAAAACGTCGCCCCCAAACGTCTATCTCCCTAGTTATGTGGTTCTCACACACTCACTTCACACACCACCCCCACTGCAAGCAAGCACACTTTGTCTCCTTGCGCACCACTCTCCTCTTTCTATCTCTCCCACATGCGGACCCGCCCCAGCTCCTTCCCTGTATACATATATGCCGTGACAATTTCCATAGCTCCCTAATGTATCATCGTTCTCAATCTCGCACGTTGTTCTCTACACCATCTATTCTAGATCTCTTATGAAGTCCCTATCACATACACGACGACTCGCTCCCCTTGCATCTCCATACGTAGGCCAATTTCGAACAACATCAACATTGTCTCCCTATCTATACGCCAGTTTTGTACACAAACGACCCCTCTTCCTCTCTCTCTCTCTCTCTCTCTCTCTCTCTCTCTCTCTCTCTCGCTCGCTCGCTCGCTCTCACACCCCTCTCCCACACACACTCGATGTCGCTTCCAAATATAGTCTGCTCCCCACATGCACCCATGCTATCCTGCTACTACACATGCCTTTGTCTCTCTTTGACACACATGTCACACCATTCCCCCTTCCCTTATACTAGGTTTACATCATTTGTGGTCTCTCTACTCCACATACACACACTCCCTCTCACACACAAACGCGCGCACAAACACACACACAAACACCCATCTATCTGGATCCTTCTTTTAAGACACACACCCTTGCATATTCTCTCCAGCTCTAGGTATGTATATATCCCCCCTCTCTCTCTAGCTCAGATGCACACCAAAATTCTCCATCTCTCTAACTCACACATCTCTCCCTATGTCCGCATGTGTATCTCACACACTCACTCTCTGATTATGTCTATGTGTCTCCACGTTACACAACACAAAGCCCCATGTACATGTCTCTCTCTATCCTTCACACACATGGACACAAAGAATCTCTTATCATTGCCTCATTCTCTACACATATCACACACGCTCTCTCTCTCTCCCTCCCTCTCTCTCTCTCTCTCTCGCTCACTCTCTCGCAAACACGCTCAACAAGGGTTTCCTCGTGAATAACTTACCGTCTATTCATCAACAGTCGTGGTAGTACGGCGAACACGAGACGCGAAAAAGAATAAATCTACATGTGCGTAGACCAGCTAGTATGACTAGTAGGACTAGACCAAGCCTAAAGCGCGCCGTCATCACCCCCTCCTTATCGGCGACAGGAAAACCTTTGTTTTACATAGTCGAGAAGTCATTGTGCTAAGGCCCCACATGCTGAGCCGTTGAATAGAATGTAGATCCTAGTTTCCGAAAACAAGTATCGATAATACATTTATATCTCCATACTTATATTTCTTCTCTTATAAAAAACCGAGTTGATATGATGGTACGCGTGCCATCTTGCATTATAGACCGTCCGATCTATATCTGACGAATAGAAATTAAACTAAAAGATACCCGCACATCTCTCCACATTTGCAGACAAGGCCTTCCCTCATTCATCCTTATCTCCAACAACCTCATTGTTGAGCAATTAAAAAAGGACGCCTTTCGAACAAACTGGCATGGTGGTCGCTACCGGCGTCGTCCATCCCCATGCCTCCGCTCAGTCCGACCACCAATCACCACCACGCCCCACTCCTCTTCACCTTATCTCCTCTTTCTCGAGATATCATCAGTTTTTACACATGGGGTTACTCCCGCATGGGTCAATCACAACAAGTGTTTTATTAAAAAATGCATCTTGATGTTCCGTGCAATGCACGAACATGAAAGTGCGTTATATCGACTAGAGGGGGTGAATAGACGGTTTTTATGGATTCTTCACTAAGGAATTTCAGGGTGAGGAAATTCCTAAGCGAAGAACTACTTGCAGCAGAATAAGTACTCAGATGCGTACATGACATAACATAAACATGAACATCATGATGAAATGAAAACAGATACAAAGTACGGGAAGTGTAAGCACATGATAAAACAGGATGAAGACAAACAGACTGGAGGAATTGAACTGAGGAAATTGAGAAAGTCTTCAAAACAGATATGAACAAGCATACAACACAGTAATGAGGAAATGAAAGAGTTGAGGAAATAGAACCAGTAGGCTTGGTGAAGACAATGATTTGGTAGACCAGTTCCAACTGTTGTGTCAGTTGTACGCCTGGTTGGAGCGGCTAGGTATTTAAACCTGAGGACACACAGTCCTCACCGTATTCTCCTTGAGCTAAGGTCACACAGACCTCACCCAATCACTCGTGATAAGTCTTCAGGTGACTTCTAAACCTTCACAAACTAGGTCACTCGGCGATCCACAATTTCCTCTTGGATGCTCAGACCATGACGCCTAACCGTCTGGAAGAGGCACAGTCTTCAAAGGTAACAAGCAACGGATCCACTCAGGATCAATCTCTTCAGTGATGCTCAATCACTTTGGGTTTGTATGTGTTTGGGTTTGGGTTTTTCCTCACTTGATGATTTTCGCTCAAAGTCCTCGGATGATTTTATACTCTCAAATGACAAGTGTTAGTTTCTCTCGGAGCAGCCAACCAGCTAGTGGTTGTAGGGGGTGGCTATTTATAGCCTAGGGAGCAGCCCAACATGATAAGACATAAATGCCCTTCAATGATATGACCGTTAGGTGTATAAGATATTTTGGGACAACTGGCGCGTAGCACAACAACGGTCGGAAATATGAGACTCAAATTCCTCCGGGCTATCATATTCCTCACTTGTAGGCAATCCACACTGGCGAATTCCTAACTCCCCAGTCAGAACAAATTCCTCAGAGACCAGAAGAGCTTCGTCTCTGTCACTGAAGAAATTGACTGAACTGTATGAGATTTCCAATGGCTTCACTCGAAGGGATTGGTAAGTGTAGGATTTTGAGTTGAGCATCACATGGAAATTTTTTCCTTAGTATTTCCTCGGCCCCCTTTAACAGTACGATGTTTCCTATGACTGAAGAAATAGAAAAGGAAACTACGAAAACAAAAGTCTTCATGCTTCATGTTCCTCGAATGAATACCAAGTCTTCAGGGTCACACCAATTTCTTCACTTTCAAAGTCTTTAGAAAGTCTTAAGAAATCCAAAGTGTTCAGTTGAAGAACTTCATTTTTAGGGGTCGACTTTCTCTGTAAATATCAAACTCCTCATAAACTTATAAACCTGTGTACACTCACAAACGCATCAGTCCCTTAACCTATAAGTCTTCAATAGACCAAAATCACTAAGGGGCACTAGATGCACTTACAATCTCCCCCTTTTTGGTGATTGATGACAATATAGGTTAAGTTTTCAACGGGGATAAACATATGAAGTGTAAATACTGATATTGAGGAATTTGATGGCAAGATATAGAAGAACTCCCCCTGAAGATGTGCATAGTGAGGAATTTTCTTTTGAAGCAATGCACACTTGAAGAGTAGTATCATGGAGATCTCCCCCTATATCTTGTAATTCAAACACGCATTTAACATATGATATGAAGAATTTGAAATGCATGATGAAATATGGTGACTGATGTAATTCAGCATGCATGCATTAACATTAACGAGGAATAAGCATGCAGAAGAACACAGCAAAAGTATCTGACCACCATAGAGTTTAAGTTTACAACTCGATCCAGCAAAGTCTTCAAAAGAAACGAGAGTTGTAACTTAGAAAACAAAACGCCCATATAAGTAGACCCGCTTGAAGACTAACTCAATTTCTCCCCCTTTGTCATCGAATGACCAAATGGATCGAAAAATGAGGACTAACGCCCTTGAAGAATATCAAGATGATGGAGGAGCGCCAGCATTGTTGGGATCAGTTGTCGTTGTAGGGCCTGCCGCAGTGTCGTCCAAGTCTTCATGCTCGTCCGTGTCGCGTGAGGAAGAATATGAGCTGGCCACCAAAGAGGGTACTTTGACCTTCTTGAATTTCTTCGCTGGTGGAGCAGACCAGTCAAAGTCCTCCTTGAGACCCATTTTCTTCAAATCTTCTTCACCATATAGATGTGACCAAGGTTGGAAAAAGCGGTAGGCATAAGCGAGGCGGTTGGCCTTCGCCTAGTGCCTAGGCGGTGCCTAAGCGCCCTAGGCGCAGCCTAGGCGGTAAATAGTTTTTACTCGTAGTGTATTTGTGATTATTATATGGGTGCTGATATTCGTTTAGGGCATATAAATAAGTTAATTACCATCTATTGCCATTTGAATATAACCCGTTTGGCATATCGGTATAGTATATGGCATGATTTATTGCTTGGGTAGGCAATTCCTTGCTTGCCCTGCCTAGACATCCATTTATGCCCTAGGCGAGGCGTTTGGCCATTGCCTAGCGCCTAGGCATGCCTAAGCGCCTCCTAGGCACTGCCTTTTCCAACAGAGGATGTGACAGAACAGCTCAGGTGCGACCGAAAACTTCATGGAGGTAGTAATGGTTTTTCTTCACTGCATTATGTGTAGCAGTCATATTGTGAAGAATAGAACCAAACTGACGCTTAACCCATTTGTGGTTTCGATCCACCTTCTGGTGAAGACTGAGGAGAAGCTCATGGTCAGTCATCACTCTTGGAGCTGTGTCTTGAGGATTTAGCCTTGATGCGTGTGCGACAGAGTTGTCGGATTTCGGGTTCCGGCAGACCCTTAAGGTTCGAACTCTGGGGTGCGCGCAGAGATCCAACCCTCCACCGTCTCGTACTTCGCCGAATCGCAGGGACCTAAACTACTAAACAGAACTGCACAAGAGACGCAAGATTTATACTAGTTCGGGCCACCATTGTGGTGTAATACCCTACTCTAGTTTGTGGTGTGGTGGATTGCCTCTTGGGCTGATGAGGAACAGTACATGGAAGAACAGCCTCGCGAGGGACTGTTCTTGGCGGGTGTGATGAACTGCTAGGTGGTGTTCCGTCACTCTAGCTTGAGGATCGGGTCTCTATCTCTCTCTCTGGATTCCGAATGCCAGATCCCCCACTACTATGGCGGCTAGCTCTACTTATATAGACGAAGGCAATGGGCCTCTTCCCAAATATTGAGTGGGAAGGGCGCCAACAATTGGCCATTTTGAAGGGGAACAGCGGGTACACTTATCCTGACTAAAGTTGTTCCTCACCTGCCAAAGGCTCTGGTGATGACGCCGGCTTGGGCTCCACGCTGATTCCCTTCCAGCCGTTGGGGCTGGTCTTGGTCTTGTTGCACCGAAACGGATGCCTTTGCTTGATGCTCTCGCCTGCGCTTGCTCCCTTTGCACCAAAGAGGAAAGGAGGGCGCCAGCTGGTGGCGCCCTTGGCGCCCTTGGTAAATCATGGCTTGCGTCATGGGCACCTCGCGAGGTACCCTGCCTTGAACTCTCCGCCTCCTCATGAGCCAACTTTGTGAGGCCGTGCCTGAGGAAGCTCCTGGTTGTCCGCCCCGCGAGGCTTGGCCCCTCGTGAGGGTCTTGAGCTGGTGTTGATGAAGATGGGCTGCCCTGGGCCTCCTTTGAGCCACGCCGCAGGCCGCAGGCAGGCAAGTCTGGGGACCCCCGTTCCCAGAACGCCGACAAGAGCCCGGCCCACGGGCGCGCCAACTTGGCCGGCGTAAAGGCGAAATGGCAAGTGCGAAGCGTCGCGGGCCCTAACAGCCTGTGTCCTTGGGCGACGCGTGGCGGTTGATTTGACGTGTGCGCACTGCTCCCCCATGATGCCTCGGTAACCTCCCGGATTCGACGAGTCCCTGCATGCGGAGTTGGTCATGATTACCGGTGATCGTGGAGGCCGACGGTTGGCCTTCGCCAATAAAATGCACGAACGGCGCCGCCCTTCAGTCTATTCTTTCTTGTCTCTCCTTCTTCTCCATGGCTCCACCGAGGAAGTTCTCGGCCGAGAGAGAAGGGGAAGGGCCGCCAGGTCGAATCTTCCTCTCCTCCGCCTAAGCGTGGTCGAGGTCGCCCTCGCAAGCACCCCGTGGCCTCCACGGCGGTCCCCCGTGGTCGTGGGGGAGGCTCCCAGCGTAGTGACGAGCGGCTGGCCATGGTCGGAGGGCGTGCCCCGGCCGCGCGTCCCCCGAGGCCGCGCCTCCATGGTGCTGAAGCGCTGCCGGAGTTCATGGTGAGGGCGGAGGAGCCGTCCGGCGTCCGGCTTCAGCTCCCGTGCTTCCTCCTGGGTGAGCTCCCAGATGGCGCCCTGAGTGGCCTCTGGCTCCAGGCAGATGGCTGCTGCAGTCGGGCTTCGTGGGCTTCTCTGGAGGTCTCTGCTGCAGGGAACCTGTTCCTGGCCCGCGGCTGGCAGACGTTCGCTCGCGTGCGTGGTCTCCGCCGCCGGTGCTCCCTGCACTTCAAGTATGATGGCGACGTGACCCTCTACGTGAGGGTGTTCGGGGAAGACGGCCGCTGCATGGGGTGCTGCCCTGAGGACGATGACCACGGTCGAGGACTCAGCCCCAGAGCGGGCGGAGAGGGCGGCGCGCAGGCGGCTGGCGATGCCCGCGACTCCTCACGCTTCACCAGCTCTTCTTCGGGTGGCGATTCCTCTAGCAGCGGCCGCGGCCAGCCCCCACGCCACCGCGCCTGCTTGGGGGGTGGCAGCGGGTCCGCTCGCCGCCATGCCCCGGTGAAGCGCGAGATGGAGTCCGACTGAGCTCCGGAGGCGGCTCGGGCCTTCCAAGAGAGCCGGCACGGGGCGTGCTCCACCTGCTTCTGTCCTTTTCTTTCCTTTTCTCCTGCGTAAAAAGGGAACAATGTGTGGCCCCGTGGGGGCGCGTTTAGGGCAACACCGTTAATTATTGTCTTGCTTTTGTTATCCCGATCTGTTCCCTTACGCCGTCGCCCATTCGTAAGTGAACCCCGATCGTGGCAGCTGGGCGCACCGACCTGGCCCCGTGTTGCGTTGTTGCCTGTGAGGCATGGTCGGGAGGGTGCTCGGTGTGGACGGGCCGTGAAAACTTGAGAGATAGGGGTAGGAACGCTCGCGGGGCTCCGAGGCTTCCGCCTCGTGAGTCCCAGCAAGAGAAATCGAGGCGGGAGGGTGAAAAAGATCGAAGAACCACGGACCAAAAAGGCGATAGTTTGATAAAACTTCAAATGGGAATAACGATCAACTCTGTAAAGCAAATGAAAAAGCGCGTCAGGCACCTAGTCTAGTCTTCGACGTCTTCTCACCAGTGGAGCTAAGTGCTTCCACTGGGCGTGGGAGTGAGCCCCTGGGCCTGAGTCCGGCGCTCCTGAGACTCCGGGTCGTGTACAGCCCCAATCATTATTACGTGAGAGTGTCACGGGCGGCGAAGCTTCACAGGCGTTCGCCTTCTTCACGTGCTCGGGCCTTTCTTACAGGAAGCAAGCTTCACGGGCATTTGCCCTCTTCATGCTCGGGCCTTTCCGAGCAGCGGCTTGACTTCACGGTGATTCGCCTTCTTCACAGGCTCTGGGCCTTTTCCCAGGAGGTGAGCTTCACAGGCATTTGCCTTCTTCACAGGCTCCGGGCCTTTTTCCAAAAAGATGAACTTCACAGGCATTCGCCTTCTTCACAGGCTCCGGGCCTTTTTCCAAGAAGATGAACTTCACAGGCATTCGCCTTCTTCACAGGCTCAGGGCCTTTTCCAAAACGATGAACTTCACAGGCATTCGCCTTCTTCACAGGCTCAGGGCCTTTTCCAAGAAGATGAACTTCACAGGCATTCGCCTTCTTCATGTGCTCGGGGCCTTTTCCAAAAGATGAACTTCACGGGCATTCGCCTTCTTCATGCTCGGGGCCTTTTAGGGGTAAAACCTCCTGAGGTCTGGATGTTCCACGCGTTTTGTATAGGTACTCCCTCTTGAGTCTCCAAGCGCCGCAGGCCGGGCCTGGAAACATGAACAACCTTGAATGGGCCCTCCCACATGGGAGAGAGCTTATGCAGTCCCTCCACAGGCGGAGGACCCGTCGAACACGAGGTCCCCTACCTTGAGAGTTACAGGCGGATGTTGCGGCAGTGGTATCGCCGGAGTGCCTGCTGGTACCTCGCCGCTCGCAGCGCAGCTTCTCGACGGCGCTCCTCCCCCAGCACAAGGGTCGTCCCCCGCATGGCGTCCTGCAGCGTTTCATCGAACGCCAGGACCCGCGCGGATCGACACTTGACCTCGTGAGGGAGGACCGCTTCGGCTCCGTAGACCAGGAAGAAGGGGGTCTCTCCAGTGGGCTTGGTCGCGGTTGTGCGGATGGACCACAACACGAATGGAAGCTCATCGTACCAGCCTCTGCCGCAGGCTTCCAGTTTCTTCTTGAACGTCTTGGTCTTGAGGCCTCTCAGGACCTCTGCATTGGCCCGCTCGGCCTGTCCATTGCTGCGGGGGTGCGCCACCGAAGCGTAGCATATCTGCGTCCCAAGGTTAGCGCATTACGTTTTAAAAAGGTTACTGGTGAACTGCGAATCGTTGTCGGTGATGATGCGGTTCGGCACTCCGAACCGGCTCACGATGCCCTTGATGAACTTGACCGCGAGAACCAAGGGGATGGCGCGGACGGCCTCGACTTGACCCACTTGGTGAATTTGTCCACGGCGGCGTAGAGGTAGCGATAGCCCCTGGCGCCCGAGGAAAAGGGCCCAGAATGTCCAGCCCGGACCGCGAATGGCCAAGTGAGGGGATGGTTTGCACCTCCGGTGGCTGGTGGATCTGCTTGGCATGGAATTGGCAAGCCTCGCAAGCCTTCACGAGTTCGATGGGCGTCATTGAGCGCGGTGGGCCAATAGAAACCGGCTATGAACGCCTTGCCGACAAGGGTCCGTGGACGATGAATGGTGCCCACAATCTCCGCCATGTATATCTGCCACAATTCCTTCCCTGTTCCCTGGTGATGCAGCGCGAGGATACGTCGTTCGGTCGTTTCCGGTAGAGTTCTCTATCCATGATCTTTGTATGCCGTGGCTTGCCGCGCCACACGCTCTGCCTCCTCATCCTTCTCCGACAAAGTTCCACGCTTTAAGTAACTCTTGAGCTCCGTGATCCAGCACTCCTCTTGAGGTTCCATTGTTAGAAGAAGGCGTGCTCCTGAGGCCGGGCCACAGGCTGGGGCTCCCGCGGCTGGTGGCTGAGGGAGCTCCTCCCGAGGCTGTGCTATGCTTGATAACGGCGGCAGGGCTGAGGGCTTGAAGAGTCGTTCCTCAAAGACGCCCGGCTCCTGGGGTAACCTCCTGGAGGCTCGTCTGGCGATGTCATCGGCCTCTTGACCGGTGCCGCGGGGCACGTGCTGCAGCTCCAACCCCCAGAACTGTTTCTCCATCCTGCGGACCTCCGCTAGGTAGGCCTCCATGTGTTCATCTCTTGGCTCGTACACCTTGTTGGAGAAATTGACGAGGAGCTGCGAATCGCCCTTGATGGTAAGGCGCTTCACCCCCAGGGCAGCGGCGGCCTTCAGACCCGCTATCAGCCCCTCGTATTCCGCTATATTGTTGGGGACCTTCTCGCCATGCTGGAAACAGAGTTGCACGGCATAGTAAACCTTGTCCTGGGCGGGGGATATGAGCACTGCCCCAGCCCCAGCGCCCTGCCTGGAGAATGCTCCGTCGAAGTACATGACCCAACCTTCTGGCGCTTCGCTTCCTGGGGAGAGGGACCGATCCTCGCCGGCCCTGAGGCCCGGTGCTTCTGTCCACTCGGCCATGAAATCTGCCAGCACGGCTCCCTTGATGACTCTGGTTGTGCTGAACTCGAGCTGGAATGCTTGTAGCTCAATGTTCCACTCGGCGACCCTTCCGGCCGAGTTGGGGCTCCTGAGCACCCTCTCCAGGGGGTATGCCGAGATAACCTTGATTGGATGACCACGGAAGTAGTGCCGCATGATTTCATGAAGCCACCAACAGCGCGAGGAGGAGCTTCTGCGGCATGGGTTACCGTGCCCTCGCATCCCGTAACACGGTGCTGACGAAGTACACCGGGTGCTTGACGAGGTTAGGGGCGTCGGTGCTAGTGGCGTCTTCTGGAAGTTGTGGTGCCTCCCGAGGCGACGGCGCCTCCGGAAGTTGGGTGCTTGGATGGGAGGCCTCCCCCGCCCTTGGTGCGCTCTGCTGTGACGGCTGATCTTCTTCCATTGCGGTGCTGGCTTCTACTAGTTCCTTCTGATTCGGTCTTGCCTTAGCTCGAGTGGCCGCCGTGGCCTTGGCCTGACGCTCCTCCCTAAGCGCCACCGAGGCAGCTAGCGGAGTAGGGAGTGGCGGCGAGGTAGAGTACCAAGGGCTCCTGAGGGCACGGGGCCACCATCACTGGAGGGCTGGTCAGGTACCTCTTGAGGTATTGAAACGCTTTATCGGCCTCTTCAGTCCACTCGAAGGGCCCCTTTTTCTTCATCAGCTGGAAGAAAGGCAGCGCCCGCTCCCCCAATTGGTAGATGAAACGGCCCAGCGCCGTTACGCGCCCGTGAGCTTCTGCATTTCCCTGAGGGTCTTTGGTGGGCTCATGTCTTCCACTGCCTTGACCTTTTCTGGATTGGCCTCGATGCCTTGGTGGGACACGAGGAAACCCAGGAGCTTGCCTGAGGGAACTCCAAACACACACTTCTCTGGGTTGAGTCGCAGGCTCACTGCGTTGAGGCTCGCGAAGGTTTCTTCCAGGTCTTGTATCAAGGTCTTGGCCTCGCGAGACTTCACCACGATGTCGTCGACGTATGCCTCCACATTCTTCCCGAGCTGTGGGCCCAAGGTGATGTGCATGAGCCGCTGGAAGGTTGCCCCTGCGTTGCGCAACCCGAATGGCATGCAGGTATAGCAGTACACTCCACATGGGGTTAGGAAGGCCGTCTTCTCCATGTCTTCCACCGCCATCTTGATTTGGTGATACCCGGAAAAGGCGTCCAAGAAGCACAACAGGTCACACTCGGCGGTGGAATCGACGATCTGGTCGATGCGAGGGAGCGGAAACGGATCCTACGGGCATGCTTTGTTGAGGTTGGTGAAGTTGACACACATGCGCTCCTTTCCTCCCTTATTTGGCACCACCACGGGGTTGGCCAGCCAATCTGGGTATCGGACCTCGCGAATAACCCCCCGCGGCTTCTAGCTTGCGGGTCTCTTGGATGATGAAGGCCTGCTTTTCAGTGGACTGCCTTCTCGCTTTACCTTCCTTTGGGCCTTGCGTTGGGGCACACGTTGAGGTGGTGCTCGATCACGCCCGTGGAATCCCCGCCACTGATCGGGCTCCCAGTGAACACCTTCTTGTTCGCACTTGAGGAACTTGACAAGGGCTTCCTCCTGTTCGGCCTCGAGGTTGGCGCCTATGGTGAAGGTGGCGTTTGTGGACCCGTCCTCATCGGCAGTGTATCTGCTTGGTCTCCGCCTTGTCTTGAGTGAACAAGCTGCTTCTTCTTGGTCGGCGCAGCCCCTTGGGCTTGGGGCTTCCGCATCGGCGGGCTGTCTGCGGCCGCCGTCTTGAGGGTGAGCTGGCGCCGCGGCGCACCTTCAGTATCCTCGGGCACGGTGAGGACGCCGCTGCTCCCAGGCATCTTCATGAGGTTGTACCCCGGGTGGGTTGCGGCCATGAATTTGGCCAATGCTGGATAGCCAAGGATGGCATTGTAGGGGAGGCCGATGGGGGCGATGTCGAAGTCGACCAGTTCCGTGCGGAAGTTGTCGTAGGTGCCGAAGGTCACCGGAAGCCGGATTTGCCCCAAGGAGCTGGATGACCCTCCTCCTACGCCCGAAAAAGGCCGGCTGGGCAGCAGCCGCTCCCTGGGTATGCAGAGGAGGTTGAAGGCCTCGACTGAGAGTACGTTGAGGCCGGCGCCGCCGTCGATGAGGGTCCTGGTGACGGCGACCTGGCAGATGGTGGGTGTGCAGAGCAGGGGGAGCGCACCCGAGCCGGCCGAGTTGGTGGGGTGGTCTTGAGAGTCGAAGGTCAGCCCGGCCGACGACTCTGTCCGGCCCGAGGGAGCCCCCTGCCGCGTGGAGGCGGCGCCGACCCGGCGGACGAATGTCTTGACATGGCGGCTGGAAGGCGGCGCCTGCGAGCCGCCGAGGAGGGCCGCGACGAGTGGGGGAGCCGGCGCGAGGGGGCGGGTGACCAGGGAGCCGCGCGGCCCCTCCCATGAGGTCGCCGAGGAGCGCAGGGACGATGCTTGCTGCCCGTCCCCCGCCGGGCCGATGGCGGTGTTGATGGCAGGTGACGGGGAACGTCGAGGGCGCCCGCCGACGGGAGCTGTCTGGGCGACATGGGAAGCGAGGGCGGCTCGGCGCCCGGCGCGGGCCCGACAGGCGTCAGACATGGTTGTTGTGGTCGAGGAAGAACGAGGCGACGAAAGGCAGATTCAGCGCACCCCTACAGCGCGCCAAATGTCGGATTTCGGGTTCAGCGGACCCTTAAGGTTCGAACTACAGGGGTGCGCGGAGATCCAACCCTCCACCGTCTCGTGCCGGCCGAATCGCAGGGACCTAAACTACTAAACATAACTGCACAAGAGACGCAAGATTTATACTAGTTCGGGGCACCGTTGTGGTGTAATACCCTACTCTAGTTTGTGGTGTGGTGGATTGCCTCTTGGGCTGATGAGGAACAGTACAGGGAAGAACAGCCTCGCGAGGGTCTGTTCTTGGCGGGTGTGATGAACTGCTAGGTGGTGTTCCGTCGCTCTAGCTTGAGGATCGGGTCTCTATCTCTCTCTCTGGATTCCGAATGCCAGATCCCCCACTACTATGGCAGCTAACTCTACTTATATAGACGAAGGCCCTGGGCCTCTTCCCAAATATTGAGCGGGAAGGGCGCCAACAATTGGCCATTTTGAAGGGGAACAGCGGGTACACTTATCCTGACTAAAGTTGGTCCTCGCCTGCCAAAGGCTCTAGTGATGACGCCTGCTTGGGCTCCACGGTGACTCCCTTCCAGCCGTTGGGGCTGGTCTTGGTCTTGTTGCACCGAAACGGATACCTTTGCTTGATGCTCTCGCCTGCGCTTGCTCCCTTTGCACCAAAGAGGAAGGGAGGACGCTTGTGGCTGGCGCTTGGATCGGCGCCCTTGGTCGTCATGGCTTGCGTCATGGGCACCTCATGAGGTACCCTGCCTTGAACTCTCCGCCTCCTCATGAGCCAACCTGACGAGGCCGTGCACGAGAAGCTCCTGGTTGTCCGCCTGGCAATCTTGGCCCCTCGCGAGGTTCTTAAGCTTGTGTTGATGAAGATGGGATGTCCTGGGCCTCCTTTGAGCCACGCCGCAGGCCGCAGGCAGGCAAGTCTGGGGACCCCCGTTCCCAGAACACCGACAAGAGTCATGAGTGGCAGAGTCATCATTGGTGGAATAAGATGCAGCTTTGCGAAATTGACCATCCAATGGACGAATGCCTTCATCAATAATAGCAAGTGCCTTGCCCTTTTCATCAGCTGAGGAATTTGTCCGCTTGAGGACTTCAATTGGGGGCATGTAACTGAGGTCATTTTGAAAATCAGCCTTGTAGTCGAGTGAAGACCTTGTTCTGAGGAAACTCATAATCCAAGGAGCATAAGGCTTTAGCTCAAATGGAGAGAGAGCAACGTTTGCCAAAGTCCTCATGAAGAAATCATGATAGTTGACCGGTGAGGGAGTCCTGGATTAGGGGGTGTCCGGATAGCCGAACTATCACCCTTGGCCGGACTCCTGGACTATGAAGATACAAGATTGAAGACTTCGTCCCGTGTCCGGATGGGACTTTCCTTGGCGTGGAAGGCAAGCTTGGCGTCTGAGATATGTAGATCTCCTACCATTGTAACCGACTCTGTGTAACCCTAACCCTATCCGGTGTCTATATAAACCGGAGGGTTTTAGTCCGTGGGGACGAACAACAATCATACCATAGGCTAGCTTCTAGGGTTTAGCCTCTCACGATCTCGTGGTAGATCCACTCTTGTACTACCCATATCATCAATATTAATCAAGCAGGAGTAGGGTTTTACCTCCATCGAGAGGGCCCGAACACAGGTAAAAACATCGTGTCCCTTGTCTCCTTTTACCATCCGCCTAGACGCACAGTTGGGACCCCCTACCGAGATCCGTCGGTTTTGACACCGACATTGGTGCTTTCATTGAGAGTTCCTGCGTGTGCGTCATCCTTAGGCCCGATGGCTCCTTCGATCATCAACAACGACGCGGTCCAGGGTGAGACTTTTCTCCCGGACAGATCTTAAATGATTCGGCGGCTTTGCTGCGGGCCAATTCACTTGGCCATCTGGAGCAGATCGAAAGCTACGCCTGGACATCGTGTCAGATTTGGGAGTTTGAACTACACGGCCGACATCCGCGGAGACTTGATCTTGACGGATTCGAGCCATAATAGCCAAGCGCCGCACTGTCTTGATGGGCACGATCTAGCTCTGCCGCCGAACAGTGCCCTGGAGGCCGCACCAGCGTCCGCTCCGACCCTTAGCTCGGAGCCGACTCCGCCGATCGAGGACAAGTGGCTGGACACCGCCTCGGGGGCTATGATCTATATGGAGATTAAGCCGAACTCCATCCCTGTCCTTTGCGAAGACCGTGACTCCAAGGTGCCGGACTCCTCTCCGAACTCCGAACCCTCCGCGTCCCCGCCAATCGAATCCAATTGGGCGCCGGTTATGGAGTTCACAGCCGTGGACATCTTTCAGCACTCGCCCTTTGGCGACATCCTGAATTCACTAAAGTCTCTCTCTTTATCAGGAGAGCCCTGGCCGGACTACGGTCAGGAAGGTGGGGATGCGGACGACGAAGAAATTCAACGCCCACCCACCACCCACTTTGTAGCCACTGTCGATGATCTAACCGACATGCTCGACTTCGACTCCAAAGACATCGACGGTATGGACGGCGATCTGGAGGCGACCAAGAACCAGCGCTTCTGAGGGCCTTTGGAAGGCCACCTCGTCATACGACATATACATGGTGGACATCCCAAAAGATGGGAACGGCAATGGAACAGCAGAGGATGACCCCTCCAAGAAACAGCCCAAGCGCTGGCGTCAGCGGCGCCGCTCTAAATCCCGCCACAGCAAAAACGGTGATTCCGGCACGGGAGATAATAACACCCCGGACTGTGTCGAAGACAACCCCCTCCAGCAGGATTCAGCACAGGAGGAGGGAGAATCCAGCCCTCATGATAGAGCGGCAGACAGGGAGGTGGAGGACGATAATTATATGCCTCCCTCCGAAGATGAGGCAAGCCTCGATTTACCATTTAATTTGTCGTGCACGAGGATCCCGAGCAGGAGCATTTCAAACGCAGGCTTATGGCCACGGCAAGCAGCCTCAAGAAAAAGCAGTAGCAGCTTAGAGCTGACCAAGACTTGCTAGCTGGCAGATGGACTGAAGTCCTTGCAGTCGAAGAGTACGAACTCGAATGCCCCTCCAAGAGATACCCAAAACTCAGGCTGCTACCCCAATTAGAGGAAGGAGCACCCAAACCTACATCACCAGTGCATGATGCGGCCAACCGGCCACCCCGTGGACACGACAGAGAGGCCTCTAGACCCTCCATTCAAGCCGCACCCCGGCGTCGCTCGAAAAGTACCAAGGCACGAGGAAACGCGCCAGACCTGCGAGACATATTGGAGGACAAGGCAAGGCAAACAAGATCGATCTATGGATCGCGTGGGCGCCCCACAACTTGCGACGATAATCGTCACGCCGGATCTGACAATTCGGCCGGGCGAACACACGATGAGACAAAGCTCATTTGAGCTGCGTCGTGATATAGCTCATCTGAGGCGCCACACACCCACTATGCTTCATGAGACAAAGTGATGGATCATCAAATCCCGAGGGTTTCAAACCCGTAAACATCGAATCATATGATGGCACAACAGATCCTGCGGTTTGGATCGAGGACTACCTCCTCCATATCCACATGGCCCGCGGTGATGATCTACACGCCATCAAATACCTCCCACTCAAGCTTAAAGGACCAGCTCGGCATTGGCTTAACAGCTTGCCCGGCCAGAATCAATTGGTTGTTGGGAGGACACGGAAGCCACATTCCTTGATAACTTCCAGGCACATATGTGCGACCACCAGACGCCGATGACCTCAGCCACATAATTCAGCAGCCGGAAGAATCGCCGGACAATTACGGACACGGTTCCTAACAAAGAAAAATCAAACCGTTGATCGTCACGATGCAGAGGCCCTTGCAGCCTTCAAACATAACATCCATGACGAGTGGCTTGCCCGGCACCTAGGACAGGAAAAGCCGAAATCCATGGCAGCCCTCTGGCGCTCATGACCCGCTTTTGCGGCGGGAGAGGACAACTGGCTAGCTCGTAGTAACAACTTGACCAAAACCCTGGTAGTTCGGATACCAAGGACAGCAATGGCAGGTCGGCGTCATAACAAGCACAAGCGCCGCGTGCGGTGATAATGCTGAAGATACGGCAGTCAATGCCGGATTCAGAGGCTCTAAGCCCGGTCAGCGGAAAAAGCCGTTCAAAAGAAATACTCAGGGCCCGTCCAATCTGGACCGAATACTCGATCGCTCGTGCCAAATACTTGGCACCCCTGAAAAACCAGCCAACTACACCATCAGGGATTGTTGGGTCTTCAAACAGGCAGGCAAGTTAAATGCCGAACTCAATGATAAGGGGCTGCATAGAGATGACGAGGAGGAGCCTCGGCCTCCGAACAATAGAGGACAGAAGGGCTTCCCCCCACAAGTGCGGGCGGTGAACATGATATACGCAACCCACATACCCAAAAGGGAGCGGAAGCGTGCACTAAGGGACGTATATGCGATGGAGCCAGTCGCCCCGAAGTTCAACCCATGGTCCTCCTGCCCGATCACCTTTGATCGAAGGACCACCCACTAGCATCCGCCACGGCGGATTCGCCGCATTGGTTCTTGACCCAATCATCGATGGATTTCACCTCACTAGAGTCACGATGGACGGCGGTAGCAGCCTGAACCTGCTCTATCGAGGATACGGTCATAAAATGGGCATAGACCCTCAAGGACTAAACCCACAAAGACGACCTTTAAAGGTGTCATCTGGGTGTAGAGGCCAATTGTACAGGCTCGATTACACTCGAAGTGGTCTTGGATCCCCGAGATAACTTCAGTGAAGATTTAATCTTCGACATAGTCCCGTTCATGGCGGCTATCACGCCTTTGCTTGGACGAACCGCATTTGCAAAGTTCAATGCGGTGCCGCACTACGCATACCTCAAGCTCAAGATGTCGGGCCCTCGAGGAGTAATCACGGTCAATGGAAACACCGAACGCTCTCCGAGCGGAGGAGCATATGGCGACCCTCGCGGCGGAGGTGCAAAGCAGCCTCTCACAGCAATTCTCGAGTCCGCTAATAAACGTCCGCACCGTCAAGCGCTACCGAGTAATCTACAACAAGACCGCTGGCATGATCCGAGAGCATGCGTAGCAATCCGGCCCCAACCCCAGCCCTCGCGAAATTGCGAAGCCAGTACTACGCGTACATAACTACGCTCTGGAGATACCATGGGCATAATGGGAGGGGCACGACCGCGGCACGCCCAGAATGTGGCTCAACCGCACCAGGGGCTCCCGATTGTGTCATTCTTTTTCTTTCTTATTTTCTCTTACTTTCAGGTCTCCGTTTTTCAGAAGCCCTGTCGGGCTCTAGAATTGCCGAACTCACGATGCAACAGCCAGTGGAAGCGTAAAGCTACGCCGAGTGTCGGTGGTCTCTACTACGAGCATTATACCTATTTTACATACCATCCCGCAGCTTACCCCTAGAGGGGGACATGTCAAATAATCCCATCCCTTGCTTATCGCACTATTTGTATCGTTCTGCTTTCATTGCAGTACCTTTTTGAATAAACACTACATAGCTTTGCCTATTATTGCACTCCTTTCTTTATCTATATGTGACGCCCTCGATTCAATCGTACACTAATCATACACGCAAATGTGTACGATCAAGATCAAGGACTCACGGGAAGATATCACAACACAACTCTAGGCACAAAAATAAAATAATACAAGCTTTATGTTACAAGCCAGGGGCCTCGAGGGCTCGAATACATAAGCTCGAAAACACAAGATTCAGCAGAAGCAACAATATCTGAGAACAGACATGAGTTAGACAAGTTTGCCTTAAGAAGGCTAGCACAAAAGCATCTACGATCGAAAAGGCAAGGCCTCCTGCCTAGGAGCCTGCTAACTACTCCTGGACGTCGGCGGTCTTCACGTCGTAGTAGGCACCCTCGTGGTAGTAGCAATGTCGTCAAAGGTGGCGTCTGGATCACAGGCTCCGACATCTGGTTGCATCAACCGGAAAGAAAGAAAGGGGGAAACGGGGGAGCAAAGCAACCGTGAGTACTCATCCAAAGTACTCGCAAGCAAGGATCTACACTACATATGCAACATTATCAAAGAAAGGTTGTATATGTGGACTGGGCAGCAGAAATGCCAGAATAGAGAGAAGGCCTAGTCCTATTGAAGACTAGTATCTTACGGAAACCACCATCTTGCGACAATGAAGGAAGTAGAGTAGCATAAAGTAAGTAGTAGTAGTGTCATCAACCTCGGCCAGAGATCCTTTCTCGACTCATGCGAGAAAGCAATCCCAGAGCCATACTATCCAGTTATCATCACAATCCAATTCTCATCACCATCCAATTCTCATTACAAGTATCCAGTTCTAGTTGTATCGATCGGGATACAACTCCAAGTGTCCGTTACTAGGACAGGCTATCGATAGATGTTTTCTTCCCTGCAGGGGTGCACCAACTTACCCACCACGCTCGTTTAACTCCGGCCGGACACACTTTCCTGGGTCATGCCCGGCCTCGGCCAAACAATACGCCGCAACCCGACCTAGGCTTAATAGAGAGGCCAGCACGCCGGACTAAACCTATGCCCCCAGGGGTCATTGGCCATCTCCCCGGGAACTCCTGCACATTGCGAGGGCGGCCGGTGAGCAGACCTAGCTACCTCCTTCAACAAGGCAGGCGCTTAGGCAGTCCAACCCAGCGCGCGCTGCTCAGTCGCTGACCTCTATTAAGCTTCGGCTGATGCATACGACGCAGAACGCCCATACTATGCCCACGTGATGGTTAGTGCTATCAGGCCAGAGGCCCCTCGGATCAAATATCCAAATCGTAGTGGATTAGGAACGCAGCGGTAACAAGCGAGACTCACGAAAGATGTGACCCGTTGCCCGTGCCTCGAGGACTTGCGGCAAGGGCTAGGAATGCCCGCCATGCCTCAGATTTATCTCGCGGGCACCCTCCAGTCAACCCGACTCCACATCACTCGCAATTAAGCTCGGCGTGGGTACCCCTCGTGGTCGACCCGTCTTTAGTAACATGGCTCGGTGTAAAGTCATAGTAATCATAGTAACTGTGTGTCTAAACATCAAGGGAAAACCCGAGGAATC